>CM071844.1:4569776-5769776 GCA_036507285.1 Trichosanthes cucumerina
AAATATATCTACATTTAAAAAAATGAAACAAAATATAACAATAAATATTTTAAATTGTTGAAGAAATGTAAAATTTTCATTTAAATATACTTTTTGAGTTTCTTTTTAAGATTTTTTCTGTAAAAATCTCATTTCAATCTCGGACATTTTATCGTATTTCCATAAATATAAAGTGAGACTCACATTTGTATGATGTGATTTGGAGATGGTTTAGTTTAAAATAATTTTTCTTTATCAACTCCCATTCTACCATTGCATTTTAGGGATATATATATATATATATATATATATATATATATATATATATATATATATATATATTAAATATAAAGATATTTGCTTCTATTTTTTTTTAATTCAACAACTTTGCAAATTGTGGCTATATTTGTTTCATAGTTGATGTTAAAACATGTGTTGAAAAAATATATCATTTATTGGAAAGGAAAGAATATTCTCATGAATCTGGTATCTTCTGATAAACAATTTTTAGTTTTAAAAACGTAGAATATTTTCTACATTTCTACAGGTGTTTTATCTTCCTAACAATAGCTTATAGTATTCTTAAGAAACATTGACTTTTAATTTAATTTAAAACAAAAACAATAGTTTTAAACTACTTTTTAAAGTTTTTTAGCTTTTTGAATTTTTAGCTGAATTTTTCTTTTATGATGCGTAAATATGTTTTTATTTTTTCAGACCTTAATTCAATTTTATTTGGTTTAGTTTAGTTGTTCTGGATTAATTATTACATTGGTTTATATTGTTGATTGATTTTTATTTGTATTTTTTTTATTGAAAACTTTCTTTAAAATTGTTCTGTTTTTTATTTGTTTTAGTTGTTTAGGTAAATTATTATATTGTTTTATCGTAATGTTTATGCTGGAAATATTTGCCAAATTTAGACATTTATATAAAATTGAGTTTCAAAGTTAACCCTATCCTACGGCCCATCCTAAAAAGCCCATTCCCCTTTCTTTCATTAATGGCAGTTAGCAGAAAATCAAAAGAATTCCTTAACCTTCTTCCTAGTTCTCTCTCACGCTCTCCCTCTCTCCTGCGCCAAATCGCCGTCGCCCTCCACCGTCCTCCTCTCCGCCGCCGCCTTCCTCTGACAAGGTAATAATCTTCGAGAAGTTTTTACTTGGCAGCACATCCTAATAAAGTTCGAATTGATGGAATCGAACCGATCGGTTCGGTTGCAAGGATTGGTTTCGACATTTGTCTGATTTCCATTCCTTCATAATCGAGATCATTTGCTCGATTTACAGTCTAGAAAAACCTAGAAAATCGGTAACTTGATCTCAACCACACCCTTTTTCATAATAGTTCTCTGCAACATTTTCAATTTTCTCTAACTTTCAGAGAAAATTTCTTCCATATCAAGAGCATTCAATAATTTTGGTTTTGGTATTTGAAAATTAAACCTAATTCCACTCATGGATTTCCTTGTTTTATTATCATTTTTAGGTATGTTTTAAAAACTAACCAAGAGTTTTGGAAAGCTTAATTGGAGAAAAGGAGCACAATTTTCAAAAATAAAAAAATCAAATAGTTATTAGTATTTAAAATGATGTATGAATTTATGATCTCTCTGTAAAAGTGTGAATGGAGAAGGATAGTAGTACTGGAAATTTTCTTGTAATATCAATTTTATCATAACGTCATTATCTTCTGCAGTGATCATATTATGTTGTATAAATAATTTAATGCAGAAGAAAAAATGAGGTAAATCACACAAGGCCCTTCATCACTGAAAAGAAAAAGGCCAGAAGGAGGAGGAGCTCTAATTGAGCATGAAAAACAGCTCTATGACCTGATTCGCAGCAAGCAAAGCGCCGGAATTTGCACATTCGACATGAAAAGAGAAACAAATTTTGCTGAAACTACAGTAACTAAATCACTCAAGGCCCTTCAAGCCAAAGGCCTGATAAAAGTGGTTCAACACTATCAGAACAAAGGAAGAAATTCTACATGTCGAAAGATTTGAACCATCGAAAGAACTAACGGAGAGAGATTGGTACCGGGACGGGATACTCGACACGAATATATCAACACTCTTAAAGGAGTTTGTGCAAGAATGATACAGAAGAAGAAGCTGGTCACCATTGAAGGGATTGTGGAGTCTTTCAAGAAGAGTGGAGCTTCTAAAGTGGAGTTGTCTAAGGAACAAATTCAAGAGATTGTAAATGCTTTGGTGTTGGATCATGAAGTAATGGAAGTGAAGAGCAATGGAACTGGAGAATTTGATTTTATGCCTGTTGGGAAGATATGTTATAAGTGTTGTTCTAAAGGAGGTGTTAAAGGGAGCCTAGAACAGGGCAATGGCTTCTATTCCTTGTGCAGTTTGTCCAAGGATTAGTTATTGTACACCAAACAGCGTCGTTTACCAAGAAGACTTGTGTATATTACACCAAGTGGTTAGATTTTTAATTTGCTTTTTATACAATATTTAGAGATTTTTATTTTTACATTAACCATATGTAAAGGTAGAGATTCAAATCTATGACTTTTGTTCAATGTTAACATGAGCTGCAAATCTTGTTACCAACTGAGCAATACCTTGATTTTTAAGTGGAAGCTTTTTATAATAGTTTTTTTTAGTAAAATAAATTCAGGAAATGTCTAATTATTTGAGTTATACACTTGCTCACCTCAATAGCTTTTCCAAGAGTTTAAATTGTCTATCAAATGTTTTCTTTTGTATATTTCGTTTTTCATTGGCAATTTAAACGAATCGACTTTTTTCTCTCATCATCTTGATTCGATTTTCTTTTTAAAACAATTTGTTAGGGATGAATGATGGTGCAACTTTTAGTTTCCTCGAGAGTTCATTTCTATTTCTCCATTCTAGATTGACTTATAAAACTTACTATGATGGAGCAAGTTTTATGCAATCAGATATTAACTTCTAAAAGTTCTATACATACAAAATTTAGTAGATATTAAAATATAGAACATAGATATTCTTTTTAGTTCAACAACATATAAAAGTGAGTTAAACCTATGATCTTTTGGTTTTAGCATATATGCCTTAACCAATTAGAACTATACTCAAGTTGGCATTAACATGCATATTTTACTAATAAATAAAAGATATTCTTTTAATACATTAAATCGCCATTTCATAATATAAAAAGAATGTCATTCGATTGACAATGTCCATGTGTAGATGAGAGTTGACTGTGATGGATATTCGAAGAGAATTAAAGAAAAAAAAATTGTTAACAGTGATAAATTCAACCTATACATGTCATCCAACACAAAGCAATAAAATAGTTCTAAAAGAAAATTTTATACAAAACTCAATTGTCAAACTATCTTTTATCATCTAACACTCTTCGAACCCAATTAGATGCAGCATGACAAAAATAGTCTACAAAAAGAGAATATTTACAGTGTTCCAATATTAAGAGGATGAAGCCCCAAAAAACTTAATGCCACTCTATTCCTCCAAGTGTGGTAGAACCAACTCCTTCCCATACTTCACCAAGGCCAACCTCTTCACTATCAACGCCTTCCATGTCGCAGTCCACCAGCCACAGCCACTAGCATCTGCTCAGTTTGCAAAAAACAAGAAGCTAGTATGAATCAGAACATTAAGGAAAAAGGTTGAAAGAAAATCTCTCTAATGTCTTAAAATTGTAAATATGTTGTTTTATTCTTTAAACTTTACATTTAAAAACTATTTCAGTACATTTTTTGTTCATTTACGTAATCAAGTGTCTTCGTAAATAAGTATTTGAAATCATATGTGGTTCATTAGGTACTAAGTTTCTAAATAAATTTAGATTTATGTCAAATTTAGTTTATTATGCATAGTTTAAGTTACTAGCTAAGTTTCTAAAATCTCATTTGATAACTATTTGGTTTTTGGGTTTTTAGCTCTTGAAAATTAAAGCTTATAAATACTTCTACCTATGAGTTTTTGTTTTGTTATCTACTTTGTACTCTACTAATGTTTTCTAAAAACAAGCTAAGTTTTTGAAAACTTGTTTTTTGTTTTTAAATTTGGCTAAGAATACAAATGTTTTCTTAAGAAATATGAAAACCATTGTCAAAGAAAACAAACACAATTTTCAAAAAAAATCAAATGGTTATCAAACGAGTCTAAACAAATCTAATTTAGAAACCTAAGCAAAAGGGAAGGAGTCAATTCATATTAGAAACAGAAGTGTATTTAAATGATGGCAAATACTTACAGTGATTGTAGAGAGGTCTTGGTTTTTGTTTCTAATATGAATCTCCCTCTTCCTCTTTGCTCGGGTTTTGGGTCGCCTCAAGAACTACCACATTCTTCTTCCTCGTTTGGCTCTCGCCTGATGATCCAAGTTAACAAAATGCAAGTATCATCAGCCATTTAGACACAATATCTCCATAACTTCACAAAAATCGAGCAAAGAGTTATAGAATAAGCCAATTACATGGGGTGGTGGAAATAAAGCCTTCACTGGATTTCTTTCTTTCCTCGATTCTAGCATATCATCTGAATTGAAGATATCTGCTTCACTTGTACTGGCTGAAACTAAACATTCACTTCGGTTTGGTTCAGAACGCTTGAACTGTTCAAAAGCACTTTTGAAATTGCCGATTCTGTCTGGGGATCCGTCCACAAAGGAATTCCGATTGGTCCATTAATGGAGCTATTTGAATCCCTTGGACCCTGCAACGAAGAAAAGGGCGTAGACTTCCCTGTGTATAAAGAACGGAATCAGTGGCTTTCCTAATTCTCTCAATTTGATTCTCCCCTTTTCCCTTGTTTGTTTTTGCGCATTATGCAAATGAAATTAAAGATTCGTCAACAAATGGTGTTTTTAAGCCGTATAAACAGAAAGAAGAAGAAACCAAATCGTCGTCGAAGTTAGAATCGCCATGAAATTTCAATAAGTCGTCCTCTCCTTTTGATTTTCTAGGTTCGTTCGGAAAACCAGACCTAAAAGAATATGACCTAAAACTAAACCCTCGTACTGACAATTACTTAACAAGCAAACAGAGCAAAAACTGATGCAAAACTCGTTACCTTCACCGTCCTCTGTGGAACGGAAGCTTCCGGCAGTTTCCGATCGAGGAAGTCCGAGAGCGACAAAATCGAGCTCTTCTTCGAAGATTTGCTTTGAGAACCTTCATTTGAACTCTTGAAACTACTTCGATTCAGAAATTAAAGACGTACAGTAAATTAATAAACGCACAAATTAAAGATAGAAAAACAGGAATCATGATCGAGAGATTACGGATTTGAAGAGCGGGAGAGGAAAGATGATGAAATTGAACGCTGGCCAAAAACCCTAATCGGTGGACGCTCGTTGCTCATTTGCTCGAACTTGAAATGTTGGAAAATTTTAGAAGGGCCGTTTTCAAACTTCCCTCTTTCCTATCTGTAGTCTTTTCGCGCCATCAATTTTAACTTTTGGAAAATTTTGGAAGAACCGTTTTCAAAACATTGCAGTTTGGTTAAATGGGGCGGTTGGATAATTATTTGATATTTTGCTTTTATTTTTGAAAATTATGTTTTCTCCTAGTTGCATGCTTTCTATTTATAACTCAAATGTGTTTTTGGAAAAGGTGAAAATATTTTTTAAAAAAAAAATGGGAGAAGAGAAGACAAACATAATTTAAAGTTTAAGAAAAAATTATTGCTTTTAAAAAAATAAAAAAACAAAATTGTCATCCTGATCATCAAACAACTTTAGGTATGCCACTTTTATTGGGTGGATTATCTAGTTAACAACTTTTGAAAAAATATATTTTCAATAAAAAAAATTATTATATCTTACAAATTTTTTAAAATATGGTAAATAATAAATTTGTTTGGTTACACTATATTCAAAAGTAATTCTACCAATTATAAGTTGTTTTGATTTTTTATTATATATTTGGATGATTTTCCATTAATCATTTTAAAATTATTTTTGGATAAATTAATTTAATATATTTTTATTAATCACTGTTTATTTAAAAAAAAAAGTTTTTAAAATTAATTCAATATTTTTTAAAGCACTTTTTATGTATTAAGATTAAAAAAAACTATTTGATTGGATCACATAAAGTCATTCAATAAATTATATTAAATACAAATCGATTTTGTTCAAAAGTATTTTTTTTCCACAGGTTATTCTAAGCACACTATTAATTTCAAATGTCTTACATGTGCTAATTACACCAAACCTGAGTTAAGCTCATTTTGGTCCCTATAGTTTCATTTTTTAGTACAACAATATTTAAGAATATGACATTTGAACATGCGACCTTTTGATTAAGGATAATATAAATTATCACTTAGCTAAATTCACTATGACGCCCTATATTTTTATTAAAGTAACAATTTAGTGTTTGAAATTTTAATAGGTTTAACTGTTTTTATTATGAACTTAAATATATAACCATTTGTTCCTGTACAATTTGAAGGATGAAAAGTATTATTTAACCAAATAAATATGTGAATTAACATATATATATACATCCTAAAAAATTACAATATAAAAACGATAATAAGAATTAAAATTGTAAAATCATAATATAGGGGGGGGGGGGAGAGAGAGAGGCGAGGCTTGAAAAAAGGGAACAACAGCAGAAGCTAAAAAAAGGAAAAAAGTTTCTTCACCGTTCAAATAACTATCAAACTAATTCAGCATATTCCTCCTTCTTCCTCACTTCAATCACAAAATCCAACGTCCCCGATTGCTTTTTCCACATTTATCGATCGCCGATTTTCATGCTCATATTACTTTCGAAATGGAAATTTCATGCTGTTGCATTGCAATTGACGCGATGATGCGTTTCTGATTGAATCGTAACCAAAAAAACAGGACACAAGGAGTATACATATATATAAATGGCGACTTCAAGCCCGAAGAAGACGCTTACGAACTCACCGTCTTCCTCCGGACGACCACCGCAGGCGGTGAAGTTTTCTCGCCGGACGTCAACTGGCCGAGTCGTAAGTCTCTCTCGCGACGACGATTTAGATATGTCGGGCGATTACTCCGGCCAAAGCGATTACATAAACTACACCGTGATGATGCCTCCGACGCCTGATAATCAGCCAGGCGGAGGAGGAACGGCCGCAGATTCGAAATCGGACGGTTCAGCGACGAGTCGATTCGGATCGGAGGCTCGAGGATTGATCAGACGAGTCGGAGATTCGGATGCGAACGGCGGAGGCAGCGGCGGAGATGGCGATGCGGCGAAGATGGATAGGAGAATGTCGGTGATGAAATCGTCGAACAATAAATCGATGCTGTTGCGAAGCCAAACGTCTGATTTCGATCACAACCGTTGGTTGTTCGAATCGAAAGGAAGATACGGAATCGGAAATGCGTATTGGCAGGATGGAGAACAGGATCAAGGCTATGTTTCGGAAGGAATGAGCATGGCGGATTTCATGGACAAGCCATGGAGGCCGCTCACGAGAAAAGTTAGAGTTCCGCCGGGTATTCTTAGTCCCTACAGGTTCGAATTTGATGATTACTACTGTGCGTACAATTCGTTAGCAATTTGAATAACTTTTACCATTCGAGGTACAATTTCTGTTAATTAAATTTTTGAAGTTATGTTGCATAGAGAAAATTTTAGATTATAAGCAAATTTATAAACTAAGTCCTGTTCGATAAGGTTTGAGTTTTAGTTTTTGGTTTTTGAAGCTTAAAAATAATACTTGTTTCTATGTGTTTCTTATCAGTAAATATATTTTAAAAAATAAAACTTATTTCTAAAATGAATGATATCTCAATGAAATGAAAATAATTGTAGAGAAGTGAGTAAAAATTATAGAAAACAAGCCTAATTTAAAAAAAAAACAAATACTTATCAAACGGGATCTAATATATTAAACTTTAAAACTAAATGTTAGGTTAGTTTATCTGGCTTTTTGTTAGAAGTTCTGGTTACAAATACTATATGGTCCTAGGAATATCTCAGTATTATTGAACTTTAAACTTTTATGTTACAAGTGTAGTCCATATTTCTTAACTTTAAATTTTTAGGTTAAATTAAAAGTTTAGTCCCTAAATTTTTATGTTTGTGTTTAATAAGTCCTTAAAATTTTAAAAATATCTAATAGATCCCCACACTTTTAATTTTGTATCTAATAGGTCCTCGACATATTCAAATTTTTAAAATTAACGATATTAGACAAAATTAAATTTTGTGTCTAAAAGTATATTAAACATTTAATTTTGTATCCAACAAAGTTAATGAATTTTGAAATATAGAATTGATCGATGACTTATTAGATACAAAATTGAAAGTCGAAAGACTTAAAAATACCAAATCGAAAGTTTAGGGGCTAATTAGATTTTTAAAGTTACGAGATTTATTAGATCTAAAATTGAAAGCTTCAAGAACTATTAGAAACTTTTAAAGTTTACTGACCTATCGATATAAATCTAAAAGTTTGAGACTAAATTTATAATTTAATCCAGTTTAAAACTAATTTATTTTAGTATCTCTCGCTTTTGTTTAAAAGTTTTGGTTACAAATACTATGGTTGGAGGAATATCTCAGTATCGAGCCTCTTGTAGGATCTTGGATTAGTAGGAACTCTTCCTATTATGTTAACATTTTTCATTTCTTGTATGATTGTTTGTCATTCTTTAACTAATTTTTATGTTCTAGGTCGGTTTGAAATGGTTTTTAAGTATTTAAAAATACTTATTAACCTTTTTTTTTACATGCATAACAAACTCTAAACACATATATGAGATTTATTTTTAGTGCCTAAATTGTTTAATAAATTCATCTATCTATCTATTAAATGCTAGAGAAATGAAAATATACCATACAAAGAAAAAAAGTCAGTAGAATATCCTACTGATGGAGTATAAACAAACATTTTTTCCTTTTTATTTTTGTTAATTTAAGCGCAACACAATTAGTAAAACAGACCAAAATGTTGAATCTAAAAGAATTAGTTGGTTTTTTCATAAAATTATTTCATAAGAGCAATAACAAAAATAATTATATCATGTGATCAGCTAATTCAATCTATATTGAGTCAAAACTCCTTTACGAAACCAAAACTAGATCATTTTCCTAGTTAAAGTGATTGTTTATTAGTGTTTTGAGTTTTTCTTCTTCTCATTTATATGGAATATTATTTTTTAAAAAGACGTATGAAACTATTTGTTTTACAATATTAGGCTCCTGGTGTTTATTCGAATGGTTGTATTGGCATTTTTCCTTGCTTGGCGAATCCGCAACCCAAATCCTGATGCAGTATGGCTATGGGCAATGTCTATTGTTTGTGAGATATGGTTTGCTTTCTCATGGTTGTTGGATATTCTTCCGAAGCTAAACCCTATAAATCGAGCCACTGATCTTGCGGCGCTTCGAGAAAAGTTTGATCAGGCCACCCGACCAATCCGACCGGGCGGTCCGACCTTCCCGGGTCGACGTGTTCGTGTCGACCGCTGACCCGAAAAGGAACCGCCGCTGGTCACGGCCAACACCATCCTCTCAATCTTGGCCGTTGATTACCCTGTGGAAAAGCTCTCTTGCTACATTTCAGATGATGGTGGCGCCATACTTTCCTTTGAAGCCATGGCAGAGGCTGTTAGGTTTGCAGAGGTTCTGTTTCCTATTTTGAAATGAAATGCGCAATATTTTCTTTATCGGTTATTCTTTTGAACAAAGATGGTAAATACCCTGAAAAATGAGTACATGATTATGAATTTATGATTGAGTGGATTTAGAAATTATTTTATAATAGATGAAAATTAATTTAAACATAAGGGTGAGTTTGGACAAGTTTTAGAAAGCTGAGAATATTTCTTAGTGTGGAATTAATAGTAATCTTCAAAATATCTATATCTTTTAGTGAAATAACTAAAAGTGTGATTTTAAAAATTCTAAAAACACTATTTTATGAGAGAAAGAAAAACAAATTAAGTGTATTTCCTCCAAATATATTTATACATGGATTTAGAAATTTCTAAATCACTTTTAATTATTATCTTATTTAAGCTATTAATATTTTAAAAAGTGTTTTGTATGGATAAAATGAAACTTTTGACGGTTATAAAACTCATCTCAAACTTACTCTAAATATTACAAATTCTTAATAATATTTACAATTTATTTTAATATTATTGTAAATTCCTTTTTTCTTCAAACTTTTAAAATTGTTTTCCTTAAAATATTTAATTTGATTAGGGATTTAAACCTTGAATGTTCTCCACTACGTTCTTAAATGCTTTCCTATTGATCACTTGTTCCAAAAGTAGTATACTAGTGTTGGTGCTTTCTTATTTTTTTTTTTTTTTTTTTTTTTGGGTTAAAATTTTTATTATACTCACTTTCAAACAGGGCTTAAATTGATAAATGGTTTTGATTTGGATGAGAGACAGGTATGGGTACCGTTCTGCCGGAAGCACAACATAGAACCGAGAAATCCAGACAGTTACTTCAACATAAAAAGGGATCCGACGAAGAACAAGAAGCGGCCGGATTTTGTGAAGGACCGGCGGTGGATAAAGAGGGAGTACGACGAGTTCAAGGTGAGGATCAACGGGCTACCGGATGCCATTAAAAAAAGGAGTGAAATGCACAACTCTAGGGAGGAGGCCAAGGAGAAAAAACTGGCTCGAGACAAGAACGGTGGTGAAACACCGGCTGAGCCGGTCAAGGTCCCCAAGGCCACCTGGATGGCCGACGGCACCCACTGGCCTGGAACTTGGCTCAACTCAACCGCTGACCACTCCAAGGGTGACCACGCTGGCATTTTACAGGTTCTTATTTTCTCTTCACTTAAAACATTTTTTTTCCTTATAACCTCTAAATAATAAATTTATAATTTATGTTATTTAAACTATTTTCTTGTTGACTTACGTAAAATACTTTCTAAGTCTGAATTAAGTTAGATATGAAAATTAACCTCAAGGTGGTAAACTATATATACAAACTTTTTAAGATTTATTCAAGTATAGATTAATTTTAGATATTTAAAAGTCAAGAGTTTGAAATAGAATAATTTGTAAATTATAGGGACTAAATAAACATTTAAAACTTTTAAAATCAAAATAAAACATATCTGTGGGAATAAAGTAAGATTTAAACAATACATTTATTTGTGTTTTGTTTGTAATGTTTTGTTACATTGCTATTCTTAGTCTTTACAATTACTATTAACTAAATGGGCACTGAAATTTTAGGCTATGTTTGTTAATAATTTTGTTTTAATTAGTTTTCAGTTTCTAAAAATTATATTTGCTAGATTACAATTTGATAAGTATATGATCTCAAAAATAAAAGGAAATGAGAAGAAAAAAACCATGAGTAAACTTTTACCTATTAACAAACACATACAAATTCTTAACTAAATTTTATAAATGACTCTTTCAGTTTTTAAAATTTACCTTAGATTTTGAAAAACTCACCCACACACACATATAAAAGAATAGCGGAAGTAACAGAGAAGTGTGGAACTAACATTTTTAAACTTAATTTTTAAAAAATAATAATAATAATAATAACAAAATGGTAATGAATCAGATTATGGTGATGTAATTGATAATTTAACCCTTTTTTTTTTTGTCTGTTAAAATGAATAGGTAATGACAAAGGTACCAGAAAACGATCCAGTAATGGGAGGACCCGATGAGAACAAGTTGGATTTCACAGGAGTCGACATTAGAATTCCAATGTTCGCATATGTGTCACGTGAGAAACGGCCTGGTTATGACCACAACAAGAAGGCTGGAGCCATGAATGCCATGGTTCGAGCTTCAGCAGTGCTATCAAATGGCCCTTTTATTCTCAATTTGGACTGTGACCATTATTTCTACAATTGTCAAGCTATAAGAGAGGGAATGTGCTTCATGATGGATCGTGGTGGCGACAGGATTTGCTACATTCAATTCCCTCAGAGATTTGAAGGAATTGATCCTTCTGATCGTTATGCCAACCACAACACTGTCTTCTTTGATGGTAAGCTTTAATTTTTCAATAAAAGAAACTGAAAATTTTCTCCAGGGATTCTTGAATAAATGCTTTGATTTTAAGTATTTCATTAGAAAAATGCTCGAGTGCTTCTAAGTCTCAAGCACTTGGAATATTAAGTGTTTTTATTTTATAATTTATTTTAATAAAGTATGTACTTTGTATTACTTTTAATCATAAAACTTTTTTAATCTAACCAATTACCTATCTAATTGTGTATTACCTTGTCCCATTTTGATGTCAAATTACCATTTATTATTTTAACAAAACACTTTGATGTTTGATTCTATGTTATTAAAGTGCTTTATAATCTACTTCATTGAAGGGAACAAAACATTTTTCAAGTATATTCATGAAAATTACTTTAAATGTGTTAATGTGTTTTTTCCCCCTTTTGACTTATTTTCAAAGCCCCCTCCTTACAGTGAAAAATGTGTGTTTTCGTCCTTCCAAACTTTCTTAATTTTCTATTTAGTTGTCAACTTGAGCACAACTCATATATATTCAATTAAGTACTTAAAAATTTGAATCTTCCTCGGTCTCCCCACACATTATTCAAACTAAAAACAACCCTATTTCATTACATTAAAAGCCTTTCAATGTTTGCTTTGATTTTTCTGACTAATTGGGCACTCTATGCAACAACAGGAAATATGAGGGCATTGGATGGTCTTCAAGGGCCAGTTTATGTGGGAACTGGATGCATGTTTAGGCGATATGCACTATATGGCTTCAACCCACCAAGAGCAAACGAATACACAGGCATGTTTGGCCAAGTCAAGTCCATAGCCAGAACTAATTATCAACCTCAGTCTGAAGAAGATGATTCTGACTCTCAGCCTTTGACATCCCACCCTGATTTAGACCTCCCTAAGAAGTTTGGAAACTCTACTATATTCACAGACTCCATCCCTGTCGCCGAGTTCCAAGGTCGCCCTCTCGCCGATCACATGTCCGTCAAGAACGGTCGACCCCCCGGTGCCCTACTCATGCCTCGTCCTCCTCTCGATGCCCAAACTGTTGCTGAAGCAGTCGCTGTCATCTCGTGTTGGTAAGCTTTCGAGTTTAATAGAAGTTTCTAGCTCACTAATGAGTAGTGATAGATCACTTATTAGAACTCATGAGAATCTAAGAAGTACGGATACGACACAACACGAACACGACGACACGTCATTTTTTAGGATATGGACACGGCTTGGACACGTTTGTTGAAATATATATCATTTTTATATCAGAAAGAAATTTAAAGTCAATAAATTTATGCATCTATATGCTTAAAAAAATGATTTTGATATATTTCGTTCTCAAATTTCATTAGTTTGTCCTCTATTATTATGTATCTATTTAGTATACTTGATAAATGTTCATTATGTGTCTAACAAATACTAGACCTATATTAACTTTATACAACTAAGTTTCTAATACATATCTATTATGCTAACAAGTGTCCGCGTGTCCAAATATCGGAAACGGAATGTTAGCCAAACTAAAGTGTCCATGTTTCTTAGATAAGAATATATATATAAAAATTAAATATGCATGCCCTAACTTATCATTTTAAATTTTTTGTTTTAGTGGTAGTTTAAGAAGCTTGTATGATATTATAGTAATATGTATATTATGTTTAGGTTAGATGGCAAGTTTAGTCTCAGACTTCAAAAAGTATTTGGTAAGCTTTTAAACTTTTAATATTGTATCTTTTAATTTGCATTTAATAGATTATTAATCTATGAGACAATCTTTTAATTTTCAGAATTTATTAGACCCAAACTTAATAGTTTAGTGACTTCATTCTTTAATGTTCAAAAGGGGCCTATTTATACATATTATTGAAAGTCGAGGACTTATGAAAAGCAAAGTTGGGACTTAATAGGCAGAACTTTGAAAGTTGAGATATCATACTCTAGTAATTCAACCTTAAGTTTAACATAATTCTAATTGAACAAATGAATGATAACGGCAGTATCTTTTGAAGTGCAGGTACGAGGACAAGACCGAATGGGGCGAAAGAATTGGGTGGATTTATGGGTCAGTGACAGAGGATGTGGTGACTGGCTACCGGATGCACAATCGAGGGTGGCGGTCAGTTTATTGTATCACCAAACGCGATGCCTTTCGTGGCACTGCACCAATCAACCTCACGGATCGTCTTCACCAAGTGCTTCGATGGGCTACCGGCTCAGTCGAAATCTTCTTCTCAAAAAACAATGCTTTTCTAGGAAGCAAACGCCTCAAATTCCTTCAACGTGTGGCTTATTTAAACGTTGGCATTTACCCATTCACTTCCATATTCTTGGTCGTTTACTGCTTTCTCCCAGCACTTTCCCTCTTCTCAGGACACTTCATAGTACAAGGCTTAAACGTTGCCTTTCTCTGTTATCTTCTCATCATCACCATTTGCCTTTGCCTTTTATCCCTTCTTGAAGTGAAATGGTCAGGCATTGCCTTAGAAGAATGGTGGAGAAATGAGCAATTTTGGGTCATTGGTGGAACCAGTGCCCATCTTGCTGCAGTCATTCAGGGACTTCTCAAAGTCATAGCTGGGATCGAAATCTCCTTCACCCTTACGTCGAAATCAGCCGGGATGACGAAGATGATGTTTACGCCGATCTTTACATCGTCAAGTGGACGAGTCTGTTTATAATGCCACTGACGATCATGATTGTTAACATCATTGCAGTTGTCATTGGATTCTCAAGGACTGTTTACAGTGTGATTCCCCAATGGAGCAAGCTGGCTGGTGGATTGTTCTTTAGCTTTTGGGTGCTGGCTCATATGTATCCATTTGCCAAAGGGTTGATGGGTAGAAGAGGAAGGCTCCCAACAATTGTTTATGTGTGGTCAGGGCTGCTTTCAATCACTGTGTCTTTGCTATGGATTTCTATCAGTCCACCTGACACCACTATTCAGGTATGATGTTCATTTACTTAATTTTAATCAATCAGAACGTCGAGAGCCCAAGCGCGCTCGCTTACATTATACTCATGGTTCACCCCTACTAATTTATGAGGTTTCGCCTGCTTCAAAGCTAGCTCTGAGAGATAACAAAAACTTAGAACACTTGGGGATTGATGAATTGAATCATAGTACAAAAACTATTAGGATTTTTTCATTTGATTTGTTTGTTTGTTTTTCTTCTCTTCTTCCCACATGCTTCTACTATTATCCAGTAATACTGGAAGAGAAGTGGTAATTTACGTTTGGGACAAATATGTAACTGTAATATGTATATTAGTACTGGTTTAGTTGGAGCTTTTGTAGAGATAGATGTTTTGATCTATGATGTAAATTTTTTTAAAGATATGTTGAGATCCAGACATGAAAATTGTTACTCGAATGTGCTCAAGTGAACCAATACTTATGTCTTCTCTTATGGATTTTAGGTTTTGCTCTGTAATATTATTCTAAGAGATATGTGCTAAATTTTATTGTCATTAGGCATTTTTCTCTTTCTCTAAAGAAAAGCAGGTCCAGATATCAAATGGCTCCAAAAAACTATTGCTCTACTTCTAAAAATATGGAAGTTTTTCAAAATTCATTTTCAAACAGGACCTGATTTAGGTTCCTAGAGCAATATGCCAAAAAGGAATAAAACAATCTAGGTTAAATTACAAGTTTAGATTCTAAACTTTCAATTTTGAGTATGAAATTCATGACATTCAAAATTTTAAAAAATTCACTCTATTATATATAATATTACATTTTATGTCTAATAGGATCTTAAATTATTAATTTTGTACCGAGTAAGTTTATGAATATTAAAAAACATCAAATAGGTCAATGACTTAGTAGACACGAAATTAAAAGTTTAAAGACCTATTAGACTTTTTTTTAAGTTCAGAAACTAAACAGACACAATCTAAAAGTTCAGAGTCCTATTAAATACTTTTTAAAATTCATGAACTCTTGAAATTTAATAAACAAACAATCAATTCAACTATCAACCTTGCTAGTAAGAGCAGAGGTTATGGTACAATTCAAACTTATATATATATATATATATGGTTTTATCCCCTTTCTAGTTGTATTGTAAAATTGACAGGAAACCTGCAGGATAATATAATGATTGATATACAAAATAAACAAATTTGGACATTTATACAAACTGCTACCAGGAAATGGCCTCTCGATAGCAAGTTATTCATCATAGCAGAAACTCATGAACCCGAACTGGTCTCTTTATTGCATTTGTAAAACCCTACACATGAAACATAATGAAAACACATGGCAACAGTTAAAGAAAGAGAGAAAATTTCAAAAACTTCCATGTAAAGGAATATTATTTAGTAATTTTGCTTGAAAATGAATGACCAGGACATAAAACAAGGCTCTCAACTAAAATAAATGACCAAGTTTCTATGTGCATTTGAAATTAAGGTGCCAATGATAATAAATTTAAGCCAAAGTGAGCATAGGTGAGTTGTAGTTAGCATGTACTCTCGACCAAACGGGTCAAAGGTTCGAATCCCTCCACCAACAAATGCATTGATCTCAAAATAATATTAACAAACTTAAACAGCAATTCTTATAAGTGGCACAAGATATCCCTGAAGTAAGATTTTGATGGAATGTTATCATAGTTAAGCAATAATTGTTACCTCGTTAAATTTAAATAGAAACGGGCGTAGATCTCTCTCCAATGTAATTTCCTTCTCGTTGCTGGAATCGGTATTTTGGGAGCCTTTACCACCCGATTTTCGAAACCTAGTTTCAAAAACTAAACAGGTTAAGATCTTGATAGAAAACTTCTATGAAACATAAATGTCATACTACATGATAACATTGAGCTTATGAATGATAACAACAATTAGAGAAACTCTTTACATCCATATTAGTCAAAACAAAGCTTCACTGTTTTCTTTCATAAGAACAAAAGAAAAGGTACAATTTCACTATAGAGCAAAGTGAACGCAACAATTCATTCACCCAAGAAAAGCACTTTCAACTTCTACATTATTGCTTTTCTTCAGCAAGCAATAGAAAGAATGATTAAGCAGAGTTTTTGTTATCAATACCAAAGAATGAATTACTTAATCAAAATAAAATTTATATCATATAGTTTTCTTTATCAAAGATATCCAGACTTGCAGGAATTGAGAAAAGAAATAGGAGGTTACAAAGCACGAAGCAAGTTTTCTAGACTACATAAATTAGAGATTTCAAGAAAACAATAATAGAAACAGAAGACATTAGCATACCTATCGAAAAACTTGAGGAACCCAAAGAGGAATTTTTCCGGACTCCTGAGGACTTTGTAATAACACCTGGAGCAGAATTCCCATTGGAAGCCGAAGTTGGGTTGCTTGGATGGTGCTGCGCTGAATATGATTTTTGGTCTTCTACGTTGTTTTTAGCCGATAAAGCTGCACGATCAGTTTTCACAAGTCCACCTTTTAAAGGTTTGTCCTGGGAACCTTCATGGTTTACCTTCTTGGCATCTGATAGATGCTCCAATTTGCCATTGCTCCCTAGCAAGATTTTTTTATTCTCCACCTATGCATATAATAGATTAGGCAATAGATCAGTTTCAAAATGCTGATGATCAGGTACAAAATTTTATAACTTCTGTAAAATTGTCAATATATGAAGGGAACACTAATGTGATTAAAAATGAATATTTACTTTTAAAGTATAATCTACTTTTTAAACAATATAAACAGGATTGTAAGTGTAAGGGAGAAAGTCAAAGATATAAAAATTTTCAGCAAACAATTCTGAACATGCAGAATAAATTATCTTACCTCATGAACCAATAGTTGCTTCACAGCTAATGCAAGTACATTATGACAGCTTTCATAGCCCTGGATGATTGTGGAAATCAAGAACTTAGACCAAAAGCCATAGAGTAACAACAAAACAAGCCACCAAGAGCATGACAATAACTCAAACCTTAAAGCAAACAAAGCCATCTATGGGAGGATCCAAAGCAAGAACTGAACCATCTAAAGTTACTTCATGTCTGGAGTTGTTGAGATGAGGATCTGATTTTATTTGCTTATATGAGATAGCATAAGACACCATGACGCTAACTAACTGAGTGAGGTCATCCTTCTCTTTTCCGATAGCAGGTGCATTGCCATCTGTAAAAATGGGCCACATGTTACCAGAAGTAATAACAATGAAGAAAAACATAAAGTACTATCAAAAGTTGAAGATATAATTGTTATTTACATTTTATTGATAAGAAACATATGAAATAACAATATTAAGCAAGAAGATCCAAAAAGGTCATTCCAAGGGGGAACAAATACAAGAACCCTGGTAAAGGCTATAGAGATCAACACAAAAGGAAGAAGGAAAAAGGTTCCAATTTGTCAACAAAAAACCATCGGCATGTTTTTAGACAAGAAATAAAATCAAGAAATATGTTATAAAATTCACTATTAGTATAGTATGGCCGAGGATGCCATAAGATAAATATGGTTCTAAAACTCCCTCACGTCCCTCCTCTTCTTAACATTCTTCAATCCTCTCCTTCCACGTTTCCTAACAATAGTCATGATTGTAATTGTAAATTTGTACCCAAAGAAAGCTATATGGGACCCTTAATCTTTTAAGTTTGAAGTATGTGGTTATAACACTCATCCTTTATGAGATGTTTGGGGCAACCATTTGATTGGTGGGATTGGATTTACAAATCCCATCCAACTTTTGGGGCAAGGTTTATGGCAGTTGGTAATAGGTCTTGCATTAACACCCATTTTAACTTTAATTTAACTCGATGGCATTTAAATCCCACTCTCCCTTCACATTCATATTACTCTCACAAATGCTCTAGAGACAAGATAAGCAAAAACATCAAAAAGAGAAATAACATGTAGTAAATAATAAATACATGGGTGGGCAGAAAATATCGAACACGGAGACAAAATGTCAACAATTACCGGTCTAAGAGTTCGAGGTGATATAATATGCAATAAAGGAGAAATCAAGTCTTCCACCAATGTCTTAGAGTTTATATGCCTTGAAATGATAGGAGGAACTTTGCAATGCCAAGACCTCAAATTCTCCATCTTTTCCAATATCAGTGCCCGACATCTGAGAACACAAGAAGTTAACCACCACCACTTCAAAAGAACAAAATATCTTGCATTTAAAAAATTATTAAGTAGACTTGAGGATACCTTTGATAAGATTTTGGCCATTCAATATTTGGTCTTTGAACTTGGGCCACTAGCCGATGTATGGTAATTATAGAAGAAGGCTGATAAACTATAATGATCAAGAAAAACAAAAGGAAGCTAAGAAAAATAATTTAAACGGCCAAAATTTTGCATTGCATTAAAAATTGAACGAAAATTGATAGATGCTAAAAGTTTTTCACCATTAAAGTTCATATGATGCGTCTGCATAATATACTTGTTCATAAGATCTGAAACTCCAAGCATTTCAAGACATTTGACCTTGAAATGACATTTTATATCGTCAAAACAACCGAGTAGTTGCAGGAAAATAGAAAGATTTTCTTAAAAAATCAAATGTGAGAATTTCTTTAACTTACAGTCTTTTGCATCACTGGATCATGATAATTGAGCTGCAAAATATTTTCATGAATCCCATCCAAAATCAACTCATAGTCACCCCTGCATATAGGAACCAAAAATTAGACCAAGTTTTTTAAACATGACACGGAAATATCAGGATGAAAGAAATTCAATACTCACCGATATGATAAAGCGAGTACAAATGTTCCATTTTATCACACATGTTTTTGGATTTATTATCTGATCTACTCTGAAGCTTCATTTTTCTTGTATAAAAATCTAAACAAGATAAATACTGTCAAGTACAGTACATGCATAGTGAAAAGGAAATTGAAGAGGCCACAGCCCAAAACAAAATATGGGATCATTTGATGGCCATTACCTCTTTCCATATGTCAAAGACACTTCTAGACATATCCTTTGTCCAACCACTTGAGAACCAATCTCCACCTATGTCAGAAATACATAAAAAGACAAGCCATAAAAACAATAACCATAATTCATCCTACCAAAGTCGGAGTAAAAGAGCTTTAGTAATCAGCATGTAGGAGGACCAACTGAGTAAAGCCTTTTAGATTTGATCACAGATAAAGACATACTGAGACATTTAAAGGAAAAAAAAATAATAGAATTATGTTAGGTTTCTAACTGTTAGGTATCCGATCGCTACTACTTGCTCAAACACACAGAAAACAATACACAACACAGGAAATAGAGAAACAACACTATTCTATTGAGAGTTCTTCAATAGATAGTGTTTATGATCCGATAACTTGCTATTCAAAGTTGCAAAACAAGAACAAGGATAACCACAATACTCAGCTGTTAGAGAGAGCTGACAACCTCTCTGCCTAGCACCTTCTACTAGAAAAATCCGCCTACCTCCACCCGACATTCTCCCGGTAACAAATACCCTCACTCCCACAAAGATCGTACAGCAGCCCACAATCCCAGCAGTGGTCCCCAATGGACCGTTACTCCCCACTCTCTCCTTTCTCTTTTTACCCTTCCTAATATATGTTTTAGTAATAGGAGGCCTAACACTAACCTAACGTGAACCTGAAAATAAAAATTCCAACAGCAAAACACAACACAATATGGATAGAATATATCATTAATTTCTCAGCAAAAATACCACAAGAACACAGCAAGAACAGTAATGTAAACAACCCAAACAACCAGCAAATTCTGAGAGTGCTGAGAACCTCTCCTACTCAGCCAAACAGCTCACAAAAACAACCTCCTCTACTCTTCTTTCCTCTACCCATTTAAACCCCTCCTCCAGACAAGCTCCGTACCAAACCAACAACCCACACACCCACTAATTAACTGACTCCTGCCCAATTCCCCTTTTACCCTTCCTTGCATAAGTGTGACAAATTACTACTGAGTAAAGGACAATAGTTCATAATCTCATTTGTGGTGATGCACTTAGATCAACCTCGTCTCAATTATACAAGAGGAACAAGCCACAAGAATCATGATGAAGTCTAATTGGATAAATGGTTCTTTATTTTTGCCAATAAAATTGAAAACTACTTTAATCCTATCTCACTATGTAATGGTTATCATTTACGCTGAAACATCACAAGGAAAAAGGTTTGCAATAAATGGCAGATCCCTAGAACAGTTTCTACCTCTATTCATAATTTTCAACACAAACATGAAAAAGATTACAACTCAAATTGAACCATCAGACTCAATCTTAGCTCACCAAAAAAGAACAATCCATAAGGGAGGATCATGAAGAAGTCCTACTGCATTAAGGTTAAAAAAGAACAATCCTAACCGAGAATCTAGGAAGCACGGACACTTCATATTTGGCGAAGTGTCCGTGTCGGACACGTGTCGGACACGGACACGTCCGGACACGCTTCGGACACGTGTCCGACACGCAATTTTCGTGTCCTTTTTTTTTTTTTTTTTAATTTTCGGACACTCCAAGGACACGCTGGAGACACGTTGGGGGACACGCTTACCATTTAAAAGAGAAAAAACCCAGATTTAGAGGTTGTGGTCTTTTCGCGATGATGGTAGTGGTAGTGGGTTTGACAAATGTGATACTGATCGAGATAAAGACATAGTAGAAGTTTGAGAGGAGAGTTTTAGTTTTTTTTTTTTTTTTGTATGGAAGAATGACTTTCTAACTTTCTAGTACTTTCATTTGTATTGTAATATTTTATTGTATTCACATGTTGGATATTGAACTTCTTAGTATTGTCATTTATGTATTAATGAAGCACATATTATTTAATATATATACACATATTACCTAAAAAAATAAAATAAAGAACGTGTCCCCCAACGTGTCCGTGTCCTACATTTTTAGAAATTGGCGTGTCGCCGTGTCCGTGTCGTGTCCGTGTCCGTGTCCGTGTCCGTGTCCGTGCTTCTTAGCCGAGAATAATATAGAAGTCTTGCTTTATTGAGGGTTAAAAAGAACGATCCATAATGGAAAATGAAATATAAATATCTTACAGCAGAAAGGGTTTCTTTCTTCTTGTAGAGAAACTGAAGAGTGTTCAGACAAGACCGGATGTCACATTCTGTAAAAATAACAAAGATCACAAAAGACGAATAAAATGGTTGATGTAGTTCTTTAATGCAAAAGTCACTACGCCACTGGAAGCAGGACCAGGAAATAGGTGAGAGCACATAAAGCATACACGCTAAAAACAAAATATATCTCACCTGTATACTGTGCTAGTGCAGATAACGCCGCAGAATTTGCTCTCATTCCCTCTTGGTTACATATGTACTTCAGTCTAAAATAACAAATTTAACAAATGAACAAAATCTACAAACAAGAACTAAAATCTTGAAATTTGACTGGCAACTATAATAAGAATGTCTATGATATAAACAAAGGAAATATCATAATAAGGATACGCTAAGAATTCAAAAGATGAGATTTCTTACAGACAAATCTGTGTGAAGGGTTAAAATTGGTAGCATAAACAACATAATTATTGAATAGAAAAAACTACACAATGAAATGATTTGCAATTATTAATTAACTACCACAGCTCAAAAAACCAGTAACCACCATCTAGGCAAATTACGATTGCAAATATTTTCATCCAAAAATTATTATTGGAGAATCACATGTAACAATATAGAATAATTAGAAGTTATTATACCTGCTGACTATACGACTAACTGTTGGTTGTACAAATACGTGAACCCTGAAATAAGGGAGTGGTCAATCCATACATGTATTTGTTAAAATGCATAGCGAGGAAAAAGAAAAGAATAAATAAACAAATAGAGGTAGAAGAACCATTAGCAATCACATAAACGCTATAAATACTATTCTTCCTCTAATTTCATTAATAGGAAAGTTTCAATTACCAAATCATAAGAGCTTAAATGTATGTTGTAAGAATTTTCAATGGCCAATCTGAGCATAAATAACAGTCATTATCGGAAGTAGAAGAAATAAATTGATGGATTCTGAATTTCAGTCTCACTAATCCAAACATAAATGAACAGAAAAGTTAGTCTTAATTTCTCAAATGCAAGTACCTGTAAATTTGAACTCTATATACAAAGACAAGACATCAAGATTGCAACCTCTAAATCTATCAAGTCTTACTCCCTTATATAATTCATAATCACATAAATATAAGGCCAAATTATAAAACAAATGCCCCTGAACTTTGTTCTTTTCTTAAAAATATTCGTATTGTTTCAAAAGTTGCAATATTACCCTTGACCTTCCATAAAGATTTTGAAACTACACTTAGAGTAGAAATGTCTTAGAAGGTTGGGTGGAAAATTGACATGGCAATGACCTTGAACAATGTGGTGGTGACTAGGACATTTGTCTAGATTAAGTCTGAGAGAACAACATTCAAATATGTTGATTTTCCATCCAACATTCTAACAGTTTTTCTATTCCAATAGAAGTTTTGAAACCTTTATTAAAGGTCAAGAGTATATATTGTCACAGTTGAAAGAAGGTAGTTTAGAAACAAAGGACAAAATTCAAGGGTATTTTTATAATTTAGCCTAAATATAATGTCATATATCCTTTCATACAACCTCTCTCACCAACAATCCAAAAATAAACCAGTGCATGCCATGCTCAAATTAGGTCAAGGGGACAAAGATAACAAATTGCATAAGTATTATCGTAAACATATGGATGTCTTTTAATGTTCTAAAATTACATGCGAAGCACTTACTTTGCAATCAGACGTAATGATCTCAAGGCAGGTGCATATAGGTCATTACATATACATATCACCTGTACATATATACATGATTAAGCAAAGTTACGCTGTTAAGTGGAGGGAAGGGGCAACAGAAAGAACAACTTTGCCTCACAGGTCTAGATAAAGAAACGCTTTTTTCCCTTTTTGGTGGATCTCTTGCCTAACTGGTCTTTAGAACCATTTTCCCTCTCAGCCTTTTTATCAGCAGAGACCTGTATAAAAACACGTGTAATGATAATATATCAGAAGATTATTCATTCAAAATGACCTGTGAAAAACCAGTGCCTTTAAAGTTGTGAGTACAAGTTCATTGCATGTTAAGGTTAGCACACAAAATCTCCATGCTCGGCAAATAGGATTCAGAAAAGAAACTCTTTCTCGAGCATTTTAAGTTCAAAATTATTTTAGCAACCTATCTTTGATATCAAACAATATTGGAGAAAATACTTCACCATATTATTCTTACGACTTAGGGTACAAGTTTATTTATAAGAGTACAGTTGGGTGATAGAAAATTGAAAAGAAACTTATGATCGATCTCCTAGAAACTAACTACCAAAAGAAATATAATATAGATATTATAATACCAATAATAATAATAAATTGATTTAAATTATTAAATTAAAATTTTAAATTAATTAATTAATTAATTAGTTAAAAATAAAAATAACAAAATAAACCCCAAAATTGTCTTACCTAACAAAACAAATATTTCATTTTTAAACAATTTTATCAAATTAACTTTTTATAAGATACAGATCCATAGATAGTATGAAATTACAATAAAAGGGGAAGAAAGTCATGCCCAAGCCAAGGAGATTGCCATAGTCTCTTCCAAACGGTACAAAGAGAATTTAAATTAAAACGGGCAAAAAAGTGACATAGTACATAAAGCACCTAAGGGACTTTTCTTTGTCGTTAAAGACTTAATTGTTTCTCTCACGCCACAAAAGCCAAAAGGAAGCTCTCACAAATTAAGCCATAAGATCTCTATCTCTCTTTTAAAAGGGTGCCCATCAAGGAGTAAGGGGAGAAGATTGTTAACTTGTTGATGTTAATGGCAGAGCCGCCTGCCAGCCGAAGCTGTGAAGTAAGAAATTCCAAAAACTTTCAGCAATGGAGCAAGTGTTGAAACGATGTACTTGAGATTACAAACTCTCATTTATACAAAGAGCACCATCCTGGGGAAACGGAGCTAAATTTTTTTGAATAAGGTCGTGACCTCGAGTAGTCACTCGACTTTTGATAATTTGATGGATTTGATTTTTATAATGCTCTCTTTGGTGTAAATGTAAACACCCTTTTACCAATTATAATCTTTCCTCTCTTCTTTTAAATTGGAGAACTTTCTTCTGATACACCTATTGGTCGTGGGAGTCTAATAACTCCCTTTTTCACTCCATTCCTCAATAAAATTTTGTTTCTCTTTCAAAAAATACAGTAATATGTCCATGGATAATTTCTCAAAAGAATAATTTTACCTTCTTTGTATACTTCAAACTTGCTATGCCAAATCAAGTTGAAGAGTGAGGAGTAAGCTTTACTTGTTGACTATGTTCATAAAAAGAGAACAAGTAAAAGACCCTGTTTTGTCACCCAATTACCATAATTTATCTAGATGGTTTTGGAAGAAGTAGAGAGCAAAAAGATAGAGGTTCATACTAGAATTTCACTATCCATTAGCTTTCGCCTAAACTAAGGTCCCAAGTTGGAGAGCGAGACTTCTGACAGAGATTTCTGAGTAGATAGGATAAAAATAATTGGAAAAGCCTAGGAGAGGGTTTCATTTCACCAAACCATAGATCATCCCAAAAGTTGGCATTATCTCCATTTCCAACCACAAACCTAATTCTTTTTTAGGAGAGGTCTTCTATCATATATGGTTCTTTAAGGGCCCTTGACAAAGGGAGAGAGAGGGAACCTAGCCAAAAATCATGTTGACTACTTTTGAGTATATATGTTTATGCTACTAACGCCTTCCTCCATAACGCAAAGAAAAAGAACCTTTAAGCAAGATAGCCATTAGATCTCATTTTTAGAAATTTTTTTATTTGATAAAACAACAATAACTCTCTCAGGGAAACAATACTAAAATATATTTACCATCTTTAGAATGACATCCACTGCACCCTTGCCATCACCGAGTGCTCCGTCAATTTCATCAATTACCTGTGTCATTTGAATTGATTGTTAGAAACTTCAAATAGAAAAACGCCAAACATTATCCTTTTTCTTCTTCAATTTCACTTTACAACTTTGGGTATTAAGACACTAAAACCAACCAGACAATTTGGCCTTGCATCACCTAGGACGGAGTTCATCTGAATGGCATCAAGAATCTTGGATTCAATTGTTGACGATGACCGATCATCACTGGCATTGACCTACATAAAAAGTTTGGACCTAGTTAAAACTAGCAGAAGTCTTAGAGCAATACAAGATGAAGTAATAAATATCATATATCCAAATATGAGATCACAGAAAAGAGTACAGATAAAATAAGATAACCCAAGAACATTTGATCCAAGACTGAAAAATTTAAAAAAAAAAGAAAACATGTGTGTTGGTTCTTGTCACTTTTTGACGATAACAAGATATACGAATGGCATAAAGTTTTAAATACTGTCATATATATATCAACAAGTTAATCCTTGGGCCTCAACTAACTAGAAGATGTTGCATTTCCGTGACGGAGACTGAAAAATAATAGTTTTGGGGGTAATCAAATACTTGCAAATAAGAACCAGAAGTCTATGATGACTCATAAATGAAACTTATTTGCCTTTTTCTGCATGAAAAACAACAACAAACCTCCACCACATGATAGCCACAGTGTTTGGCAGCTACGTGAGCAAGTGTAGTTTTTCCAAGTCCTGGAGGGCCACAGAGTAAAAGGATCTGCAGTGGTAACAATATTATTTTCTCTCAATTACAACACAATAAAATTGAAATATGATCCATCCCTTAAGATGTGTGAGGTAGGGATGAACCAATAATAACAATGGGTTGCAAAATCCTTAGCTTGTACAGGAAGATAAAAATGTCAATGGTTGAGATTTTAAACAAACAAGGAAATTTAAGGTGTAAACTACACAAATTAAATAATTATAAATTTATAGTATAAGCTATGTGTTTCCTTGCTCAGACATGAAGAGTGTCCGAGCATCTAATTAGAGAAGAAAAGGGAGGCATGGAGAGAAGCAGCGCTAAAATAGAGAAAATAGAGAGAGAGAACTTAGAATAGATTGAAAAATAGGATCAATTAATAAGCTGAAAAAAGTTAATCTTCCTTTTGTTTTCTATTTCATGAAAGTTATTCCTTCTTTGCTAGAACACTTCTAATCTTCTTTAAGCAATTGAAAGGGAAAAAATTGAACTCCACATATCAGGCTTCTTGAATATCATCAAGTAGTAGCTTCAAATCATAGCACAAATGAAGGATATTAATGATTTCTGGTTAAAACAAAATCCAAACTTCGAAATTTCAAACCAAAACAAAGAGTATAATTTCAGCAAGGTTTCAATCATCAGTTTTATTTACAATGTATACCTTCTGTTCGGGTGGACTTGGAAGCCTCATCTTCTTGCTCAATGTGTCCTGACTGTCATTTGCAGTACTATTTTGATGATCTGAGAAAGTAGAATCTCGAAAATTACCAGAATCTCGAAAATTACCAGTCCTCCATCCTGGAAATTTATTCTTCCTAGTAAAACTCGAGCCAGAGAACCTATGATGCTGAGCAATGGCAGAGTGCCGTCTTAAAGAAGATAAAACTTCATCAGATGTAGTCCTAATTTCAGATCCAAAAACACAGGAATCCCATTGTTTTAGCCATAGAAGAACCTGCATATGAGACCAATAGATGAAGTTATAATTTGATAAAAGAAAAAACTAAAAAACATCTAAACTTCAACTAGCTTTCTGCAAAGAGAACCAGGAATTCAAATGTCCAAAGACATATTAAAATAAAATACATGCCTCATGATTTGTTTGTTCATCACTAAGAAGCTCTATAAAAGAACTAGGAGAATATTTATCAACCCAAAGTCGCTCGTGCATCACTGGTTCTTGAGGAGGCATTGCATCAAGCTGAATGTCAAAACTAGCCTCCAGGGTCTATAATACAAAGAGTGACTCGTCAGACACTGATTAGGATAAGCTTGAGAAAATATGGTCAAAAATTGGAAGAAAGTCTGATTGTCACTAGTGTAACAGTACCATAAGCTCAAATTTACCCTTAGACTACCCTCCATAGGATTTGTACACGCCAAATTAATCCAAAAAGTGATGTGGTGCAGATAGGTACAAGGTTTAAGACTTCAACTACCTTCCCACAATTTAAAAATTACAAAGATCACAGGGAAATCTCCACTGCTACAAAGCAACAATAAACCCATTTAACTATAAAATTACTATGAGGAACTTAATTCAACTTACGAACTCTCATATGGTCAATGTACAATATTTTCACTGAACAACAACGTGGGACTACTAATACTACATAGAAAAACTAGCAATGACGGTTACTTTTGGTATCTTGAGCGAGCACAAAATATTTATAAGTTTGCATACCTTGGTCAAAGCCTCCTTCTCCGCTCTTTCCAGTAAAATATTGATATTTTCTTGCATTAAACCTGTAAAGCAGACGTAGATAAATGATTGAAGGACCATGAACTATGAGGGGGAAGAGATTCTTGGTACAGTTATTGCATTGAGGATATCTTGGTCTTACTTCCACCCCAATGATGAATAAATTAACCATTTCAAGCCCAATTGTGACTAAAATACTCAAAATAAACAATAAAGATAAAAATAGTACCTCCATGACGCTCTTTCAAGTCCAATTTCTTGGACGCCTCCTTGTCCCCAAGTCGACTTAACTTTGCATAAACTCTCTCGTCACTATCTGGCGCCGTTATCGGCATAAAATCTCCATCGATCTCCGATATGTACCTGAAAACCGTCTTTTCCTCCACTGCCAAATTCGTTTTTTCTTCCACCATAGAAGTCTTCTCGCTTGGCGGTGAATATCGAAGCCAATCCTCCTCGGTCTCCACTACTGGCTTTTCAGTCCTGCTTTTCTTCCCTCCTGAAGGCTCCGCATCGTCCGAAACCAAATCCATCGACGCATCGGCATCGTCCGATCTCAGTCGCTTAAGGCCGCTCGCTGAAGAAGATTCAGTAACTGAATTCAATGCAATACTGGATAATCTGGGCGAGTTCAATTGCGGAATTGGACTGTCCGATGACTCTTTTTCTAGCTCTTCTTCTCCCCTTCGATTTCGAGCAGTTCAGGTTCCAAATAGTCTTCATATAGATGAAAATCTGCTTCGAGAAGTTCCAGCTCGTCGGGAAGAGGAATGTCCATCTCCATTTAGCCGTTCTTTAGACAGTGTGTTTGATCGTCTTCCAGTGAGTGGCGAACGAGCTCTCTTCTTTGACGACGGCGCCGGCGGGAGATTGAATGGGAAATAGAATCTCCATAGATTTATGGCGGGAACCGCTTGAAACGGGGCGGGAATACCCGTCTGATGCGGGGGCGGGTCGGACGTGGGCTCTGTCCGGAGAACGGGTGTACACTATTTGAGTTGGATTGAAGTCGAAAATTCGGGTGGGTCAGATTAGCCAATGGAATTACTCGATTAATAATTGCAAGGAAGTTGGATTGTTAGAATTTTTTTTTCTACTAATTTTTTTAGTTATTTAAAATAATTTTCAACTTTTTTTTATTTAGAAACATTTTAATCGCATAAAATTTCATTATCAAACTTTATAAATATATAGAAAAAAATTCCTGTTAGTCGTACTTCATATTTTGGTCGCAAGTTTGTTTACCCAAAAACTCTTGTTATATAATGATGGGCAAATTTTGTTTTACTTGTGTAATTAGGGTGGGGGATATTTTTTAGCACAAATTTCAATCATCCATTTAAACCATACCTTCTAATAAGCACTGCAATTTAATACTACAATTAAATAAGTAGTGTAATTAATTAACATTCTTAATTAGTTCAGTTTATACTTGTTAAACATTGTGTGGCTAGCTATGGGCGTAATTATGGGGGGATGGGACTATATTTATAAATGTTGATGGTTAAATATGGTTTTAATTAGTTGTATTTTGGGGTTTTAAAAAAAAGTTTATATTTGTGCATTTTGTAGTTAAATTTGAGAGCTTCTGTCTACTTGATTGTGGCGTAATTTCGAGTAATTTCATTGTTGGGTATAAACATTTTTGTGAAATAACAAACAGAATTATGTTGTAAAAAAAAAACATAGCTCGATTGGCCTGATGAATATGTTAACAATTTTGTTTATTTTTTGAATCTCCCAACCCCAAATAGTTTTTAGTAGTCAACGATTTATTGTAAACATTTGAAATAATGATTAAATGTGTATATTAACAGTAATATGAAAGCATAATTTTTAAATCAATGTTAAATTGCAAGTTTAGTTCTTAAACTTTGAGGTTTGCGTCTATTTGGTTCATGAACTCTAAAAAACGTCTAATATATCCCTGAACTTTCATATTTGTGTGTTATTTGGTCCTTATACTTTGAATTATGTCTAATAAGTGTTTGAACATTTAATTATATGTATAACAATTCCATGTATTTTCAATTTTATGTCTAATAGGCATTTTACTTAATTGGTGTTATGAACTTACTAGACACAAAATCAAAAGTTTAGATTTATTTGGACATAATATTCAATTTTATATCTAATAGATATGTTCATTTTTAAAAATTTGAATATGCCAAATACCCAGTAGATACAAAATTGAAAGTTCATGGATTAATTAGTATCCTTAAAGTTCAGAGACTTATTAGATTCGAAATTGAAAGTTCAAATACTCATTTGACACTTTTTAAAGTTTATGGACCAAATAGACACAAGACTTGTTTGACCCATTGGTTATAATAACCTGTGAAGTACTATGCACCCCAAATACATATAACCCAAGACTATACTATTTTGCATTTTAAATAATATTATATGTTTCACATACTATAATAATTCACAAAATATTATAATCTCTGTTATTTTAACTCATTCAACACCCCAAACAGTTCCTTAGTTCATATACTAAACTTGTAATTTAACCTACAATTAATGGATTCAATAATTACATAAATAAAAATAACTTCATGCAATAATATTTGATGCTGGAGGTGAAAAAATGTATTTGATTTTTAGTGTTTTCAAATGTACATGACAACTAGTCTAGAAATATATTAATATCAAATGCATAAAAATGTATATTCTAAAAAACACGAAACAGGTATTTGGTTGTGTCCAGTTTACCAACATTGGAAACAAAAAATAGAATCCAGACTGCACTTGCATACCACCCTAAATAAAATACAATCTTGAAAGTTTTTTTTTTCTTTATTTTTTTTTTTGTTTTAATGCACGAACTAAAATATTATAGTTACAAGAAATCATAAATCAAAACTATAATTTAACAAAATTTCAATAAAGTATTTAACACGATTAACTAAATTAAAAACATAAAACCTATCTCTGTTTTTTTTATAAAAAAAAACAAAAATATCTATTTGTAGTGGAGTTGAGGTGAGAATCAAATAGAAGTATAACTAAATTATAAGTGCCAAATTAAAACTAAGCCAAACTCATCAACAAAAAAAAAAAAACTTATAAAATTACGTATACCCGAAATAACTATTTAGTTGTCAGTCTTTTTTTATTATTTACTTGTTTTAATTAAGTTCTATAAATAGTATTTTTACATATGACTATGTTTTATTATTTATTTTCAAGACGTGTTTTAGAAAAGTCGTTTTGAAAAAAAAAGGTTAAGATTTTTATTATAAGATGATGGTAGCCATTACATAGAAATGAAAACTATTGTAAATAAATTGAGAGAAAACAAACACCATTTTTAAATAACAAAAATTAAAAAAAAAATAATTAGTTATTGAGCGGGGCCTGCAATATTGAAATATGCCCACCCCATAAACAATAATTTTATAGCCATTATACAAAATACTATTCAACTTTGGAACATGTTTCAATTGTACCAATAAATTTAAGTTGGGATTTAACTCTTGAGCTTGAAATTGAATGAAAAAAAAAACAATAATTTGTTATGACTAATGCTAAATGGATGAACAAAAATTGAAGTGATAGGTATGGACATGAACATCACTTTACTAGAAAATTAAGAGTATCGTCGTTCGTGTTAACTCATAAGTTATGTTAGCAAGAAATCTACAACATCATTCATATCACTTATTACACATAACATATCACATCAATTAAATTAATATTGTAAATGATGTCATGTATGTCTTATGAGTTTCTTTATTTTCTTAAATATTTTAGAAGGCAAAAGATTAAAATGAAAATTTTAAAGTCTTGAGGCATAATAACCCTCGATTGCCATGTTGATTATAAAAAGCTTAGAGGGCTTGAGTTTAAGTTTTTGTAGCCAACTCACATACTTATGATTTAATACCCCAGTTTGATTAAATCAAGTGCGTGTGAATTAGCTCAAATACTCACAATTATACAAAATAGTTAAATTACAAATTTAGTCAATAAACTTTTTAATATGTGTGTTTATTTAGCATATGAATTTTCAATTTTATGTAAAATAAGTCAAATTTTAAATTTCACATATCTATTAGACACAAAATTAAAATTTTAAGATCTATTAAAAACATAAGATTAAATTTTGTATCTACAAATCAGTGAATTAAAACAAAATAAATATGTGAGGAAGTTGTTAAATACAAAAATAAAAACTTGAGACCTATTAAACATTTTAAAATTTTGTGACTTAAATGAAAATGAAGGAATTATTAAATTTTTTCAGATTAAGGAGATCTGAACTTAAAATTTAACAAATATAAATATGCGTATATATATATTTATGGTTAAATTACCTCGAACTTTGAGGTTTATGCTCATTTGGTTCTTAAACTTTGAAAAGTGTCAACAGGTCTCTCAACTTCCAATTTCAGATCTATTTGGTCCATAAACTTTTGAAATGTGTCTAATTAGTTCTCAAATTTTCAATTTTGTATCCAATAAGTCTTTTAACTTTCAATTTTGTGCCTAATAGATCATTGACTTAGTGAACGTTTTTTAAAATCCATGAACTTACTAGGCATAAAATTGAAAACTTGCTTATATTGGACAAAAAAATCAATTTTATATATAATAGATCGCTTAATTTTTAAAAAATTGTGAATATGTTCGAGCTCTATTAGAAGTTCAATAGTAATTGTACATTTTCAACGTTCGATTTATTAGATAGATACAAAATTGAAAGTTAAGGATCTATTTGATAATTTTTAAAGTTCGCGACTAAATAGACACAAAACCTCAAAGTTCAAGTTAACTAAAATGTAATTTAACCTATATTGATTTATATTTATATTTGTGTAAAGTATAATAGAAATAATTTAACCAAAAAACATTTGAAAGTTCAAAACAATGAATCGAAATTCAAGAAACGGAAAGAAGAGTTGGGCATCGTCAACAGAGAATCGAAATTCAAAAAGAACCGCGGGAGCGTTTCTTTTCGGATTTATTAAATTATTTGAATATATATATATATATATATATATATATATATATATATTGTCCATACGGACTCCCAACCAACCGACGTTCGTAATGCTCCTCACAGTTCCTAACTATATTTAAAGGTAAAGGTGAATTTTGGGAAACCTCCTCTTTCTCCTCCTATACTGCGAACCCCAAATTTTCCGTCTCGCTCTATATACGCGCGCACTCGAACAAATTTTTTTGGAAACAGCATTTCTCGGTAAGGATTTTTCAGCCTCCTTCTCCGATCTGGTTTGATCTTCTCCATTGCTCTCAAGCTCTTTCTCTCTCTGTTTGTATTTTTTTGTTCTTGTTTTTGTTGGCATTGTATTAATCTTCTTGAATATCGATCTGTGATTGTTGTTGAGTTAGGATTCTTTCGGAAATGGGGCAACAGACGTTGATCTACAGCTTTGTGGCTCGCGGAACGGTGATCCTTGCCGAGTATACAGAGTTCACCGGTAATTTTACTACTATCGCCTCTCAATGCCTCCAAAAACTCCCTGCTTCGAACAACAAGTTCACCTACAATTGTGATGGCCACACCTTCAACTATCTCGTCGAGAATGGATTCAGTACGTTTCATTTTATCGAAATTTGTGTCATAATTTTTTCTGATCCAGATCTCGTTCGTCATGGCTCATTCGTTATTTTTGTTGAGCTTTCCTATGCGAGATCCATTTTTTGGTTTTACAATGTCGCATGTTACAGATCCGTCGATTTTTATCTTCTGAATGTATAGTCATTAGTGCGTTTGCCTTGGTCTATAATAGCTAATGATATCTATTGAATCGCACAAGATTTCGACATTTTGCTTCTCTTGGATTGGTGGATGTCTTCTTTAAGTTCAACGGGAATTGAGGTTTGTTTATAAACATTAATAGGCAGATATAAGACTACCAAACGATCCGATATGTGTGTATATATATATTTTAAAAAAAGAGTTCGTGTTCTTGGTTACCTTGAGAGAGAGGAAGGAGCACAAGATCACGTAATTGATATGGAGGCAGCAAATCTTGTGCAACCGGAGATAAAATGTACTGTTTTGAATCCAGGCTGATCTAGCCTGAACAAAAATATTGAATCGGAAATGAAGGTATCCAGCTACCAATATGAAGAGCTTGGCACTGCTCTATTTGCCCAATTTTCTGAATTCCTTCAATGTTCCTTTTCTGAACTGGTTTGGATATTTACGCATTGCAACTAGTCGCATTAAAAAATTGGTTGTGGTTAAGCATGGTAGCCTGATAGGTTTGTGGATTGCATAATCTCCTTATAATTTTTTGTAATTACGAAACTATCATCTGCTATTTTATGATACATTATTGATCGATTCCAACCATTAAGTACTCTCGTGATTCAATTTACATCCAACTTTCTGTTCCATTTTCTTGGCATATCTATTTGATTTGCTTTTCTTAATTGCGTACTTGACCTGTCATGTTGTAATAGTTTGTGTGAGAATATGATTTAACTAGCCCAATTCAAACGGGAATCTGCAGCTTACTGTGTAGTTGCTATCTCGAAGCTGCTGGTAGACAAATTCCTATTGCTTTTCTCGAGCGAGTCAAGGAAGATTTCAACAAGAGATATGGTGGTGGGAAAGCTGCAACTGCTGTTGCCAATAGTCTGAATAAAGAATTTGGGTACTATTTCTGATGTTCTGTTATTAAATATATATTTAGAAATATTTTTTCTAACCTAATAAATAGTTAGTGAAGACGATAAGAAGCATAAGACAATGAAACAACTATGAGATAGGAACCCATCCTCAAAAGAAAGTAGGAAAAAGGAAAAAATCTGAAGTCTGGCATTCTTAGCACCAGCCTACCAGGAGTTGAAGTTTCATTTTTCCTATGGCTTTTCGAATAGCATTTGTGACTGGTGTGTTATTGTTTGGCGATGCAATTTTGGAACTCATCGATTAACTAATCTCCATAGGTCGAAATTGAAGGAGCAGATGCAATATTGTGTGGATCATCCTGAAGAGATCAACAAGCTTGCTAAAGTTAAGGCTCAGGTCTCGGAAGTCAAGGGTGTTATGATGGAAAACATTGAGAAGGTAAAGAGCCGCAATAATATTTTGATGAGTTTGTTAAAGTGAAGGATTATTTTCAATAATTTAGAATGCCGTTCAGACCCTTTGTAAATTCTTAATCTAGGTACGAGTTATAATATAACAATCTAACTCTAAAGCTTAAATAGTTCCAGTCCAGCCAATTGATTTTTTCTTTTAGTATCTTACTGGCCTCACGACTTTTGAACTGGCAGTACTGCCAAAAACTTCCTATCACATCTTGTGAAAACTTTTTTTCTCATAATTCATATTTTGTTTCTCTACTTGGGCCGTTCTCTGCTCTAAGCCTATTTTTCTTTATGGTGGGTTGGGGGTGTTAATAATCAACTGGAAGCCCTGAAAGAAAGCTGGATTATATATATTTTTTTCATCTTCCCATTTCACGTACACACACCCCTTCATGTGCGTGCGTTTCAATTATTTAAATGCTTGATTTGGTGGTATGTTGTGCCAGGTTTTGTATGCTTGCTTGTGTGGGAGTAATTAGGATGCCATGAAATCTACTGAGGGATTTTTGTGGAACTAAACTTAAAAAAAAACCTTTTGGATGATATTTTAATGATGAAAGAACTATTTTTCTATCTGTTTGGCAGGTTCTCGATCGTGGTGAGAAAATTGAGTTGTTAGTGGATAAAACTGAGAATCTCCGCTCACAGGTTGGTTCAATAAAATTTCCTTACATTTTGAAGTTAATAATTATGTAAAATTCATGTCACTTGATCATTCGTAGTCTCCATCCCTACTTGGCATGGCATTGCCAATGACCCCTACTCCCATGTCTGGAGCAACCTCAGAGTTTTAAGCTTCCATCGCATTTATCTATTTGTCTTCTTCAAATACATGGTTTTGAGAATCAATAAAGAAAAGCAACCGATTTAAAGCTAAATTATTAATTTATTTGCAACACATTTAGATTCTATGATGGCTTTTCTTACCTGAATGAAATGTTTGTTTCACATCTCATGCATGTTCTTTCATTGTCATTTTTGCCGTTGTAACATAGAAGTTGATGAATTCAGTTCTTTCTATTTCAGGCTCAGGATTTCAGAACACAGGGAACTAAAATGAAAAGGAAGATGTGGTTTCACAACATGAAGATAAAATTGATTGTCTTCGGTATTTTTGTTGCCTTGATTCTCATCATTATTTTGTCCATCTGTCACGGCTTTACATGTTAAGTTCCATCTCGATTTCCTTCCCTCGACACTGTAAACTGTCTCGCGGCATTGGATGATCTCGGTAGATAGAATTCGTGCACCCAACTTCCAGATCCTTGATTTTGGCGTCTCCGATTTGTTCTAGGTGGTTGTAACCCAATTCCCATCCCCTTTCTGCTACCCTTTTAAGATTGGGGGAGGAGGATCTGTATCTTGGATTGGTGTATAGATATATATGCAATGCCTTAATCTTTCAGGTAGACCTCTATGTGTGGTCCATGTTGTGGATCCTCTAAGATGTAATAGAGATATAAACAAACTTGAATTTTCTTTTAAATGTTCTTTCTTTGGTAATATTTTTTTTATATATATATAACTGATATTTTTAGTTTTTTTTTTCATCATTACTCTTAAATATGCACATGTCCAGAGAAGATGTGAACTTCATCAATGGAGTGATTTTGCAAGATTTGATTGATTATTTTTCCAACTAGCTTGACCTTAATTCTATTACCTTTGCAAGATATCAGCCAATTCATTATGGCTTCTCATGATCTGGATTCTGGACCACTTACTCGGTAAGGTTCTTTACAACTATTACAATCTCTTATTCTGTTTTGTCTCTTTTTTATTTTTATTTGGTTAGATCAAGATATATTGATTTGGTCATTATTTTTAATTTCAGCTCATTTTTTTAAGACTATTTGACAACCATTTAGTTTCTAAAAATAAAATCTGTAGTTATTGATTTTTTTAGATGTGTTTTAAAAAATCAAGCCAAAAATTAAAAAACTAAAAAAAATAGTTTTCATAAATTTGTTTTGTTTTTTAAATTTAGGCCAAGAATTCAAATTAAGAAACATGAAACTCATTGTAGGTGAGAAAACAAACACAAATTTCAAAAACTAAATTGGCCTAAATGTTTCAATTTCACATTTGAAAAGTTTTCAATAGAATGCTTGCCTCTTACTTAAAAATGTCGTTGAAATTGTAGCTACACGTTTGCTATGACTATTTACTATTTTAGAAGCTGACCAGTATGATGGTTTTACTAATGATTTTGCGAGTGGCTTAAAAGAAACAATTCACTTGAATTGACTTCAGTAATTGGTATTTGATGATATTCTTCTATTTATTAGAAGATTGATAATACAAAATAAAAAATAGCAGTCCTTTTTAACTCAACTAGATGAATATTTATCTTTAAAAAATATATATAATTTTTTATTCAATTTTGAGGATATTATTTATTATAGTTTTGATTTTTTTTTTTTTTTTTTTTTTTTTTTTTTTTTTTTTTTTTTACTTTTAATTTTTGAGAGGGAAAACGAAAATTTCAAAACATCAGACGAGATACTTAAAATAATAATGGAAACTTTTTCGACCAAGTCATGAACAGAGATAGAAACGTTACTGTTCTATAATTTTTCTTTTAGAACAAAGAATCAGAAGATAAGATTAAAAAATAAGAATCGACGCAAACAAAAATATTTTCAATCGAACTGCATTATTGAGAAACCATTAGGTAAACAAATGAGCTATCTCTCTCCAAATACACAGCAAGACAACAAACTAAATACAACTTTTCAAAACGGCCACGTTTTACAAACAACCACCTTTCGTCACCCTTTTCTCTAAAGTCTAACCAATCACAATCATATCTTCATTTCTCTCTCCTTCTCTTTCTCACGTATTACTAAAATACAAAAAGAAAAAAGAAAAACACACCTTGAACCAAATATGGATCAACAAGCCAATTGATCTCTGAACTGTGAAATCTCTTCAAAAATGGGAAGCCTTCTAGATCTCAAGGGCGACCATAAGTGATCAAGTTCCTCGATGGTGTATAACGATCCATCTTCATCTTCTTCTATTCTAAAGTGTGAGTACTGTTGTTGTTGTTGTTGTTGCAAGTTGTTTGGGGAATGAGATTGGGATTGGTGTAATTCGGTCATAAGTTCTTGGGCTCGTTTTATTGATTTGGGGTCGTTGGATCCTGGAAGTTTGTTATTGTTGTGGTTGAAGAGGACTTGTTGGAGCAACAGCTTTGCTTCAGAATGTCGAGATTGCTTCATGAGGCAGAGGCTCAAGTTGCAGGCCTTGTTTGCATCTGCCTCTATCATCTGTGCTTTTCTGTATACAGCTTCTGCTGCTTTGTGGTTCTCTTGCTGCATGTATGCCCATCCCAAGTTCCCTGCAAATTCTCCCCACTTTCAGTTTTCCTTTCTTTTTTTTTTTAATTTTTTACATACAAAACTACTGAAAGTCATAACAATTCTTCTTAGCTTTTTGTGATTATCACAAGGATTCATTTGGTAGTTGGTATCAATTTTGTTTTTACAAGTTATGCTTGTTTGCCAACAAGTTTTAATAATATGAAATCATTGCTAAAATTTGAAAACCAATGCAGATAATTATTTGGTTTTAATTCCATTTATGAATTCCTTTGTTTTGTTTTCTACTTTTTATACATGTTTTCAAAATTCAAGCTAGGTTTTAGTTTTTAATTTATGTAATTTGGCTAATGATTCAAATGTTTCATTGAAAAAGATGACAATCATTATAAAAAAAATTGAGATAGCAAACACAATTTTCAAAAACAAAAAATTATGGCCCCTTTGATAACCATTTATTTTTTAAAAATTAAAACTATAAATGCTACTTCCACCTTTGAGTTTCCTTGTTTATTCTCTACTTTTTACGTTTGTTTTAAAAAATAAGCAAGTTTTGTAAACTAAAAAAAAAGTAGTTTCAAAAACTTGTTTTTATTCTTGGAGTGTGACTAAAACCTCAAATGTTCCTTTAAGAAATATGAAAATCATTGTAGAGAAATTGTGAGAAAACAAATATAATTTTCAAAAATAAAAACTAAATGGTTAAAATGGGACCTAAATAGTTATCAAATGGAATCTAAATAAATAGTTTCTAGATTTCTATTTTTTTGTTCATGGAATTTGGCTAAAAGCCATAAAGCCAAAAATAACCGAACTGGATTGTTACTTTAATCTTCAGGAGAATCAAGAGACCCTCCATATAAAAAATCATAATAAGAGCATCTGGAACTGGAAGCAGTTTGGAAATATGAATACTTGCTGGAAAATTCCCACTCAAAATTATATTTTGTTACTTTCGTTTTAAGTAATAATTTTGAGTTAGTTTTTGAATATCTAAGAGCTTCTTCCTGTCATTTAAATAGCAGGGGAGTGAAATGAGGAGGTTCTACGTACCAGTATTCTTGAAGTCTCTTGCCTGATGGTAACCTGAAACTTCTTTCCATGAGAGCGAGCTGTCTTTGTGGGCTTTCCATTAAAGGCCTCTCCTTCATTAATCATCCGAAGTTTCTGCTTCAATAGATCTATCTGTTCCTCAACTCTTCCACATTTCTGCCAAACTTGTTAAGATTAGAATTTTTCATAAACTTCCTATGTTTCATTAAATGAACTTCCTTCTGTCAGAACTAAAAAGGGATATCTGACAACAAAATGCACATTACTTTTCATATCAAAAATTGATCCAACTCCTTTGCCCCCTTCTTTAAGTTGATTTCAAAATGGTTTTCTGTTTTTGTTTTCAAACTTCTTTTTTAAAAGTCGTGATGTGATATAATGACTTGTAAAAGTTAATATTGTTATGTTATGTTGAAAGCGTTATTTACACGATTTTGGAAAGAACTAGTTCTAAAAAAATTTTAAGTCGGATGATTTAAAGGAATTCCAAAAGCACAGGAACCAAATCTTTTCTTTACCTTGTACAAGTCAATGAGAACATTGTCTAATGACTCCTGAGCTTGTTTGGAGCAGCGATCCCTGAAAGATTTTATGGCTTCAATGGCTTCTTCTGCTCTGTCTTGCTGTTTCATGACGACCGCCATGTCTTTTAGAGCACTATCTACTCTATCTCCCGCATTTATAGCCTTCCAAAATAAAACTATGGCTGCTTCTGGATCCTTTTGAACGAGCTGAATTTGCAGGAAGAATAGACAATTCATTATAAGCAGGGGTCAAAAGAAACGTAAAGCGTAATTAACATTATATCCAATGGCAGATTGGCTCTACAGAGCAATCTTCCCCTTCTCTTCTTCCAATCTCTCGTACAATTCAAGCCTTCTGAAGATATATTGAAAATCATTCGTGAAGCAAATGAAGATGCCAAAATTGTTAGTGTGCATGTTCAGATATATATATTATGAATTATTGAATTAATTATTCATTTCTCATTCATAGTTATTGTGTTTTAATGAGAACAACTATTCCACGAAAACAACTGTGGATATTTAATTCCCTATAAGAAACGATCATTTATAGTTCAGCTGTATTGAAGACAAATGAGATACCGCAAAGAACCGAAACCTTTCAAATTCGTCCATATTAAAAAAGCTGGTACTAATGAACGGACCATCCTTTTCCATGATAATCGATTAACAATTTTCCAATCCAATTTCCTTTTCGAGAAAATCCGTCTTCCTACTGACAAACAAGTTCATCAATATTCAAAACGGATCCTATTCATACTTCGGATAAAATAATCCAACACCAAAACCGGCAGAAACTCAGTCCAAATAATGATTCCTAAACCCTGGCGGAATCGTAATTGAACGAAACGAAACGTCGAGAAAAAAAGCAGTTAATTATGATCCTTAAAGTTCGTTACACAATCTTGTTGAATTAATTCCAACTTGAACATTTTCGTTTCAACAGAATACCTGGACGTGTTTGGCTCGAACATAGGGACTATCACCGGCCGGAAGCTTGTGAACAACATGAAATGGAGCTTCTAAGTTCTGATCTCCTTTCTTCCCGTCGCGCATCCTTCCCGATCACAAAACACGTACTACAAAAACGAACACAGATACAAATTTCTCTCTCTCTCTAAAAACAAAAGGATTTACACTCACTTTCTCGCTGTAAGAGCACGAAGCAAACACTGTTCTTCAGAGAGAAACGAGAGGATTTTACAGGTCTCTGGATAGGAATGGAGGACGCAACAATGGAGGCCTTCGAGTTCGTAATCAACATTTTTGCGCGTTTTTGTAAAGGGATGAAAGTAGACAATATACCGTCTAAATTCATTACTCGATTATATGTTCTTTACACGAATCGGAATTTGACACGTGGCTATTACCAACCGTCGTTCGTGACATTTTCGTTTTTCTTTTTCCTATTTCTTAATACGATTGACAATTTGACAATAAGGAAAATTATATATTTTTTTTAATATTGAAAGTTCAAACTAGACAATGGACCTTAATGTCAAATATTTTGTTTTTGGGTTAAATTACACCTTTCGTCTCTAAAATTCTAAATTTACATGTATATCATTCCTAAATTTTAAGAAGCTTATAATAATTTTTTAATTATGTGTCCAATAGGCCATTAAATTCTAAAAAAATGTATAATAAATCTTTAGGTCCCGTTTTATAATTATTTGATTTTTATTTTTAGTGGTTGAAAATTAAACGTATAAATACTACTTCTATCAATTATTTTTCATATTTTCTTATCTACTTTTAAGATGTATTTTCAAAAACCAAACAAAATTTTGAAAACTAAAAAAGTAATTCCTAAAACTTGTTTTTATTTTTTTATTTAGTTAAGAATTCAATTGTTTTCTTAAGAAAATTGAGAATTATGGTAGGTAAGATGACAATTATTGTAGAAAAATGGTGAGAAAATATGTATAAGTTTTAAAAATAAAAAATAAAATGGTTATCAAACAAGGACTTAAAGTTTGAAATATGTATCCAATTAGTATTTGAATTTTCAATTTTGTGTCTAATAGGTCATTGACCCATTCTACATTTTTTATACTTGTGAAACTAAACAAAAAATTGGAAATTTATGGTTCTATTAAACATGAAATCAATTTTATATATCGATTAATTTTTAAAACTTTCAAATGTATCATAAATTTGTTAGAGACATGGAATTGAGATTTATAGACCTATTAAACATTCTTAAAATATAAATAATCGAACTCTGTGATAATTTTTTTTAGAATATAGACTATATTACAAGATTCCATATTTTAAAATAAACACGACATTTCCTTCATTTGATTTATAAATATATTATACAATTGGTTTTTTTTAGTTTAGCATATGTGAGGGTGACAAACAGTTCACTCAGAATAATAGATGTTTATTCACCAAACTAGTTTGACATATTTATTTTAATTTACAACTGGTGTTAAATTATAAATTATTTCAAATCGTATTAACTTATTAGTCGAGAATAAATGTCTTATGCTAGTTGAGTTATACACATTTTAGATGCGTTATATAATTACGGTAGGTAAAAGTTATTGTCATGAACTACATTAATTTATAGTGTATAGTTATAATAACTTTTGAAAAAAATGTTTTTTAATTACAATCACTTTTTTTATAAACACTTATGAGAAAAAAAAATTAACGTGTGTTTGCTAACTTATTGAATATTTGAATGATGATCATGAGTTTTTTTTTTTAATAAATAAATAAAAGTACTATAAGAAATTGGACTAATTCTAAAACTATTTTTTGAAGAAACGTGAGAAATTGATTATAAAAATAACAACTTCAAAGAACCGAAAGTCTTCAAAAATCGTGGTAAAAAATATATTTGTAATTAATAAATCACTTTTGAAGGTAGAGCAACTAAACAAAGTTGCTATTTAAGGTTTTATATATAATATAAAGATGACATAAGAAAAATATTTTACGAAAAAGTACTAGGTACAAGGTATGTCAAATACACTATGTTTAAGCCACCAAATGCAAGATAATTAAATCAACTCGACATACCATTCTTAAATGATATAATCAAAATATCCTATTAGTGTTATACAAAATTGAAAGTTCTAAAAATTACTATAAACTTTCGTGAGTATACACGTAAAGGTTGGATAGGCAAGCATACAAGTTTAGAGAAAATGCCCCCATCAAACCGTTACAAAAGACTGTAAAATTAAAACGAGTGAGCAAATTTAGCAAAATTACCATGCTTATTTAAATCTAAGATTTGAAGATTCATGGGAAATCTTTTGAAAGAATCATAGATGAAATTAGAGGCTTGTTGGGTATATAATCAAGATTTTGTTTTATGTTTTCAGATTCAGTGAATTAAATTAATATGTATTTGATAGATGTGTTATATAAAACTGTTTCAGAATTACATTATCCAAATAATAGAAATTCTAAAAATAATATTTTTATATTTTTATTGTATCGAGATTCTGAATTTAAAATTTTTAAATATAGAATTATATTAAACAAAGATATAAATATTAATAAATACAATATTCAGTCCACTAAAAATAAAAAAATTTACTTTTGTTAAATTAAAAAAAAAAATATATATATATATTATAAAATAATAATTCTACAAAATTTATAAAAATCATATTCATAAATTAATTAATAATCACTTATATTCATCCACTAATTAGTTTTCATAACTACAACTAATTTCATGATTTATAAATATCTTTATATGATACAAATTGTTTAGAGTAGAATCAAATTTATAAATCTGCAACCAAACACATATTTAAAATCATAAAATATAACTTTATTTTTATTGAAATCCTTATTTTCAAATTTCTGGGGAGAAATTAATGTGAAGTTATCTTTTCTCTATTTTTTTCAACGGTGAAAAGGAAAAGGCATTCCGCCGCCACGTAATGGAAACGACACATTCCTGGTGACGGCGATATTGGCCGACAGCCCAAAACTCAAAATCGACAGCCCGACATAAGTAATCCAAACAGCAAAAAGCCTCATCTCAGGGTTCGCTTAGACATCAAGCTGATTTTGTTCGCATTTTCAATAATTTATTCTTCACTTTTACTATTTTATCTAATAACATAATTCAAGGAAGGGGAAAAAATAAACAAAAGTCCATTTTTTTATATCAAACATGTCAAGAAAAACCACTATAAAAGAATTATATGTTTTGAGAGAATGGAAGATTGGAAGCTGCATTATATTCAAATTGAAATCAAACTCTAAAACCTAAGATTTTGATTAATAAACATTGTTTTTTTTAAAAAAAATAAGGCTATAAATATTAGTTCGATATTTAGCTTTTCATGTTTTCTTATCTACTTTTTAGTGGTGTTTTTAAAACCAATCAAAGTTTTTAAAACTAAAAAAATAGTTTTAAAAAATTTGTTTTTGTTTTTAAAATTTATTTAAGAATTCAAGTATTTTCTTAAAAAATATGTAATTCATCGTATGAAGATGAAAATCGTGTAAAGATAGTGAAAAAACAAGTATAATTTTCAAAAATCAAATGGACCCTAAACTATTTGTGACAACCAGATTTCAAAATATACACACAAATATGAATTTCACCAACTTAATTTATGTTGAAAACAACCACAAGTTTATAACATTAGACAGACAATCATACGTATTAAATGTATTAAATATAAAGGTGACTTTTTAAATACAGAATATACAAGCCAAACTTGGAAAAATGGCAAATTTCCATCATTTTATCCCATGAGCATGTTAGAAGTAAGAGGCAATGTAAGAAGTGAAACTAAATGGTGTAAAAATCCACAACATTGTTATTCTTTCCACCCCCACAATGATTTACTAGAATTTCCTAAAGTGCATTTTAAAGGTCAATAACGCTTCTACACAAACATCACCAACCAACCATTAACTTTTCCTTTCTTCTTCTTCATCTTCCATCAAAGTAAACACAAATTGATGAATTTAAATGAGTAAACTATTTCCTACAGCGTGATCTGTTCTAATCTGTTTTGCATAAGCCTCACCCGCTTTCGACTTGAGGATCGAACTCATGATGACTTTGGATTCAATCCCGCGACTTCTTCCTTTCTTTGCTTTGTTCTTTTCCTGCATCTTCTTTTTCTTTGCTTCTGCAGTAACCCAGGTGTAATCCCGAGGGATGGCGAATGGGTCTTCAAGAGTTTCTATCCTATTGCTAGAAACACTGGATGATGAACTCGGACGTTGATACGGGGCTTTTATCCACTGAAACCAAGATGAACTCGAGGACTGTGTCGCAGACGGGCTCTCCCTGCCTCCTGCAGCAGTAGGGCTCGACGGGGGCGTTGCAAACTCGTCCACTGGTTGTAGTTCTTCATACTTTGTGAAGGTGACAATCACTCTGATGGTTGGAACCACAGGGATGGCAACCTGTGTAAAAAGTACAGCATCAATAACCAACTTAACTGAAGAATGCCATACGACTTTTAAGTTAATTAAACAGTTCAACACACATAAAATGGTAACATGGAACTGGCAGATATTGCATTGACACCCTACTTACTACCTCCGGCTCGGAACCAACATCACTTCTAAAAAGAACAAAATCTTCACCACGTTTAAACCTAACAACCACGAACTAATAGAAGAAAATGAATATAGAGTAATCTAGCTCAACCAAGCTCACAAAGGCCTGAAAGGACATTGCAGCTTAGTCGTAAGAACTGAAATAGGCAATCGAAGGAGTGGTCGATCACGATGAAGTGCGATTCAAATGTTTGTACTTATCATGAAATAGAGTCATTTCCCAAACTAGTAATTCTCTACCAGTTATCATGGCTTGGTATGGAGCTTGCTTAGATTAGGGGCCAATGACCAACCATGATATCCAATAACTTATAAGATAACTGATCAAAGTAAATTATTGTTGGCTAATTAATGGTGATACATTTTTTTTTATTAAAAATTAAAAAACAAAAACAAAACAATATTGGCTAACCGAGAATCATCAGTTCCCAATCATCATTTTACCCATCAGAGCAAGAATATGGAAAGAGATTTCATAGATAGGCATTGGAAGAAAGCTCAATCAAATGATTAGTAAACAGACCACAGATTCACAGAGCTAAAGAAATGAAAATAAAGCTACATGGAGACCAGATTTTCAATGCTGATGCATGTACTTCAAAACCCAAACAGCCCAGGCTGTTCTCACAAGAAACCAAACTCCAGTTGTCTCTTCTATAAAACTTTAGCCAATTGATAATGGTCCAACACTTCTGCAACTTTGATTATTTGAGAATAGAATCCATTAACAACACCTCTAATTTGGTATTCTTTGGTTTACCTATGAGAGTCTGAACTCATGAAGTATTTAATTCACGGCCCTACTAATTAGATAATATCCTAAGATATGATAATGTTAAGAGTTGAAATCTTTTAGAGTTACTTGCTTCAAAAGACCATGAGATTTGAGATATTAAGACCAGTAGGTGTAACACCAGTTTAAAACACTATCAACTCGCAAAAGCTAGAGGCAAGAAAAAGTTCTAACATCAGGTTTTGAATTGTAAGAACTTAGACGCACCATATCCAAAGAGAGATAAGCAGTCTAGAGCAGACTAGTTAATGTAAATTATAAAATATTTTCTAAAATATTCAGGTCAATCTAATGCTAGCAAACTTCTCAGCACACATATCATATGCAAAATTTAGATTGTCGACTATAATGTCACACTTAAAACAATGGAACCCTCAGGTGAAAATCCTGCAAGAAAGCAAAACAGTATTCTCTTGCCATCTATCACATGAACTCCAGCTAAGGAGTATGTATTGATACTGAATACCACTACTAAAGATGAGCATAGCAACATAGCCAAGAAGGCAAAAAGCAGTGATTCAAACAACTTTTTTTTGAGAATGCTATAACCAAGTAAACAATTAAGAGAAAAGAATAAGAAAAATTATCATCCAGTTTAGCCTCGTTAAACACAAGTTTCAGCTTAACAAAATACCTATCATACCTTGACCGGAAAGGTTCCCATTGGGAGTTTTGTGGTAAGCAGTTCTCTCAAACGACGAACTGCCTTGACCTTGTTAGCTAAAATATCCAGCAATGGCAATAGTTCCTCAGTTTGTAGAGGGAAGTTTGGAGAAAGCCAAAGAACGGGTCTCAGGCCTTTCTTATACTCATTTTCATGACTCCCATCCTTGTGGCGATTTTTGCTCTCGGACGTCGAAGAGTTAGTTCTGGTTTCCCTTCCTCTTCGGTGTTCGGAGACTATCTCTACAGAATGTCTTCCAGGTCTGCTGCCATGATTTTCAGGAGGACAGTCCCCTAGAAGATCACCTACCTTATCATCCATAGAAAGGGAGCTTCTTGGAGGAGTAATCTTCTTCTGCACTTCACTTTTGGTATCCCGTTTCCTCCATCCCCCGAACCATCCTTTCTTTTCTTGCCGAATCTCTCCATTTCTACATCCATTTACATCCTCAATAGGCACTTCCCTTTGCTCAAAACAACTATGACGATGCCCAACAATCCCATCTCCATTCTCAGATGCTAATTCAGATGAATCTAATTTAAGTGCATTCTCGAGTTGCTTTCGTTCATCCTCAGTTAAAATGTCATCAAACTCCTCGCTCTCAGTTTCATTTTCATTACAAGATGAGAAGAACTCATCATCTGTCATAGCCCCAGGGACCCTCCTGGATTTGATACTTACAACGACATTATGCATATCATATACTTTAGCTTTCCAGGCACCCACCAATTCGGTTTTCTCTTGGCGCCTCCAGGTCAACTGGGGCAAAAGAACGGCCTGAGTTACGTCAATTCCAGGTCTAAATATATTAGTCTGAGACATTGCTGTCACTTCTTGTCTAATCTCCTCTTCAGTTGCCTGAGCACCAGCACCATCCAAAGCATTCATTACCTCCTTCTCCTTGTGCGAAACCATACAGAGTGAACCAGAAGGAACTTTTCCATCCTCTGTCCCATCACCAAGAAAAAGAACACTCTGGTCGGCACGTTGAATCCTGAATCCATCAAAACCGGCCAGTGTCATGTCTGCCCTCAAGTTAGCACCTCTTTTCCAGATCTTGTAAGTATCTGAAGGAGCAATCCTGGAAATGAAAGGGATCACTGAGCTCTCAAAGTGGAACGTGATTTCCATGTAGAAATCCCTCATTCTTCGCATGGTCTCGATCAGGCGAGGCAATCTCCGACACCATTTTGCCCAAGCCAATGGCTGGTAATGCCGTACTATTATCATAGCTATCCCTTCTTGTCTACTGCAAATAGCTTCCTGAAGTGCACTCCAACCATGCTCATTCTGCAAGCTCCAATCTGCCCCTGCAATCATGAGCATTTCGGTAGAAGTCTCATCCCCAAGCTTTACAGCCAAATGCAGCGGAGTGTCCCGATTTGGCACATCTCGGCGATCAACCATGGCAGAAATGGCATCAGCCTTGTTTTCCTCAGCTAATGAAGCAGCCTCGGTGTGAATCTCCGAGGGATTACAAAGCCTAGGAAGGCCTGCAAGGATTCTCTTGAGATTGGTATGATCCCTGGTGGCCACAGCCTTGTGTACAGGGCTATGTGCATACTTTGAAACTTCGACACCGGCCATGGCTCAGAAGCATTCAAAATCAAGAGTCATTCAACTTAAAAACTCAACAAAGATGGATGGAAGGGAAGTCCACAGTTTGGAAATCAAACTCAATAAGCGCAGAGGAGAACACGAGCGGGGACATAATGATTAAGGAGAAGTAAATTCAACCAGGACGAATAAACCCCAGATCATAATTAGCCAACAAAAAAGAAGAATTTCTTGAATCCTTCCCGGAGTTCCAGCAAACTCAATTGACTAAACTACACCCGGCCGTCACGAGAAGACAAGCGACAGCCCAATAGAGAACGTTGACACCAATATCAAACAAAGAAGAAAGGTTTCTCAAGTGGGCCAATGAGAATATCCTTCAATTCAAGAAATCTCACCTTCTTCTCCTCCTGTTTGCTTCTTCCATGACCCCAATAGAGACCAAGATTGCAGGAAAAAGAACCTAAACCCCACCCCTTTTCCTTCTCTCTATGTGTTCCCTCTCTCTTGCTCTCTCTCTCTGTGCAAGTAGAAAAAGAACAAAAGATCCTTGTGATCCAATCCAGATCAGACAAACCCAAAAACATGCATGTGGGTGCGTGAAGCACAGATTAAAAATTGAAGGGAAAAAAGAAATACAATCAATAACAGTAGAATCTGTAAAGAAATGGATAAAAATATGTAAAGGAATCAAGAAAGGAATACAAGAAAAAAGCAGGAAAACCCCACCATCGAAGCAAAGGGCAAAACCCAACAAATAATGTTTGTATCAAAAAGAGGAACAAGAGAAAAAAGGGGCTCGCACAAGCGTTTGGTAGGCAGACAAACAGAAATTGAAACAGCGATCTACAAGAAAGAAATTGAAGGGATTTGATTTTGGGAGTTTTGTTTTGTCAAAGAGAAGGCGCGTTTCAAAAATGAAATCAAATCAAATCAAATTGCATAGAAGAAAGCGAGAGAAATTGTAAGTAATTGAGGAGGGTTTTATCTCAAATGTTTTTACCTTCGCGAACTGAGAGTTTATTAGATAAGAACACAGAGAAGGGTAATACGAAGTCAGAAGAAGACAGATGGTCCAAAATGGAAAGTCGCCATGTGAGCCAGAAAAGGAGGAACTTGCACTTCCACTTCCTCTTTCTTCCTCCTTTCCCCATTTTATTTTCTATTAATTTGACCAAAAAGTAACAGCGGAAATTTTTAAAGAACCTAATTGGGGACTTTCTTTTTATTTTTTAGATTTTGGGATGGTTTAAGATAAATTGAAATATATATATATATATATATATATTCCTACCTTAACTTTGAATAAGTGCTAAAAAAATTGTTACAATAATCGATCATTTATATATATAAATTAGTTATATAATTTGTCTTAAAATATATAATTATTTATTTTAGATTAAAATAATATGTATTTGGATGTAAAGTACTATACAAAATATTATAATTTAAATTATTATAACTCACACTCCAATAAGTTTTTTAGAGTTTGGAATATTCAAACTTCTGATCTTATGATGGAATGTATATGACAATTATTTCTAAATTAAGCTTACTTTGACAACGTGTTACCATGACTATCTTTTAATATACTTTCGTTTGAAAAATTGGTAAAATAATACTTTTATGAATTATAAAATCACACGGAAAAATGATACAGTATGGATTAATTGTTGTTAAAATTTGTGCTTTTAAAATTTGTAAAATTTATTTAATAGTTGATGTCGTGTATTAATCGAAACTTTTTCTTTTTCAGGTTGGTTTTTGTTGAAATGAGTGAAATTTAAGAGATACTTACGGTTTTTTTTTTTTAATAATTAGAATTAGTAGATGAATATATAAAATTTGAACAAAATGTTAAAAAAAAAACATCTCAACACGGGCTTATGTTACGTATCAATTTAATGAAATTAAAAAATTGAACAGTTCATGTCAAGTTGCCAACAAAAGTATAGCTATATTAAGTATGTTGGTAGTGAATAAAACCCAAAACTCCGATTCTGTTGAAAATTATCAAGAAGATTAACATATTTTTATCTTTTGTTTTCGGTGAGAAATATGTTTATACCTAAATTTAGCAAGTTATTTCAATTATATCCTAAATTTTAATTTCGTGAAATTGGATTTTAACTTATACGAGTGTTGTAATTTTTTTTTTCAAATTTTGTTAATTCACTTGCTAATTTAAACAACAACCAAGGTAGAAATCTAAATAATAATAATAATAAAAAAAAAACGCTAGTTTCGATGAAATTCAATTTTACACAAAATTAAGACGTTTGACATAATCACAAACCCAACCATAATTCTATCCAAACTTAAAATTTTCAACAAAAGTTTGGCTCTAATATCATTTTATTTTGAAATTCTGTTAATTTTGTACCATGCATGTATTTATAATTTGTTAAACACGAATGATAATACTTTTTCTACCATCGTTTGAACTTTTTTAATAAAAAACGCATCAATTGCAATGTATTCTTTTAAAAATGAAGATAGATACTACAACAATTATTTAAGTTTAAGGTATGATATAATGAAATTGTAAATTTATGTTTGGCCTAAATTTAGAGTAAAAATTTTGTTTCCCCCCCCTTAGTACACAATGGAGTTGAGAGAGAAATCAACCACATACCTCATACGCCATAACATATTCATCAGTATCAGGTTGATCTATACTCTATTTGACAAATTTTGTTTTCCCTTTGTTTTTATTGTTGTTCTTACCTGTTGATTTCAAAAAATAATAAATATATTTAAATTTATTGTACTTATGTTATTTTTAATAAAATGTCTATGCTTGTGCTCATCAACTAATATCTTTCAGTAATTTTTTTCAGTACATCAACAATTGAAGGGAGGATTCGAACCCATGAGCTCTTGGTCATGAACTATGCTCGTTGGCAATTTCCTTCGGAAATTGATTGGCCCTATAAATAGTTGTGAAAAAACTTGTAATTGTTTTTTTTTTTTACTTTTTTTTATGGCATCTGTTTTTTTTCCCAATAACGTTGAACAATTGATGTTAAAAGGTTTTAAAATGTTATTATAAACGTATACTTAATTAAAAACAGTAAAATATTGTTTGCATTTACATTTTGTATTTACAAGCTTATTCTATTAAATAAACTAATTTTAAATTCGATTTCTAAACATACTCAATTGAAATCATCCTGAATTTTTAGAACGTTTTACTGGAAATGCATAGATAAAAATTAAAACTAACATGAAATATATATATATATATATTTATTTATATATTTATTGATATTTGATAACTTGAATCATGTCGAAGTCAACCATTATTCATCCCATTTAAAAATGTTATTGTATTTATTTTATTCAACATATTTCAATCTTATTTTAATTTATATAGCTTTTATTTACTTTAGTTGATATACTTTTAAAATGTTTAATTTAATATTTGTTTTTCTTCTACATTCAAGATTATTGCACTTAAAAAATTACCTCTTTTTCCCTTTGTTTTACTTCTTATTTATTTTTGTTTTCAATCACGACTTTACCACGACAATAAACTTAATATGGATTTTTAAACATTGTTATACTTTTATATTCAAATGTTTATAACAAAAATCAAATGTTTTCATTAAATGCATGATTTATATTAAGATTTTGCTTAGTAAAAATCAAAATAGAAAATTTAAGGTTAAAAGATCATTTTGGTCCATGTATTTTGATAATTGTTTCATTTTAGTTCATGTACTTTCACATGTCCAATTTTTTGAAGAAAGCTTAAATTTGGTATAGTTTATTGTTTTTTTTTTTTTTTAATTCTCTAGTAGTTTTTTCCCTACAAATTTTGAAAGTATATTTACATTGTATCTTTTATTGTATTAAATTTATTATTATTTGTAACTAATTTCGATAAAAATTAACTTCAAACTTATCATAGGAACCAATTTTAAGCTTTATTGAAAATACAATAACTAAAATTGGACATTTGAAAATACGATGACCAAAATGGAACAATCCTCCAAGTACAATGACCAAAATGGTATTTTAACCCAAATTTAAAATCATATTGACTAAAATATAAAAGATGATGACAATGAATGTTTTAGAGAATATAGACCATAATAGAACTTACCTTTATTTAGTTCAACAATAAGTGGGGTAGCAAATATGAGCATAACTTGGAGATAATTGACATCTACTCCTTTATTTAAGATTGGAGGCTTAAATTCTCATACTCTCACATTTGTTGCACTAAAAAAATATACGGAGATAAGAATTCAAGCATTTTGACCTTTCGGTCAAGTACATGTGTTTAATTAGTTGAACTATGTTTAGGTCGACAATTTACTTCTCATTTATACATATGTGCTCTTAAAAGTTTGGGCAAAAATAAATATATATATCTTAAGCTTTGGGAGATGGATCTATTGAATGAGAAATTATGGTAAATCACAAATTGTCACATCATTAATTTAAATTAATGATAAAATAAAACTGGGATCAACTATAAATTTACATGTGACCTCAAATTAAATTAAAAAACATGAAAATTTTGACAAATCAAATAATGTCACATATCCAATATTGATTTGAGCGGTTTAAACTAATCCAGTCAAATTATGTCGTGTGGCGTTTGGACCTGAAGCTAATTAAGCCCAATATCAATAAAAATGGATTGAGCCAAGTTTAAATAATCCAAACCTATTAAAAAATTGGATTAAACTCAAATAAACCTAAGTCCAAAGGTTGAGCCCAAAGTCAACCAAGCTCAAGTTGATCAAATTATATAAATAAAGAAGATCACCCTTCATTTGAAAAGATTAGATTAAGTCATAATCTATAACACTCAACCAAAGAGTTCAGAGTCTTTAATAGTCAACATTCAAGAGTAGAGATTTTAGAATAAAGTTCCGAAGAGTAAAAAACTAGAGCACTCAACAAAAAAGTTTAGAGTCTCCAAAAGTCATAATTCACAAGCGAGAAGACTCAATAAGTTTATAAGCATCAATTTATAGGAGATGCTCATAAGCGTCAAAGAATCTAGAGAATGCATAAGACCCAAGAAGTTCAAGAAAACAATCTAAAAAGTTCGAGAGTTTAATTGATACAATTATAATTTTGCACGTGTGAACTATCATTTTTCAAATAAAATTTAATAAATAGTGTAAATTGGTACACTTATAAAAAATTAGAATTTAAATTTTATTTATTTATTTATTTTTAGAATACAATAAGATTTGAGAGATTCTAACTATACCATTCGATATGGAGTTGAGCTATACTCTTCCACCCTTTAGAGTTTAAATTAATACCATCATTATTTTAGGAATTTGATTGATACAAACACATGATTTTTTTTTTTATTATTATTTTTTTTTTTGAAGCAAAACACATGACCATTGGGGAGAGGAAAAAAAAGCCGGAAAATAAAAGGCTAGTGGGCCGGATCGGCACCGTTCTATATTTTGGATTGAAATCGCATTTATTTTAAAATTTGACTCTGGATTCGTCCGAACCAATCAACTTTGCCACCTGACGTTACTACGTGATTAAAACACTACAGCTATTTATGTATTATTAAATACAAAATCATAACTATCAAATTTCAAATAATTATACACAATTAATGGTTTGGTTGCGTTAAAGTTGAATAATCTTAATAAATAACGACATCAATTATGGCCACTCAAAAATAAATAAATAAAATCAATTAAGGATATTTTTACAGAATTTTTGTTAGTACATCAATAATTGGGAATGAGAGATCCGAACTTATTACGAGATCATAAGTTTTACTGTCAGTTGAATTATACTCTTGTTAGCATAGAAAAATATTTTTTAAGCTAATTATAATTTATAATCCAAAACTTTCATTTTAATCTTCAACTTGAGCATAACTCATACAGAGACAAATTTAGTTGAAGACTAAGAGGGATCATAACCTTCCAAAGTTTTTTTAATTCATTACACTATAATACAAGCTATTATTTATTAATTTTTTTTTATATTTATCCAACGCATTTTCAGTTATAAAAGGAGAAAAATACCATTAAGGTTGTTAAGTCGTATTAATTTTTCCACTAATTTTTTAATTTCATCAAATTGTACCCCAAACTTAAATGAGTATTGCAATCTTAACCGTAAAATTAAAAAAAAAAAAAAGTGTTGAAATTTCTATATCCAAAAAGCTTTCTTTTAAAAATTCGTTAAAAAAAAAAACAAAAAAAACTCATGCTTTCAATAAACTGGAAAACATATGTACGTATATGGTACGAAAGTGATAAGATCTTAAAAAAACAACGTTAGAGCTCTATTTTATTAAAATTTGTGAGTTACTTTTAGTTAAGTTACTTATTAGTTAATTTTTGAATTAATCAAACTTAAAATTTTGAAAATCTTAATATATTGAAATTAGTTTGTTTATGGAGATTTTTACACTGTTTTTTTTCTTTTGTTAAAATTAGTGAAGATTGAATACATGGTAGAAATTGCAACATTTAACTGAGTCTAAGATTTAATTTCGTGAAATCAAAAGTTGAAAATTGATACACGGTGACATGTTTATAAATAAAAATTGAGTTTTTTCTTTATAAAAAAATAAACTAAATGAATGAAATAAATTGTTAATTGAATGAAAGCGTAGGACACTACATATTTCATACTTTTGCTAAATTTAACATAAACTTCTAGCTTACTTATGTATTGGACATACCTCTTAGAGGGTCTTGACACGACCGTGCGGCACTTGCTCTCGCTCACGAGCAAGTCAGCCAACTCAAATTCGGATCGGCGACGGCACACAAGGTCTATATCGTAACCTCTACCCCCGTTCTTGATAAAAGGTTTTAGAAAACGGGGTCAGAGAGAATTTGTGAAAACATTTAGAAAACGTTTGTGAGAGTTTAGAAAGTCAGTTATACAACTGATAAACAATAATAAGAAAGTCACACTTAACTAGCATATAACTCTTAGTAGGGAGGATTGATGAATGTTCGCATCCCCCTATAGTACATTATAGGAATTTTGGTTATGACACCCTTGCACGTCATTTTGGCGAGGAGTCATATGCCCATGAAAATACAAGGAAATAAAATGACAATACTAAATGAAATGCATTACATGATAATATGATAAAATAGGATGGGGACGGTCATGCGGCCATGGGCAACACGCCTTGGACAAGTATGACCGTGACACCTAGTGTCACGGTCGTACCTCTCGCACCGTGTGGCGCCATGAATCATCCCTCGAACATGGCTAGCCTTAAGGGGAACTCCTGCCCCATCTCTATGATCGCAACGCTTTGTGGCCGTCGGGCCTTAGGCGAGATTCTTGATCCTCAACCAAGCATCAAGTAAATAAGCGTGGAATATAACTTTCGCCGTGCATTACGTCGCCGTCCGTGTACTTGCACTTGTCTTTCCCATGAGTTGGCTTTTGACGGGACATTCTCGATTGTTGGCCGCTAACGGCCCCTATATCTGAACCTCCAAGCCATGGGAAGGGGCACAATGCCGGCACACCTGTGTCGTCCGACACTGTCCCTTGAAAACTCGTTACAAAGGAAACGCCCAAGACAACTTCTCTTGTGACGCTTTCGCCCCAACCATGACACGCGAGCGTGCTGCTGGGGTGACTCACTTAGGCCCACAAGCCTGGGGTGGTGGAGAGTCGACACCATGGTACCCCCTATAATATATTATGTGAAATATTGGGTGTTCCTCCCTTCCACGTCATTTTGGCGAGGAGTCATACGCCCATATATCGACCCCTCTGACGACACGGTTGGCCCCAGTCTCACATGCCTTCAAGCCCACCTATCTTGATGTGTTAGATGATGCACCGTCCTCCTCGATCACATCATGGCACGACTTGTCACTGTGAGGTTCACAAACATACGCTATTCTAGTATGATTGTGACACCTAGCACCCAACTTTTTTTCCTTTTTTTTTGTTCAATAATATGTGAGGTGAGAGAATTTCAAATCTTAATCTTTTGATCAATAATATATATTTTAATATATTCAACCATGTTTTAAATTTACCTAACATGGTAGATAATATGATCAATATTTGTGTAATATTTTGTCGATATGTTTCCAACATCAACCACAAATGGCAAAACAAAAGCTTTGATGTGGGACGAAAACGAACTCCACTCCTCACCACCAGCCTATCCACTTCCGACCACCGGCGGAGCCACATGGGGCTTGGACACACATCGTTTCTCTATCTCTCTATATATATTTGAGAAATAAACTTTATTGAAACAATTCTCAAAAGCTAACAAAAAGGTAAAAATCATTCAACCGAATTCGTTGTTCATAAAGCTGAATTTTTCGACGAAGCAAACCTAGCCAAAAACATCAACAAGAATATTTGACTCATGTCACAAATGAGAAATTCCATTATTTGAAACTCATTTTTAAAAGAATCAATGTCATAAAATTATGTCCAGAACTTCAATCGTGACCTCTCAATAATCATTTAACATTAAAACAATAATTAATAAATTTAAATGAACATAGACTTTGGAAAGGACTAATCTAAGAGCCAGACAAATATCTTCTAAGGTTGCAACCTCTAAACAAGTCGGTGAAACAAAGAGATTACTACTTTTCTCCATAGGTGTCATACTTCATTACACACCCAAACTTGATTTCCTTTGGGCTTCATTATAAGCAGGATCACGAAAACATCCAACCAATCATATGCTCCTAAATCATTACCTTGACATATCACAATTACTACTCCCTCCCATGGTTTATCACAAGCTATTTTAAGATTCTGTAAATAACCCAGGTGCCACTCACACTTTTCTTCAACTTGTTTAATTAGACGATTCGAAATAGAAACTATTGTGACCATTCCAAATAGCCAAGCACCGACACGTAAAACATTAAATTGTTCGGGTGAAGTCATGGCTTATTGCATCCACCTATTTTTTACACACATTGATTCAAATCCTCCTAATGAAAACCCACACAATAAAATATTCCATATATCCCTTGCCCTAGAGCAGATAAAAAGAGCATGATCGGTAGTTTTTTCTTTTGCTCACAAACATAAAGAAACAACCATTTATATTATAGGGAGGTTAAATTATAAATTTAGTTCATAAACTTTCTTGTATGTGTCTAATATGTCCCTGAATTTTAAAAAGTATTTAATAGGTCCATGAACTTTAAAAAGTATCAAATAGGTCCTTGACATATTCAAATTTTTAAAAATTAACGAATCTATTAGACATAAAATTGAATTTTGTGTTTGATAGTATATTAAAATTTCAATTTTGTGTCCAAGTTCGTGAATTTTAAAAAATATCGAATAAGTCAAGGACACTAGACACAAAATTTAAAGTTGAAGGACTTACAAACTACAAAATCAAAAGTTTAGGCCCGTTTGATAACCATTTTATTTTTAGTTTTTAGTTTTTTAAATTTAAATCTAAAAATACTACTTATACCAATGAGTTTATATATCTTCTTATCTACTTTGTACCTATGTTCTAAAAAATCAAGCCAACTTTTGAAAACTAAAAAAAGTAGCTTTCAAAATCTTGATTTTATTTTTAAAATTTGGCTAAGAGTTCAAATGTTTACTTAAGGGAGATAATCTCTATTGTAGAGAAATTAGGTAAACATAAGCTTAACTTTCAAAAATGAAAAACAAAAAATAAAATGATTATCAAACGGGGACTTAGAGATCTATCTAATACAAACTTAAAAGTTTATGAACTAAACTTGTAATTTAACTTATATATATATATAGTTTAGATTCATTATCTTCTCTAATTTATTTTTTAAATCATATTTTCTTTTTATAAGCTTAAAATTATTAATAAATATGTAGTATTTAATATTTATTAAAAACATTTCTCTAAATTTAGACACGTACACTAAAATTTGACAAATCCGGACTAAAATTGTACCAAAGCTCTTCTTGTTGTAAAAATAGGATGGAAACCGGGTATAATTTTATCAATATTATAATACTAATATAATAATATATTTATAATAATAATATAATAATAATAATAATAATGATAATAAAACAAGTGTTTGGAAAGTGGGGGCAATATATATAATATAAATAAAGAGATGGTGGAAATTTATGGAAAATTAAATAAAGACTAAAAAGAGAAAGTGGGAGAGAATGAAGAGAATTGGAGAGAATTTCACCAATGGTATTTTCCATAAACCACCATAAGCCACTATTTATAGGCTAAATGGCAAGAGATGAGTTGTACATTTGAACACTAAGCATTGGTAAAAAATGGACACATGGAGGACACTATGGCTAAGGAGGGGTTGCCATGTGGCATGGGTAGAAAAAGGCATGTGGAATGGGGCATTTACACATTTGTTTGTTTATAATACTCCCCCTTAAATGCCCATTTTATATAATATATGCCTTGTTAAAACCTTACTAGGAAAAACCCAATGGGATAAAAACCCTAGTGAAGGAAAAAATAGTACATATTTTATATAATACATTTACTCCCCTCATGACGACATCACTGAGATCTCGAGTCTTCGCATCCCAATATCGTGAACCAATTTCTCAAATGTTGTAGTTGGTAATGCTTTTGTAAATATGTCCGCCAAGTTATCTTTCGAACAAATTTGTTGTCTTGAGATGTCACCATTTTCTTCAAGGTCATGAGTGTAGAAAAGCTTGGAGAGATATGCTTCGTTCTATCTCCTTTGATTTGAGCTATACATGTTGTGTTATCTTCATATAATATTGTTGGAGGATGTTTACATGAAGACCATCCACATGTCTCACGAATGTGTTGTGTCATCGATCTTAGCCATACACATTCTCGACTTGCTCTCGTGAATTGCGAGAATTTCAGCATGATTCGAAGAAGTGGCGTGATGGTACTGTTTCACCGATCGCCATGATATAGCTGGTTCCTCCACATGTAAATAGATAACTGCTCGAGATCTAGCTTTGTGTGGATCGGATAGATAACCATAATCTGCATAACCAACTAGATCAAAGCTAGATTTGTTAGGATAAAATAAACCCATATCAATCGTCCTCTCGAAGATATCGGAGTACATGCTTAACCTCGCTCCAATGTCTTTTGTAGGACATGAACTATATCTAGCTAATAAATTTCTTGAAAAATGCAATATCCGGTCTTGTGTTATTAGCTAGATACATAAGTGCACCAATTGCACTAAGATATGGTACTTCAGGACCAAGAAGTTCTTTATTATCATCTCGAAATTGAAATATATCTTTCTTTACATCCAATTGAACGAACTTCCATTGGAATGTTCAATGGATGTGCTTTATCCATATAAAATCTTTTAAGATTTTCTCTCTGTATAAGTTGATTGATGAACAAATATCTCATTTGCTAAATGTTCAATTTGCAAACCAAGGCAAAATTTTATTTTTCCAAGATCTTTCATCTCGAATTCTTTCTTAAGATATTCTATTGCCTTGGATAACTCTTGGGAGTTCCAATTATATTTAAGTCATCAACATATCTGATTATAATAGCAAATCTCGATCGAGATTTCTTTATAAAAACACATGACATATTGGATTATTTTGATATCCTTCTTTCATGAGATATTCACTCAAAGCGATTATACCACATTCGTCCGATTGTTTTAATCCATATAATGATATCTGTCAGAACTTTATCGAATACAATTCCCAAGAACTTGATTCATATGTTTGGTATTTTAAATCCTTAAGGATTTTCATATAAACGTCATTATCCGAGATCCATATAAATACGCCGTGACTACATCCATTAGATGCATATCAAGATTTTCATATCTGATGGGCCAATCAAATATCTTAACGTTATTGCATCCACCACGGAGAATATGTCTCCTCATAATCTATACTAGGTCTTTGCGAGAATCCTTGTGCAACAAGTCTCGCTTTATATCTTGTGACTTCATTCTTTTCATTTCTTTTCCTTACAAATACCCATTTGTATCCACAGTTTAACACCTTACGGTGTTGGGACTCATCGGTCCAAAAACCTCACGTTTTGAAAGTGAGTTCAACTCTGCTTGGATTGCTTCTTTCCACTTCAACCAATCCTTTCTACGTTTACATTCATCGATAGATTTTGGATCAAAATCGTCACTTTCATGAATAATATCATGGGCAACATTATAAGCAAAAATGTTGTCAACAATAATATCATTTCGGTTCCTTCTATTTCCTGTTGTAACATAGTTTATAGAAATTTCATTATTATCCTCAAGCGTTTGATTTTCATCAATACTCTTTTGAGTAGTTGTATTCTGGATTTCTTACGGAACATCCATACCTTTTATCGAATCATTTTGATTCTCAACTACTTTTCTTTTTCGAGGATTTTTATCTTTGGAACCTATTGGTCTACCACGCTTCTGGCGTGCTCCAAACTAATTATTGATAACTTGTTCCTGTGGAATATCAATTTTTGATGGAGCATTTGTTCTTTGCAGTATATATGATTTAGTCACCCTTTTAGCATCTATGAATGCATCAGTAATTGATTTGCTATATTTTGCAAATGAATTATCTTTTGAACTTCAAGTTCACATTGATCTCTTCGAGGATCTAAATGAGATAATAATGATGCATTCCACGTAATTTCTTTTTCCAACTTCTTAATTCCTCCCCTAATGTTGGAAAATTTGTTTCATTAAAATGACAATCAAGAAATCGTCACGAAGAAATACATCATCCGTCGGGGTTCAAGATATTTAATAATTGATGGGGAATCATATCCAACATATATTCCTAACCTCCCGTGAGGACCCATCTTAGTACGTTGTGGTGGAGCAATTGGAACATATAATGCACATCCAAAAATTCTCGTGTGGGATACATTTGGTGCACGCCATAAGCTAATTACATGGGAATATTTATTATAGGCTCCGACCTAATACGTAATAATGATGATGCGTGTAAAGCGGCATGACCCCGCACCGATGTAGGAGTTTAGCTCTCATAAGTAATGGTCTTGCAATTAATTGGAGCGTTTTATAAATGATTCTCGCTAGACCATTTTGTGTATGAACATGAGCTACAGGATGTTCAACATTTATCCCAATTGACATACAATAATTATTAAAAGTTTGGGATGTAAATTCACCAAAGCATTATCAAGTCTAATTGTCTTAATTGTATAATCGGGAAATTGTGCTCTTAACTTAATTATTTGAGCAAGTAATCTTGCAAATGCAAGATTTCGACTTGATAATAAGCATACATGTGACCATCTCATTTGGATGCGTCAATTAATACCATAAAATATCTAAATGGACCACTCGGTGGGTTAATGGGTCCACAAATATCACCTTGAATTCGCTCTAAAAATGTAGGTGATTCAATGCCCACTTTAATTTGGTGATGGTCTAATAATTAATTTCCACTTGAAAGCAAGCATCACATGACAACTCATTTGATTGAAGAATCTTACGGTTCTTTAAAGGATGTCCATGTGAATTTTCAATAATTTTCCTCATCATTATCGATCCTGGATGACCCGATCGATCATGCCAAACACTTAATATTTACGGATTCATGAACTTACGGTTCATTGTTGCATAACTTTCGATTACTCGTATATGAGTATAATATAATCCGTAAGAAAAAGTGGCGATGTTTCCAATATACGTTTTCATGTGAAACAATAGATGTGATATAAAGATACTCTATATTATTTTTACGATCGGTTTTCAACATGATAACCATTATTACATATATCTTTGAAACTCAATAGATTTCTCTTTGATTTGCTAGAGAACAAAGCATTATTAATTGAAAATTTTGTTCTCTAGGCAAGATAAAACTTGCTTTTCCAAAACCTTCAATCAGTCTGCCAGAACACGATATAGTATTGATTTTTGCTTCCAGCATTGTCAATTTAGAAAAATATTTTCTGTTTATGAGTATCGTGTGCGTGAGTTCATGTGATCTCGCTAGACATAAATCCTCATTGCTCATTTTTAAGTTACTCAACATATTGAAATTGTCCATATTTCTTCATTGATAAGAAAAGAAAAAACGATTACAAAAAGTCCTAAATATATATACAAAAACAAGAAAAGGAAAAAATACTATAATTACAAGTGAGACTTAATTATATATCTTCATACAAAGCATCTTCTACTTGTTTGATTGCATCAATTTTCTCTTCAGGAGATTCAAAATAATCACCACATCAAGATGCACCATATTGGAGGATGAAAACACATCATCTTCTTGAATAGCAAGATTCACCTCCACATCCTTCCCTTTTCTTTTTTCCTTCAGGGAAGCTTGATAGAGATCAACAAGGTGTTTTGACGTACGACAGGTACGTGACCAGTGCCCACTCGTTCCGCACCGGAAACATTTATGTTCATCACCTTTTGAACTTTTTTATCTTGTGGAGCTTTTCCTTTATGATCATCGATTCGTGTGGGTTTCTTAAAATTATAATGCCCACCACGAAAATAGGTATTTCTTCCTCTCTGCGGTCCCGACCTCGACCACGACCACGACCTCGACCACGATTATTGAAATTCACGGCATTCACTTGTGGAATGGTGTTGCTCAGATTGGTCGAGATTCATGATTTTTCATTAATAGCTCGTTATTTTGTTAAATTACGAGAAGACATGAAATTAGTTCGGAATATTTTTAAAGCCTTTCTCTCGATATCACTGCTGCGAGAGCATATTCGAGACATGAAAAGTGGAGAATGTCTTCTCTAACATATCAACATCGGTAATTTTTTCTCCGCATAATTTTAATTTTGAACTAATTACGAATAGTGCGGAATTATATTCACTTCATCGATTTGAAATCTTTGCAACCTCAAGTGCATCCAATCATAACGAGCTTTTGGAAGAATAAGCTGTTTTTGATGATCATACCTTTCTTTCAAGCCTTGCCATAGAATGTAGGATCTTTTATTGTAAGATACTCCATTTTCAATCCCTCGTGAAGATGATGGCGAAGGAAGATCATAGCTTTGGCTTTTCTTGATTTGATGCATCATTTCCTTCTTTAATTGTTTCTCCAAGATTCATGGAGTCTAAATAGATCTCAAAGCATCGAGGACCCATGACAAGTAGTTATTTCCATTAATATCCAGGGCCACAAATTCTAATTTTGCTAGATTTGCCATAGTAATACTATATACAAAGAAATTGCATTTACATTAGGAAATCGATTAGACATGCAAAATAACATTTTATTATTAAAAAAAATGGCTTACCCGGTGGACTTACCTTCAGTGGAAAAATCGGCAGAGCTTCGTGCTGATAACGTGTTGTAAAAATAGGATGGAAATCGGGTATAATTTTATCAATATTATAATACTAATATAATAATATAATTATAATAATAATATAATAATAATAATAATATTGATAATAAAACAAGTGTTTGGAAAGTGGGGGCAATATATATAATATAAATAAAGAGATAGTGAAATTTATGGAAAATTAAATAAAGACTAAAAAGAGAAAGTGGGAGAGAATGAAGAGAATTGGAGAGAATTTCATCAATGGTATTTCCATAAACCACCATAAGCCACTATTTATAGGCTAAATGGCAAGAGATGAGTTGTACATTTGGACAATAAGCATTGGTAAGAAATGGACACATGGAGGATACTATGGCTAAGGAGGGGTTGCCATGTGGCATGGGTAGAAAAAGGCATGTGGAATGGGGCATTTACACATTTGTTTGTTTATAATACTTCTAAGTTATTTTCTACCATAAAATTATAGATTTACCTCCATTTTGCCCTATATATATATATATACCTCCGTGTTTAACTGATTTTCTTTGACAGGCCTCTCCTCTCACATTTTTTATTAATATTGTAATTTTTTAAATTTATTATAAGAATATTGTATTTTTCAAACTATTTATTATAATATTGTTGTTTTAATGAGTTGGGGATGATCGTCTCTTGAAGAGAGCACCATCTCGTGTGTGGATATTGGTCGTCTCTTGTCTCTTGAAGAGACGACCATCTCTAAATTTTATCAATAACAATTTATGGCATAGTGGCTTACGACAGTTTGTATAAATTTGTTGTATGCCGCGTTTAGGCCAACGTAGATTTTTAACATTTTTATTTTCATTTTTTCTCTTTCTTTCCTTCTTCATTTTATCTATAGTAAATAATAAATATAATATTTAAAAAAATGTAAAAGAAAGAAAAGAAAGAAAAATAGAGAATATATAAAAAAATGAAGAAGGAAAGAAAGAGAAAAAATGAAAATAAAAATGTACGTTGGCACTGGTTTTAAACCCATACACACAAATTTATGCGACATTTTGATCGATTGACCCATCCACGCATACGTAGAGATGGAGAGATGGTCGTCTCTCCATCTCCAACTCATTTAAACAACAATATTATTATAAATAGTTTGAAAAATACAACATTTTTATAATAAGTTTAAAAAATTACAATATTAATAAAAAAAATGACCCATGCTTATCTTTCTCTTGCCCTCCCTCCTGTTATCATTCTCATATTTTTACCGTCATTTCCTTCTACTTTTCCTTTTTATCTTTTTTTCTTTTCAGCTAGTTTTTATTCCTCTCGTTATAAGTACTTTGGATGTGGGAGACAAACCACTTATCTTCCACCTCTTTATTTGTTTCCAAAATAGGCTAAATTATATTTTTTTAATATAAAAAAACCATTCAACCTTGCTCTTTATTTTTTAAAGAATACCCTAATTTCTTTAAAAATTGTCATATATCTTTTATAAACGTTTCAAAACTATTGTTGGAGTAGAATTCCTAAATGAAAAATCAATGTGTCGATGATCTGAAAATATGTAGTGGATTTCTACTTTTAATGATAGTTTTGACATGCTTATAGAATGTTAAGGATAATATTGGAGCATTTAAAAAAACAATAGGTATTTTTAAAATAAGTGAAAATTTATAATTTTTTTTAATAATCGGCCAAGTAAATATCTTGGTCACCACCTTTCTCTTCCTTTGACATCTTTTTTCTGGGGTTTTCGTACGGATAACCCATTTTTCCAGGCATTAATGACATTTGACCTGACATTTCAAAATAATGAAATATGACTCATTCTGACGTGGCGATGCGCGCAAAATGACTCATAAGGGTAATATGAAGCGGTCTTTCTTGTTCATGCTCTCGTATGCGGAAACACTCTCGCTCTCGTTGTCTTGCTCTCGTTGTCTCGCTCTCGCTCAAATGAATGACCGAAAATATAAAGAAAAAATGACAAAGAAAAAAGTCAGAGAAGAGCTGGAGTAGCAGAGATTGAGCGAGAGCGAGTCAGCGAGAGCGAGAACGAGTCAGCGAGAGCGAGAGCGAGTCAACTATAGTGCGATTTTTGTTGTTTTTTTTTTCATTTTCTCCAGATTTTTGACAACTTCATTACTATCATGGAAGAGCGAGACTTGAGCGAGAGCGAGCGAGAACGAGACTTGAGCGAGAGCGAAAAAGCTAAAGTCGAGATGATGAGCCTTTACGGTAATTTGAATTTGAATGCACATACAAAAAATGACATATGTCATTAATTTGAACACATGGGTCAAATCACATTAATGCGTGAAAATGAGTATTCCATGCAATTTTCTCTTTTTCTCCGCATACCACTTGTATTTTGTTTACTTTAATCATTGCACGAGTAAATAATTTAACCATCTATCTTTAAAATTGTAATTGATACTTCAAATTACATGTCGCTTATATTTTCTGCCCATGTCTTTTAATTACATCATTTTTTACATTTTTTTTATCATATCAAATGTAGACATATAATTTTCTTAATCTATATATAAACTTTTAAGTTTGTATCAAAAACAATTATCTTTCATAATTAGGTGCAAGTTTAAATTTTAAAATTATATTACAGATAAATGAATCTAAAAATAATTCTCAACCACCCTACCTTGTAGGCAACAAAGATAAACATAAACTATATAATCGACTAATCAATTTTTAAAATTAAATAAGTGGTATTATTAACTAAAAAGTCATATGATCTAATTTAACAATATATGAGAATGAGGATTCCTACCTGTGACATTTTGATCAATTATAGCTACTGTGTTTTCTTTTTTTAATATTCATTTGTAAATTAATAAAATTGGTTTGTTGATATGAACATGATATTTAATTTCTTGTGAGTTGTGTGGTGGGACACTAATGGCTAACCTCCACCATTTCTATATGGGGGACAACTCTTCACTCCCACTCACGCCTTTTGTCCCTTTTAAAAAAAAAAAACAAAACAAAGACACATCTTTTTTTTTTCTTTTTTTTTTAATAAATACCGTATTCACACGATTATTTTCTCCTATTTTATTTTTCTATCCCTTTGTTTTCCATTGGTTCTTCTTCCTATTTCTCCATCACTATTTATTTTGCTTATTTTAGATTAAAAATCACTCCTGATCCCATAGAAGGAGTAATTGAGTGTCTAACATTTAATTTATAACGATTTAGTTTACTTAATTTGAATTTTATAACAATGTAGTCTACCAATTTTAATATGTAACAATTTAATCATATACTCTAAATTTTGTAAGGATTTGGTCCCTATCACAAAAATTTTTGTTAATATTTAATAAAATTGTAGATCAATATACTAACTACGGACCCAACATGTTTATGCTACACAATTTTAAACCGCTAAATAATAAAAATGACATTTAATTTTGATGGATTCTTTGATGGTAGAGATTAATTTGTTACGATTTTGGAAGTAAATGACTAAATTATTACCTTGGAAGTAAATGACTAAATTATTACCTATAAAAGTCATGAACTAAATTTTGTTACAAATTTGAAAGTAAAAGATTAAGACTTGTATGATAGTCATTTGGTTTTTAGTTTTTTTGTAACGCCCCTAATTTTCTACACAAATCCAACTAGAGACGTCACTAGATAGCACCTCTCTGCATAGAAATTTGGCAAAGATAACTGGCGCTATCCAGATTTAAAACTAAAAATTTCCTTAACTTGTTTAAGCAAGAAACACTTCTAAGGACTCTTTTCAATGCCCGACCTCTTCCCAAGCTACAACAAAGCAGTGTCGGGCTCCAGCAGAACACACATGCAGAGACAAACTAAGCACTAGACAAAAATTAAAGCGAACATGCTTTGAACAAGGAAAACTAATGAATAATATCATGCTCAACAACCCCAAGGAGTTGAGAAAACCAATGAGCGAATAATGATGAGTTAAAGTGCAACCCATAAGTACAAAGAATGCAAAGAGCTTCCTAAGTTCCCAAAGTTTAATTCTCTTTAAAACAAGATAGGTCTCATAGCTCGTCGTGTCGCCACCGTCGCTCTCTCGACTCTCTTTGTTTGCCTTCACCGCAACCAAAGACAATAAAGTAGGCGGGTGAGTATAAGAATACTCGATAAGTAGCCCCACTCACGCCCAAGCTACTAACATTCACATGTGCACACATAGGGTAAAAGCAGATTCGTAACCAAAGTATCTTAGGGACTCAAGACTAAAGCGCTCACGTGTCTACCTCACCCCGAGACTCACCGGCGATCCGAGAAACCTAGGCGGCCATAGAGCGGGGACGCGCCCAATGCGAAAGAGTGATCACTCTAACGCCCACACGTAACGCATAATAGAGCCTCGACTCTAAAGCCCACACACAGATCGCAGCAAGGCGGCCCACCCAGTGCCCACACAGAGATCACATGGGTGGTGCTCGACCCCATGTCCACACAGATCGGAAAAAGGTGCACTCGACCTACACACCCTGAGCTCGCAAAAGGGTGCACTCGACCCTAATGCCCACACACACTCGCGATAAGGCATGACTCGACCCAAATGCCCACACAGAGATGCCACCTAAAGGTTTTGTCTCTCGCTCGGGGTCACTCGATTGGGTTTGTAACGCTAGCCTAGGAGGTTAAGCTCAAATGTTTCTCCTAGGTTTCCTAAACTGTTCCAAGGTCGTCTTGAAACCGAGTCCCTAACCAACATTCTAAGCGATCAACCACACATTCCGCCTAATCAACCTTTTGCCCCAACCACGAGTTAACTAGTCACCCATGCCCAGAGCATCACCAACTCGCTCGGTTCTAGGATCAATCACACTGGTGCACATTACCACACGAGCTCGAGTCTCACTTAGCGGTACAACAACACAAGCAACGCAATCACGACAATAATAAGAACACGTTCGGGGCACGCAAGAGATCCAATCACAAAACTTATAAACGATACAAGGGTAAACCACGGCGAGTAAAAGGATATCCAGTCTCATGCACCAAGTAACAATCTAGCACTCAAACAACAATTATAAGGCCAATCACAAACACTCCCATACTCAAACTCATTCGACATGAGTTTGATGTTGAACTCAAACAACTACTTTACCTCAAATAAAGTACGCAAAGGAGGTCCTTACTCTCATTAGTTGACTCAAGCACACTGAGCAAAGACAAACGATGCACAAGTTGATTTGTGAATCAACCTTTGGCTCTACTCTTTAAGGCACAACTCCGAACGAACTTAATCAAGCTAACATGACACCTAATGTGCATCTAAGCGGTAAAAACACGGTTGAAACGACAAGTTCTAAACTCGGAATTCATAACCAAAAGATTCGTAAGCAGTCTTACCCACTGCTATTCTGGTGAAACGATTCTTCGTTCAATCTTAGCCTCGATATTCCTTCAAAGATCTACCCTTAGGTGTGGATCTCGAACTCGCCCAACAAAACCAACACAAATCAATGAGAGAGAAAGATTCGATTAGGGGCAAATCGGATCGATCCGAGGAGAGAGACAGATCCCGAAGAGAGAGAGAGGGTTGCAGAGAGAGAGGCGGATCGGTGAGAGGAGAGAGAGAGAGGAGAGGAAGAGAGGAATCGAGCGAGGAGGAGGCGGCGGATCGAGAGAGGCGGCGGAGAGAGGCGATCGAACGAGAGAAGAAGAAGCGGAAGGAGAAGTGAAATCGCGCAGAGAGAGAGAGAAAGAGAGAGGCAGACGGAGAGAGAAGATCGAGCCGGTGAACGGAAACGAAGGAGAGAGAGGAGGAGGCGCCGGCCCGGTTCGGCCTTGCCTTGCGCAGCGTACCCGGCTAGCTGCGAAGAAGGAGGCGGCGGGAGGCGCCCCTCGCGAATCTTCGCGTTTCTTTTTTTTTTTTTTTTTTAAACCCTAATCTTAAAGGAAAGAAAAGAGTGAATTTACCTTGACTCTTCTTCTCAAAACGCTCGATAAGAAACTTAAGGTTGCCCATCCAATTTAAAGCAAGATTTAGAAATGTTTGGGCCTGCGAGATCCAAAAGTCAATTTTCTTGGCCCAACACTTTTAAAAAGTTAAACAAGTCAAAAATTAACCACGAAAGGAACCAAAACTTACTTGAATTTACAGGGCGCCACATCCTCCCCACAGAAGATCTTTCGTCCTCGAAAGTGGTTAGCTCTCAAACACTCCGGATAGTTCGTTCTCATCTCGTCCTCACGCTCCCGGTGTAGCTTCTAAGTCGCCGATTTTGCCATAAGACTTTGACAAGGTCGATTTCTCTGTTCTCTCAACACCTTCTTCTCTCGAGCTAAGATTTCCACCGCTTCTCCTCATAGCTCAGTTCTCGCCCACCTGTAGTGGCTTGTAGTCAATCACGTGGGATGCGCTCACGTAGCCTCGCAAAGATCGACACGTGAAACACGCCGTGTACTGGGCAATGCAGCGACGGTGGCAAGGCTAAACGATACGCCACCGGGCCAATCCGCTCTAAGATCTCGAATGGCCCGATGAACCCTGGGCTCAACTTGCCTTTCTTGCCAAATCTCGACACACACCTTTCATAGGTGCAACTTTCGAGAACGCGTGCTCTCCCACCGCAAACTCCAAGTCCTGCGCGCTCACATCGGCATAACTCTTTCATGCTCGCTCTGAAATGTCAACATTCTCGCTCTAATCTTTCTGCGCATACCTCATTAGTAACTTGGACCAATTTCGGGTCCCAAGAGCTTACGCTCACCAACTTTTCCCCAATACACCTGGGTCCCGCACCTCTTGCCATACAAGGCCTCAAAGGGTGCCATCCCGATCGTTGCTCGATAAGCTGTTGTTATAGGCAAACTCCATCAAGTGAAGGTGCGATCCCAACTCCCCAGTAAAATCAAAGGGGCAAGCTCGGAGCATATCTTCCAAGATCTGGTTCAACCTCTCATCGACCCATCCGTCGAGGTGAAATCTTTATCTTGATCTAAACTACACTCCGCTCCTAAAGCCTTACAAAACTCATCCGAAGTTAGATGTGAAACGAGGTCCCTATCAGAGACAATCTTCACCAGGGACTCAGTGTGGCGACAATTTCCTCCATGAACAACCTTCTCGCCCACTTCTCCACCGTATAAGTCGGTTTTCCGGGAAGGAAATGTGCCGACTTTGTCACAATCAGCGATGACCCAAACCACCGTGAATCCTCTAACGGTTCGAGGTAGACACTGAAATGAAATCCATCGAAACTTCTTCCCATTTCCATCGAGGAACCTCTAAGGGTTGCAGTAGCCCACACCGCTTTTGCCTCGGGGCTTTAACTTGTTGGCGACTAAACATCTGCGACAAACTCGCATTCACGTCTTTCTTCATTCCACTCCACCGCAGAATCGCTTTCAGTCTGATACATTTTGCATCTGGGGGATGCACCGAGAAAGGGAATCGTGAGCCTCGGCTAGAACTTCCTCCTCGAGGTCACTTACATCTGGAACGCATAACCGCCTCTCCGAACAACAAGCCCCATCTCATCCGCGAGAACTCGCTCTCTTGGCCCGACGCTAGCTGTTTCACCAATCCACAAGACCGGGGTTCCCTGTTGGGAATCTATAACTCGTTGTCTCAGTCGGTTGCTGCTTGATCGATAATCGGTTAAATCGAGCCATGATGACCGCCTACCATCACGCAATACCGACACGCTCCATATCGACTCGCAAATGGAACTCTTTCGTAACTAAAGGCCGACGTGTGAGCTACCTTTCTACTGAGGGCATCAACAACCACATTTGCCTTACCCGGGTGATACAAGATCTCAATCTCGTAATCCTTCACCAACTCCAACCACCTACGTTGTCTCATGTTCAACTCTTTCTGCGTGAACAAGTACTTCAAGCTCTTGTGGTCTGTATACATCCGGATCTTTTCACCGCATACAAATAGTGTCTCCAGATTTTCAAGGCAAAGACCACCGCCGCTTAACTCCAAGTCGTGGGTGGGTAGTTTTTCTCATAGTCTTTCAAGCTGCCGGAGGCATAAGCAATTACCTTCCTGCTCGCATCAAAACTGACCCAAGCTCTTCTTGGAAGCATCATCAGAAACTACAAAGTTTCGATCCATCGCGCACTGTAAAGACTTGAGTGAAATCAACCTCTCGCTTCAAATCACGAAAGCTTGCCTCGCGCGACGCCTCACTCCACACGAAGGCATTCCCTTTCCGTGTTAATCGAGTAAAGGGTGTGGCAATCTTGGAAAAGTCTTTCACAAACGACGGTGTAGAGCTACCAAACCCAAGAAACTACGAACTTGATGTGATGATCTTGGGTCGAGGCCATCTCAAATCGCTTCCACCTTCGAGACGGATCTCTGAGAGACACCTTCCTTAGATATTACATGCCCTAAGAAAGACACTGCGACAAACGTAACTCGCATTTGGAGAACTTGGCGTACAACCGATTCTCTCTTAAAGCGGTCAAGACTTTCCTCGGGTGGCTCTCGTGCTCTTCGCTCGACTTTGAGTAAACTAGGATGTCGTCTATGAACACAATTACAAAGGTGTCGAAACTCCTTGAACACCCGATTCATCGGGCCCATGAACACGGTGGGGCATTTGTCAAACCGAACGACATCACGAGAACGACATCACGGTAAAACTCGTAATGTCCATACATACACGGATCTCGAAGTCGCGTCTTTGGGATATCTTCTTCCCTTATTCGCGGTGATGATAACCCGAACGCAAATCAATCTTAGAGAACACAATGACTCCTCAGAATGGCGGTCAAACAGATCATCAATTCTGGGGAGCGGGTACTTGTTCTTTACTGTCACTTTATTTAACTCTCAGTAGTCAATGCAAAGGCGCATCGACCCATCCTTCTTTTTCACAAAAAGTACCGGCGCACCCAAGGAGAGACACTAGGGCGAATGAAGCCCTTGTCTAACAACTCCTGCAATTGCGTCTTAAGCTCCTTTAACTCGGTGGGGCCATTCTCAGACGGAGCTTTGATAATGGTGAATGCGGTGCTCGGCTCCAACTCGTCATGAAATCTACCTCCGACCAGGAGGCAAGCACCGCAAATCCTCGTGGAATACATCGAACTCCCACGACTCATCGCGCGGACGACACGCTCTCCTTTCTCACTTCTCAAGTCCACACACTTGCTAAGAAGGCCCAAGCCCCCTCGACCAACCAACTTACTCGCCTTAAGTGCTTCGAGATCACCTTGGGAACCGTTTTGACTCGCTCCCTTTAAATTTGAAACTCGGTTCGACGCGAGGCTTGAACACAACCTCTCTGCGGTGACAATCGATGTTGGCATGATTTGTCGCTAACCAATCCATGCCCGGGATTACGTCAAAGTCACTCATCTCCGGGACAATCGTGGTCACTTCCAACGAGCGATTTCTCCACCAAGACCGGCCTGGTCTTCACCTTTTCTCGTGTCACTAACTCGCCCTCACTGGGGTTGCAATCGATAGGCTAAAACCTAAGAGCTCTACTTTACTGGGCTTGCCCCACAAACGATCTGAGAAATAAAGGAGTGCGTGCAACCAGAATCAAAAAGTACAAAAGCTAAATGACCGAGAATAGGTAAGGTACTGTGGCGACTTTACTAAAGACCCTCGCGGCTCGGCCAACATTAGCAGAGCGCGCTCCTCTCTGGCGACCTTCCCGGTTCCCGGCATTTACGTTATCCGCACGCTGAGGCCACATGGCCTTCCTTCCAAGCATATATAACACACTCTCAAGTCGTCTCTTTCTTCGCTCGCGCACACCGACGCGCCATATGGCCCACCTTGCCACAATGGAAGCAAACTTTGGTGGGCTGCAGGGCAAGCTCCTCTCGTTATGTTGCCCTCCACGGTTAGGGCACGCGCCGCGCTCTGCTCCTTGGGCCCGCTGCCGCCCCTGCGCTCCAGTCGGTTTGGCTGGGAAGGCTCGATCGTGTCTCTCTCTCGACTCGACCTAGAAGTGCCGCCTCGCCGGCGACGTCGCCAACACTATTCCTGTTGTTTCGAATCTGCATTTCGATCAAGGTGGCCACTCGAAACCACGCGCGCATACGCTTTGGGTCATGGGCGAAGCTACAGAACCACGTAACCCTCCACGCGGACTCCGCGAGGAACCGTTCAATCTTCTTAGCATGCGTGTCCACCAATTCTGCAAAGAAACCGGGACAACATTGTGAACTCATGTTCATACTCTTCGACCGATCGATTCGGTCCTCGCTGTCTGTGCGTAAACTCACCGCTTTCGATTCTCATTCATACCGGGTAGTACTTCTCATAGAATGCTTCACGAGCTGCGCGCCAGTTATAGGCCCTTCACTCACGTCAATGGACCGCGAGGCGAACTTCCACCATACATAGGCCCGTCCGCCTCCGAGTGTGTAAATCGAAAGCACTGGACTCTCTCACGTCGACGCGGCAAAGACATGCGCTCAAATATGTCTTCCACCATCCCGAACCACGCCTGCGACCACATGGTCAACTCTTGCCCATCGAAGAGAGGCTCATATTTCTGAAGTCTCGGAGGTATCTAGCCTCTCCTGCGAAGTGGCTCCACGTGTCCGGGCGATCTCTCTTTCGCTCGAGCCGGAGCGCACTGTTCGGTTACGTGCTCCTCGATTTTGATTAGCCATCACCCCGTAACGTGGGTCACTCGACAAGCAGTGTCGTCGACTAGCTAACGTTGCTGCGCAGGATCTCCGGAGTCTCGCCATAGATTCTGCGCGAGGCTGGTTGGCGCGGCACGGTCGTTCCTCGCCTCCCGAGGTTTTCATCAACATGTTCCGACGGCTCCCGACACGGTGGGCGTCGATTAAGCTCCTGCGATGTTTGGTGCTCATCCATTGGTGGATCCACCACGGGCCCGGCCACGGGCTCCACGACCTCGGCCTCTTGGCCTCCACGACCACGCCCACCGCCACCACGGCTCTACCACGCCCACGCCCACGCACCATACTGCGAGTTAACCACAACAAACTTTAAAACACAAGCACCAAGGTCTTAAACAAGCACGATTTCAAGCATCCAGAGGCAAACAACTTACTAAACCCGACTTACTTTACAAGAATAAAAACAAGCAAACACTGAGGTGACGAGGCGACATTCTGCGAGAGGCTATGAGAACAAGTACCTACGATGTAGGCAAGTATACAGGACCTAAAAACCTCGCTTTGATACCAACCGTGCGCGCCCTAATTTTCTACACAAATCCAACTAGAGACGTCACTAGATAAAGCACCTCTCTGCATACAAATTTAGTGAAAGATAACGGCGCTTATCGCATTTAAAACAAAAATTTCCTTAACTTTGTTTAAAGAAACACTTCTAAGGACTCTTTTCAATGCCCGACCTCTTCCCAAGCTACAACAAAGCAGGTCGGGCTCCGCAGAACACACAATGAGAGACAACGGAAGCACTAGACAAAAATTAAACGAACATCTTTGAACAAGGAAAACTAATCTGAATAATATCATGCTCAACAACCCAAGGAGTTGAGAAAACCAATGAACGAATAATGTGAGTTAAAGTGCAACCCATAAGTACAAAGAATGCAAAAGAGCTTCCTAAGTTCCCAAAGTTTAATTCTCTTTAAAACAAGATAGGTCTCATAGCCCGTCGTGTCGCCCACCGTCGCTCTCCAACTCTCTTTGTTTGCCCTTACCGCAACCAAAGACAATAAAGTAGACGGGTGAGTATAAGAATACTCGATGAAGTAGCCCACTCACGCCCAAGCTACTAACATTCACATGTGCACACATAGGGTAAAGCAGATTCGTAACCAAAGTATCTTAGGGACTCAAGACTAGGCGCTCACGTGTCTACCTCACCCCGAGACTCACCGACGATCCGAAACCTAGGCGGCCATAGGCGGGGACGCGCGCTCCAATGCGAAAGAGTGATCACTCTAACGCCACATTGAACAAGCTAACAGAGCCTCGACTCTAAAGCCCACACAGATCGCACAAGGGGGCGCCCCACCCAGTGCCACACAGAGATCACATGGGTGCTCGACCCCATGTCCACACAGATCGGGAAAAGGGTGCACTCGACCCTACACCACAAAGCTCGCAGTGTGGTGCACTCGACCCTAATGCCCACACAGCGCGGCTCGCAGAGGCGCACTCGACCCAAATGCCCACACGGAGATGCCACCTAAAGGTTTTGTCTCGCTCTGGTCACTCAGTGGGTTTGTAACGCTAGCCTAGGAGGTTAAGCTCAAATGTTTCTCCTAGGTTTTCCTAAACCGTTCCAAGGTCGCCTTGAAACCGAGTCCCTAACCAACATTCTAAAGCGATCAACCACACATTCCGCCAATCAACTTTTGCCCCAACCACTGAGTTAACTAGTCACCCATGCCTCAGAGCATCACCAACTCGCTCGGTTCTAGGGATCAATCACACAGCAGTGCACATTACACACGAGCTCGAGTCTCACTTAGCAGCCCAACACAAGCAACGCGCAATCACGATAATAAAGCAACGTTGTTCAGTGGCACGCAAGAGATCCAATCACAAAACTTATAAACGATACAAGGGTAAACACGGCGGAAAATGATATCAGAGTCTCATGCACCAAGTAACAATCTAGCACTCAAACAACAATTATAAGGCCAATCACAAACACCCCATACTCAAACTCATTCGCTTATGAGTTTGATGTTAAACCAAACAACTACTTACCTCAAATAAAGTACAAAAAGGAGGTCCTTACTCTCGTTAAGACCTCAAGCACTGCGCAGAATAAAGACAAACGATGCACAAGTTCGGTTGTGAATCAACCTTTTGGCTCTACTCTTAAGGCACAACTCCAACGAACTTAATCAAGCTAACATGACACCTAATGTGCATCTAATCGGTAAACACGGTTGAAACGACAAGTTCTAAACTCGAATTCATAACCAAAAAGATTGTAACGAGTCTTACCCGATTCATGAGTGAAACGATTCTTCGTTCAATCTTAGCCTCGATATTCCTTCAAAGATCTACCCTTAGTGACGGATCCGAACACCGTCCAACAAAACCAACACAAATCAGTGAGAGAAAGGTCGATTCGACAGGCAAATCGGATCGATCGATCAAGGAGAGAGAGACACAGATCCAAGAGAGAGAGAGGGGTTGCACGAGAGAGAGGCAGATCGGTGAGAGGAGAGAGAGAGGGAGAGGAAGAGAGGAATCGAGCGAGGAGAGGCGGCGGATCGAGAGGGGGCGGCGGAGAGAGGCGATCGAATGAGAGAAGCGAAGCGGAATGAGAAGTGAAATCGCGAGAGAGAGAGAGAGAGAGAGAGACCGACTGAGAGAGAAGATCGAGCCGCGACGAAGCGAACGGAGGAGAGAGAGGGAGGGAGCCCACGCGCAGCGTACCCGGGCTGCTGCGAAGAGAGGCAGCGGGAGGGCGCGCCTTCGCGAATCCGCCGCGTTTCTCCTTTTTTTTTTTTTTTTTTTTTTTAAACCCTAATCTTAAAGGAAAGAAAAGAGTGAACTTACCTTGACTCTTCTCCCAAAACGCTCGATAAGAAACTTAAAATTTTGCCCATCCAATTTAAAGCAAGATTTAGAAATGTTTGGGCTCCTGCGAGATCCAAAAGTCAATTTTCTTGGCCCAACACTTTTAAAAAGTTAAACAAGTCAAAAAATTAACCCTGAAAGGAACCAAAAACTTACTTGAATTTACCAGGCGTCACATTTTTATTTTTGAAAAATTGTACTACTTACTATTTCTTTACAATGGTTTTCATATTTTCCTATATTTATTAGGAAAACACTCAAATTCTTAACTAAGTTCAAAAAACAAAACACAAGTTCTTGAAAACTATTTTTTAATAGTTTTCAAAACTTCACATATATTTTTAAAACACATCTATGAAGTAGATTAAAAAAAAACATGGAAAACTATAAGAGACCGTTTGGTTTAAGGTTTTATTTGATGCCCATGGGTAATAGATGCATGAGAATAAGATGTCTGAGAATAATAAATGTTTGGGAATAAGAAGTTTGTGTTTGGTTCTACATGGAAATGTTATCAAAACCCATCCATCAAAGTTGAATGAGTAAATTGTTACATACTAAAATCTAGATATAATCTGTTACAAATTTGAAAGTATAAATACTAAATTATTTGTTACAAAACAAAATTGAATGAGTAAATTGTTATTTGAACGAAAGATTACCAACATTTTTTTAACCTTTATTTTATTTCATTTTATTACTATATTATAAATAAAGACACAAATAATTATATAATTTAACATTCATCTTTAGTTCAATGATGTGAGTGAAGGTTCAATATCATTGTATTGTATTAACTAGTTGAAATAGACTCAAATTTACATATAATTTGTTATTGTTTGTTTAGGTACATGTAATTCATTATTGAAACTAATCACTTTAATTTATTTTATAACATTGTTTGTCTATAATCCATCGCTTACTTATTTGCACTTATAATAATTATATTAATTTTTCATAAAAATAACTATATTAAATTAAATTGTTCAAATAATAGTAACAATAACAACAATAATAAATGATAAATTTGATTATACAATGATTCGCTATTTTCTTTTATTAAATCATCGGTATATGTTCTTAAAATTTTAGCTCATTACTTAAACAGGCTATTATTAAAGGGTTCACTCGTGAATTTATAAAATTTATAACAATTTCAGTGAAATGTATTAGAATTTCCACCTATATATCCAATAATTGATGTTTATATTTTCATCGTTACACTATACATTGATTGATCTAAATGTCACGTTTAAATCCTTACCTTACATTGTTGAACTAAAAAAACGATTAAACAAACACTTTTGACCTTTGTACCTTCAAGAAAGTAATAACAATTTAATAATTGAACTTTTGTACGTAACAATTTGGTCTCTATAGGTTTAAATATGCGTTTAAATTGACACATGCTAATGTTTGGAAACTAAATTGTTACGGAATTAAATGTATACCCTACTACTAAATATTTTACATGTTAAAATTCATATACTAATTAGGTTTTTAATGAAGATGCACTTTCACCAACATAAACATAAATTTCAATTGATATCAAATATGACTCGGTCATGACTTCAAATCCCTCTACCCAATTGCTGATGTATTAAAAAAAAAAATGAAGATGCACTTTCTATCTCCTTGGTTTCTTATCAACAACTTTGAAATTGATAAATCACTCCATAAACTTACAAAACTATTAGAATCAAATATTTAATTATTGTAAAAAGCATAAATTACCCCATAGCTACAATTATTTTCTTATAAATATGGACCTTCGTCTAGAAAAAACCATAATTTTTAATGGTTAATATTATACTTTTGAAGCTTTATGGAGTTAAAAAAACGATTATATTGTAACTTTATAGCTCCAAACTTTGATAATAACAATGGTTATAATTCATCAATAATTTGTACATTTTATAATATTTAAAGACTTCACAAGTTTGGTGGGTGATCCATTATATTAAAATTTTGAAGGTGAATAAAACCCCTAACAACCCTATAATTTAGATGCGATTTTTGTTATTTTCGAAAAAAATAAAAAAAGGAATGATATTAAAAAGGACTAAAAAAGAATGGTTTTAACAATTATATTTTAAAAAGGAAAGGTATTGAAAAAAAAAAGAGAAAAGAAGGTGTTAGTAAGAACAAGTGAACAACTAACCATCTTCATTTTTTTTTTAAAAAAACTAACAACTCTATAATTTAGAAGTGATTTTTGTCATTTTCGGAAAAATAATATAAAAAAAGAATAGTATTAAAAAGGGAAAAAGAAAAAAAGAAATTAAAAAAAAAAAAGAAAAAGAAACCGCTCACAAAGCACAAGAACCGGATAAATATTTATCGACTTGTCGTTTAGGCGTTTACTGATACTCGATGTCAGTAGTCTTCTTCTTATTGTTCTCGAATAAACGCTCTACTCCTCTCTGTTGCAGTAACCTCCTTAAACCCTGATTCTGCCGCCGCCGCCGCCGTCAAAATGCAATCGGCGATCATATCTCCGTCTCCACGCGCCATCCCGTTCATCACAATTACACCATCTATCAATGTCAAACGAAGCCGTCCCCTCTTTGTAAGAGCCTCGATTTCCAATGTCACTACGCAATCTCCGGCGCCGGCGGTGACCGTAGACTCTCCACCTCCCAGTTCTCACGGCGCTCAAAAGCTCAACAAGTACAGCTCTCGCATCACCGAGCCGAAGTCCCAGGGCGGCTCTCAGGCGATTCTCCACGGCGTCGGCCTCTCCGACGACGATCTCAGCAAGCCTCAGATTGGCATTTCGTCGGTCTGGTACGAGGGCAACACATGCAATATGCACCTGTTGAAGCTTTCCGAGGCTGTCAAATATGGGGTTACAGCGGCCGGCATGGTTGGCTTTAGGTTCAATACAATTGGGGTTAGTGACGCCATTTCCATGGGGACCAGAGGCATGTGCTATAGCTTGCAGTCGAGGGACTTGATTGCCGATAGCATTGAGACGGTCATGAGTGCTCAGTGGTACGATGGGAATATCTCCATCCCTGGCTGTGATAAGAATGTGAGTTTTCTCTTAGCGTCTCCCCTAATCTGATTCTCTTGTTATCTTGTTTACTTTAATTGATGACTGGTTTTGAAATTTGAATTGATTTTTTTGTTCTTTTCCATTTCTCTACCTTTTGCCATTTCTCAATCGATTAGGCTCTATTTGTTAAATTTTGTTTCTGGGTATCTGTAAGCTTATGAAAACTGTTGATGCATAAGTTTCTTTGTTTAGTTTTTCACTTCTGAAATCTCAGTCAATTTTTAAGAACAAAACATGTTAAACCACTTCTTTTAGTTTTAAAAAATTGGCGAGGATCTTAAAGACATTTCTGAAATTAGATTAGAAAACAAAGAACAATTTTGTTTAGTTTTTTAAGTCAATGTCTACTTGATCTCTAAACTTTAAAAAGTGTGAACTTACAATTTTGTGTTTTGAAGGTACGGACTTTAAATTTTGTGTCTAATAGGTTTATTACACATTCAAATTTTTAAAATTTAGCTGATGCATTAGATATGAAATTAAATTTTATGTCTAATAGGACCTTTTATGTCATTGAGCTTGGTCTAGGAGGTAAAAAAAATCATTGGAGAAATATTAGTTATCTGTCTGGAAATCTTACCTTTCTGAACTAGGTGTGATCTTATCTGGACGCTGACTTCATTTTTCTTATTCTGTTTCACCAGCATGCTGTTTTTACTTTATTTATTTATTTTTCTGGGAAAACGAAACATATTTTGTATCATGAAAAGTTACAAAGAAAAGGAAAAAACTCCATGAAGAGCTTTAGTAGTTTTTTTCCTTCATTACAATTGTGTGCTGATAACTGGCTATTCTACAGATGCCCGGTACAATAATGGCGATGGGTAGGCTGAACCGACCAAGTATTATGGTTTACGGTGGAACCATCAAGGTTTGGGACTTAGATTCTACTCATATCCATGACTTGAATATAATCTTTCAATTGAATCTTATGTTTATCAAGAAGCTGGTGTTATGTCTTCCATCTAAAACCCTGCTAAAAATTATCCACTTGTAAATGACTTGTATTAAATTTAACACAATGGAGTCTGACAATAGGTGTCTTGACTCATTTCATGCTATAGATATGCCAACTTGTGTTTATCATCTCCCTACTCTCTCTTAGACACTAGCTTTTTGTCCTCATTTGAATTCAAGCTAATTAGTGGAAGTTTCTGAAGTTGTTTGTAATTTTATATTCTTTTCTGTTGTCTTGTCTTCTGCAGCCTGGTCATTTTCAAGGCCATACATACGACATAGTGTCTGCATTTCAGGTATACATACACAAGGCAAAACCTAAGGAAATTCCATTTTTAGTTATTTCATTTCTAAAACTTTGTAATTTCATTTAAATATTTAAATATTCATTATTTTAACATATACAGTTATTTATGCATTAAAATCTCATTATGTATATTTAAAATTCTTGAACACAGCAATCCTTTCAGGAATGAACTTTTCTATGGTACTAATTCTTCGAGTTACATGTTTATGTAGACCCAGAGAATTTGGAGCGTGGTCATTTTACATTTTAATAAATTCAAGAAAATAGAAAGTAGGTCATTTGAATTTGTTTGTACGTGATATTGGGCTATATATATTGATAGCTGTTCGATTAGAAAAAAAATTTCTTAGGCCCCATTTGATAATCATTTAGGGCATGTTTGGGGCACAGGTTATAATAACATGTTATTAGAACTTGTGGAATACTCTGCACCCCAAACACAGACGGTTATAACTCCATACTATATTACTCTGCATTTTAGATAATATTATATGATTCCACATACTATAATAACCTATAGACTATTATAACCTCCTGTTTTTATAACCCACTCAGCGCCCCAAACAGCCCCTTAGTTTTTGAAAATTAAGCCTATAAGTACTACTTCCACCTATGGGTTTCCTTGGTTTGTTATCTTCTATTTACATATATTTTGAAAAACAAAGCCAAGTTTGGAAAATTAAAAAAAAATAGTTTTCAAAAACTTGTTTTTGTTTTGGAATTTGGCTAATAATTCAAATGTTTTCTGAAGGAAAATAAAACTCATTGTAGAGAAATGATGAGAAAACAAGTATAATTTTCAAAAACCAAATGGTTATCAAACGGGGCCTTAATACTTGCGTTCGCCAAAATTTTAAATTTCCATTTAAACGTGTTTTAATTATGGCACTTAGGTATATGGAGAATATGTAAGCGGGTCAATAAGTGATGAACAGAGGAAGAGTGTTGTCCGCAACTCCTGCCCGGGGGCTGGGGCTTGTGGTGGTATGTATACAGCTAATACAATGGCTTCTGCTATTGAAACTATGGGCATGTCTCTTCCTTACAGGTAAGATATATCTCCAGTCTACAACATTAGTTTGACGTGCAGCTGTGAGCAAAGACATTCTGAGGACTTATCTTATTTCTCATCTGATTCATGTTTCCTAAAGCTCGTCAACACCTGCTGAGGATCCACTAAAGTTGGACGAATGCCGTTTAGCTGGAAAATATCTTCTGGAATTATTGAAGATGGATTTGAAACCGCATGATATTATTACGGAAAAATCACTACGAAATGCGATGGTTGTTGTTATGGCTTTGGGTGGTTCCACTAATGCAGTGCTACACTTGATTGCTATAGCAAGGTGAGGAGAGCTTGATGTCAAATTATTCCTTGACTTTTGACCCCTTTACTGTAGACATCACTGTGGCTAATGGCAAGATTCTTGGCAGGTCCGTTGGTTTGAATTTAACCCTTGACGATTTCCAGAAGGTTAGTGATCGGGTTCCTTTCCTTGCCGATCTTAAGCCTAGTGGAAAATATGTCATGGAGGATATTCACAAGGTCCGTATTTTATTTTAATCTCATTGCCTGTGCAATATCTTTACCATCTTGCTTCTTGATAAATATTGAACATTTGTTTTGATAGATTGGAGGAACACCTGCAGTCATTCGCTATCTGTTGGAGAACGAACTTTTAGATGGAGATTGTATAACTGGTATATTTTGGCAAATACTTCCATGGCATTTGCAGTTTAACTTCAGTGATTTCCGTTCGTGATGTTATTTTCATTTTTTGTTTTTAGTCACGGGAAAGACACTGGCCGAAAATGCTAAACTTTTCCTACCTCTATCTGAAGGGCAGGTATGATGGCTTTGATATTATTGCATCTACGATTTCAGAATTTGGATTATGCTTCTAAACTATTTAAGTAATTGTGGACATTTGTTTCTGGTTTTCGGTTCAGCTATTTCTTTTCCCACCCCTGTTCCTACATAAAAAAAGAGTGATCTCCTCTAGAAATTTGAAAGAAATTGACTACAATAGAGGTGAAAATCTGAAGGAACACTTTATAAGTACCTGTTGTGCTTTTAATGCCAGGATATTATTAAACCCTTGGAGAATCCCATCAAGAAAACAGGGCATCTTCAAATATTATATGGAAATCTTGCGCCTGAGGGCTCAGTAGCTAAGATTACTGGCAAGGAGGGGCTATATTTCTCTGGTACCGTTTTCTGAGTTTTCAAGATGCTTTACGAACCAGAAATGTCATTTACGGTTAAATTTTGATTAACAAAATATTGTTTCTTTTCTTTTCTTTAAAAAAGGAGGAAACAACTAACTTTTCATTTAACAACTGCTTCGACCTCGCCTTTTGTAGCGAGAAAATTGACTGTATTGTGGTTCTGAATCTCATTGTTTATCAGAATGTACATCCTCGTGCCTCTTTGCCACCCTCTACTTCCTCTGCCTTGGGTTGGTAGAGGGAATGTTACAGATGAATCACAAACACTACTTAAATTCTTAAAAGACGTTTATAAATCTAGCAAGTTTCCTTTTCTGATTTTGAACCAAATTCTTAAAACTTACGAGATAATGAAGAATGAAAACACAATTCTCTTAAAACAAATAATTCTACTTAAAAAAAAAATTCTGTTTTGCAGGTCCTGCTCTTGTTTTTGAAGGGGAAGAATCGATGATTGATGCTATAACAGAGGACCCTTCAAGTTTTAAGGTACTGATGGCATTTGTTTTTTTCCCTTTACGACCTTCCAAACTGTTATCTTTGCAAGAATGTTAGTCTTACATCGTTGTTTTGGCCCATCTCTTAGGCTAATAATCTCTTCTGATATCTACATGAAATTCTTAGTTACAGGTTGCAAATTCCACATACTACCCAAGTTTATATGCACATAATTACATACTAATACTAATGATAGGTTATATTAAACATGAACTATAGTTTCTATGTCCCATTTATATAGTACAAGTTTAGGCTTATCATCTTCAAGTTTGATAAAATTTAGACATTAAAACGGTAAGTCAAATCCCTTAAAATTTATGGAACAGCTAAATTTTAACGAGTGCATGTATAGATACATAACACGTATGTGCATATATCACACATAAACAGATGCATGCGCACGTGTGCATATAGTGTATTCACATATATTTCTTTTGTATGTTCTAACTGAAATTAAATTGTTTAATTCCTTTAGGGGAAAACAGTGATCATTAGGGGTGAAGGCCCCAAAGGGGGACCGGGCATGCCTGAAATGTTAACACCGACTAGTGCAATAATGGGGGCAGGTCTAGGGAAGGTATGGTGTTTGAACCGGACCTTAACTCTGAACTCATGTTAAATTTTTGTTTAATCTGTAAAGCATTGCTGTCAATGCATGCGTCGGTAACGGAGATGATGACAGCCCCTCTATAGTCAAATTCATCTTTACACTGCCATTGACATCTACAGGAAGTGGCTTTGCTGACTGATGGTAGGTTCTCCGGAGGTTCACATGGCTTCGTTGTTGGTCACATATGCCCTGAAGCATTGGTACGTTTTGTTTCTCACTTTTGTTAAATTCTTGAACTTCATTGAAACAGTAGAAGCTAGCGTAGAGAGAGTTCAACAACGGGTGGGGTGGGGAATTCGAATCTCTGATCTCTTGTTCGAGGTTACATGCATCAACTAGTTGAGTTGTGCTCAAATTGACACTTAGAATAGAGGGAGTTCAATATGTGGATAGATATTGACTTTTCTAGTCCTAGAAAACCACATCTAAAATGAGAAAATTTGTGTTGCAACAAATCATTATGATCGTCTTTTTGGCGCACAAATAAAGTTCAAGTGCTTCTTTTGTAACCATTTTGCAGGAAGGGGGTCCAATCGGGTTGGTTCAAAATGGCGATATCATCACCGTCGATGTCCAGAACCGGAGAATCGATGTTCAATTATCCGAACAAGAGCTGGAAGAACGAAGAAAGAACTGGACTCCACCTGCGTACAAGGCTACTAGAGGTGTTCTCCACAAGGTTTGTCATACATGCCATCTCCATGATTCCCATGTCTGAAACTTTTCTTTCTTCTTTTAACAAAAATTTTTATCGAAAACTATCCTCGTTCTTCGTCTTCAGTACATCAAGAACGTGCAAGCGGCATCGAAAGGGTGTGTCACGGACGAGTAGGGCAAACCTGTAGGCTGCAGTAAGAGATCCTTCCTCTAGTTCACATTTAGAGTTATACAACAACCCAGTTCCGTAAGATCACATCCACTTGCTTCTTACAGCAAACCCAGCTTTTAGGACACTTTTTTCCTTTCTTGCTTTTCAACAAATCCAGATATCCAGTTTCTAAGACATTCACTTTCTTGTTTGCTTCACCATTTGTTTCAAGTCATTTTGAATTATTTGTAGAGGAAGACACTGGTCTGTTTAACACGGGCTGTGCACGTGGTATATCCATTTTATTCTATCATATGAATGCCATTTTTATCTTATTATTGTTTTTGTTGAGTATGTATCAAATACAATTGATCGTTTGTACATGCAATAAAATGAATTGTTTATAAAGTAGGATGTGCCTTTTCAGGTGGCAACTTCAATTCCTGTAAAAGACTTGCTAGATTATTATGGCCGAATTGGGGAGGAATAAAAACAAAACTAGGATGAGAAAGTACAAGTTTTGTGTTAATGAAAAATTGAAACCCACTCCTAATCGAGGGTTAAATTACGAATTTAGTCTACAAACTTTTGAGATTGTGTTTATTTGGTCCATATACTTTAAAAAATATCTAGTGAGATTGTGTTTATTTGGTCCATATACTTTAAAAAATATCTAGTGGATCTTTGAATTTTCAATTTGTGTCTAATATGTCTATGACATATTCAAAATTTTTAAAAAGTAATTGATTTATTAGATATAAAATTAAAATTTATGTCAAAAATAACTTTTATCTCTTAATTTTGTGTCTAGTATGTCTATGAATTTTAAATAATATCAAATAATCTTCAATTGTTGACGTACTTAAAAAAAAGGAAATTCATTAGATACAAAATTGAAAATTTTAAGAATCTATTAGACACTCTTTTGAAAATTTGAAAGCTCAGGAAAGTTGAATAACTACCTTAATTTAACTAAACAAACTAAGATGTGAAAGTACAAGTTACGTGTTAATGAAAATCACTAATCAATGGTTTTAGTTAAGAGTTCATTAAACATAACACTCTGATAGCATGTTACAATCGAGGATTAAAATATTGATGTTGAGATTTTAATTTTACGAATATATCGATAAAATATCAATATCGATAGATATTATTGAAATTCAAAAACTTTACAAAAATAAAACAAATAAAATTATAGCATATGGATCTCGTTTCAATAATATCCCTACAATTTAAACAAGTTTAAAAAATACCTTGATCCTTCAAAAACATTGAAAAATACTCTTTGTTGTTAATTTTTGAATGAAAAATGTTAAAGTTCCATTAATATCCTTGACATTTCAAAAAAATTCAAAAATATTCCTATTGGAAAACATTTATTCTTATGCAAATTCTTCTTCTTTGAAAATTAATGAGAAACTTTGCTTATTTGTTATTAATTCATGTCTACCATAAATTTTTCTTATTTTTCAATACAATATTTCAAGAGCGTGACCATTCTTATGTTGAAGCTTTAATATGACTTTTATTTTATTATTGAATTCATCACGTCCTTGATTTGGTTGTGTTGATAGTTTTTTCACTATTATTTTCTCACTAGTCACTACCGAATAACTTTCTCTAAATTCATTTTAGACGAAATAAATGAAAATATTGAACACTTCTTAAATATTAAAAAAAAAAAATTCATGTATAAAACTTTTGATTGATTAACTTTGTAAACGACCAGACTTGCATTCTTCAAGTTTATTAGCATTTAGCCCAATAGCAACAATTTGACTAAATAAGTTCCAAAACCCAAAATCTATCATTTAACCCTCTATTATAATTTATAAATCTCCAAATACAAAAAAAAAAAAAAATAACTTGCACCTTCCTTCACCACCCATTCATCCTATTTGAAACTCACATTAATCTCTTCCTTATTAATAATTTAACACGCACGCAAGTTGAGAGCAAAAAGAAAAAAAAACTTATGTTTTTTTCTTCCACTTATCTTCTTTACACTTCTAAAAATAGACAACTCGATTTCAAACTTTGTTTTGATCTGATATTCTGCTGTTTATAAGCAAGAATTTTGCATTAGTTTTTATGAAATAAGAATTTACAAAGAGAGGATGCAAAAGAAGAAATGTTTTTCAAAAATAGCATTAATAAAACTTTTATAAATTTCAAGGGTATTATTCAAACCAGTTACAAAGTTTGAGGGTATTTCCTATGATTTAGCCTAATTAAGTTATATACCTTATTATTCGTATGTTTGAATTATAAAAATATCTTTAAACTTTGCTATTTGGTTTAAAAAATACCTATATTATTTCAAAAGTTGTAATATTACCCTTGATTAAATAACTGTTTCAAAACTATCATCAGAGTAGAAAAATCATTAGGATGTTAGATGAAAAGTCGACGGTTTGAATGTTGTTATTTTAAAATTAATAAAAAAAAAGTGTCCTAGTGACTTTTGCGTTGTTCTAGGTCACCACCTTGTCGATTTTCCATCCAAGATTCTAATATATTCCTACCTCAAGGGTAGTTTTAAAAATGTTTAGGAAAAGTTAAAGATAATATTACAAGTTTTGAAAGAACATGGGGTATTTTTGAAATAAAGGATAGAGTTTAGGGGTATTTTTTTTACTTTAACCAACATTTTTTTAATTTTTTTTTTAACTTTATCCAACATATTTGTAATTATTTTTTTTTAATAAAAATACATATTTAACATATCTGGAAGTCTAGCTACTGCTCAAAATTTGGACCAAAATGAAATGAAAGCCCAGAAGTTATTTTTGATTGGGCCAAGGTTGCTCTATTGGGCCTGAATATTATCTGGGCCTAAATTCAAATGGTCGGTGCGACCTGACCCGGTTCACTCCAGGGAATAGAGAGCGGTGGGTTCAGAGAAGGGAAGAAAGAGAATGGAGGTGATTGGATGGCCTCACCATCGTCTTCTTCGTCGTACTTGAATTCAACCTGTGGGCTTCTCGCTCTTCTGGATTTGAACGAGAAACACGACGAGGTTTGATCATTTATTTTGTTTGAACATCGCATTTTTAGGTTAAAATTGTGAAAATTTTCAATTGGGTCGTTGCTTTTTTTCATATCTTGAACGTATGTTCTGAAAATCATTTACTGGGGTATTCGATTCGCCCTCTATATTATCAGAACGTTTAGTTTTTGTAAATTTTTAGGCTCTGATTTAGTTAAGTAATTTGCTGAATCAGTTGGTTCTTGAAAGACGATTAGAACATAATACAGAAGGTAAAGAGCTGTAGTACTTGTTGGATGTTGTTGTCTACCCATTGTGCTCTACAAGACGTGCATTTATTGTCTGATTTCATTTATTATATGCATTTGAATTCTCATAGTTGAATAAAAATTGATTTCTTCTGTAGATTTTTTGGTCGCCTCAGTTCTCTCATAGGAAAAGGTGGGGGAGATGGAGATGGGTTTCTTGTGTTGATGCTGGATATTTTCCTATGATTACGATATATATCTATATATAAATATATATATATATTTTTTTTTGAGGGGTAAATTGTAAATAATACCATGCTCTAGACAAGGTGCAAATATAATTCACATATGAATTTGATATTGATAGAAATACATATTCTACTGTGAAAGAATCTTTAATTTGCTATACTCTTGCTGAGTACGAAAAGATTCACTTCTGTGGAAAGATATCTTCAATAGGATTTAAATAAGGTAGATTGATACCGTAGAAACCTCTAGTAAAATGCCCACATGTACTCAGTAGATTTCTAAATCATAAATCCTACCATCAATATTCCCTTTATTCTTTAAAATTTGTCACATCAGATTTTTCAGCCAGCATTTGTAAAAAAGTTGACTTTGTAAGAGTAAATTGTGAACATGGCCTTTCTTGTAGTGGTATCTTTTGCAGTTTACTGTTATTTGTGGTAGCCAATGTTTGTTTTGTTTTGTTTCAAATTGTCTCTCTGGGTTACGGAGTATAAACATCAGGAGTGCTGTCAATTTCAACAAATCTAACCGATGAAAGAATTGTTTTTGAATATCATATGCACACAGACACATCTAATAGCACTAGCATATATCATTTGAAATGCGCATGGGGTTTTCTAATACTTGGTTTAATTTTCCTTCACAATTGAGACCGACAATGGGCTGCTGTCTCTTTTGGTTGTTATATGCTTATGATTCTTCTTTCTCAAGTTTCTTTTGCTTTTTCTAGATGCTAAATGCTAATCATTTCAAATCAATGAGATGAGAGAGCACCTATGTGTGAACTTATGAGCTGATTGTAATGATAAGCTTTTTATTAATATATGTTAAATTCTTCCTATTCGTCTCTTTGTTCATGAATTTACATTTAAATTCTTCCTATGCTTCTTTTCGTTCATAATTTACATTTTAGTGCTTGGTTGGAAAATCTACTAGTAAGTGTCAACTTGGTTTCACTGCTCCTAATTTTTTTTTCCCTCACTCAATATTTTCATCAGTTACCATTTAATTCCCAATTGTCCTTCTCTGAGTGTCCCCAGTTGGGGTACTATAATCTATCGGGAGTTGATATTTTTCCCCAATGCAGAGCATGAAGGAGATGGAGACTGAATGGATTATGGATGTTCCCGATACACCTGATCGGTTAGCTGCCCGACAAATTAATAGTGGACAGTTTGTTCAGATGGAGGGTGGTTCATCTTTATCTAATCGTTTGAGACACCCTGATTGCATGATGGAGAAGGGGATGAATGGCATGAAGGGAGTGGGGATGCTTGTCAGTGAAAATGGGCATGATTTGAGATTAGATAGTAGTTCCAAAAATATTCCTGGTGATGATTTTAAGGGTCACAGAAACACCATTATTCTTTCACCGGGAGAGAATTCTTGTGCATCACAAAATCATTTTTTACTTAGAAAAGGTGGAAGGGAAAAATATTCATGTCAGGGGCCGAAACCTTTTAATTTCCCTCGCCACGTGGATAAAGGGATAACTATATCTGTTGACTCTCCTTCCAAACCACCTGCCTGTCAAGAAAATATTGTTAGTCCAAAAATAAGAGAACCTGATCATAAGTGTAGACCACAGATGGTTCATCCTCATGTTACAGCTAAGGAGCGCAAGATCGAGAACACATCGAATGGACAGTCTGCACGTTATTTTCCAAATGCTCTAAAGAGACCCAACATGATCATTAAAGGGAAGGAAAAGGTTGTTGAGGAATCATTCCAAGGTGTTGGTTTATCCATGATTCATAAAAAGGGGATTGAAAAATTGAATAACTCTAATAATCGACATGAGAAGCAAGTTTTAGATTCTCATCAGTTTGTTAGCTCCCCTAGAGCTACCGGACATAAAAGGTTGGTCAGGAATGGTTGTATCTCACCTCATAATATAGCAACAAGGACAAAAAGTTTAGCTGAGCACTGTGAAAAGAGTTCTAGAGCTGTTGACCAGAGCGATTTAGGGAACATGCCATCAAGCAGTCCATCTTGTCTGATCGATATAAAGGATATAGTTGCCGAAGACAATTGTAGTAACAAAGATAAAGGAAAAGGGATTATGCATCGACCTTCTACATCACATGATGGTGATGATGTCAGAGTCATTTGTGCGTCTAGCAGGTAACAGAAAGATCATCCTTATGCTATGCTTTTGCAAGTATTAAATTGTTTTTGTTAATGTTGACATGAGGCTAAAATTGTGTTTTTCTGCTTATATTTTGATGTTGAGACTGAAATTTTCCTGTTGTGAGTTTATTAGTATTTTTGCATTTGCTTAGTTGGTGCTTCTTTTGGGTTCTCATACATTTTTAGCAATTGAAATTCTTTATGTAAGCTTAAGGCTTTACTTTCTTTTGGGGTCCTCATACTTTCTTCACCACTGTGGAACCTCTTCCATCTATTGAAGAAGGTGAATCTAGGAGCGGCATCTTTGTTTATATCATTCACCTTAGGATGTAATGGCAGTTTATTTATCTTATAAATATTGCCGATTGTTTTTGGAACTTCCTCTACACAACCTTATTGGTTGCCGCCATAGTGCTAATTTTGACACTTGCAGGCTCTGCTATCCTTCATTACCACAAAAATAATTTGTAGACATTTTGAATCCAGCTATGTTCTTAAATCTAGGAGTTTCCCGTCCTGTCGTCTTCCATAGAATGCTTGTAAAACTACTCACTTTCTCAAAGTTGTTGCATGTTGGCTTTAGCACGTTCGTCATTTTCATTTGGCTTGTGGAAAGTTCTTAGTGTATCAGGGATTTTCAATCATATAGATTTGACCCTTCACTACACTGTACACTGTAGTGCAATAGTTCGGCATCGGGAGACCATGCTGGTCTATTCCATGTCTCCATGCAAGAGACTACAGTCTTGTCATGAATGAATGCTTGACACACTACTTTATAACTACTCTCACAGGTATACAAAACCACATGTTAACTGTTTTGTTGGATTTACAACAATTGAAAGTTGTTGGAAATTGAACCCTATTTAAATATCAGTTAAAAATAACTTCCATTTAACGACTTAGTTGTTGATGCCAATGCATACTAAAATTTAGCTTCAATTTTTCTTGTTACGCCTGCAGCCTTCAAAAGCAATTTGTCCTGATATCTTATTTGCTTTCAGTGACACAGAAAAGGCTGTTGGAGCTAATCCAGCCAGAACTTCCAGGTTGGATACATCCGAAAGCTCTGAAGGAGTAGGTGGTTGGAGAAGAACACATAATAATTCAAGGAAGGGGATTGTCTTGTCTAATCCATCTGGGAATTCTGTTAGGAAAATAGATAACGTTGGAAGATTTACTGATCGAAAAACTGAAATTGTCATGGAGAGACAAATCCCTTGCAGGCAAGAACAAGGAGCGGAAATTGATTGTGCAGGAAATCCTGATATAGCTCAAAGGGCTTCTGGCATTGTACCAAAGATAGACCAGACTATTGGACCGATGCATGCTGAAAGCAAACTAAACAAAAGACAAAAGAAACTTGGATCAACTTCACAGATTAATACTTCATCACGTGTGCCAGATGTGGTGGACCTTGGTACACCTGGGGAATCTTCAAATTCAAGGTCAACTAGACTCCAGAGTCGAAGAATTCATGATAATTTGAATGAAGTTATTGAGGTTGATGAGTTGTCACCTGAAATTAGACACCAAGTCTCCCGGACTGTTGGTTGCCCAAATGATGACACTTCAGATGCTAAGGCAAGACAGCTTGAAGCTGACGAGATGTTGGCTCGTGAACTTCAGGAACAATTATATCAGGAGATGCCTGTTGGAGGAGAAGAGGTGTTTGATTCTTTTATAAGCTATAGTTATCCATGCTTAATCAGCAACTTACTTAGAAGGTATTCTTAGTTGTCATAAGTTTTATGTTTCTTCTGGCAGATTGATGAACATTTAGCTATGGCACTGCAGCAGGTGGAGCATGGGCTTTTGCACCTTCCGCCGGACTTACAATGTATTCTATACTTTGTCTGTCCTTTTTCTTCTCGTGATTGCAACATTTTTGGTCTTTGGAAACTTTGTTGTCTGAAATGATCTATTTCTTCAATTCTATATTACAGACATTAGGTTTGCAAATCCATTTTTGGATGTGTAATCACCTATGCAAGTAATAGCTAATATGTTTTCCTAAAATAGTTTGATCTTCCTTCATTTTTTTTTTTAAATGTACAATATGCGTGGTAAAAAACATTCTCGAACTAGTACAGTTCAATCGTGGATTCTTATTTCTGATGCTCCCTGTATCCATCTGCTATCTAAAAGATGATTAGTTCTTTTGTTCAGAGTCAGAGGGGCTCGTTGGTAGCACAGGCAAATAGACGCACTCGATCTCAATCTTTACAAAGTTCTTCTAATAGAACACGGACTCGAGTAACCCACTCTGCACGAATGGCACAAATGAGAAATCAATTTTTTGGTGGCTCTCATAGAGTATCAACTAGACAAAGGAATGTTAATTTTCCTATGCATATGGATTTGGATATGGTAATTACTATAATCTTTGTTGGTGCTAGGTTAACCAGCTACTTTTTTCTTATTAATCAACATTTTTTTTCCTGTTATATGGTCAAGATATATGAAATAGATTGTTGATGGTATGATGACCATATCTTGCTGATGACTTTTTGTAATGAGATAGTTTATCCTCTACCATTTCTAAACGCTTTTAATACAGAGACTTGATATATTAGAAGCGCTGGAGGCTGCAGTTGGAGATGTGGAAGATGTGAGAATGAATAGAGGCATCTTGCACATCCAACGAGATTTTAACGAGTAAGATTTCAATCTACTTGAAAACAATTTATAACTTAACCTTCTGTTTTCAGATAATTTTGAAATCTTGTTGCAAAATTATCGTGACATGATCTTCTGAGCACTTGTTTAAATATATATATTATGGGGAGAGGATTGGCATTTTATATTTGTTTCATAAAGAGTATGCTTGGCTAGAGACTCGACACTTGTCATCAAGTGATAAAATGAGGGGGGAAAAAAAGAAGTGAGAGAGAGAGAGACTGAAAACTTGAAGCGATTGGCCTGGGTCTGAAAAGGAATAAAGCCATGCCATATACATGTGGAACCGATATCCTCAAATATGAAATATTAGCTGTGGCAATAATGGCTGATTTTAAGTAAAAGCTAAAAGGTCGAAGGTCATGTCTGAACTATGCAAAGTTTTACAAATGTTGGCGACCCAATAATTTTGATTACGAATGATGTGGAAATAAATAGCTAATTGGCTGTAAGGCCCCCAATTATGAAGAAGTCTGAAAGTAGGGGCAAGAGTGTAAATGTTAGTAAGGAGTCGGGGATCACAGGAGAGTGAGGGCTGTTTGTACGGAAAGGGGCAAGGGAGTGAGGGCTTTTGTAGGAGGGTGTGAAGTTTTTTTTGGGGACGTTGTCTTTTGGGAAGAGAACCAGCCTCCCGAATAGCTGGGAATCGAATTGTAATTGTTACTTATCTTGAAATATATCGGCTAATAACCCCCCTTCGATATTGAAGAACTAGCTTTATCAGTGGGTTGGTTCCTTATTATTCCAGTGTGTTCTTGTTAATATTGACTCTGTTTAGTGAGAATTGCAGGTTTAGTATTGGTCCTATTGGATTACCTAACATTGGCACTGGATGTGTTATCTTTATTGCTTCTTGAAATCAAGATATTCCCTTTGATGACCAGATGTTTTGGACTTATGACATTTTTTTTCTTAATTATTTCTGGCAGGACTGATTATGAAATGTTGCTAGCCCTTGACGAGAACAATCACCGCCATGCTGGCGCATCAACCAACCGGATTAATAGTTTGCCAGAATCTACGGTACAGGTAGGTGGTGGTTCTTCATCCAGTTTTCAATTGGATTTTTCTTTTGTTGATCAAAACTCACTCTCTAGACCATCAGATCTGCTGGTTTATCTGCTCTTAACAATTTATTTCCCGTCTTCCTCAGACTGACAGCATGGAAGAAGCTTGTGCAATTTGTCTCGTCACGCCGACCATTGAGGCGTCATTCGTCATCTACCATGCTTACACAAATTTCATAAAGATGTAAGCATGTTTAATGTCTAAATGGCGTTCTCATTTTCAAACCAAAATCACTAACCTCTTATCTTTCTGTTTGCCGTTTCAGTGTATCGATCCATGGCTACAGAGAGGCGAACATCGTGCCCAGTTTGTAAGTCATCAATCACTTGATGACTTCCGGCCGTTACAAATCTGCTTGCTCTCTTACTCTTTTGTGGAGCCAAGGTAAATCAGATTTATTATTTTCATTTTGTTCTCTCTACCTTTTGGATGAGATAATGTAACAGATACTTTCATTTCATGGGGATGAGTTCGTCTCCCGCCCAAGTTGGGTTTTCTTTATGCTACATATTGTACGTAATTTTAGAAAGTTATTAACATTTTTTTTTTGATGACGATGGTCGTCATTAACGATCCTCTTGTTGTGTATTTTCTCTAATTTTCCCTTCGTCTCGTCGTATAGCATGTTAGAATGTTTTGCGCTTGAGCTCGAGCAGTCGGAAGCGTAAGACTTCAAAGGTGCAATTCTCCATTGGGGAACAAAGTAAAATTTCCAGCTTGAATGAGAGGGCATGGTTTTGAATGATCTGCTGGAGAAGATCATAATTTGTATATGTGGCAGGTTATTATAATTTATAAGCTAAGCCATTGACATAGAGCAAGAAAAGCCAATTATTATGGCAAACTTGTGAAATGTATTGGTTGGCTTGGATTGCCCAAAATTTAACAGGCTTTGCAGGTAGTTTGCATAGTGCAATTGAATTGACCATTCAATGTGAAAGTGAAACTTTGTTTGTCCTCTCTCTAGTAAACTTTATTAGGAATAATTTTTAAATAACTATGCCTGGTTTGATAACCATTTAGTTTTTGAAAATTAAGCCTATAAATATTATTTTCACTCATGACTGTATGTTTTCTTATATATTTGGTAGATGTGTTTTCAAAAAACTAAACTAGGTTTTGAAAATTAAAAAAGTAGTTTTCAAAGATTTGTTTTTGTTTTTGAAATTTAACTTGAAGAGTTTGAGTTTTTATTAAGAAAGATGAAAACCATGGTAGGGAAGATGAAAATTATTGTAGAGAAATGATGTCAAAACAAGTACAATTTTCAAAAATAAAAAATCAAATGAGGATCAATCAGGGTTTACATTTTTAGTTTACAAATAACTTTTTTAGTCCTCAAATTTCAAAATCATAATTAAATTCATGAGATTTCTAATCTGTGGTAACAAGGTTGCAATATATATAACCTGTGGGGTGGGGAATTCGAATTTCATGTATGTACTTTATGCAAGTTGAAGTTCATGTTGATTAATTAATTTTATATTGGTGTAAGGTTTTTATGGTAAGTTTAATATTTTTTAGTATTTTTTTGAGATGCTGTAATAAAAATATTAAAAGTAAAAGAATCTCTCCTTTTTCTTACATCTACCCCTCGTCGTTTGGAGAGATTTAATCATAAATTATAAGCAGAGATCAAATTAAAACTATAATGATTAGGTTGGTATTTAATTTATTTTGAGTGCAATTTATTTTTAGTCTAACAATATAAAACTATAATGATTAGAATGATATTTAACTTATTTGAACCTCTAACTTTTTAATTAGGATACATACTTTAGGTAAAATGAGTTTATGTTTATGTTGGCAACTTGGCAGTAAGAAAAACATGGAAAAAAAGCCTAAATTTGTCAAAAGGGCAATGAAGAATTTATGTTCAAGTCAAAATGAGTATCACTCAGCAATAATTGATATTTCTTTTCTGGAAGTTGAACCCATATTTGTTGCCCTACTTTTTCCAAACTGTTAGGTTCAAAGAGTTCTTCTGTATAACTCAAAATAAAAAAAAAAAACTTGATTTATATGCGCAATAGAACACTTTCCAAACTGTTAGGTTCAAAGAGTTCTTCTGTATAACTCAAAAAAAAAAAAAAATTGATTTTTTTCACAACAATCAAATTATATTCAATTTGTTTTCACTTTTCCAACCATTTTTTAAAGTTTAACAATATTGATTAAAATAGTAATTTAACCCAATTCTGTTGTAACTTTCTTCAGTCGTTTAGGAAAAACATGAAAAGGAAAAAGACCCAAACTTTACTATCCCTTAGTTACTACAGAATGAAATGAAGACCACACAAATTTTCACATTTCAACAAATATATTCTTTTTTTTCCTCCTATTCTTGGTAATGAATAACTTCTTGTTATTATTATAAAAGAAAAGAAAATAAAATAAAATTGAATAACTTGTTATTTTCTTGGGTACAAGAACTGCAATATAACTTAAATAACATATTAAAATTCTTTTGGGAAAACTATTTTTTTGGTCCATGAGCTTATACATAATTTCTCAAAAGTTTCACTTTACTCCATGAATTTTAAAAATAAGTTGAAAAAGTTAATGAAAAAAAAACTCATTGGTTAAAAAAAAAAAAAAAAGCTGATGCGGCATCTAAAAGAAATATTCTTCCTCTTTTTTCCTCCAAAAATGCCAGAGCCTCGAGTATTATACACCTAACGATTCAAAAAGTTTTGAAAAAAAAAAAAATCCAAATCGAGTCCAAATCCTTCGAAGAACAGAGAATGAGTCGAAAAATCCGCGTAATCTGCAACGATCCAGATGGAACTGATTCATCTTCCAGCGAAAACGAAAGAGACGAAACAAAATCTTCAAAATCGAAGCGCATAGTGCGAGAAATCCATTTCCCCAATTTTCCTTCTCACGACGCGAAATCGATCGATGATGAAACCTCTCAGAGCTCTTCTCAGGACAGCAACAATGGCGGAAAACCCCCACAGCTAAGGAAGATTAGGGTTTTGACGAAAACCCTAACGAACAGTGGAACGGGTTGCCGATACAGAGGCGTGAGGCAGAGAAAATGGGGGAAATGGGCTGCTGAAATTCGAGACCCCTTCAAAAGAGCTCGTATTTGGCTCGGAACTTACAATACTGCCGAGGAAGCTTCTAGGGCTTACGAATCGAAGCGGCTCGAGTTCCAAACCGCCATGGCCACCGCCGCCGCCCCCAAAGCTCCACCCGGCTTCAAAGCTTCTCATCTGCTGGGTTTTTGAACGTGTGGTCTGCGCCGGGCGGCGGAGTTGACGGCGAGGGAAGGGAGGGAGAGGAACCGGCGACGGCGACGGGAGGAGGAGAATTTTGTTTCTTTTTTTTTTTCCTTTTGAATGCCATGTCAGCTTTCTTTTTGCCTAGTCATTTTGCCATGTCAACTTATTGTAAAGCTGAAACTTGCCATATCATCAGCTTATTGTAAAGCTTAGTCAGCTCGAGATTGGTACTGTACTCTTTTCTTTGTTTTGAGTTCAGTCGAGTGGGAATTCGAAGTCTAGATTTTAGAAGAACTCGCTAATTAAAAAAAAAAAAGAAAAAAAAATATTTTTGACTTCTGACTTTGCAGGTTATATCTTAGCCTTGAATTTTGAATTTCATCAATTTAAACCTCAAATTTGACAGTTTGTATTAATTTTAACCCCGAACTCTCAATTTAATCAATTTAAATATCAAACTCGACATTATATCAATTTTAATCATAAATTTTCAATTTCATTATTTAAACCTTAATCTTGAATAAGTGTATCAATTTACACCCTCGGTTAAAACTTATTTGCATCAAATTTATTCTCAATTGAGTACTTTCATTCTTGAATCGGTTGCTAATATTTATATTTTTTAATTTCATCGGTCTCGAGTTGGATTGAATTTTGAAATTCGTTAGAATCTTTGTTTCTCTCTCTCCAACACTTTGTTTTTCTCTCTCTCAACATCAATGTCACTTTATCGTTTCGTAAGACTATTGATGAGATTATTAATCGGTCGGTTGTGACGATTCATTGTGTGAAATCACCATGGTCATTGTTGCCTTTCAATGACATCACCACTTGGATTTTTTTCACACTTGTCCATTTGCTTTTGTGTGGGTCCTACTTACAAGAGTCGAGTTCATATTTTCACGATAGTTGCAACTCAATATTTGATTTAATAATTTTTAGGTGATTTTTTGTTTAATAAAATAACAAATAAGTACATATCATTAATGAGAGCGTGACTTTTAGGCATATGTGAGATAACCTTTCGAACAATGATGAAACATAAAAACTTAACCGATGGGTGTAAATTGATACACTTAAAGTTTGAGGTTTAAATTAATAAAATTAAAAGTTTAAGTTTGAAGTTTAAATTGATTAAATTAAAAGTTCAGGGTTAAAATTGACACAATCTACCAAGTTTGAGGTTTAAATTGATGAAATTGAAAGTTTAAGGTTAAAATTGATACAACCAACAAAGTTTACTGGGTCAAAAATACTTTTTTTCAAAAAAAAAAAAAAAGTTGAGAGACAAAAAGATAGTTCTTTTCTTTCATGGACTAAAAGATGGATTTTGTCTCTAAAATCTTATGATTATGGGAGTTTAGGATCTAAAGATGGGAGTGTTTGTCCGAACAATTTGAATCTAAGATGGATTTTGTCTTTAAAATCTTTTCACTTTTTCAGTCATTCTCGGTATAATTTTCAGGTTTAAATAAATATAGTTTTTCATTTTAACTAGTTTTGTTTTGAACCAACTTTTAGAATATTAATTTTAGGACTCGTTAGATTGATAATCATTCTTGTTTAATTTTCAACTTCTCTTTATTCTTTATTAAAGAATCTAATTTTTTTTAATTTTTTTAAAATTATCTTTTTTTTTTTTTTAATTTTCAAAATTTAGCTTCATTTTTTTTTAAAATATAGGTAGAAATTAGATTAAAAAAAAATATATAACCCATAAGTGAATGTAGTATTTTTAAGCTTAATTTTTTTAAAACAAAAATAAATAAATTATCAAGTTGAGCCTTAATAAAAATTAAACTGATTTTCTTTTATTTTCTCTACAATTGTTTTATAGAATTTAGATGTTTAACTAAATTCTAAAAATAAAATAAAATCTAAAAATCTAAAAATAGTTTCTAAAAATTATTTTTATTTTTAAAATGTATTCTATTTTAATCTCTAACCTTTCGAAATATGTTTTTAATGTTTTTTAGTTCTTTCAAAATGTTTATAGTTCCAAAACTTCAAAAAAAAAAAAAATCATTTTTATCCCTCACGTATTAACGATCAAAATTATAACAAATTCAAATATTCTAAGCATTAAAATGAACTAAGAACCAAAATGAACAATGTGAGATTAAAACTAATTTTTATTATTGATTAAAATAATAATTTAGCCTATTTTTTAAATTAATAAACTTAAGTTGATCATGAACCAAATGAAACTTAAAAACAAACCTCCATAAATCAAGTTACCTGCTGAATTCAAACCAAATGACTAAACTTAAGTTGAGAACAATTTTAGGATCATCAAGTTGTTCGGACAAACACTCCCATAACATAAATCAACTTTCAACGCCTTCTTGAAAACAAATCAAAAGACAACAGAACAGAACTTTTGTGTCCAAAATGGAAACAAATTTATTAATTCCTTAAGTTTGTTCTAACGAGCATCCTTGGACAGAAAATTGATTCCTTCAACTTTCTTAGCATTGCAGAGCTCATCAACGCAATCACCCCTCTCAAACACAGCTGCAGCCCCCATTCCAGTGCCTGCATTTACAGTTTCAAGTATTTAAACATCACTCCCCACAGACGCAGTCGAGTCGTCTAACTATAACTCCAAAAAATGCTAGAGGGAAGGAAGAGGAAGGGAGAGCCAGTACCTATGCACATTGATATAACTCCAAAACGACAATCTTTGCCACGGCGTTTCATCTCATTCAACAATGTAGCGACGCAGCGAGCGCCTATAAAAGAAGACAACCACAGATGCCGGGGCATGTGCAGAACCAAGTTAACGAGCATATGCTAAAAGAAACATCATCTAATGATAGAAAGAAAGATTTTAAGGTGAGATCTTGTGAAGAAAAATCCCACTACATTGTACAATCTATTGCTAACTTCTGTTATTAGTCAGAGACTCGGTTGCAATATTTTCTAACTCTCCCTGCTATGCCAACGTCAACATAATCATTTTCTGACGGTTTAATCAGTTAAAGAATATGCATAAAAGATTAAATAATGTCTAACTAATTAGGTAGGTTTGGTGATTCAATAAAAACTGTGTTAGAAATATACCTGTTGCACCCAAGGGATGTCCCATGGCAATTGCTCCTCCATTAACATTAATCTTTTCTGGATCAAGCCCCAGCTTGTTACGACAATACACGAATTGGGATGCAAATGCCTGTAAGTTTGGTTGCGTGTTAGTACAAGCCAACATATATCGAGTAGGTTCAAACTTCAAACCTCCATTTGTGATAGAGAAGACAAGATACCTCATTTATCTCAAAAAGATCAATATCATTCAGTTCAAGTCCAGCAGCCTTGACAGCGGCTGGAATTGCTACAGCCGGGCCGACGCCCATGATAGCAGGATCCACACCCACAGCTGCAAAAGTCCTACCAAACAAAACAGCAGGAAATGTTGAGAAAAGAAAGTACTTCATGCTCAAGAACTCCTAAACTCAAATGGTCATGGTTATTACCCTCAAACAGTTCAATAATCTAAGCCCTGAATCGATACCCAAGAGAAAAGAACATTTATGCTTAATCTCCTTCCTTGCTTGTGCATTTTGAGAGAAACTATGACTTACAAAGCATGCTCTTATTACTTGATGCACAATATAGTATTGAAATAATAATCATGACAAATCGGGGAGAAGGTAAATATGGGGATAAACAAGTTTTGAATATCTAGCACAATGCACAATTCACCATAAAACTTGTAAACTTATTCGTGATGTTAAATATTTTTTTTTAAAGAATCTCGAGATGCATGCCTGAAGATGCCGAGAATAGGGAGTCCTTTTTGCAGTGCAACGCTTCTCTTCATTAGGAGAACAGCTCCAGCACCATCACTCACCTGGCTAGAATTACCTACACAATACCAACACCAGAGGATCATGACCCAAAATAGCAGAACATCTCCCTACTAATGAATTCAAATATAATCAAACATCATTATACCTGCCGTGGTGCTCCCATCTTTCTTAAACACAGGCTTTAACTTCCCCAGATCTGCTGGAGTTGTGTTAGGTCGAATCCCATCATCAACAGAAATTGTAACAGGTCTCTCTTCACCAGTTTTTGGGTCAATAATCTGTTTGAAATAAAGACATTAAAACCCCAACAACAACTGCCTTACCTGTTAATGAATTATGCGAAAACTGCATTTGTGTCAAATCTAACTACTTACCTTAGTAGCAACAGGGATAATTTCGTCCTTAAATTTTCCACTAGCAGTAGCAGCTGCAGCCTTCCTGTGAGACTCAACCTAAGCACATATTGTCAGGAATTCAGAACAAAATAATACACATCTAAGAGCCTCAAACGAGATGAAAGATCCATTCCACTTACAGCAGCCTGATCATTCCACTTCTCCTCGACACCCCAAAACGCTGGGCAACATTTTCTGAGGTTACTCCCATGGGAAGAAGGCAGTTTTGTGCATTTTCCATTGACTTCACCTGTCATTTTCAAGAAGAGATTCAATTTTTTTTTAAGATTCTCACTAGAAGTATAGTTTAAAGACTATCTAGAACTGAACTCAGATTTCCATATACAACAAGTGTATCAGAGCAAGGAAAAGAGAGTACTCTTGGGTTGACAGATCCTTCCCAAGCCATTGGATTAATAGTCATCGACTCCAACCCAGCTCCAATTCCTTGAAAGACAAGCAACAAATGAAATAAGTTTGCGTACTAAACATGGCAGTTATAAGACTTCACTCTAAATATTCCTTGTTTGCGTACCAATATCATAAAACCCTGCTCTTATAGCTGCAGCTACATCAGCAACGGCCTGCAGCCCTGACGAACATTGCCTATTAACAGTTCTAACAGGCACAGTTTCTGTGACAAAAACATCACAAGCATTGATAATATAAAAGAAGACAAATAAGAACATGGACAATTCTGGGGAAAGGCATACCAGGAAGCCAGCATAGAAAGCAGCCATCCTACATTCACTAGCTCTCTGAGAACCTGGGGCCAGCACAGAACCAACAACAATATCCCCAACTTCACTTGGATTCAGATTAGTTTTCTCTATCAATGCCTGTATCAAATCATCATCATTAGAGATAAACACTAAATCATTAAGCAACAAAAAAGAAGAAACACAAAAGCATGGTTTTACTCTTGTTCTGTTTAACTATTAAGATCAATAGGTAAAGATAATAGAAGAAAAAGTGAAACAAGAAACCTTCAAAACAGGGGCGAGAAGATCATCAGGATAAGTATCCTTGAAGCCACCACGCTTCGATTTACAAATGGCAGTACGATATGCTCTAAAAGAAAGAAAATGAAGATTTCACAAATTCAAGTAAACGAACCATTTTCAATAAGAAATTCATGTACAATAGACACATTGAAGCAACTTACGCAACTATCACAACATCATCTCCAAACACCGACGTTCTTTGATACGAAGCACTATCCCCAGCCGCACAAACCGAAGCCTTAGCAAGAAAAACAACAAAACAAAACCAAACCAAACTCCATCAAACAATTCAAAGACCGAATTCCAGAAAAGAGCTAGAATAACAAGAACTTCATTAAGAATCACAGAAATGAGACTAAAAAAAAAAAAAACTTACAGCGAGGAAGATTCATGGCTGTAAGCGGAAGAAGGTCGGAGATGATCCAGCAAAATCCTCTGCCTGTTGATCGCCTTCTCCATCACTGCGGCTGCCGGAGGAATGAGACTGGTATTGGGATTCGTCGGAAAAGAATATGAAATGGGGATCGGAAGCCATTTTTTCAGGTAAATATAAAGATCAAAAGAGGCGGTTGCTTGGAAATGCGTGCCGTCGGAGGATAAAGGATAATGGCGAAATTAGGAAGCGCATGGGGCTTCTAGAACAACGACGCCATTAATATTATCCGTATGAATAGATGTTTGCATTTCTCTGTTTTTGTCTGAAGGTTCGCATGTGGACAAATGTAGAGATTATTTGGCGGGGCCTATATTATTCCATTAATTATTCTTATCCATACTCCATCTTCAACTTTTTTTTTTTTTTTTTTTTTTTTAAGTCGAGATTAATAAAGAAGGACATAATTCAATTTATATTTATAATTTATTAGCATTACTGCACATCAATAGATTGAATTCTCTAATTTCTATTATATTTTTTTTAAAAAAATCGAGATTATACTATTTTAACTAGTTGAATGGTTAAAGATTATCATTAAATACAATAGATTTGATAGTCTATGATTAGATTTGATAGTCTATTTATCTATAAAATACAATAGTAATAGATACAAATAGTTAAAAAAAAAAAATAGTTGAACTATGCTCTTGTTGGCACAAATAGTTAAAATTAATTATCAATATAGTTTGATTAAATTATTAGTCAAATTACAAGTTTAGTAGGCTTAAAAGTGTGTATATTAAGGCTATCTACTTAAAAAAAAAATATTGTAATAGGTGTATAAACCTTTTGTATCAGTTTGATTTCTATATTTTTATGAAATTCTAATAGATCGTTCAGCTTCTAATTTTTGTATATAATGTGTCCTTGTGTCCTTGCCTTAACTTTTTTGTCCAACACCGTAATACTATTTACAAATGATAGTGGGTTGGTCTTAAGTAGATTTATAGTGGCTTAACCAAGTTTAAAACTTAAAAGTAAGATTCATAAGAGATATGATTGAAAGTTTTGGAGCCCATTAAAATATTTTAAAAGTATAAAAAGTAAAAAAAAAAACATGTTGGTAAAGAGAGTTAATTACATGAACTTCTAATTTGAGTTAAAATATTTGTTATGTACTCTTGGTTTTTATATTTTCTTGGTCACATGATGATCTAGTCTTTTGTAATTAAGTTTTGAGTTAAAATATTTACCACAAATTTGATTGATTGAAAAATAACCTATACATAAAATATGAGCAAATAAATGAAGTTAATAAATTTCTTACCAACCAAAAAACCAGTTCAATTATTTGCTCATGCCTATAATTTAATTACAACAGAAATGATCTTAATATCAAAACTCATTTCTTTACATTTTTGTTGAAGGATCAGGAGTAGATCATTTTAAAAAACGAGAACTAAAAATTACAACAGCTTCAACACCAATCATCCAGTTAAATATAAGTTAAATAAGAAATTTTGTCCCATTTTATCTATCTAGTACTTTCATTCTAAAATATCATAATTAAATTTCTAAATTACATTTTGGATGAAAAAACATAATATAATTAACAAGTGAAAGAGCATCCATGCTTTCCCAAGTGAAAAGGACAGTATATTCATGATCATGGCTATTTGTATTTCAAAGGGCAAGCTTTTCCCCAATCTAAGTAGCACTAGTAATTTATAATAAACAATCAAGTTAGAAGCATCAAACACCATGAACAGTACTGCAGCAATATGAAATTTTAGCATTACAGTTAACAGTATCTACAGATTTTTGGAGAATAACAACTCCATAAAAGTTAGATCTTTGGCTTGATTCAAGCTAATTGAGCAAGCCAGTTATAATTAATTACATACACTTATAGCTTAAGCTTGAGTTCTTTTTTTCTCTCCTTTTCCAATTCACAAGAAAGGTGACTTACATGTTTCATCTACTTGCTACAGTTTGCCTCTTTCTGATCTGGAGCGCTACCGACATGCTGCGAAGTCTATTCGTTATCTCTGTGAATGATGGCCTTGCTGCTGGTTCAGGTGACCAACACTCTTCCATTAGCTTTTTCCATTCGGGATCGCAGCGTTTCGGGATCGGCGGTCTAAGAGTATTACTTACAATTCCACCTGCCCAGCAAAGTATAAAACAACATGATCCTTATTTGAGCAATACAGCACAAGAGGATGGCTAGGAAATAACTGGATAAGGGCATGTTTGAAAGTGATTTTGAAATACTTAAAATCACTTTTGTGATGTTCAAAATCACTCTCAAACATGTCGTTAATCATTGAAAATCAATTTTGATGATATGAAAATCACGTTTAAAAGTGTAAACCAAACATTCAAATGAAACAAATCATTTTTACTAACATTACTATTTCCAAAATAACTCTCAAACATACTCCAAGTATATATGTGGCAAATATAAATCAAGCATTCTAGAAACTCATTGTTTAACCAATGACAGAATTTTGCAATGATAAATCAGGTGTAGTTGAAATGCTTTTCAATCTACTGCAAGAAGAGAGAAGTGAGGAGTAAAGAAGGATGAAAGAAATTTTCATGTAAAGTACTGAAGCAAGCATAGAACTCTTTTGAAGGTTTTAAAAAAGGAGCATAGTAAAGAAAGTTACCAATGATGGAACCACAATGCATGTTAGCATATGGCTCTTCGCCTGTCAAAATCTCCCACATTGCAATACCGAATGAGAAAACATCAACCTATTAAAAAGAAAAACAATGATAAAATTCCGAATTCTGATAGTATGATATTATTGTTTTTGATCTAAACCTACGTGACTTTGCTTTTAATTTTTCCCTAAAATATCTTATATCAACAGAGATAGACATACAACTATGTTTGCATCTCCAACACAATAGCTATGAAACATTTACACGACTTGAAAGAAAGTAAGAAGCTTCGTCATTTTTAAGTTACTAACCTTCTCAGAGACCTTAGAACTGCTACTATCTAACAATTCTGGCGCCATCCATGGAAGAGTTCCACGCACGCCTCCGGATACAAGTGTGTTGCGCTTAATTCTTGACAACCCAAAATCTCCAACCTGGAAGACAGCAAATGAAAACGAGCTCAGTGTGACCCAGATATTAAATATGAATTTCAACTAGTCACAGGAAACTACATTCTATTAAAAATTTAACGTCTTGTTTGATAACCATTTTGTTTTTGGTTTTCTGAGTTTGAAACACTACTTCCACCTATAATCTTTTGCTTATTACTACTACTTTCGTGCCTAAAATATCCAGCAGCATTTCAAATAATATGGAATTTTCTATTTAGTACGTGTAAATGTCCATTAGAACGACAGGTTATGGAGACATTGCAGGTGCATGAGACGTTAGCTATGTGAACCGTTACCTTGCATATAGGTCGTTCAGGATCCCTCAAGTTCACTAACAAATTATCACACTTCAGATCAAAATGAACAATGTTTTTCAAATGCAAATATTCCATGCCAAAAGCTGCATCCATTGCAATTATAAGCCTTTTCCGACGATCAAGCACTCTGCAGAGAGAATGCTAAAGGTTCAAGATCCCTTTTCACAAGAGAGAAGAGAATCAAATGTGAAATTGGACTAACTTACCTATCCTTTCTCAAAAGGACATGCCTTAATGAGCCGTTTACCATATACTCAGTTACAGTTGCCAACGTTCCATCGGGTCCATCAGGAACCACTCCGTAAAAAGCCAACACGTTGGGATGGTGAAGAGTTGATAGAATCCTTGCTTCTCTCCAGAAATCTCTAGTCTAAGCAAAGAGTGAGATTTTGGTCGCATTTATGAAAAGTTGGGGACGGGGAGTGTGGAATTAGATTGTAGGAAATATGTTCATAGGTCTGATCATTATTGAAATGCATTTGAGAAAATAAAAAGTTAAAAAGTACAGCTTTTTCTTTGAAACTGCAGGCAAAATTTTGTAATTTTCTGTGATAATTTCATAACCTATTCACCAATATCTTAAGAAGCCCTGAGCGCTAGAATTGGTTATATATTTAAAAAGTTCAATTTCCAAATTATGTGGAACCCACCAGTCGTTCTTGCTCTGAAAAACTGCCTGAGAAGCAACTCTTTTTTATTCTCTTAATAGCAACATCCGTTCCCCTCCATTTTCCATGAAAAACTGTGCCAAACGTCCCAGATCCTAACTCTTGCATGTCTTCAAGATCTGCATTCTTTATGATCTGCATATCAACATATATGAATCAATCAATTAATCATAATGAGAACTTCAGATTTCGGAGGTTGAAGAAAGGTAAGGGACCATAACATGGTAAACTTTCACGACCATAACATGGTAAACTTTCCACTCGATTCGCTTAAGTGACTCCAGCCATCATCTTTATGCTAAAATTGCAAAATTCTAACCAACAACTTTCCACTCGACCATAACATGTTTTCTTATAACCAACAAGAAAGAGTTATTAAGTACAAACGACGTGTGTTCCTGAAAAATGCTCAATACTATTACGACAACAACATCCAGTGACTCATATTTTACAAAGCTCATTATCACCATTCACCACGAGGTTGGCATGATTTTAAAAAGTTAAGGTTGCTTAAATGGACGAAAGAATTCAAGAGATGTTATATATGAGAATTAAATCTACACGGAAAGGTGTATATGTTCTAATAAATAGAGAAGCTCCGAACCTGCAGGCCGTAGATGCCAGCTTCAATTTCAGCTATTGCTGCCTCACTCATAGACTCATCCCTAGAACTAAGAATGCTGTCTGCATCCTGAAAATAGACTATCATATTAAATATTAATAAACTGGAATACTGCCACAAAAATTGAAATTCACAGGAAAAGCTTACCTCATGGTCAGTTTCTGTACTAGAACTTAGAGCATCATTTCCTCTTGAAGATGGAGAATCATCACTGTCCTCGTTTTCTACCCGTGGGACAACTCCAGAAGCTAAGGGTATGTCAGGAGGCATACTATGAGTTACATCTTCAACTATTACAGCTAATTCCTCCTCCTCATTGCTATGAGAATCATCTGAATGTGATGATTTGATAAAGAAAGAATCATCACACTTGCCCTTTTCTCTGCTATGGGCTGCAACCTTGCGGTAATCACAGGTTACAAAGTTCTCATCGTCTAAAGAAACCTCTCTACCTGAAGCAGAACTATCCCACGTCTGATAATAATAAAAAGGAGACAATTAGCTCAAATAAATTGAAGCCTAAAAGGAACCTATTATTTGCAAAACGGAGATCCGCTTACTGGCTCCTGATTTATGATCTTTCTGTCGCTCAAAGCTTGAGTTGTAAGAGGTAGTAGATCAGATGATGCGCAAGACAATGGTTGGCTCCTTACTATATCAGAAGTAGTTTGTTGATCCTTGGCAGAATATTGGCTCTCCTCGATAACTTTTGGAGCAGTTGTTTCTAAATGGTAAATGAGGGAGGGGCCACCCACGGTATCTGCAGAATTTTCTAATTCAAGACCCCGTTCGGCAGAAGTTCTGCCTCCAAGGCTTTGTACCTTTGGCGGGAGACAACTATTTTGTTGGTAGTCAACATGCTGCAAATATTTGTATTTTTCGTCATCATTAAGTGATGGAACGTAAATACTTCCATTGAAATTAGCCTTTTTTTCATCAAAATTGCATTCTTCATATCCTTCATTCTCATTACCAGATGCCGACTTTCCATGATTCCCATATTTAGCATTTTGAAATTCCTCGCCAACTCTCAGTTTCCACATCGTTTGCAAATCTTGCAAGGAACTTGACATTGCCAGTGAAGATGATTGATCACTACCATTGAATGAGTTCAGTGGATAGGCTCCTCCATGTTTCGACTTTTGATCCTGTTCCAGCAGTAGGGGCTCAGAATGTGAATGCATTATTCTTGGTCTCATATCTGTGTTTCCAGATCTTAACTGCATCGAACATTCAGCATCAGAGCATAGCAGTTCATAATTAACTGCCCGTTCCTTGAGCATAGTTTTCATTGAATGTGGATCACTTCGACCCCAGTTGGGTGCAGGAACAAAGTCTTCACTGGAGCTTGGTGGGAAATGAGCATCATGAACTTTGTATGTCTCATCAGTTTGCGCTGTAGATTTTTCATGATGATGAGTCACCAATGGAGAACCGTGGTAAAGATGATTGTGACGGCCCATTCCATCAACATAATAAACTGTATCACATGGACGTTTTTCTGAAACAAATGGAGTGAAATTTCTTGCATCTTCTGCATATGATCGATCCACGTTCTTAAAATCTTTTGCATTACTGTAACTGGAGAAATTAAAGGTGATTGACTAAATGACTTGCATGGGATTTGAATGGGAGTTAACAATTGACCACCAGGTCTAGGGAACATTCCTGCCAAATTTGGCATAGGTAGATTGGCATCTTTTAAGTCTGTAGCATGTGAAGAATCAGTACGAAAATTAGGACTATGATCTGAGATGGTTCCCACCTGGCTAGTCTGGCTTGTGAAACTCTGCCCACTAGAGCTCCTTTGAAGACTTGAGTCTAGCATACCATTTACAGCCGCAACATATTGATAATCAACATCAAGTGGTTGAACCACCCTTCCTTCAATAGAATTAGGGCTCTCACAACAATCATTTGAAGAAATAAGAAAAATTCTAAGTCTTCGAGAACCCTCTGCATTTTCCAGCTCATGATATTCCTCTATCATATGATGAAGATCCTCATCAGAACAGACAGAGATAAGTGAATCAAGATCTTCACCAGGAAGCTGGTACTTTATAGTGTGGGCATATTTACAGACAGCGTAAGTCATTTTGGTAAGTTCTTCACACGAGACGTTTTTCCTAATGGATATAATGCGTGTTTCTCCACCTACATATCTAAGCTTCCCATCATTAGGCCTTGGTAATATCCTACCTCCAAAACTACAGAGAAATTTCATCTTGCCAGTGGCAGAGAAATCTCCCAATCCAACCCCACAAGGATAACATGAACGGGGTGATTCCATTGCATACCGGGCCGGCGTCGTGTGGCCAAATTGAACTCCTCGGTTAATTTCATCAGCATATGCACCAGATGCTTGTGCAGTAGCACTATATTCCCACTGATATTTGCTTGTGATGTTAGGATAAACCTTGTTGTCCCTTTCAGCTGCATAAACAGTCCCTGGCGTTGATGACAATTCTGAACTGCTTTCAGAATCCATCCTCTTGAGTCCAAGAATTCCACTGAGATCCTCATATACCAGTTGGTTGCTCGGATTGAAACCAAGACCTGATCTCTTTTGCTGTTGTTGTTGCTGATCTCCATCACTCATGTCCGACAATCTTCTTAAAGCAGCTCGATCCCGCACAAACTGGGGAGAAAATACCTCACCTGTCTGTACACAAACATCACTCACACTATGATCTGCAGTGATTTGGGCATCCGAAACAACCCCTGGTCTTTCCATGTATAATTGTTGGCTTAAAGTGCCATGCACTTCCCTAGCCATGATCTCAGAAAGATTAATTGTTCAACATACAAACATTCTCTGGCCTTTTAAGCTGTCTTCTCCATTCTTCTTCCAAATATAAATCTTTTCTATCACACAAACAAAAAGAATCTACAAATTTGCTAATTCTACACTCCGAACACCCAAATAACCTACTTCAGATCCTCATTTCGTTTCTCCTAAATCTACAGAACATTCAGTCTCCTCGAATATCGCAGCAAGAGCGAGTCAATGATGGCACCCACAATTGCCATTCATTTCTCAACAACATGAAAAAAAAAAAAAAAAAAAAAAAAAAAAAAACTAAAACTACGCAGCAAATTGAAACGTCTAAATGTACCTAAGATTCTTCAAATAGGCCACCTCCTAAAAATTTTCCAGCGTCCCCCCTAATCCAACTGTAGAATGAAGATACAGAGAATCAATTAACAAATATCGACAAAAATTCACTCATTATGATCATCTTGCAGCAGAGCGTGGTGTTAGGGGTAATTTTTCTCCTATGAACAAAAATTTTCACCCTAGCTAGAATCGATCAAAATCCATATCAGAGATTTGAAATGCAACAACGTACCTGTGTTCCGATTCTGCGAAGCTGCAATCGAACGAAAAAAGCTGGGAAAAATGAGAGAGAAAGATGTTGAAAGAGGAACGGAGTTGTAGGAGAGCAACAATGGTCAGAATAACGCGGCAAAATCACAGGGACGGAAGGTTCCAACCGCCAAACTAATTTATGAATTTCTCGCTTTTTTCAACTCAACCCATCCAGTTGGTTTTTCTTTTTCTTTTATATATATATATATATATATATATATATATATTTTGATTTCAGCTTCTGCTCTTCTTTTCTTTTTTTTTTTTATTCAGTTTTTCTTTTAAAATTTTGATTCTCGAAAATTTTCAAAATTAATTAATTTATTACACATAAAATTCAAAGTGTTTAATAGGTATACTAAAAAAAATTGTGTTTAATAGGACTTACAATTTTTAATTTTGTATCTTATTGGTTTGTAAATTTTAAAAATTGTTGAATTCGTCCCGAACAAATTAAATACAAAATTCTTGAATTAGTCTCAATAAAACATGTCTTATCATTACTAAGTTAATATTTGAATCATCATTCCACATATGGTAAAAAAAAAAAAAAAGAAAAATGAATTAGACACAAAGTTAGTTTTAAATAAATTAAAAGTTGATGCATTAGATATAAAATAAAAGATTTAAGAATATATTAGATACAAACTTAGAAAGTTATAAGAATTAAACTAAAAGTGTTAAAATATTAAGAACATTTTTTTTTTAAAAAAAAAAAACAATGTATGATTTTCACATGCATATAAATTTAATTTTTTTGTCTATCCATGATAATGAAACAAGGATAACCTAATAATAGCTTGGTCATTAAGATATTGTTTAGAACGTTGTGTGATATAATAATCTCTAGGTTATAATAGTTTATGAAATTATTAATTTATGTTTAGGATATAGAGTTATTTAGTTTAGTTAATAATAGTTTGAGATGAGAATATTTCACAAATTATTACAACTTACTCACTAAATAACTCAGTAAAGAATTTTTACATTCTTTAAATAGCGATAGATCTAAAACCAAAATAATAATAATTATTATTATTAGATCTAAAACCAAAATAATTATTATTATTATTATAAAATAAGAATACCCCAATTGTTTGTGAATTTTTATAAGAATATTGTATAATATGTTAGATTGTCAACTAAATCTCATAAACTTTTAATTATACATCGATGGTAATTTTTGTTTACAAAACGGATGGCAACTGATAACAAAACATAACTAAAAAATGATTAAAAAAAAAACAAATCTTTTTTTTGGGGGTAAATTCCTAACTTAAAACTTAATAGTAAGAACTAAATTTGGAAAATTATAAAAATTTGAAAGGAAACTTTTTTAAAACCAAATTACTAAAATACTAATAAGAGTATTTTTTTTCCCGAGCCTAAAACTATATATTAATTAAATAATATTTAATAATTATAATTCGATTGATTAAATTTGTTTTTCTAGTTTAAATGAAAGTTTGATTGATAATATAATATTTTAACCCGTTCATATATATTCAAATTGGTAGGCTTATCTTTTTAACACATGAAAGGATTTAAAATATATATAATAATAAATAAATAAACAATAATAATAGAAGCTGTCCACGATTCGATTTTATAATATTAAAAAATTATGTGCGTAGGTTGATAGCTACTTTAGAAAATTTTAGACTTTGTCAAAAAATAAAATAAAATAAAATCCTACGTGGTAAACAATGGCAGTAGCCATTACGTGCTTCCCACACAATGTATAAATATTATCAGCGATCACCATGTTTTTTCCGTCTTGTCGTAAGAAATTTAAATGGAAACTTTTGTTAAAAATATTAGAGTCGGTTTGGTAAACAATCCGAAAACAAGAATTTGAAAACAATGAATTCAATAAAAACAGAATTGTATTTTATGTTTTCAGATAAGTGTTTGGTAACAGATTTAGAAATTTAATTCCATTTTAAACAGTAGTTTAAAGCATAATATATTTATAGATCATAAAATTAGTGATAGTTTCAAAGCTAAATATTATGTCAAATATAAGACATTATTAATTGATTTTATGAACATGTATTTTTTTAATCAATTTTATATAATAATTTATAATATAATATTTTTATATTTTATAATATATTATATTATACATATTAGTAAATTAAGTTTATAAACATGAAATACTATATTTATTAAGATTTTATCTTTGTTTAATACAATCTTGCATTTTAAAATTTCAAATTTGGAATCTAGATACAATGAAAACATAAAAATGTTGTTTTCATAATTTATACTATTTGGATCACAGAATCCGAAAACAGTTTTCAAAAACACGTCTGCCAAACACGTATTCACTAAATTCAGTGAATCCGAAAACATAAAATGACTTGGATTCTTTACCAAACAAATCTCTTAATTTTTATGAACATTTTCCATAAAAATGTTATTATATTATATATTACATTCTTTAAAAGTATTTTAAATAACAAGTTTATTTGATTAAACTATATTTGAAAGTGATTCTATTAATTATAATTTTTTTATTACATATTTGATGATTTTTTATTAGTCACCCACTTTAGAATCATTTTTGGACAATTCATCATATTCATTTTTTTTTTAAAAAAATAAAGTAATCCATTTTTTAACCACTTTTTATGTATTAATTTCTTAAAAAAAAAACAATTTTGATTACTTAAATCTAAACACATTTTAAATTATTATTTTTTTCGAAAGGTGCTTATAAAAAGCTCAATTTTGTTCAAAAAAAAATATTTCTTTCACACATTATTCCAAACACATCATTAATCCTATACATATAAAATTAAAAAATAAAACTATAATTATATCTCTAAATTTTCTATTATACTTGTATTTAACTCTTACTAGAATAATTGATCTAAGAATAGCTCAAATGGGTAAGACATCTTAGCTCTATATATTAAACTCTTCAAAAAAAAAATCCTACCAAAATGTTAGTGACATATCTTCTATTAATGATGTCAACTTCTGTGTCAAAATATATATATATATATATATATTTTATTTGGAATTATTTCTTTTATTAGAAATGTTGATGCCTCAATGGGCTACAATGCAAACTATCTGCAAAAACATGAGCCACTCTATTTGTTGTTCGAGGGACAAAACTGAAGCCTTTGATTTGGAGATGTATCATCCATCTTCGAATTTCATCTAGAAGAGTTCCCTATGGAGATTGTTGGTACCCATGCGCATGGATGATCTTCACCAGCAGCTCACAATCCGACTCAACCCACAAGTGATTAATCGCTAATTGTTCGGCCATCTTCAACCCCTGAAGGAGAGTTGTTGCCTCGGCAGAGAAGGGGTCAAGCTTGTAATTAAAGGGCTCTGATGCTGCAACTATGAGGTTTCCGCTCCAGTCACGAAAGACCATTCCAAATCCGGTGGTCAAATTTGTTGGATGGCATGCTGCAACCACATTGAGTTTGATGGTATCGTGTGCAAGAGGCTTCCACCTCTGTATTTCTGTATTCCCCGAGCCGACGGTAGGACGTTTGTCTTCTTTAAATATATATATATTTATTTATTTATTAGTGATGTCAGCTTCTTTTTTTTTTTTAATATGAGATGGTAATTGATATCTTATTCACTAATCATATTGACATTAATGGTAAGATGTATATAGCCCTCTTACAAAGTTAGAAAGTTTGAATTTTTGACTTTTCCTTTATTTAAACTAAAAAAGAGTACTATTAATATTAAGTTTTTAGAAAGTTTTATTAATGGTACTATAGATAATAAAAGAAAAATTGTGATCAATTGTGTGCAAAAGTGGCCACGATTTAGTCTGGCATAAAAAAAACCCAGAAAGAAGAAAAAGGAAAAAAGATAAACTTTTTAACCTATATAAATGTTGCAATACTTATGATTACCTTTTACTCTTGTTTGAAGAGTTGTGGGAAAAAAATAGGGTTATAAATTAAAATGTATTCCTAATATAAATTGATTTTTTAAAATAAAAATGACACTGTTAAAATTTATGAGTTTTGAATATTTTATTTAATAATTGACTTTTGTGTCATTTTGACTTTTATTAAAATTGTTAGGGTTTATGAATTACTTTCTTTTTATCTTCAAAACTTGACTTGAATTTTGAAAAAACACATAAAAATTAGATAATAAAAAAAAATTCATAGGTGGAAATAATGCATATATGTAACGACCCTAAAAACTGAGACAAATCTATGTTAGGAAAGTTATTTCGCCACACCGTTCGCGCCAAAATTTCGGCAACATAACAACATAGCAAGGAGAAAACCAAAAATTTTACTGGAACCTATCAAGTTGAAAACACTTCAAAGAGTTTCAATGGGAAATTTCACAGGGACGGAGAATTTACCGCCCCCATTTCATTCCCCGTCCTCGTGACCCCATTTAATTTTACGGGGAACGAGACAGGGATTCTAAATAAATAATTGGGGCAGGGACGGGGAGCGGAGCGAGGGCGGGGTCGGAATCGGGGACATTCTCCGTCCCCGTTTAGCCAACAGGGAAAAATTAATCCTCGCTCCCTCTCCATTCCCCGCCTAATTCCCCACCCCGTTAGGGGCGGGTCCTTGAGGGAAAAATGAGCCTCTCTACTTTTATGTATATTTAATATATTTAGCTAAACGATTCATATGCTTTTTTTTTTAATTTAAAAAAAGAAAAAGAAAAAACTTACTCAGTTCTTTTGACCACCAGATCAATACACAAATGGTTCACACAACCAGTAATTCTTCACATCAAATCTTTATATGATTATGAATTGTTTGCTTTTACCTCCCTCAAAATCACACACACACCAAAGACCAGAAGAAAGAAATTCCCAGTTGTTCATTCCAAAACAAACAAGGTAGTAAAATGAAGGTCATAACAGAACACAACAATAATAATAACAACACAGAAATATAGAAGCTGCTAAGCAATGCACAGAAGACTATGGTGCTAACTGCTAAAGAATGTGTTATTTTCACCTAAATGACTCTGGGCGCTTTGGCTTGCTTTGAACAACAGCCTCAATGCTCTCCATTATTGCAGGAGTTAGCAATGGGATCACATCCACAGCTTTCATGTTCTCCTGAATCTGCACATGTTGGAAAACAGTTTATCGTACTCGTGTGCATGAAGGAGAAAACACAGAGAATCCTAAATTTATGATCATGTTTCTGGGTAAAGAAGTGTGTTTAGCCCACAAGATAGTGGCTGGGTTATCTCATGCTACGCATTTAATCCCATAGCTTATATGAATTGAGATTACATAAACAAACCTAAGCTCGTGAAACCCACTTTTTATACTATATATTAACTTCTACAAATCATAAACTTGGGATTAAATCCATGTTACACAAACTTAAGTTTTTATAGTCTATCCACTGGCGCGATCCAAACACAAATTACCCAGATCCAAACTTCTTAACTTCGAATCTCATAATCTCATAGTATCAGATGTCAGATGGCTCAAACACATGAGCCAAACATTCCCTGCTAAAGTGTCCAATTTAATTAGTTTAGGTGCTCCCAACTATTATCAGTTAACTCCGCGTTTGATAACCATTTGGTTTTTTGTTTTTGATTTTTGAAAATTAAGCCTATAAATACTACTTTCACCCATGTCTTTCCATATTTTCTTATCTACTTTTTAGGTGTGTCTTTAAAAACCAAACAAAGTTTTGAAAACTAAAAAATAGTAATTTCCAAAAACTTGTTTTTGTTTTTGGAATTTAACTAAGAATTCAAGTGTTTTCTTAGGAAAGATCTGAACTATTGTAGGGAAGATGAAAACCATTATAGAGAAATGGTGAGAAAACAAGTACAATTTTCAAAAATCAAAAACAAAAAATGGGGCCTAAGTGATTCCTAAATCTGTGATGGGAAATTGAACTACAATCAATGGCTGAATGCAAAGGATGATCTGGTTTTGGAAATGCACATTCAGAAGGGTTGTCTGTTTTTGGTAGACGCAAACATTATACTTCCAAGCTAAGAGAACAGAGATAGTCCTACTGAATCAGGTCAGAAATATCCTCACAGCTAGAAGATCAACCTCTTAGATCTCTCAAAAATAGCAGAAGATGAGACCTACAATTAAAATTTTTATAGCGAATTGACATTGTTTTGAATCGATGTAGGCTAGATTGACTGATTTAAAAATACTATAGCTAGTAGAAGAGAGTACATCTCCAAGCCTATTCTATACGGGCCCCCTCTTTGAAGGCTATCCCTTAAAAACCCAATTGGGTGCACCAGACGAGCCAGAGGAAAGACTCCCAGTTAGCCCAAAACCATGTTTAACTGATGAGACATTAGGACTTGCAGTACACATGCTGATTAGACTAAATCACGGAGTAAAGGGTACATAAATACAAAAACCAATATCCACATAAAACTGACCTGAGATTCTTTCGTTGCACCAGTAATAACCGATGAGACATTAGGATTTGCAGCACACCATGCAATTGCTAGCTGCGACAATGGCACACCTAGCTCATCTGCAATTGGTTTCAACCCATTGACTTTTCTCAACACATCATCAACCAGAGATCGATTTGCAAGATTCTACAAACATGCAGAAGAAAATGCTTAGTTCCCATGTTCTCATCATTGGATAAAGTGAAAAAACACTGAGTTCTTAAATCACTAGCGTAAGATATCAAAATGAGGTCACTTGCAGACATCAAAATCCAAAAAAGAAACTGATTAACCAAAAACTTATTAGCTAAACCATACTGAAGCATGCCAAACTGTCAAATCCAAACTTATCTTACTTTGTAATTTTCCAAAGCAAATCGGCTATCAGCTGGTATAGTTCCCTTGTTGTATTTTCCAGTGAGCACGCCCGATGCCAGTGGACTCCATGTCGTTAGACCTAAGCCATAGTTGGTGTACAGAGGGAGAAACTCTGACTCAACCTACATCCATTAACATGCCTGAATCTAATCTCCATGTAAAAAGAACAAAACCCAAAACAATGAGATGAAATTAATCATCTTCGTACCAGATGAAACTGTTCACGAATTCAGTTCGTTAAAGATCTACAAAGAAAACCTCATTTGACAAATTTCTGAAAGTAGGCGTCAACCTTTCAAATTGCAACAGGAAAGGTCTATTTCCATTATCAAATGGAAGAGGAAAACAATGAAAATAGTTTTGCAAGATGCATAAAACCAAGCAATCATCAGGCTAAATATATAATTTCATTTATGTGCAATCCTTCAATCTCATCCCTAATCTTTTAGAATATTTCATTTTCATCCAAACCCAAATCTTTTAGAAGATTTCATATCTAAAGTCTTTACTGAGAAGAAAAAAAAGGTGGTGCTGGGGCATAAAAAAGGTGTTGATGGGACATAAAATACAGAGAAATGAACAATATACAAGGGCATAAAAACAAGCCTACGAACAAGAAAAAAACCCAAAACTTTATCAAAACAGATTTCAATCCAAAAGAATGATGCGAAGCTGGTAATTACAAAAAGCTCAATTAACAGATGCCCACAAAGACGAGTTAAATCTGATAACCTCACAAAATTCCTAACCAGACCTCTGGCTCTTAAAGATTAGGTTATTCCTCCCCAGACAAATGCCCACACATAATGACAAAGAAAAAAAAACAAACAATCTGAAATGCCCCTAGTTTGATTTGAGAATTCTAATTTAACGAGTTAGGCATGCACACTAATAAAATCGAACACCCACCTATTCCACATAACTCAACTCCAAACGACCTACGCAATTCGAAATGTGCTCATTAAAAATACTACCATACCATAAACCCATCATCTCCTTGGAAAATAGTACTACTTTCATTTTCCACATGCTTTCAACATCTATGGGCAGTAAAGTTTTGAATGAAAAAACTGAATGAAACAACTAAAATATCACAATAAAACTGAAAAATAACATAGATCAATGGCAAAACTATATATCTAACCAAATATGTTACATCTCCCACCAAGATCCCCCCATCCAATCAGTGAAGAAACCATATACATAGTTCCATTGAAAACTAATCGCATAAACCCTCAATTTACACCCGATCAGCCAGTAATCCTCCACATTCAAAACCCTCATCAGAAATTTTTCCTATAACTGAATACTCCATTTCTATGATCTAAGAGAACACGTCAGGAAACAATCGATTAAGCTGCGAATCGAGGCACTCACCTTATGCCGAGATAACAAATTATACTCCGGCTGCTCCACAATCGGTCCAACCAAATCCAATCTCTCAGCGATACCCCAAGCCTCGGTGATCTGCTGAGCCGACCACTCACTGGTTCCCCAATAAAACGCCCATCCCTTATCAATCACATAATTCATCGCCCTCACCGTCTCTTCGATCGGCGTCGACGAATCCGGCCGGTGACAGTAAATAAGATCGACATACTCCATATCCAATCGCTTCAACGAAGCTTTGGTACCTTCAACGATGTGCTTCCTCGAAAGCCCCTTATCGTTCGGACCAGGACCGCCCCAAAAGATCTTGGTGGAGACAACAATATCGGAGCGCTTCCATCCGAGCTCCCGAATGGCCTGACCCATGATCTCCTCGGCCCTGCCATTGGCGTAGACCTCGGCGTTGTCGAAGAAATTGACGCCATGGTCACGGCAGCATTGGAGAAGAGATTTGGCTTCTCGTACATCGAGCTGATTGCCGAAGCTGACCCAAGCTCCGTAGGATAACTGGCTGACCTTCAAGCCGGACCTGCCCAAGTTCTTGTACTGCATCGTGGACGGAAATGGAGAACGATCGGCCAATGCAGAAGAAAGTGGAAGAGAAAAAGAGTGAGGTTGAAGGAAGGATTTGGAGACGGTGAAATAGAACAATGGGAATGGAATCAGAGCTGTGATGATTTTCTTTCTACAGCAAACACGTGAAGACGGTGGGTTCTACGAGAAATATCTGACAATTTTACAACGGAAAAGACGTATAAATATTCCATTAACGTGGATGAATGAGAAGTTTAGTCCTTAAACTTTATATTATTTATCTTATAGTTCTAAACTTTTTTAAAAAATTAATTCTTTTATTTTGTTATAATAAATTCTCAAACTTTTAAATGGTTCAACTTTTTATTTTATGTCTAACATTTAATATGTGTTTGGCTATTCGATATTTTTTAAAATTTATAAACTTGTTGGATATGAAATTGAAAATCTAATATGTTATTAGAAACAAAATTCAATTTTATATCTAATAGATTCGTTAATTTTAAATTGATATGTCAATGGCGATAGAAAATTAAAAATTCGATTACATATTTGACATTTTTAAAATTTAAAAATTTGTTAGACACAAAATTGAAAGTTTATTTAATAAATACTTTTTAAAGTTTTGAGAGACATATATCAAAGTTTGAGACTAAAATTGTAATTTAATCTTAACTTTTTAAAGTCATTATATTCGATTCAATTTATAATTTCAAAGTGTTTGTAGATATTTTCAACTTTAGTTCGAGAATACTCCCAAACTTTTAACAGTTTTTAAATATAAAATGTATTAATTAAATTTTTGAACATCTAAGTGTATAATAAAGTATAAAGACAAATGATATGATATTTTCTATAATTTAATCTTTTATTTGGTTAAATTACAAATTTAGATAATGGAATTTTGTGTTGATTTGGTTTGCAGACTTTTAAATATATGAATTTAATCTATAAACTTTTGAATTTTTTAAAATTTACTGATATACTCTATGCAAATTTGAAATTTTAAAGTTATTTTAGATACAAAATTCAAATACCTATTAGACATAAAATTGAAAATTTATGGATCTATTAGATACTTTTTAAAGTTTTGAGAGACATATATCAAAGTTTAGGACTAAAATTGTAATTTAATCTTAACTTTTTAAAGTCATTATATTCGATTAAATTTATAATTTCAGAGTGTTTGTAGATATTTTCTACTTTAGTGGGAGAATACTCCCAAACTTTTAACATTTTTAAAGTTTAAATGTATTAATTAAATTTTTGAACATCTAAGGGTATAATAAAGTATAAAGACAAATGATATTTTATATAATTTAATCTTTTATTTAGTTAAATTACAAATTTAGATAATGAAATTTTGTGTTGATTTGGTTCGCAAACTTTTAAATATATGAATTTAATCTATAAACTTTTGAATTTTTAAAATTTGCTGATGTACTCCATGCAAATTTGAAATTTTAAAGTTTCTTTAGATACAAAATTCAAATTTATATCTAATAGAACAATTAATTTTTTTAAAATTTCAATTTCTCAGATGTCTATTAAATATAAAATGAAAGTTTAGGGGCTAAATATACAAAGTTGATTACATAAACTTGAACGTGAGACTTGGAGGGCTAATGACATATTTACCACTATGCAACAAGACTTTTTGTTATTTGATCTAACTTTTTTTTCTATGAGGTAAAAAAATTTAAGTGGGGACTCGAGCCCATGGTAAACCGCCCCTGTCCATATAGATGAAATTTTTTATACATGTGAGACCAACATAATAATATAGGCCACTAAATTAGTTGATTTATATTAATGAATCATTATTCAATTTTTCTTTATTAATTATTAATATCAATATGTTATTTAGAATTAATTATTAATTCAAGATACAATAAAATTATAATTAATACATTTATAATTGGGACAATTAAGCATATAGCAAAATGAGGGTAAAAAATAACACATATAACAAAATGTAAAAAAAAAAATTACAAATATAGAAAAATTGGTTGCTCAACTCATTTAAATTACAAAAAACCCACTAACTCATATCAACGATAGAAGTACATCAACGATAGAAGTCTATCGATGTCTATCAACGATATAAGAAAATCACTGATAGACTTATTGGTTGGATTATTTATTTATTTTGATTGAAATCTATCAATGATAAAAGTCTATTACTATCATCATCATTATCACTGATAGACTTCTTGTTTGTGATTTTTTATCTGTTTAGATTGAAGTTTATCAGTGATAAAAATTTATCACTATCACTAATAGATTTTTTCATTGGGATTTTTGTCTTTTCTTATTGAAGTCTATCAATAATAGAAGTCATCACTATCACTGATAGATTTATTGTTTGAGATTTTTATTTATATATTGTTTAAGATTTTTATTTATTCTGATTGAAGTCTACCATGATAGAAGTTTATCACTATTATCGATAGATTTCTATTTGTGTTGTTTTATCTATTCTGATTGAAGTATATCGGTAATAAAAGTTTATCACTATCACCAATAGAGTTCTATATGTGTTGTTTTATCTGTTTTGATTGAAATTAATCAGTGATAGAAATCTATCAATATCATCGATAGACTTTTATTTGTGTTGTTTTTATCTCTTCTTATTATAGTCTATCAATGATAGGAGTATATCACTATCACTAATAGACTTATAAGTTATATATGTGTTGTTTATCTGTTTTGATTGGAGTCTATCAGTGATAAAAGTCAATCATTATCACCGATAGACTTTTATTTATATTATTTATTTCTTATTATTGAAGTTTATTTGTGATAGAAGTCTATCACTATCGGTAATAGACTTCATGTTTGATATTGTTTATCTGTGTTGATTGAAGTTTATCAGTAATAAAAGTTTATCACTATTACTGATAAACTTCTTAATTGGTATTGTCTATCTATGTTGATTGAAGTCTATCTCTCTCACTAATAGACTTCTTGTTTGGTGACACTGATTGACTTCTTGTCTGGTGTTGTTTATCAATGTTTAATGTTGATTGAAGTCTATCAGTGATTAAAACCTATGATATAAACCTATCACTATCACTGATAGACTTTTTGTTTGGTATTGCTTATTTGTGTTTATTGAAATCTACCAATAATAGAAGGATCTCACTATCACTATCAATGATAGGGTTTTTGTTTGTTGTTGTGTATCTCTGTTTATTGAAGTCTATTGCTTTCACTGATAGACTTCTTGTTTGGCATTGTTTATCTGTGATGACTGAAGTTTATCAGTGATAGAAGTCTATCACTATAAGTGATAAACTTCTTGTTTGTTGTTGTTTATCAGTGTTGATTGAAGTCTAACACTAACACTGATATACCTCTTGTTTGCTCTTTGTTTATTGGTAACATTGAAGTCTACCCTTATCACTAATAGACTTTTTGCTTAGTGTATTTTATCAATATTGATTGAAGTCGATATGATAAAAGTCTATCATTATCACTGATAAACTTCTTGTTTGTTGTTGTTTATTTGTGTTTGTTGAAGTCTATCACTATCATTAATAGTCTTCTTGTGTAACGTCCCACGTTTTCAAATTCGACTAATTTCGTCTTTTATAGTGTTTTTAGAATTAAATGACTAAATTGAGATAGATGAATTTTTGGATTATCGGACGAAACTTATTTCAAAGTCCCAAATTCAATAATTTAGAAACTTGGCAAGTGTTAAATTGAAGATTTAAAGATTCAACCTAAAAGTTTTTCATTAAAGATTAATCATTTATATGGAACTTTGTTCAAATGTAAAAGTGTTTTTTAATTACACATTCTATCAAATTATATTTTTGATTAATATCTCATCCTTTTATTTCATTTATTTCTCCTTTGCCATTTGATAATTTTTTATTAATACATCAACGACAAAATTGTATAGGTTTTAATCTCTCGCGACCTATAACATCTAGTACAGTAATTTTTTTTTTTTTGTTGATTGCAATTTTCAAGAAGATTTTAAGTAATGTTATGATCATAAAATTTCTAAACTGCATAAAAAGTTAGAATGGAAAAAATATGTGTATGAAGAAGAAGACAAAAAAAATTAAAAGAAAATAAAAAATGTAAAAAAAAAAACTCATGCGAGAGTGTTTGGAGACATTAAAAAAATCACATCATTTGGTGATCATTTTTTTCACTCTCATATGCAACCATAAGGGTAAAAAAAGAACAACAAAACTTTATTTAAAAGATTTGCTATATTTGCAATTTTTTTTTTAAAAGTTGTTATATCTGCAAATAATTTAATCTAATTTGCTACCCAATATAATTACCCTTTATAATTGTTATTTTATGTTATTTTAACTATTTAATATAAAATTCTATTTTCCAAAGGGAGCATAACTCAACTAGTATATTTGTTAATGACCATGACGTTGTGGTTCGAATTCCCGAACTCTTATAGTACTAAAAAATATTGAAGAAAATTATTAATATTGTAATCAATTGATATTTATTTAATTGTTTTTAGGAGAGAAGAGAGATTACTCATTAATTACTTTTTAATTAATGTGAAAATTAATTTTAATTAATTTAATTTATTATTAATTAATTAATTACCTAATAGGAATATTTTAATTAAATCTAATATATTTTTTCAACAAACCTATATAATAATTTAATATATATTCGGTTAAAAATGGACCTGAAATATTTGATAACTTTGATAGGATTATCATATAATTAAATTTGTAAAGTAAATTAAGATTTATGAGGTCGTTTGGTCCCTGTGTTTGGGTTTGGATGGTTTTGGATTTGGAATGCAAAATTATGTTTGGCTTGATGTGTTCAAAACTATTGGTTTTGGAACACAACTCCATGAGTTACAACAGTACAACCACATGGGGTTTGTGCCATATTATATTCTTTTATTTATCATATTCTATTATCGACGACTACTTCAATAACTCTGATGACAACTCCAACGACCCGACCACTGTTGATGACTACTTCCCGCAACAACTTCAATGACCACACCGACGACCCGACCACCATTGACGACCACTCAAGAGACAAGTATGTAACTACCCAACGACCCAACCACCACTGACAACTCGACCACCCGACAATCATTGTCGACGAGCACCTGATGACCACTCTAGCGACCTGACCACTTCGGTGATCACTCTAACGACCACCCCAAGGACTCAACCACTTAACAACCACCACCGACAATCACTTTGGTGACCCGACCAATTGACAACCATTATTGTCGACCACCTAACCTCCTAGCAACTACCGTCGACGACCACTCGATGATCACCCTAGCAACCACCCTGGTGATTCGACCACCCAACAACCTGACTATCTTGATGACTACTCTAACAGACACCTTGTGACTACTCCAAGGACCTGGCCACCGACAACCACTACCAACGACCACTCTAGTGAGGCGACCACCCTGCAACCACTCCAACAACTCAACCACCTAGATGATCCGATCACCTAGCTAATTTATTTAAAACGTTAAAATTAAACTAAATTTGGCTACTAAGCAAACAATTTAATTTCTAAAATAGAGTTCCAAAAATAAATTTTTGAATATTTTGTGAAATAGAGTTTTAACTTTTTTAATTTCTTAAACAAACTTATTTTTTTAATCTCCCAAACAAAGTTTCAAAAATAAATTAATACTGTGTCAAATAGAATTGTAGATTAACTAATTTATTAGATAGACTCCCAATTTTTAATTTCTAAAATAAAGTTCTAAAAATAGTTTGCTAAATACATTGAGAAACCGAGTTTTAAATTCTCCAATTTTTTAAATACGCTTCTAATTTTCTAATTTATAAAATAGAATTCTAAAATTAGGTTTTTCCACAACGTGTTAAATTCTCCAATTACTTAAACAAACTTATATTTTTTTAACTTTTAAAATAGGGTTCCAAAAGTATATTTTTGAATACTTTATGAATAGAGTTTGAAATTTCCTAATTTATTCAATAGATTTCCATTTTTTAATTTTTAAAATAGAGTTCAAAAAATAATTTTCTGAATACTTTGTTGTGTGAAATAAAGTTTTAACTTTCTTAATTCCTTAAATAGACTTCTATTTTTTTAATTTCTAAAATATAGTTTCAAACATACTTTTCTAAATATTTGGTGAAATAAAGTTTTTAATTCCCTAATTTTTAAAATAGACTTTCAATTTTTTTAATTTATAAAATAGAGTTCCAAAAGTACTTTTCTAAATAATTTGTGAAATAGAGCTTTAAATTCTCTAATTTCTTAAATAGACTTCTAATTTTCTAATTTATAAATTAGAGTTCCAATTTTGTAACTCAGTTATTTTATACATGGATTTCTATAATTGACAATATATCCACTAAAAATAAGAACAAAACAAGAGAACAAAACAACTAAATAAAAAATGGAAAAAGATCAGTATAAACCCATGATTCAGAACACTCCACTCAATACATTGTTTTCACAAGCTTCAAAATACTGCACCTCAGATACATTCTCATGGTTTCATAACCCCTATAACAAACCCTTTAGGATTTTGATTCCAAGATAAGGGCCAAACAACCCCTGAAATACTCTCCACTCCAAACACATATTATTATAATCTCATATTAAATAACTCTGCATTTTAAATAATAATATAATTTCATAGACTATTATAACTCACTCAACGTCCAAACTGTTTGCTTTTGACCCTTAATCTAAAATTAATTAATATTTTGATGATAACAAATATGCTATTAATTACTAACAGTTTTAACATTTTGAAGCTTCCATAGCATAGAGCTTGGAATAACGATTTCATCGCCTCTTGAATCACTCAAATTGGATCTAAAACGAAGAAGTTATGACTAAAACAAATTTGAACGAAAAATTCCCGACGCGATAACGTGGCGGCCAAGTCAGCATCATGGACCATTTAGAGGAGGACATGTGGACTATGGGAGAGTGACATTTGGTGGCTTTTTTTTTGTTTTAAAATAAAAAGAAAATAAAATAAAAATTATTTTTATATTTATATATTTGTTATCGTTTGTTAAAAAAAAAAAGTCAGTTTGTATTTAATGCATTCTGACTGTTGATATTTAAAAAAATCAAAAATCAAAAATCTTTTTTTAATCGTTACTCACACTTAATATTTATAAATTATTATTATTATCATCTTATTATTAATTCTTTTAATAATTATTTTCTTTTAGTCTATGCAAATTTGAAATTTTAAAGTTCCTTTACATACAAAATTCAAATTTATATCTAATAAAATAATTAATTTTTAAAATTTTAAATTTATCAGATGTCTATTAAATATAAAATTGAAGGTGAACTTAAACACGTATAAAGTTTGAAATTTAAGTAGACAAAGTTGATTACATAAATTTATAATTTAACCTCCTTTGAAATTTTAAAATTACAAGGAAAAATAATTAGTTTTAATTACTTTCTTATCTATTAAATTGGGCTTGAATAGTGTGTTTATTATTTTTAAAAAAAAAAAATGTAAAAGTGCTTTTATGAAAAGAGGATAGAATTTGGTTGCTAAAGTCTGGACTTGAAATTGAGACTTGAGGGGCTAATAACATATTTACCACTATGCAACAAGGTTTTTTTATTTGATCCGACTTTTTTATACATATTATTAAAGGTAAAAAATTTAAGTGGGGCTCTAAGCCCATGGTAAATCTACCCCCGTCCATATAGATGAAATTTTTTTATACATGTGAGACGGACATAATAATGACCACTAAATTAGTTGATTTATATTTATGAATCATTATTCAATTTTTTTTTATTAATTATTAATATCAATATGTTATTTAGAATTAATTATTAATTCACTATAATAAAATTATAAATAATACATTTATAATTGGGACAATTGGGCATATAGCAAATGAGGGTAAAAAATAACACATATAACAAAATGTAAAAAAAAAATATTGCAAATATAGAAAAATTGGTTGCTCAACTCATTTAAATTACAAAAAAGCCCACAACTCATATCAATGATAGAAATCTATCACTGATAGAAGTCTATCACTGATATAAGAAAATCACTGATAGACTTCTTGAATCACTCAAATTGGATCTAAAACGAAGAAGTTATGGGTAAAACAAATTTGAACGAAAAATTTCCGACGCGATAACGTGGCGGCCAAGTTAGCATCAAGGACCATTTGGAGGAGCACATGTGGAGGAGTGACATTTGGTGATTTTTGTTTGTTTTAAAATAAAAAGAAAAGAAAATATTTTTTTTATATTTATATATTTGTTATTAAAAAAAAAGTTAGTTTGCATTTAATGCAATCTGACAGATTTAAAAAAAATTAAAAAAAAAAATAACCGTTACTCACATTTAATATTTATATATTATTATTATTATTATTATTTTATTATTAATTCTTTTAATAATTATTTTCTTTTACTTTTTAATTTCCACCATTTATTTTTCTTTTACCACAATCTAGTGGTCCAAATTAAATTTTGATTTTTACCTCATTTCCCTTTTTTATACCATCTTTTTCTTCAAATTTTCATAACAATTTCTACAACTTTCAATCCTCAAAAAAATCTCAAAAAGTTTCCAATGTTGCTCTCTCCAAACTCTCTTTTTTTTTTTCATCTTATTATTGAGAGAGTTTGTTGTATTGTGAGAGTTAAATTTGTGAATCTACTCTATCAAGAGAGTGTATTAGTGTGTTCAAATTTTTACCAAACTTTGTAACGGTTCGATCCTAACCCGTGGAAAGGATCGGGTTTGCTCTTGAACCCGTAAAAAGGAGCGGTGTAGCGGTTGAGCTCTCATCCATGGAAAAAATCGGTTAAAATTTCTATTAAAATTCCCAAGAGAAGCTTGGGGAGTGGAGTAGGTCGGGTTGTGTCGCGAACCTATAAAATTTCCAGTGTCAATTTCTCTAACTTTTTGGTATTTATTTTTTCAATTACTAGTAGTAATTTATGCATGTTTTGATTTGTCTTTAATTGCTAAGTATTTGATATAATTAATTTTTTTTATACTATTTATCTATCTTGCTTATTGAATTAGTTTTTCTTAATTGTTTTTTAGAAAGTTTGTTTAATTAGATAAATTGGTCATATTAAAAAAAAGTTTAATTAAATCATATTCACCCTATTTAGGGTTAGGGTTGCCATACCAATCCAACACAAATAACCTATATATGTTTATTTTACCTCAATTCTAGAGAGATAATTAACAACAAACTTTTTTATTGATAATTAAATGAAAATATACGTTGATTTTAAATTGTTTTAATGTAAGTATATAATGCTCAGATGAAGTCAAAAGGTAAAGATCAAGGAGGAAGGAAAATAGGTAAACAAAAAAAAATTAATAGTTGAAACTTTCATTTTTAAACCTGATTGGATTTTAATACTTTTATTTGTATATAATGCATATAATAATTTGATAGTTTTGATTTTATTTGATTATAAGAAAAAAGTCAAATAAGAATTTTGACAGTTTATCTAGTATATTTTTTCAAAAAAGGTTTGGAAGAATTCATAAACATATTATTTAAATCCCAAGAATAAAACTTACCAAATAAATATAGACATTTAATTCTCAGACATTAATTATCATGCATATCCAAATACAAATATTTTATTATCATATATTACTTATTCTACATATCCTAACACAGCACATCCCACTAAACGGACAAGGATGGAAAAGGTAAATATGTAGACATTAAAACTTATCGAGGTATGATATGATCTCTACTTTTATTTAACCGCTTAGTAGACCCGGAAGATATCATGTTTAGTATATGTACTGTTGTGCTAGATTTCAATCTTATCCTAAAGAATCCCATTTGCATGCAGTTAAAGAGAATATTTAAATATTTGCTTGGGGACTATTAGTTTAGGTTTATGGTATCCACAGAAATGTTTTGAGCTTAATTTGATAGGATGGCTTTAGTCTGATGATTTTGGAAGGCTACTTGACCAGTAAAAGTAATCTGAGGAACTTGTCAATTTCTTGGTAGCTCTTTAGTATCTTGGTTTAGTAAAAAGCAAAATTCGAAGTTGCCTTATCCACTCTACAGGCGGAATATAGCTAAGTGTTGCTAGTTGTTGTGTTTCAAATTCTTTTGGATGGAAACTAACTCTTTGTGATTTTGGATTAAAGTTTGATAATGTGCCTATATTTTGTGATAATCACTAGTGCCTATGAATTTGACTCAAAAATCCTATTCATCATTCTAGAACTAAGCATAATGATAGGATACATCACTTTATTGTAGAACATGTGCAAAATGGTCATATGCTTCATTGATTATATGAGCTCTAATAATCAATTAGCGGATATTTTCACCAAGCCTTTGAATGAAAACTTTTTTGCAAAAATAGGCTTGAGCTTGGTATTATTAGGTGTGATGCCTCTTGAATCTATAATTTTAGTTTTACATGGCATAATGATAGGGGAGTTATAATAATTATGTATTCATGTTCTTAGGGAGCTTGTATAGATTCTTAATCTTTCATAATTATGTTTTTTGATGATTCCAAAGGGAGAAGTTTAAGAAAAATAGGTTCTAAATTTTGTATCATGTTTTAGTTTTGCATTAATTTGAGGGGAGAATGATATATTATATTTATTTGAGTGATTGTTCAAGTGTATATAGTGATACATTGGACTTTATATTGAAATTATTACTTAGAATATAAAGCTTATTTTATTTTTATGAAGTTCAAGTTTTTTTCTCTTTAATGGTTTGTCATCATCACAAAAGGAGATTGTTGGTTTTTTAGCTTTAATCTAAAAATTAATTAAGTTTAATTATTAATTAATTAATATTTTTGATGATAACAAGCCTGCTATTAATTACTAATAAATAATAATTATTTTGGAAGTGTCTCTTGCATAGAGGCTCGACATACTTGATTCAAATACTCTTGAATCATCAAATCGGGTAAAAATGAAATATATGAAACAACTAATTTGAAACGAAAATTTAGAAAATGCGATTATGTGTTTGTCAAAGTCATCATTGTAGACCAATTAAAATTGTGCCGTAATAGGCTTCTTGGAAGTATTAACATTAATTGATTTTGGTTGCTTTAAAATAAAAAGAAAAGAAAATAAAAATATATATATATATATAAATTTGTATATGGTGGTAGTAAAAAAAAAGAAAAGAAAAAAACAGGAATTGCATTAAATGCAAATTCTGACTGTTTAAATATTAAAAAAATTCAATTTTTTTTTATGTTTCCTCTTACTCACATAAATATATTATTATATTATTATTATGTATTAATTCTTTTAATAATGATTTTCTTTTTTTCTTTTTAATCTCACTCTTCCCAGTTTCTTTTCACCAGCAATCCAATGGTCCAAATTAAAAATTTGCCTTTTACCCCCATTCCCCCTCTTTTATACCAATCTTCTTCTCCATTTTTAACAAGCTTTTTGGCATTTACAACTCTCCTCGAAAATCAAAAGCATTTCCATTGTTACTCTCTCAAGCTCTCAATTTTCTTTTTAGTCACTTTTTGAGAGAGTTTTATTTGTATTTATGAGATTATTTTATGAGAGTTAAAATTTGTGAATCTAGTCTATCAAGAGAGTGTATTAGTATATTATTCAAATCTTTACAAACTTTGCCAGAAGTTTGATCCTAAGCCAAGGGAAAGGATCAGGGTTTGCTCTTAACCAAGTAAAAATGCCAGTATAAGCCGGTTGGCTCTCTTGTCAGTGGGAAAGAGTGATGCAAATTCTTTTTATTCGAATTCAAGAGCGCTTGGGAGGGTGAGTAAGGTCGACTTGCGGCGGCGAAACTGTAAAATTCTGATGTCACTATTCTCTAACTCTTTCCAATTTATTTTTTAGAATTGCTAGTAATTATTTATGCATAATATTTTAATTTGTTTCCTTAATTAATTGCTAAGTATTGGATAGAATTAATTTTATTATCTTTTATTTATCTTGCATATTGGAATTAATTTCTCTTAATTATTTCTTTAATTGTTTCTTAAAAAGTTTGTTAATTAGATAAATTGAGCATATTCCAACAAAAAGTTTAATTAAGCCCATATTCACCCCCAGGAGGTTGCAAAATCTAGATCCAACGATCTTGAGGTTTGAAAATTGGTTGTAAATGGTCCTCAACCCATTTGACCTCGCCACATGTCATATTTTAAATGATGTAGGATGAATTAGGAAAACATTTATACTTATCATAATTCTTTTCGTAGTCTAAATTATACTTTTTAATCCAAACAATTTAGAAGACCGAACCTTTTGAACACTAGGATGGAAAGTTTAGATTAGGTTTTTTTTTTTCTTTCTTTCTAAAAATAGAAAAAAATTACCTAAAATTCAATATGAGAAAACTATATGTATTTCAATGAAATTTATTTGAGATCATGAGTATGTTATAATATGCATGAATTATAATAATCTACATTAGATATAATATTGTTTAAAATCTGGGATATGTTTAATACAAGAAAATTATAATAATCTTGTATTTAAAGTAGAAAGTATGTACTCTACGCATTCAACCACCTCTAAATTTCACTGCAGGAATTTATATGACAATTTCCACTTCCATTTTCATCATTGCCCCATGAGAACTTTCATAATTTCTTTTTATATATTTTTTCGATTTGAATTGAAAGAATCCTTTTACTATTTAAAAAAGCATGCCACGTGGAAATCATTTGAAAAGAAATGGAGAAAACAAACAGAGAATAGCTCAACTGGGCCGCACACAACTTCTTAATTAGTACTCTGGTCACGTACCAGAAACGTTGGCCGATTTTCAAAACAGAAATTTTAACACCTTCTATTTGATCATTAATATTAACTTATATGGCAATACCCATAATTTATTTACATTAATAGACATACTAATTGTTGAACGGCAGCCTATCCCTACAATTATAACCATAATTTCCCAATTTAAAAGATTTTTATTATGTAATGTTAGCGCATGGCTTAACTATCTATCAGAAGCATTTTAAGGGACAAACATTTTGCGCTTTGAATTTGTAGGTCAAATCCTCGACTTATATTATTTACAAAATCGGTAAATTTTTGATATATCAATAGAGTTATTCTCATGCACTCAAAAAATATAATTTGAATCTCTTTAATTATGCTTTTTTTTAATGATTTTTAAAAAATGATTATATATAAAAATCATTTTCAATATCCTCTAATTATTGAAAATTTGAAAGGATGACCCTTTTTACAACAAAATGAAAATGAGATGTGAACGCAGTCTTTCAAAATGAGGATAAACATATGAAAGAAGTCTAGATTAAGAAAGCGAAATGATTTTTGGATCTTAGGCAATCACTAAGTTGCATTCGATTTTGTAAAATAAATTGCGTGCTGGTGGAAAAGCAGAGGATGAGAAACTCGAGCTTTGGAGAGATCAAATTCTCTTCACTTGGTGGATGGTTTCAACACGAACACTTCGTGGACAATGTGGTAGAGTCTTCCCTACTATCCTCAGGCCTTAGGACGGCTAGTTGTGAATCTAAATTGAGAGAATTTGCTTTACAGAAAATATCCCAAAGATAAAGCTAATTAGAGAATTTAGAATTTTTACTGCAAAATTCTTCAAACTTCATTTGGTGGCGACTCAAGTGCTGATGAGATAGTTTTGAGATGGAAAGTCGGCTTGATTTTGAAGTAGAATTTGAAGATGAGGAGAGAGTTAAGTAAGTTGCAATTTGATTTTCATAGAAAATCCCCATTTTACAATTAATTTTAATTCTAAAATCAATATTAAATTGTTTTTAATTAAAATTAATATAATTAATTAAATAATTCAAAATTAATTTAATTAATTAATTTTTAATTAATTTAATATCAAATATTAAATTAAAATAAATTATCCGATCCCGATCGATTTTAGAACATGAATCCTTTATTCATGCTATAAATAAATCCAATATTTAAATCATATTTAAATATGTATCCACTCTCAATATTTGATCGTAGTTTAATTCATAATTAGGTTTATGATTAGGTAAATACATCACATATAATTAACGCAACTTTCTTTGAACTCGGAATTTGAAGTGATTCAAATTTTGTTTACTCGAAAATGTATTCACTAAGTCCAGGGCTAGTAAAGGGGGCGCAATGGACTTGGCTCTGAGGATCATGAGCTCAAGCTATTACGAGATTAGCAAGCTAAACTCTTTAGCCTAGTTAATCAACATTCGTTAACCACTTGGACAACTCAAAAGCAAAGCCCGATTGGTTGCACTCTCACATCGCTGTAAATATATTTACCCATCCACTCGATATAATCCATGATTAGTAAAGTGATCCTTCACGAGTCGTTCGTGATTACTGTTTGAGTCAAAATTACCGTTTTCACCTGTAGTACCTTTTTGTTCTCAAGTCCCTTTGATCCTCACAATGAACAATTGGTTTGTGAGTCCTGTGACCTGGCCAAGCCAAGATCCCTCCGGGCCAATGAGAGGAGTGGGCCATTGTATTCAAGACTAGGAGTCGACAACTTGCAGGAACAACTTCTACTCACCCCAAAGCTGGCGGGTAGGGTAGATTTCCATGCTTGCGAACTATATTCCATTATCCTATCTACTCGATTTTATCCACTGAAATGGGAGGCATATTAGATCGCATAAATCTGGAGCCACTCTCACCCATGCTAAAACATTTATTTTCAACCACCATCTTTCGAATCCAATTTCAACAATTTTCTCCTTCACACACACGAAAAATTTTTCAACAACGTTCAACACAAACTTAAAAGGTTGAAGATGACGATAACTATAAGGGCACAAACGTGGGTTTGCTTTTGGTGCGACGTAAGCAAAAAGATTATTCATTGTTATATTGAAAAATCTGATCATATTTCATTTTGGCCAAAAAAAAAAAAAACCCCTTAGTTATTAGCATAAAGAAATTCAATGAAGTCTAAACTTTTGAAATATTGGGACGGAATTAAAAGATAAAACCAATATTAGAAATGAAATCACAACAAGATGTGATGATGATGGATTCAAAACTCTGATCTCATCTTTAGGAATGTATCTTAACTAATTAAATTATGTTTGACTTGACTTACGTGTACTCTTACTAGCAATGTTTAGATGGGCCTATTAAGGTTCCTGGTTGAATTTCATCAATAAAAAGAAACAGGCTTAACAAAACATTAATCAAATTTAGACGGGTAGATCAAAAGACAATAATACCCTTAGCCAAAAATAGATACAATAATTAGTAGCTTTTCTCAACATCTTTTTTTTTATAAGAAAAAAAAAGTTCGTACCTTCCTTTGAGGAGACTATTTTTAGCTGAAGACTCAACATATTCCTTCCATGGACACTTGAAAGAGAGCAAAGAGTGTATAAGAACAAGCAGCTTGACAAGATATATGTTTATATCAGTACCATTGAGGTCTGAAACTGCTCGAAAGCCACTGCCGATCAGTCGAAGATCGACATCACAACACGGCAATTAATTTCCGAATAGCCTACAAATTATGAGAGAAGAAATATCAAGATGGTGTCAACATCAATTCAGGGAATGCAGGATGAACCATAAACTCCAATTTGAATGCTTTAAATCTTCTCCTTTGAATGGAGAAGATTTATTTTAAGTTGATAGCTAATCTACAGCATTGGGGGAGGTACCATAAACTGCTGATAAGATAGAGAGCCATTGAAAGTGAAGAAACAACACAAAGTACCTAAGAGAGGAGACTTGATTAAATTTTAGAACTGTGGATATGTTAAAACAGAGATTATTGGTGCAAGAAATGGAGGACATTTCCTGTACATACTTACCTGAGAGAGGTGGCTACGTGCTGCAGAAAGTGGAAGTGTCGACTGAGGGAGTGACGAAGGATTCGACTGTTAAGGAAAATATGTATAACATAAATGAGAATGACAACACAAGTATATACGCAACATTCTTTGAATGGATCATATTTGTAAGTGAACCTCACTCTGCAACATTATGTGTTAGGAAATTCAAAGGATTCTAATATCCTAGGTAGATAGTCACCACATGCTTTGAACTCATTCCTTTTCCTTGAAGTCTTCTTACATGTGCTAATCCAGGATAGTTACTAAGTTACTAACTATTCAAACCTCATACTTTTTACCAGTTCCAGGGCAAGAGAGACTTCAAAGTACCTACCTACAAACATTAACCATTCAAGATAGTTTGGATGTAGAAGCAACCTTGATAGTTCGAGAGCACAACTCAGGTTGTCGGACAATGTATATTTGATCTCCATGGCTATCTTCCTTGTACACATCTTGATTCCGGTGCCAAGTCCACAATGCGTGCGTTGAATTTGTTACCTGTGCTAGACAAATAAACAAGTTTAGTTTTGCTGCTCTTGCTTCACATGGAGTGGCATAGCACATGCAACTATGAGTACAAAATCAAAGGACACGTTTAAAATTAATGGTCCTGGAAGGGAGGAAACTCATTATGTTATTATATTTTATAAGACTGATTTGTGTATGGTTAAGCAGTTTGAGCAGAAGATATTTTTTTTCATGAAATCATTTTTCGCAGAGATTGTATAAAGTTATATAACTTAATTGTGAAAATTGACAACGTTTCTTTAAAATACTGTTGACTGACTACAGACGTCAATATTTTTAAACAAAATTGTCTAAGGAGTAAGGACAGAACGTTAAACAAAAGATTATGACCTCAAACGTTCCATGACCAAAGCTGCTTTCTCTAAAAGCACTCCACTCAGGTTGAGTGTTCCAACAAAACTTTCCTTCTGCTGGACCAGAAGAATAGTTCAAACGACACACTCCTCCAAATTCTGGAATGTTACCTCCAGCTGAAGGACATTTTCCAGGGTCATCAGCATGGTCCACATCAACCTTCTCAATGTTTCCACCATCTCCAACTGTTATGTAAACTGGGCCACAAGGATCCAGTGAATAATTGTACACTCTGTTCATGCGCTCATAGGCATGTACCTGAAAAGCAGAGATGGATACATCACATTCAATCAAATATTCATCTAATAACAACGAACAAGTAAAAGCGTTTTATTCTCCATTTGGTTCAGGGGAGGGGGGATTTTAGAATGAAAAAAATTAAACTTAAAGTCCTAAGACAGAATTGATATTAAAACCAGTCCAAGACTCAATGACCTGTATTCTGTAGGCCATAATTCACAAGATAAATATGATGATCAATGACCCTCCCACATTCAACCCGCAATACTAGTCATGTATGAAGTTCATTTCTGACCATATTGTCTCTCGGGAGGGCCGGTGGAAAGAGGATCTACCAACTAACATGCACATTTCTCATCCAAGAGAATCTCGAAACTTACATGACCAGAAAAAACAATATCGACACCATGCTCATAAAGAAGTTGTTCCATCTCTTGGCGCATGCATTCAAATTCCTGGTAATGGGACGAATAGCTATTGTACCATGGAGGATGCCAGGCAGCTACTAACCAGGGGGTCACTGTGCGATCCACTTTATCCAGATCTTCTTTCAGCCAAGCATACTGAGCACCTAGAATGAGAGTCATGCAATTGAAAGTTTTACAGAACATTCTTATTTGATGAAAAAAAGAAGAAGCTCTCTTTCAAACACCCACAAAAAGCAGATATGTATCTATTACCAGTAGCATTGTAGTCAACATATGCTCCCAACATAAGAAAATGAACTCCTCCAGCGTTGAATGAGTAGTAGAAGCTACTATTTGAGCCACTCTCAGCAGAGGGCACTGCAAATCTTGTCAAATATGATTTAAAAGTGATCCCAGAAATTTGGGGCTCAATCTCATGGTTACCCTCAATAACCATCATTGGAACTCGTGAGGTAAGTGGCTCCATAAACCTGATACTCAAAATGACCCATGTCAAAACCAGAGTATATTACAATGTAAGAATTTTGGAAAACAGAGTATATTCTCCAATTCTAGAATAATAAGATCTCATGATATATATACCCATTAAGGAAAACTGGTAAAGTTTGATACAAGGAAAATGTACCTTTCCCTCAAAATGTACCCCAAATTTTAGAAACGTTTTTAAAAGCAAAATAAGTAACAAAAAGTATTTACCACCATCTAGAAACAGGAAACAAGATACTGTTATACGGGGTCTTACCTGCCCCACCCATCCCAACGGGGTTGATACGTCTCTCTGATGGGGGCATCTGGAAATGCACATGAAAAGCATGAAGCTCCTTTGCCACCAATTGTCAGGTATTGATTTGCATAAGTCAAGTCTCCTATCATCAAGATCAGAGAAGGATCATTCTTAATCAAATGATCAATGGTGGTTGTCGAATTACTTGTAAGACCCAAGTCTCCAACAATGGCTATTCTACGAGGATATGAGCTTCTGCTAGGCAATGGTAAAGTCTCAAAGACGTGCTCTTTACTCAAAGCTGAAATAGAGCTATCTCCACACCGGTAATAGTACTTGGTTTTAGGCTCGAGACCTGCAAGAAACTAAACAACATATTTGGCAAATTAAAGGGAATAAATATTCTACTCTAATAGAAACCTTTGATACGAACAACATATTAGGGAAAATAAAAGGAGGAATACAAACAACTCTAATAGAAACCTCTCATTCTCATTATGTTTTATTCAAATCCTAAAACATTTCCACAATAATTTTAATTAGTAGATCTTCTCGATAGCAGATGCAAAGGCTCCATAATACATAATACCATCCTTTTCAAATTCACCTCTTCAACCAACAAATTGAGACGAAATTATAAGAAATCAAGTTAGTTCGAGGCACCAAAATAATCAAAACAAATACAGAGTTCAAAAGAGTTCAACTATCATAAGAAAACTACGAAGAAGAGCTTTTATACCGTCGATTCTGACATGGTGAATGATGCCAGAGGTGTAATTAAGCAGCCCTTCAAATGGATATAGCTGACTGTAAACAGTCGAAAACCCTCTTCTCACACTCGTGTATTTTCCACTTTCTTTTCCATACCAAACCTCACTGGCGACAGAAGATGGATCCAGCGCAGTCACATTTTTGCCAATCTGAGCATCCCTAAACCAATTCAAACAAACCCAAATAAAAATTCCATCAAACAACACAACAGCAAATCGCAACTAGTTTGAAACTCAACACATGGAAAACACACCAATGATACTCTGCTTCCTCATTCCAATTAGAATCAACTCAACCTCTTAAGCACGTATACGAAACATTTCGCAATCAAGATCAAAATCCCATGGAAATAAAACGAAACAAAAACGAATCAAGCCGAGAGTGAGATCAAATACCCGTAACCCAAGAAACCCACATGGAGGTCGGAGTGGAAATCGCAAGGGATATCTGTTCAGGAAAGTTGGACGCAACATTCTTCCGAAGCCTTGGATGATCCATGGGCAAATCATCACTTCCACGCCTCAGAGACGGATCAAATCGGCGAGTAACTGGAAGAAATGGGCCATCGAGAGTGGTGGGAATTCGCCGATCATCGGCCACGATCAAGCCAGTTAAGAGCCAAAAAAGAGCAATACATATCCATCGCATGGTGGCGATTTGCCTCTACAGCTTGTCGACGGTAATGTGGCGATGGAAGAGAGGGAATTGAAGGAGAAATGTAATGTAGTGGAGTTTCGCATCTTCGACGTGACGAGAGTGGAATATGCTGCAATTCGGATGATGATTTTTTTATTAGTTACTGAGCAAAAAGAACTGCCAACTGTGACCGTGTGAAGAAGACGAACGCGCCAAGTGGACCTGAATTTTAAACCATTTTAATTTTTAGATTAATGGCAGATTTTGGTTTTTAAAAATTAAGTTAAAAAATATTATTTACACCTACTTTCTTATCTAATGGTTATCTATGTTGTTTTCAAAAACTTAGTTAAGTATTGAATATTAAAAAAAAAAAGAGAGTAGTTTTTCGTTTTTATAATTTGGTTACGAAGTCAAATAGTTCCTGAAAAATAAATCATTATAGAAAAGATAAAGAAAAATTGTGAAAAAAACAAATATAATTTTAAAAAACTGAGTATTTATCAAATCGGGTCTAAATTTTCAATTTTCAATCCATTCAAACTTAATGAGATAAGTGGCAATTCATACCTAAATTAAGTTTTTTTTTTTCGATTTTGGTAGAGTTAGAATTTGGGAAAATCAAATTTTCGGGTCAATTCTCAGGTTCGCCTTTGAAGGCTCGGGTGGACCCAATCTATATATAGATAGATAGATAGATAATGAATTATTTGTGATTTTTTAATATTTTTCATCTAAGATGGTGACAAAAATTAAGATGTTATGAGTTTTGAAGTTTGATATTTAAATTTTATGTGATTTTAATTATTAATGGAAGAAATTTATTTTAAATAATTAATAAAATTATAAAAAAGTAAAAATAAAAAATGAATCCGACTACCAATCCAATTCAATTTGAAAATAGCCAACCTTAATATACCCCTAAGATTAAAATATTTTTTTAAAAAAACTAAGAACTAAAAAGTACATCTTGCCTATTAATTTTTAATTTAATAACAATTACTACATGTAAAAATACTATTACAATGATAGGATATGGAAGATTTATGAACAGTTTCGTTTGCTTGAGCTCAAATGACTCCTAAAAACACTCAAAATGACTCATTTGGGTTGGGCCGAGCCCATGATTGAAAACCCTCAATTAAGACTAGCCAGCCCGAGCCCACATCACGCTCTTGGCCCAATTTTTTGTTTTCCGTTTCTAGAAAAAATAATTCACACTTTTTTCCGTTTGTCATATAAACGTTATAATAAATTATAAATAAACTTTGATACCATGTCTATTTAATTTGATTTACATTGCTAAATTGTAAATTACGTTTTTTTTTTCAATCCAACAATTGCATAGATGAGAATCAAATCATCGATCTTTGAAATGATATAGTGCTTAGTGTATATATGAGCGTGATTTGTAATTTTTTGAAGAGGGTGTGATTTGTAAATTAAGCATAGATGGAATTAATTATATGTGACATAAATACAAGAAAAAGCGAACAACTAAATAAAGTTATCTAATCTTTAGAATAAATTTTATACGTGGCTTAAAATAAGATGTATACAACACATTTCACCTTTTCGACAAATATTATAATGACAGTAATAATGAATAAAATTAGAAGACGACACATCATTAGACTATTTCCACCCCACTTGTTCTCTTCATCTCAATTAAATTTCAATGGGATGAAATTAAGAATCTTCATTTACGACAACCAAATATTGTAGGATTTTAATTCTTGTATTTAATAATTTCGTGGGTGATAATTTAAACCTTTTAACTTCTCAATAAAAAAAATATATGAGTTCACAAATTGAATTATGTTTAAATTGATCATAATATTATGGTAGGATGAGTTAATTATTTTGCACGTAATTAAAGATCTATAGATATTGTAAAAAAATATATATATATCATCAATTACTTATATTAAATGTGTTAACGACGATGAGCGGCGTAGTTTGAATTCTTCCATATTGTATTAAAAAAATCCAAAGATATGTAAAAATTCCAAAAAATTTTAAAATTAATTTTTTTAATACATCAACAATTGAGGGTGAGGGGATTCAAATCCATAATTTCTTAGTCATGAGTCGATATTAGTTGAACATTTAAATATAATTAAAAAAATGATAATCAGTTGGATGATGAAATTTAATTAATATAGAGAGGGAGATGCAAGGCATCCCCATGTGCACGTGGGCCAGTCGTTCGGCTTAAAAGGCAACGGCTCCTTTTGTTGCGTTCCTCAATTTTAGCGTTTTTAATGGAACCAAATCAACCCATTTTAATCTTTTCTCCGCAGCCCGTCAATTTATTACCCTTCACACATTTTTCCCCATTGTTTTTAGAACAATACTTAGAAGGTTGGTAGGTGTTGGAAAACATTCTAGTACTATCGTAGCGTGATTTTTTTTTATACTACTACTCATTTATGGATTCACATCAATATCGTCTTAAAATGAAGTTTTTGAACGGATAACTCATTTTTATGCTTGCGCTTTAATAATTGATAATTTGAATTTTAAAAATAATGAAATATGATACATTTTCTAACGTGACAATGCACACAAAATTACCTATGAGGACAGTATAAGGGAGTATTGCTTGTTCATGCACTTATGCGGAAACGCTCAAATGAGTGGTAAAAAATATGGAGAAAAAAAACTAAAAAAAAGTCACGAGAAGAGTTAGTAGTAGAATTTAAAGCAAGACAATGAGAACGAGAGTACAGAAACAATGAAAACATAAGTTAGAGAATAATAAAGTAGCAGAACGAGAGCGAGAGTGAAAGAAAATATATGACGCCCTCACGATAATTTGAACGGGATGCAAACTACATAAAAGGTTATTGATCCTTAATTTCACATCACGGGTCAAATGACATCAAGACGCATGAAAATGAGTCTTTTGTGCAAATATCTCCTTAAAAATTATATAGGATTCACTAGTATTAAAATATAGTGTGAATGAATAAAAGTATGATACCCCCATAGGTACTAGAAATTTGTTCATAGGTAGCTTTCTACACCGTTAAAATTTTGATAGTTAGAAGAAATAAAGTAAAAAAGGTTTGATTTCTCATTTTCTACCTCTTTCTCTCCTATTTATAAAAAAATTAATAGTGGTGTGTAGGATACTTGCATACAACATACATGTATATAGTCAAGTATTTTTCTTATTTTTAATAGATCAATAAATTTAAAAATATTGTCAATTTAAGCCTAGCTAAACTAGTCAATATATTGATCATCGACTAAAAGGTTAGAAAAAAATTGAATCATCTACTCCATATATTATTAAACTAAGAATCATAATAACTAATAATGAATTATTTATTAAACACCACTCTTAAAGTGTGAGAACCTAGCTTATAATTAAAAAAAATTTAATATAGGTTTTTTCAGTTAAAAAAAATTAAGAATAAGGATCTAAACTTTTCACCTTTCAAATGTATGCCTTGCTATATATTTCTAATATAGGTTGGTTCTTTTATATTTAAAATTTTATTTAATTTTATTCATCACATTCTTATTAAAAATACACACGTATTCTTTGTTTCGCAATTAATAATAATATGAACACAACCTATGAATAATATAGAGCTTTACATCACATTTTTAATGAATTAAACACATTAATTTTATATATATATATATATATTGAGATAGGAAATTCAAGGATAATTGAAAGACTAAAGTAGTGTATGCAGTAACTAATTTGGTTTTTAGTTTTTAGCTTTTGAAAAGTGATCAGTTTGTTTTCTCACAATTTCTCTACAATAACTTTTATCTTCTCTACAATCATTTTTGTTTTTCTTGAAAAAACACTTGAATTCTTAGCCAACTTCTAAAAACATAAACAAGTTTTTGAAAACTATTTTTTTAGTTTTTAAAATTTGGCTTAGTTTTTTTAAAATACATCTAAAATAGATAATAAAACATGAAAAGATATTAGTGGAAGTAGTATTTATAAGCTTAATTTTCAAAAACCAAATAATTATCAAACGGGGCTAAATAAATGAGTGATCAATAAAACTTCCACCTATCTCAAAATGGTAGGATATTGTATACTTTAGACATATGTTTATAAGTTGTCGAACTTTTAACCGTGTCTAATAGATATTTTAACTTATATGACATTTCTTTTAAATTAACCGACCTAATTAGACTTTGAATTAAATTTTGTGTATTAATAGGTTTATGAATTTAAAAAATATAATGTATAATGAACACAAAATTGAAAATTCAAGCATCTACTGGACATTTAAGTTAAAAAACTTATTAGATACAAAATTGAAAGTTTAGATGTCGTTTGATAACCATTTTGTTTTTGTTTTCAGTTTTTGAAAGTTAAGCTTATTTTCACATAATTTTTCTACAATAGAAATCATCTCCCTTAAATAAGTATTTGAACTCTTAGCCAAATTCTAAAAACAAAGTCAAGTTTTTGAAAACTACTTTTTTTGTTAGTTTTCCAAAGTTAGCTTAGTTTTTGAAAACATAGGTACAAAGTAGATAAGAAGACATATAAACTCATTGGTAGAAGTAGTATTTTTAGGTTTAAATTTCAAAAACTAAAAACAAAAAACAAAATGGTTATCAAACAAGACCTTAATACTCAATTAGAAATTTTTTAAAGTTCATGAACATATTAGTCCCAGTTTGAAAGTTTAAAGCGTAAATTTTTTATTTAACCTAGTTGAAAAATCAAGATCAAGATATTAGATCCTATTTGATAACATATGATTTTTTTAAAAAAAAAAATTAAACTTATAAATATAACTACTTACACTTATAGAATTTTTTGTTTTGTTGCCTACTTTTTTTACAAATGTTTTTAGAATCCATACCAAGTTTTGAAAACTACAGTTTCTTAAAACTTGTTTTTGTTTTTGAATTTTGGTTAAAAATTTAAATATTTCTTAATAGAGATGAAAATAATTATACAAAAATTGTGATAAAAAAATAAAAAACCAAAAATCTCTACCATGGTTTTCATCCCCTTAAGAAAGTATTTGAATTTTTAGTCAAATTCTAAAAACAAAAACAAGTTTTTGGGAATTACTTTTTTTAGTTTTCAAAACATGGCTTAGCTATTGAAAACATAGGTAAAAAAGGAGATAACAAAACAAGTAAATTTATAGGTTGAAATAGTATTTTTAGGCTTAATTTTCAAAAACCAAAATTCAAAAATCAAATGGTTATCAAACCGGGTCTAACATTTAGTTTTTAAAAAATTAAGCCTATCAATATAACTTCTACTCGTGTGTTTTCATGTTTTCTAGTCTACTTTTTAAATATGTTTTAAAAAATCAAGCCAAATTTTGAAAAACTAAAAAAAAAAAAAAGTAATTTTCATTGAACTTTACGGTGCTGGGGGCGACCCATTCGACTCGAATGCAAATCTCTGCCGTAAACCATGCTTCCGGCGACTCGTGAGTACAGAGCCGTCGTGAAGCGTGTCGTACGTGCTTGAAGTCGCCCGAGTATCCGCCTCTTACCAATCGTTGCCACTGAGCGTAAAGTCGGTCACATTACGGATTCTGCGCAGTCTTTGGCTCACGACTTCGGGGATCTTAGGGAACCGCCAGTAGCGTGAACATAAGCCGTCTGGTTGGCTTGACTTACTTTACATTTACTGTATCGATTCTTTGAATACTGCCATGAGTTGGCAATGTGCGATAATCTTTTGCGTTTGGTCCGGACATTGCCTGCTCACCGAACCTCTACGTTACTGCCCGGTGATTCCTGAAACCAGCAGGACATCACGGTTGAGCCACTCCACGTGCTCGAGTCTTTCGACCCTCTGCAGTGCGTCGAGCGAAGTCCGGTTCACAGTTCCGGGCCGCCCGACCTGCGACCCACATGTGGCCACCCGGCCTCGACCACGTCCCAGCACGACCTACACAATGGCTCTTGCGACAGCTAGCACCACAGGGCCACAATAAATAAGAAAAAGCAACACATTGATAGCGACATCAATATGATGCAATTGCGAGAAGCACATTAGGCCTCTGATTTACGCTCACGATACTTGAACTTACGCCACCACTACTCGCAGTAAAAGCAAACACATTTATAAAATTGAACTTAGAGCAAAAGCACTCCAGGTTCACTTGCGAGGGCTATGAAAGACTAAACACTACCCCTCCCGGGTTGTCAACGAGGCTTGTCTTTTACAAGATCTAAAACTACTTGACTCGATGCCGTATCATAGCATGTAGCGCCCGTATTTTAAACCTGAGCCACCAACTGCGTTAAATCTTGTGCTTTCGAGTCGTTGATATGCTTCAGATTCGCGAGGTGCAGAAAATTCGACAGAAGCTGTAACGTATAAAAATCTTTCCGATGGCTTTGACAGACCATATGAAAAAATTTAAGTAAGTACTGAACAGCAACCACTAAAGCACGCTCTCGGTTCTGTCTGCCAAATGACTCACGGTACCGGCCTCGGGACTGCATCGACCCCTACTACCGCAGTGGAATATCGCACAGCGTCGGGCGGTGGGCTCAGAGTCCTCACGAGGTTAACGAGAAACTCAGCCGATGGCGGCGACTCTGGGGCCGGTAGGCGCGAAAGCGAAGATGAAATGGCATGCTTTCAATCCAATGGCCCCTGACCTCTGGACAATACAATCTAGGAGTTTAGTCATGCTGGTTGTGATAATAAAGCATAGCGGCGAAAGATAATAAAGCGTAACTCTAGGAATGCTGCCTGAGTTACCTGCGACATAAATGAACACGAAAGCCTTCCACTTGACCTATCATGAGAGTCTAAATGCGTCGGTGGTAACATCGACATCGACAACGAACTAAATTCATGCCTGATTTGCCACGACCTACGCATCTTCTTACTAAAAGAAGAAAAGAAATGCGCCTAAGCCCTACAATGGTATCAAAAATGCTACGATGGCATTAAGCGTCGCGGCCGTAAGTCAGTTTCTCTTTCGGTGTAGTACATAAAAACGGCCTTAGACTTGGTCGCCCTAAGCCTGCGACTAGCCTAAAAGAGGGAAGCACTTCGCACGGAGTGCAACGAAGCGGACTAGAGGCACGCATCGACCTACTAGTTGCCAACACTGCGACGGCGGCGCTTTCTCGATTGACATCTGTCCAGCCCATAGTTCCTCGCGGTGGGTTAAGCGATGCCGTAGCGGCCGCGCACGTAGCCGGTGCGTCCGGTCGGAACTGCTTGGCTAGGCGAGACGACTATCCAGCCGATTCCACGGCGACTCGGCGGGAAAGGCCAGTAGATATCCACAGGTCGGGAGGGAGCGAGATGGGTGAGAGAGATGGGCGAGTGCCATGAGAGAGAGGGAGAGGGGACATCTCGCAGTAGCGTGTCTTTCAGCAGAGGAAAGGAGATAACAAAACAAGTAAATTTATAGGTTGAAATAGTATTTTTAGGCTTAATTTTCAAAAACCAAAATTCAAAAATCAAATGGTTATCAAACAAGGCCTAACATTTGGTTTTTAAAAAATTAAACCTATCAATATAACTTCTACTTGTGTGTTTTCATGTTTTCTAGTCTACTTTTTAAATATGTTTTAAAAAATCAAGCCAAATTTTGAAAAACTAAAAAAAAAAAAAAGTAATTTTCAAAAACTTATGTTTTGTATTTTTTTTTTTTTGATAAAAAAACTTATGTTTTGTATTTGAAATTTGACTGTAAACTCAAATGTTTCCTTAAAAAAGATAAAAACCATTGTAATTATGAAAACTATTGTCGATAAATTATGAGAAAATAAGTACAATTTTCAAAAATCAAATAGTTATCAAACGAGCTCTAAATGATTATCAAATAAGACCTAAAAATTAAAAGAGAGAAAAAAATGGGTGTAGGCAAAATTCTAAAGACTAATACCAGATTTCTAAAAATATAAGGGGCTAAAATTAAAATTTTGATAAGAGTTTATAATTAGATATCCATTAAGCTATTTTGAACTTATGACATCCATCATTTAATACATTATTGTTATCAATAGTCAAAATACATCTGATATCATTTATAATATGTTCCAATTATAGTTTTTGCTATTGAGGAGTTGGAAGAAAGGAAGTTGTAATAATACTTCCCCATGTTCTTCACAAATGTTTCAAATTCCAATGAAATAAAACACAAACATGGAAAAATATTTGCTAAAAAGATTCCAATTCTTGTGGGTGTTTATAGTCGAAATAGTGGAATTAATATGTAACTATTAATGTCTCCATCAAGAGGATCTAACTCTAAAATTATTTATTATTCTCAAACAATTTTTTCTTAAGAAAATATTTAAATTATTTATAATATGTAATTAAATGTTCAGTTCCTCCATCTACACTATATGTGTATATTTATTTTTTAAAATTGAAATTATGCATATTTCAACATCACTATTTAGTGAACAATGATTTAACTACAAACTAACATTATAAATCAAAATCCGTGCAATTAATTAAACAATAGCTCAACTATATAATAATTTTCATGAATTGTGTGTATATACCAATTAATGTATCCATGAATACAAATTATTGTAAAATTGTTTTTAGTCGCCGTTATTTCAAATCTTCGTTTATTTATTAATGCAAATGAAAATTGAGAGACTCTATCTTTATTTTAGACCAAAGAGATCATAATTGAACTTGAATGATAAATGTATTAACGATCATGAGATCTGTAATTTGAATCTCTCAATCCTATTTGTACTAAAAAAACTTTTTTTAATTTAATAATTATGGAGAGTTTAACTATCGATGGTAATTTGTGTATTATCTAATGAGCTATGCTGATAATGATCTTAGGATTCGAATCCTTCACTACGATTTTTTAAATTAAATATTAATGAATATTGTAAGTGGTTTTCTTTTTCAAATATTAAATGGCAAATAGGAATTTGATTCGGTGGCCAGCCCAAATAGTTCCATCATTCAAGGAGTATTATAAATATATAACAACACTTCGTTTTTCAGATAAGATCTGTCGGTCACGATTATGCGACAACTGACCGTACATGGGCTTCCACGTGTCTCACTTTTTTTAAAAAAAAAATAAAAATGTGATGGAATTTTCAACGATTTTGATTCGTTCATTTGATACGAGGGGCAGCACAGAGATCACGCGCCAATCACTCCGTGACCAGTGACCCTTTTTTTCCTTTATTTTTTCAAAGGTTTAAAATTTAGAATTTTAAAGAATGTATTTTTTTTCATTCATGCTCTTTCAAACTTCAAAAATTTATTTGTACTCTTTTTTAAAGTGTTTCGAAATAATGATTTTATCGGCCTTTTTATTAAAGTGAAGAAGAAAAATAAAAGTGTTTTGAAATAATGATTTTATCGGCCTTTTTATTAAAGTGAAGAAGAAAAATAAGGTGAATTGTAAAAATATTAATAAATGTGATATGAGATTGTGTGACAGGTATCAATTACACTCTTAAAATTTGGAGTACATTTTGTTTTTGGAAAGTTTTTTTTTTTTTTTTTAATTTATAACCTTTATAATTGTTTTAAAACAACCATACTATTAACTTTTTCATTAAAATGTAAGATAGAAATCCTACCACAAATTTACTTTGGTCAACTTACTTTCAAAACACATTTTAGTTTCGTGTAGTCAACCTTTATACACTTTCTTAGTTTGAAAACATTTATTTCTATCCCTACATTTTTACAAAAATTACCATCAGAATCCTTATTTACAAAATCCTACCATGTTAGGAGTAACTGACTAACAAATCTCCACATTGGTATGATATTGTCCAATTTGGGTATAAGTCTTCATGATTTTGTTTTTTGTTTCACCCGAAAGGTCTCATACCAACGGAGATAATATATCTCACTTATAAACTCATAATCTTCTTTTTATCTAGTCAATGTGAGACTTTAATTGTATTCTCAACAATCCCAACAATCCTCCTCTCAAACAAAATATCACCTCGAGCCTTCCTTCAAATAGTCATAATTTCGAATTACACTGAAAGAAATGATCGATTTCACTCATTAGAGTCTGATGCTGCACCGCCAACTCCCACTGAGTTGACCGCATCTGAAAGCTCAAAATTCACTATGACTATGCTTTCAAGACTCTCATTCTTTGTTGGACTAATGAGTATTCTACTGACGTTACTAAATTAGAGGCCTAACTCTGATACCACTTAAGCGCACGGATCAAGATAAACAACGAGTAAAAACAAGACATAAAAATAGGCATTTTGAAATTACACAAATTGAAAATGGAGGTCAAACTTAGAAGAAAATATATAGAAAAATAAAGGGCAAAAGGAAGAAAGACCGGGTGAAGCACAATGGTGCCAATTAAGAAGGAGAGGGAGTGGGGCCCACGGGAAACAGACGTGGAGAAGTTTCAACGCGAACCGGGTTGGCCACGTGACCCGATCCTGATGCGCATTTATGTGGTCCGGAGTGGGCCCGACTTTCGACCACGTTCTTGAGTTGGCGTTGCTTGCCGATGACCTGCCTTGAATATTAGCGTTTGAGGGTGGAAGTTGGACCGACTTCTCTTTCTCATCCATCCGCAAATCTCTGCTCAACGAACGAAATGCTTAAAATAAATTTTATATACTATGATGACAAGTACAACAATAATTTTAATTTTTTGTTTTATTTGAATTCTAATTTTGGTTTTTTTTGGTTAACAAGTTTTGGATGCATAATATATTTGTAAGATGATGTTTGATAACCATTTAGTTTTTAAAAATTAAATATATAAATACTATTTTTATCTATAATTTTTCAGATTTCTTATCTATTTTTTAGATGTGTTTTCAAAAATCAAGAAAAGTTTTAGAAACTAAAAAAAAATAGTCTTAAAAAACTTGTTTTTGTTTTTGAAATTCAATTAAGAATTAAAGTGTTTTCTTATGAGAGATGAGAATCATGGTAGGAAATAGGAGTGTATAAATAACCCGGTAATCCGAACAACTCGGACTACCCAACCCAAACTGTAAGTGTTGAGTTGAGTTATGTTTTTTTCGGTTTGGGTTGAGTTAAAAATTTGGAAACTGAAAAGTTTGGTTCGGTTCTTGAGTTGAGCTTTTAAAGCTCGGGTTGACCCAACCCAACCCCAACCCAACCCAAAGTTTATTTTATTTTTTTATTTTAATTACATATATACTTATAAATGAATGGTTTGTCAATTTTTAATGTTTTTTTTCTAGAATTCTAACAAATGTTAAGATGTTATGAACTTTGAAGTTTAATATTTGAATTTTATGTGATTTTAGTTATTAATTCAAGAAAAAAATATTTTAAAGAATTTTTAAAAATTTTAAAAATAAAAAAATCAATCCAGCGACCCAATCCAACCCAACCCGAAAATATTGAGTTGGGTTGGGTTGAGTTACTCTCATGAATATGGTTGGTTGGGTTGAAGGAATGACCAACCCGAATTTTTGGGTTGGTCCAAAAAACTCTCTCAACCCAACCTAACCCGACTTATATACATACACCCCTAGTAGGGGAGATAAAAATTATTATAAAAAAATAGTGAGAAAATAAGTACAATTTTCAAAAATTAAAAACAAAAAACTAATAACTAGACCTACACTCTTAACTTTGTGTTTAATAGGTTCTAATTCAAAATTTTTAAAAATTAATTGATCTATTAGATATAAATTTGAAGTTTATGTTCAAGAAAATTCTAAAATTTCAATTTTGTGTCGATTTTAAAAAATTCAAAAGTTCAGAAACTAAATTTAAATTTTATGGACTTATTTTGTAATTTAGTTTTTTCTCTTTTTCTTTTTCTATGATAATTTCAACACAACATTACACTCAATAACTTTTTTTTTTTTTTATGTTTTGCAAGAACTTGGGCCTTCACGGTGTAAGGAATTTATATTTATTTATTTTTGCAAATAATGAAGAGCAAGATGATCACGTTTTTAAAGTATAGGACCAAACAAGTATTTTGAAAGTATCCAGACTATAAAGTAATTAAGAAGTTGAAAGTACATAGACTAAAATATACATTTAGAGAGTACAAAGACGGAAAAGAACTATGGTAAGTATGAGACCAAAATAGGATCTGAATCTATTTTTATTTTGTAACAAATAAAAATGGTTAGGCATATGTATTCCAAATGGGAAAAAATATTGGTTAGGCGTATACTTTTATTAAAATTATGGGCACAACATAAATTTGTTCTACATTTTCACGGCAATGTAATAGTAAAAAAAAAAAATAGTAATGAAAAGTTGATCTCACATCTTGTGAAATCTAAAGAGATAAATAATGTTAGCTTTTACGGTACTATATATATATATATATATATATTGCAATTTTATGCATAAAATTTATTAATATTATTATTGAAACAAGTATCAAGCCTTATCTAGAAAAATTTTCAATTGTAAAATCAACCATAGGCTTTACTCAAATATGTAAGGAGATGACTCATAAAACAAAAATTTCTCCCCCATGACATTTATTATATTATTATTAGTTTTAAGTCTCACAAAATAGGCATTTCAAATGACAAGCTTTTATAATTACATGAATATTTATGTGTAGAATAAATAAGTCCTAATAAGTGTCTTTTAATTCAACAATGGTGGGGTAGAAACAATAAATAAATCAAAGTAAGTCTTTTCAATTTGTTCAACAAATGTGAGACGGAAAAAAAGATTAAAATAGATCATTTTATTTTAATTCAATTCTAGAGAGAAGTAGATCAAACTATCGACCATTTAACAGTAGTTGATGCTGTTGACGATCTCATATCAGAAAAAATGAAAAGAACTCACAATTTTTATGAGATACATGAGTAATGACTCTAATATGAGTCCATGAAATCTAAATATATATTCGATCCAAAAATTAGAATCCGACCTAAAAATGGTGAACCAAAAAGGACACCATTTTCAGCAAGTTAAATCTCACATTAAAAAAGATTTTTTTAAAAAAAAAAACTCACAATCTTAATAAGATAGGTCTGTTTGGTAGGCAATCCAGATTATGTTTTATGTTTTCGAATTCACTTAATTCAGTGAATACGTGTTTGGCAGACGTGTTTTCGAAAATTGTTTTCGGATTATGTGATCCAAATAGTAGAAATTCTGAAAACAACATTTTTATGTTTACATTGTATCTAGATTCTGAATTTGAAATTTTAAAATGCAGAATTATATTAAACAAAAATAAAAATCTTAATAAATATAGTATTTTATGTTTATAAACTTAATTTACTTTTGTTAAATTAAAATAGCTATAATATAATATATTATAAAATATAAAATATTATATTTATAATAATAATAATAATAATAATATAAAACTTATAAAAAAACATGTTCATATAAATTAATTAATAATGTCTTATATTCAACCTAATATTTAGTTTTGCAACTCTAACTAATTTTATGATATATAAATATATTATAGAATACACTTTAAAATGAAATCAAATTTCTAAATTTGCTATCAAACACATATCTCAAAACATGAAATACTATTCTGCTTTCATTAAATTCCTTGTTTTCAAATTTCTGTTTTGGATTGACTACCAAACAGGTTATAAGTCAATTAGTCTTAAAATGAAATCTAATGTTTCTCTATCAACACTCTCAAATTAACTCTAAATATGTCACTATATATATATATATATATATAATTTTTAAAAATTAAAATAAAACATATATATGGATATGAAAAATGGGGCCAAAATTGGATCCACCATGCACATGGGGCAAACATGCAAGATAGTTAAATGGTCAATATCCAATCAACCTATGCCTTTTTGCATGCATGATGATGATCACCAAGAGAGAAAGATTTGATCAAATCCACACCACACGATGAAAAGTACCGTACACGTGTCAAAAAGTGGAGCCAGAAACACCCAAAAAAACTATCCTTGCACCCACACATGATCGAATGATTAGAATTTTTCAGGGGATTGGGGGATTTTTGTAAAATTCCAAATGATTGGTGCCAAAATCAAATATGGTGGAGCACTTTTATTTATTTATTTATTTGTTTGTTTTTTCCTCCAAAAAGAAAATATAAAATTAATTTTTGGTGGTTCTAAAATGACTTCCCATGTGCACAATTTATGTTGGTTGGGAACAATTGGGGTCATCTTGTAATATGCATGTTCTTATTGGGTATAGCATCAGCCTCATTTTCATTAATTTTGCTCTATTATTGTTATTATTAGACTTAAATCTTGGTTTGATATGTCTCCTTTCATATCTTTATTTTGTTTTTAGACCTTATATTTTTCAAATATAAATATAATTAAGCCATGTTTGATAATGATTTTAAAAATATTAATTTTAGTGTAATTGATTTGTCTATAATTGATTTATTAAAAGTGATTTTCATATAATGATTTTTCATGTTTGGTTCTATACTTTTAATAGTGATTTTGGTTTTGGAAAAAATTTTTTAAAAAATACTATTTTAAAAATGAATAATAATCATTTTAAATTACAATCACTTGACAAAAATCACTCGAAAATCACCTCCTAAGTGATTGAAAGGGAATCACTTCAAATGATTTTGGATTCTTCCAAAATCACCTTCCTTAATGTTTTCAAACATCACACTTTGGGTAGGAAAGTAATTTTAGACATGTCAAAAGTGATTTTGGTCACTCGTAAATCACTTCCAAACATGCCCTTAGTTTCAATTGTTAAAAGTGAATATAGATTAGCAATAATTGGTATGTATTATTAATTAAGAAGTCAGAAAGGTTCGAATCCTCTCACGATCAAATGTTGTGTTATAAACATTCACTAAGTTTTTGCTTCAAATTTTATATTATATAAATAGAGAAACTTTGTGTAAGATATATAGTTTAAAGATATAGGTATTTATTAAACTTATAATTATTATTATTATTATCTACTTAAATGGTCAATTCACATGGACAATCATATCTAAGGTTTTTTTTTTAATTTAAAATACCATATATAATTGAGTGTAATCTTATCTTGTATGGATGGTTTAAGTGAAGTTAAATGGATATATCTCTTTTGTATAACAATGTGGCAGATCATGGACCAATTTGTAGTTGTGATTAATGATAGAAAGATATTGGTAGATGTGTAGTTGATATTGTGATCTAGCTAGAATTCATTAGTTTAGATTTTGTGAAAAGTTGTTAAAATAAATAAATAAAAGTATATCATCATTTAGGGTTGAAATTATTTTAGACATGAGATTGATATATTTAATCAAGTAAAATGTATTTTTTTTTTAATGTTCGTGCTTAATAAACATAGACACGTGATGTTATCACTTTTATATATATATATATGATTAGTAATGCACATATACATGATTATCATGACGGTATCTATTAGACTGATGTATGCAACATCACATGATAAGACTCAAGTTAGGTTTTTTTTTTCTTTAATTATGAAAAGATGTTTTTTAATCCTATCTTATTTTTGTATTGAGTGAAATGAGACAAATCATTAGAAACATATTGATAATTTACTCGATATGATGCTTTAATTTAAATTTTAATTTTTCAATGAATACAAATTGGCTTAGATTAAGGCAAATAAATGTGACGTAGGTCAATCAATTACCTCACATTATAAATGATTAACTAATACAATCAAAATAATTAACTTGTGTGGGACTCACATATTAACACTTATATCTCTAAAATCCAATGCTTTATAATTCTCTACCTCCCTTTCGGTTTAGCAAATTAATTAAGTTTAGGTCATTAGTCTCTAATTGACTTGCTAAATCACTTAATGAATTTGCCTATATATGGACCTACTTCTTAAATCTCATCAATAAACTAATTAATATGTAAATTAAGTCTATGTTTCATAGTCATTTGATTTTTTTGGTTTTTAGTTTTTGAAAATTAAGTCTATAAATACTATTTCTATTCATAGGCTCCCTTGTTTTTGTCATGCACTTTTTACCTATATTTTCGAAAACTAACTCAAATTCTTGAATTTATTTTTATTTTTAAAATTTGGCTAAAAATTCAAATCTTCTCTTAATAAAAATGAAAGTTATAGTAGAAAGAATTGTAGAGAAATGATGAGAAAGCAAACACAATTTTCACAAATAAAAAACCAAATGGTTATCAAATGGGGCCTAAATAATTTGTCAACTAATACATGGTAGTTTCCGTTCATATTTAAGGAATGTATTATTTGTTTGAAAAAAAAGATGAAATTTAAAATATTTTAGATGAAATTCTACTTTTAAAATCTTAAGGACTATAAATTCCAATTTTAGCCAAATTATAGAACAAATTTTGTAATTTAACCTTATTGTTAGTAGTAGTTTTGTAATTTGACCTTAAGACATAGGTATTAATGCCTCAATAGTTGACCTACAATCATGTTAACAGTGATTGATGCTTATACATGATAAAATTTTATTAGTTTCCAACCATCAAATTTTATAGGGTGAAACCAGACATAAACACAATTCAACTAGTCGAGACATGACTCACTTTCTAAAAAGTCAGAGATTTAAATCTCTCAATCCCTTATCCCCTTATGGAACTGAACTTAAAAAATAAAGTTGTAGGATCAGAAGGTCCGACCACTTGTACGATCAAGAAGCTTCGAACACTCACCACAATTAAAAAAAAAAAAATGAAATGTTAAAAGTAGCGAAAGGACACACCAAATGTACCTCCCAAAGGCATAAAGCCTTGCCCTTTTTTTCTTATTTTGGGACAAAATTTCAATTGATAACCCAACCAACGACTATGACAAATCAATTTCACCAAGTAAATCGGCCTATAGTTGCCCTATATAAGCTATATTAAACTTATCATTTACAATCTCCCCCTTTATAAGTTATTTATTTGCATTTATTCCTCTCTTTCTTTGCCCCTTTTGTTTTCAAATTTAGTGGTTTAAACAAATGGTATGGCCAAAGAGTTTGGAAAATTCAACCATAGGCTTTAAATGAAAGCCATTTTGTAGCTTTCTAGTCTAGTATGAACTCAAAAAGCCTTTGTCAATCTAATGCACACCAAGTGTTTGATGTTTTGATTCTTCTAACTTTTTCTCCTTTTTTCTCTTTTCCCTTCCTTTAATTTGAGTTTAATGCCAACTACTTCATAAATTTTCTGTTGTTTTGTATTTTTAATTTTTCTCGAGATGTCGACAAAGCTAAAGTGTTGTGACTTGTGAGAATTTAAAGATTTGCAGTTCTATAAGAATTTTTAGATGTAACATTGGGAGACTTAGATCGAAAGCAATATTGCAAATTTGAGTATTGCTTAAAGGATAAAAAGGGTATCCATCGTTCTGTTACTCTTAAAAAAATATTAATGCTCTTTAAAAGTTATCTGTAAACTAACTTTTAGAAACCTAAATTAAAGTTGTGTTAAATACATATTAGATTGATTCCTCTTAAAATACATTATCACTATTTATCCACCCACCCATACTTTACCAAAATAAAATCACAACCCATATGTGAGAACGAGGCGAGAGAAAACAAATTAGAAAGTATGAATTGTTTGGTATACAATCTAAAAACAGAATTTTGAAAATAAGAAATTCAAAGTTGTATTTCATATTTTCATATATGTATTCGGTAGCATATTTGGAGATTAGATTCCAATTTAAATAATTATTCAATTTGTTCTATAATATATTTATAGATAATAAAACTAGTTGTAGTCACAAAACTAATATTATGTTGGATATAAATCATTATTAATTAATTTATGAACATGTTTTTGTTATAAATTTTATATAATTATTATTTTACGATATCATATAATTTATAATATATTATATACGTATTTTAATTTAACAAAAATAAAATGAATTTATAACCTGAAATGCTATATATTAAAATTTTTATCTTTTTCAATAGAATTTTGTATTTTAAATTTTCAAATTCAAAATCTGGATGCAATGAAAATATAAAAATGTTGTTTTCAGAATTTTCACTGTTTGGTTCACATAATCCGAAGAAAGTTTTCGAAAACACATCTACTAAATGCATATTCACTGAATTTAGTGAATTTGAAAACATAAAACAGAATCCATATTGACTACCAAACAATCCCTAAGTTTTTTTTCTTTCCTTTTTTAGTAAATTACACTTTTAGTTCTTGAAATTTGAACTTAGTTTTTATTTGATTCATGATGTTTCAAAACTAGCACTTTTGGTCATTGATATTTGAATTTAGTTTTTATTTGGTTCTTGAGATTTCAAAAGTGACATATTGGATTCCTAAAGTTTAAATTTGATTTCTAATTAGTTCTTGAAGTTTGAAACCAGTATCTAAATAGTCCCTATAGAGTTGACTTTAGTTGAGCTAAAAGAATGATGATAAAGTAGTTAACATATGTTACTAGACTTTTTGATGTTATATTTTCTAAATGACCATGAATTATATATATATATATATATATATATTTGTTTTTTATACTCAATGACCAATTAGAATCAATTTAAAGCTTCAAAGACTAATTGAAAATCAATTTCAAACTTCAGGAACAAATTAGAAATCAAATTCAAACATTAGAGGCCAAACATGTACGCCACTTTTGAAAATTTAAAGACCAAATAGAAACTAAATTCAAATCTCAAAGACCAAAAATGTTAGTTCTAAAACTTAGGGACAAAATAAAAACTAAGTTCATATTCCAAAGACGAAAAGTGTATTTTACGATTTTTTTTTATGGCAAAATTGAAACATGGAGTAGGGAAAGGTTATTTTAGTTGATTTCACAATGTAAAATTTCTTTTTTGGTCCCAATTTGGATTCACATTCCAATGAGGCAAGAAATTATTTGGAAAAGAGAACAATGTGGGTAATTTTGAGACAAGGCATGGCCAAGAGTTCAATTAAGTGAATGGGAGGCAGCTCAAAAGCCCCAATTCATTGTTGTTGTGCTTTTAAAGAGAATAGAATTAAATTAGAGGAAAAAACAGGCAAATGGCAGATTTTGAGTTTTAGTCAAACTAGTACAAAGCCATTATACCTCACTGGCTAGCACACTTTGGGACAAGATTTAGACACCCATGGATCTAACTTGATCACACTTTGTCTTTAATTATAAGGGATTTAACTCAATTTTACCCCCCTTTGATTTTATTCATAAATTACATTTTTTTAATCCCTGAACTTTCATGAAAATAACAATTTAGTCCCTGAATTTTAGTTATACTTTTACATTTGTAACAATTTAATCCTTCCAAATAGGATTTTTTTTTTTGAGTGCATCAACAATTAGGGGTGGGAGATTCAAGCTCACATGTTGACAACTAAATGTGGATTTTTGTTTAGTTTGTAATCTATAAAAACATTTGGTCCCTAATAACTTAATATTTTTCACAACTTTTTGGGTAGGGGAGATTTGAACTTCTAAAACTCTGAGTAGAGGATGTGCACTTTATGTCAATTGAATCATGCTCGTGTTGGTCATTAAAATTGTTACAAATATTAAAGAATATTGATTAAATTGTTGCACATTAAAATTTAAGGACTAAATTGTTACAAAATTGAAAATAAAGGGAGGAAATTGTTGCTAATTAAAGTTGAAAGACTAGATTCTTATTTTGATGAAATTTTAGGGATCAAAAATATTTTTTAACTTTATTTTTTATTTGTGTTATTTTTGGGTTTTGTAGTCGGATATAAGTATTCTTGTGACTTTATGAGCTATTTTCGTAGACATTAATTTTACTCGCGCCTTTTTTTTTTGTTTAAGTTGAATGGGGGCATTTTAGTGTTAAGTTTGTATAATCACTAGTTTTTGGTGTTCATGTGGTTGGGTTTGATTATTTTATGACTTGATTAAATATTTTTTTTTAATTTAATTAAGCGTGATTTATTTAATGGTTGGTTAGCAAGTTTGTTAATTCAATTTGAAGAAATACTAATATTGGTATTTATTTACATTTAGAATTTAATTGAATGAAATTAGAAGCGTTCAAAATTAAACTTAAGAACAACAATGTGTGTTGTTTTTAAGGCGGGCGTCCATTTTCATTTTGAGAAAAAAATGTGATTTGATTTGCCTTGCTTTAAAAATAAAGAAATGCTTTTTAAAAAATAAAAAATAAAATAAAATAAACGTATAAAGGAGCCAATTTTTATAAAATGTCGTTTTGTAATATTATTTTTTCCGTTCAAAAAGAAGGGAAAAAATAACTATTTCTTGGAATAACTTTGAAAATCCACCAAACATTTTTCAGCCTTCAAATCAATAGTTAAAGTGAACGTAGCTGACATGTAGTCTCGACCAAAGGGTCCTCTAAAGGTTGAATTACTCTCAACAAAAAATTTATAAATCAACCATTTTTTAATTCTTTTCCAAAGAAAATCAACCTTAATTTTTATTCTTTTTAAATATTCTTATTCATGAATTGTGTTAAAAAAAATATTTTAGGTCTTATTATTGATTTTGAATAAATTATATATTGAAAATTTGACACATATGCTATCGCTACTACAATTTTGACATTTTATGACACCATAATTAAATCAAATATGAAGAAGGGAGAAAAAAAGTGTCATAGATGATTGGGGAGATGTTTTTTGCAAAAAAAAAATGGAGTTTTTTCATAGTTTTTAAAATTTATGACTGTTTTTCAACGTCAAACATTTATGACTTAGATTTTTTAAAAAAAAAAACTGTCATAGATGGTTGAAAGTGTGTTTTTTGTTATGACAGTTTTTCAACATCATAAATTTATGACAATTTTCCCACTTCAAACATTTATGATTTAGATTAGATTAACTGTGATGGATTAAAAATATATGTTTATTTATTTATATGACAAGAAATCTAAAAGACATTTAAGTAAATTCATGAAAGTGACAATTTTGTAATTTTTATGATTTTTTCTATTTAAGATGGTTTATTACAAAGAGATATAGAGAGTAGAGATAGTCACACGACACAAAGAAAACGAAGAAGAGGTCCTCTATATGTTTTTTTTTTTTTTTTTTGGATAAACTTTGTGCATATGTTTACTTTAACAACATTTGTCTATATTAGACAAGAGTTAGTACATAGTAGGTTATGTATTGAGTTTCTAAATAAATTTGAATTCTTCTTAAACGATTGATGGAAATTAGAATTAAAAATCAAGATTATATTGTTGGAACTGAAATAATAGATTATTTAAAAATTGAAGGTTTGAGACATAATATTAAACTTGGAAGTTTAGAGAAAAAAAGGTAGAAGATCTAAAAATTCAAAATGAAAAATCTTAAAAAGGAGAGAAGCTAGGCATCCACTAACACAAATTATTGTTTGGTAACAAAAGTTTGGCCTACAAAATCCATCAATTAACTTTTCATTTATGTAAAAAAAAAAAAAAAAAGTAATTGAGTGGAAATAAAGCCTAAATTAAAAAAGCAAAGCTTTACCTATGGCCTCCTCACCCCCAATCACTTGAAAGATTAGCAAATTTTAAGCCTTGATGGGTGTGTTGCAATTCAACCCTTTTTAATTTTTTTTTTTTTTTTGTTAAATTACAAGTTTAGTCCTTAAATTTTTATGTTTGTGTCTAATAAGTCCTTAAACTTTAAAAAGTATCTAACAGGTCTCCGAACTTTCAATTTTGCGTCTAATAGGTCCCTGAACTTTGAAAAGTATCTAATAGGTACTCAAACTTTCAATTTTGTATTTAATAGGTACTTGACACATTTAAATTTTTTAAAAAATTAATGAATCTATTAGACATAAAATCAAATTTTGTGTCTAAAACTATATTAAACTTTTAATTTTGTGTCCATCAGGTTCATGAATTTTAAAAATATCGAATAGGTCAATGATGTATTAGACACAAGATTGAAAGTTGAAGAACTTAAAAGATACAAAATCAAAAGTTTGAGCACTTATTAGACACTTTTTAAAGTTCTGGAAATATAAAATTGAAAGTTCAATGACTTATTAGAAACTTTTTAAAGTTTAGGGACTTATCTGATACAAACTTAAAAGTTCATGGACTAAATTTATAATTTAACCAAATTTTTTGTTGCTACCCTTTTTTACTAAATTAAATTTTTTATGTGCTAAACTTTTTTTTTTCAAGAAACATAGATCAGGAGGAATTACGATGACATGTATATTTTGAGGTCATATTTGTAGAAAAAAAATAGTTTCCACACCTAAATCACAATATCATAGAAATGAAAATTACAATGTGATATAGTGTAAACATACATATAATTACAAAACTTTTTTAAAAAAATCATACATAATCATATAAAATGTAAATTCCTTAATTAAGATATTATATGAATTCCTTAAATGATAAAATTTACACTAGTACATCATAGGATGAGAAATTTTTATTTCAAATATGGGTGGCATGAAAAATTGAGATTGTTTTCATAAACATTCATTATTTACTCTTCTCTAAAATCGTAGATTAATTTATTTTTGTTTCGATTATAATTATTATAACTAACAAATGCTATATACTAAAAAAAAAAAAAGAAAAGCTATTATTAGATTTGTTTTCTTCTCCTTTTAATTAATGTCGCCAAATAGAAAGAAATAGACATAAATACAAAATTAGACCTTGTCCTATTTTAAAAGGAGGAGGATATGTCTCTAAATTTTTTAACTAAACGATAAATTATACTAACTATTAACAATATTTACCGACAGTAAATTGTCGAGTCCCACTCTATTTAGTTAGCATATACAAAATAGAGAGTTAGTAGAGTTCGAAAAAGTCAAGTCCGGTCGTCAGTAGTAACAGTCGCGTGCTAGATGTGGCGCTGGTCAGGCCGATGGATATGAAGCTGACTTTCGATGTAATCTGGGCATGGATTGGTTGTCTGCGAACCATGCCAACATCGATCATCACCGCCGAGAGGTTGCGTTTCGACCCTTCAGAGTCCAGATCAAGTTCAAGTTGAGTCGAGACCGAGAGTTTCAGAAGATGATTTACTCTCAAGGCAAAGAAATTGATAAGTGAAGCGAGCAGGCTCTCTTCGCGCAGTTGTCATCGTGATACTGAAAACAACGCGGACCAGAGTTGAGTTCGGTCCCCGTTGTTCGAGTTTGAAGATGTTTTCCTGAAGAGTTGACCGGTCTACCCACCGCTCGTGAAGTAGACTTCGCAGATGAACTTGAGCCCGGATCGACTCCGTTGTCTCAAAGCTCCTTACCGAATGGCGCCAAGCAGATCAAAGAACTTAAGACTCGCCTGCAGGAACTTCAGACAAGGGTTCATCCGTCCCGTTGTTTCTTGGGCGCGCCGCGGTCGCTTGTTTGTAAAGAAAGATGGGACGACGATGCGGTTGTGCATTGACTATCGAGAGTCGAACAAGGTGATGTGATGAAGAACAAGTACCCTTACCTGAGGATCGATGACTTGCTTTGATCAAGCCGCATGAGCCGGCAGAAGATTTTCAAAAATCACTTACACTTGGGTAGGTACCATCGATTGAGGATCAAGGATGAGACATTCCTAAGATCGCCGAGTCCGTGCACGGACACTATGAGTTCACTATATGTCCTTGGCTTTGACGAATGCCCCGCAGGCGTTTATGGAGTTGATGAACAGGTATTCAGGAGTTCTAGACACGCTTTGTAAGATCGTCTTCATCGACGATATTCTCGTGTACTCCAGTCGGTAGAGAAAGAGCATGAAGTGCATTTGAGGAGGAAGTAGCGATTTGAGACCAACCAGGTTGTATGCAAAGTTCTCCAAGTGTGAGTTCTCGGTTGCTGCTGAGTTGCTTTCCTAGACACGTGGTGCTCCAAAGAAAGGTGTAATGATGACCTCGCTAAGATTGGCAAAGATGTGTTGGCCTCGCCCTAAATCCTCAAGCTTCAAGCGCGAAGTTTCTTGGGTTTGGCGGTTATTACGGGGAGATTCGTTAAGCGATTTCTCCAAGATAGCGCACGCCTCTGACTCACCTAACTCGAAAAGGAAATCCGCTCGTGGTGTGAAGTGAAGCCAGGAAGCGAAGTTTTCGTGGACCTCAAGCATAGGTTAGTCTCTCGCTGACCGTGTAACTGCTGATGCACTGATGGCTCGTGAGTTTTGTGGTCTCATGAGTTGATGCTTCCAAGTGCAAGGTCTTGTGTGTTGTCACGATGAATGGAAAGGTGATAGCCTACGCCGCCGGCGGTTGGAGGATTACGAGCTGGAATTACCCAACCCATGACTTGAATCGGCGCGTGGTCTTCGCTCACGAATATGGCGTCACTACTTATATGGGAAAAGATTCGAGATGTACACCGATCACAAGAGCCTCAAGTATCTCTTTACCCGAATGAGTTGAATATGAGAGCAAACGCAGATGGTTTGGAGTTAGTGAAAGGACTACGGAGTCGGAGAATCTTTATACCATCGAGCAAAGCAAACGTTGTTGCCGATGCCTTAGCGCAGAAAGGTGGCTCACACCTCAACACGATCACGAGAGAAGTTGAGGAGATGCTGCGTGCGGGGATAACGGGATGTTAGAGTGGATGTTGAGTCATTTGGGTCCAATTTGTCGTCACCAGACAAGACGCGGCCCATATGAGGCAATGAAGTTATCGAGGCGCGAATGCGTGAGACTCTAGTCTGGACCGCCACGCCAGCCCAAAGTGGCTTGCGAGGAAAGTGAGTTCTCCGTAATGTTGGCATGCGGGCTACTATCTGTGGACGCTTGTGTGTTCGCCGCGAGTGGTCTCAGAGGAGGAGATTTTGGTCACGCTCATAACTCTCCTTTTTCTGCAGCATCCTGGAAGCACTAAGATGTATCGAGGACTTGAAGTCGTTTCTACGGTGGCGTGGAATGAAAAAGATGTGGCGAGAGTTTGTCACAGATGTTTGGTGTGCCAGTGAGTGAAAGCATCGGAGACGTAAACCCAGCAGGTTGTTGCAACCACTGGAGGTACCTCAGTGGAAGTGGGAAGAGATCTCCATGGACTTTATTTCGGTTGCCCGAACAAGAAAAGGATTCCAACAGTGATCTGGTGATTGTGGATGGATCGACCAAGTCCGCCACTTTCTACCGTAAGCCTACCATACAGCTTGAGAAGTGGCACACCGCTCATGGAAGAGATAGTAAGGTTGCACTGGAGTTCAGTGAAAATGTGTGCGTCACGACAGACCGCCGCTCACCCTCGAACTTAGGTGAGCTGTGAGAGCCCAGGGCCTGAGGCAGTGAGTAACTTTAAGATAAAGATTTCACCCGCAGATCGATGGCCGATTTCGGGAAAGGTGAACAGTGATTCGGAGGATATGCTTGGGCATGTGCATTCGACTTCACAGTGATTGGGACTCACACCTTCACCGATGGAGTTCGCACACAACAATAGTTATCGACGATCATTGGTATGGCCCTTTGAAGCACTTTATGGGAGAAGACGCGAGGACCCGGTGTGTTGGGGCGAGGTTGGTGAAAGAAATTGTTGCTGGGACAGGAAGTGGTCCAAGTGACAAATGAGGCCATCTGTAGATCGTGCAAGGAGATTAACTACTTGGGGGCAGTGTAAAGGTAAGCAAAGTTATGCGCCGTGTCGTCGACGCCGAGAGTTGAGTTCGCCATCGTGGGGATCTTGTGTTCTTGAAAGTTGCACCCATGAGGGTGTTCTGAGGTTCGTTAAGAAGATGGAAGCTAAGCCGAGGTTTTTTGGTCCTTCGAGATTCCTGGAGCGCGCATTGGACCAGTTGGCTTATAGGTTCGCCCTACCGCCGCCCCTCACGTCCGGCTTCATGGCATGTGTTCCATGTGTCGATGTCGCGAGCATATGTGCCGATGCTCCTCGCCACGCCATCGACTTTGAGCCGCTGAAGTTAGACAATGATCCGAGCTATGAGGAAAAGCCGCAAATCCTTGCTCGTGATAGTAAAGTTCGAGGAACGAGGAAATCCGCTTTGTGAAAGTCCTGTGGCGTAACCACCATCTCAAAGCAGCTCACCCTGAAAGAAGAGGAGAGAGGCAGCAGTTATCCAGAGTTCGAGAGCTAGCTACTTTCGAGGACGCAAAGTTCCGGTGGGCAGATCGTTATTGGCCCGATTTTTTTTTTTAAAAAAAAAAAAAAAAAAAAAACGAATCGAAAGCCTGAGAGGCTTCGCCCCCTCCCTTCGCGTCAAAGTTCTGGCCGGGCGCCACGCCTCTCGATCCCCCACGACCTCCTTCCCTCTTCTCTCTCTCTCTTCCCTCTCTCTCCTTCTCCTCTCCCACTCCCTCGCCTCTCTCTCTCTCTCTCTCTCTCTCTCTCTCTCTCGAAAGCTCTCTCCCTCCCCAGACTCTCTCCCTCTCCCTCCCTCTCTCGCTCGCGCCGCTCTGCCGCCTGGGCCGCTTCTCTTTCTCCTCTCTAAGAACTCTCTCTCTCTCTCTCTCTCTTTCTCTTTGTCTTCCCTCTCCCGCGAGCCTCTCTCACTTCTCTCTCCTCTCTCTAATTAAGTTGCCGCCGAGTTCACTCGGACCGCAACGTGAATGAAGGCCAGCGTGTTTCAGATCCATGAGACCGCGCTTTTTCAGTCACTTCTTTTGCGCTTTGGCTGTTTCGGACGAAGCGGAGTCCGGTTCCGACGAAATGAGGATTTCGGATCATCACCCACGCATTATATCACCGCACGCCCGCCGGCCGCCGCCGATCCCACGCGCCGCCCGCCGGTTTTGAGACCGCGACCAAAAGTGTGAGTTTCGCGCCTCTTTAAAGGAGGATCTGTTGCGTAGCGCTTCGGCTTATTAATTCTTGTCGTGATTTCTCTTCATTAGGACCAATTGAAAGTAGAAACACGCCGAGCCAGCCGCCGCATTACCTAAGCCTCCGCCGCACGGACTTCCAGTAAAACGATAAGGGCTTTATACATTGCATGCAATGTTTACTAAGTAATCATTAAGGCTTTAAGTAGCATGACAGTCGTGATGTTCTTAATTGTGCATGAATTTAGTTCGTTGTTGATGTTGATGTTTATCTCATACCAAACTCATTCGATGGTTCATTCGATGAGTTGAGTGCCTCGTGTTCATAACTAGTGAGGTCCACATCGAATTCTAAATGTTAGTGTTATGATTGTTTGTCCGAGAGCCCGGTAGTGTAGTCAGATTATTTTGTTTCTAAGTCTAAAAAAATTAGGCCCACCTCAACTAATAATTTGATGTTTACTATTGTCAATGCCTTTAACTAAATTTATTTATTTATTTTTTCCTTTATCCAATTGACTCTAAAAAGTCAAAACCCCAAAACCAATTACTTGTTTGGATGGTTTTAGCCCCCACATAATGAATGGTCCTTTGCTTGTTGGTAAATCCTTATAATGTTATGTCAAAACCCCAAAACCAATTACTTGTTGTGTATGTCCTTTGCTTGTTGGTAAATCCTTATAATGTTATGTAAAATGTGTATGAGGATGAGGGCAAAACTGTAAATGCATAGGAAGGAATTGCAATTTTCAACTTCTACATGATGGGAGTCACTTGGTTGTTCCATTCCAAAAGAGCATGCTTTTAAAAATGATCTTATCTTTCTTTTTTTCAATATATATCTTAGAAAGGAACTATTTTACAAAGTAGATTTATTATTTACTTTGTTAAATTATAATTAATTTTTTAAAAAATGTTAGGCATTTTGACGAAAAATTTATTATTAGTTTATTTTTCTCTTTTTTTCGTTTAAAAAAGAGAGAATAATTAAGTATAAAGTTGAAACATTTAAAACGTTGAGAACAAAATCGAAATCAAACATCTTGAACAAAAGCAATTTTATAATTTAGTTGATATATTATTATAAGTTTTTATTTCATCTTCAAAACTTTTTTATGACTTATTCCTTATTCTTGATTCCAATAAATAAATAGAGTTTTAGTGGAAACATATTGACGTTTTGGCAATCAACTAAAAGAATTCACTTTTAAAATTTTTAAATTTTGAAAATTAAGAATTTCAATTGCTTGGTTTTTTCTTCCCAAAAATATATATATATATATATATATATATATATAAACTTTGATTGTATCCAATAAATTATTATAATTTATTTTCTAAAGTGGATTTTCTTGTAACTAATGGGCATAAAAAGACATGTTTTGTAACTAATATCAACTAAATTCAAACAATATTGTACAAACCATGCATAACCTAATTTAGGGGGGAAAACTACACTCTTTTTTTGGATATTCCCTCTAACCCAAGCAATATTAACTAAGGTTAAAGAGTATAATATGCTCTTATATATAATTAACTAATTATACTTTTAATTTAGGCTATGTTAGTTTGTTCTTCAATGCTTGGATTATTTATTTGGTCCCAATAAAGAATTTGTTTTTGAATAGGTAAAAAGTCAAACAAAATGGCAAAAATCAATGCAAGTAATTCATGGAGAAAGCATCTAAAGTTGGAGAAGAAGGCCTTTTTTTATTGAATTCTTCCTTTTTCCTATTTGCTTGAAAGTTACTCAATTGAAGATGTTAGCAAAGGAATTTTGTGCAAGCAAAGAGAATTTAAGGTAAGTATTAATTATAGATGAATTTTAAATAAGCATATATTCTCTGCCACTGCTTCGATTTCGCCTCTCGTCTTATAATATGTTTAACGTGTAAGGGCATATGTATCTTGTAGAGGTGAGCAAAAAAAAAAGGCCAAAAATTAACTGAATCGAGGGCGGACGATCGGTTTTGTGGCTTTTTCGGTCGGGGCTTCACAAAACTGATCGAACCAAGCGCTTTATTAAAAAAATTATATATAATAATAATAATAATAATTAAAAAAATAAAAACTATAAAGATTTTCTCAAAATATATTAAATAATAATCAAATAATAATTATAAATTATTAAAAAATTAATTGAATAAATATTTAAAATATATATATAAAAAACCGACCAAAGTGATTGGTCGGTCGGTCGGTTTTGGTTAATTTAAAAAAAAAAATTGGGTCGGCCGAATCAACCTACTATGGTTGGTTCGGAGGTCGGTTGGGGTCGAAAACCAACTCCACCGATGCTCACCCCTAGTAACTTGTATTTTAAGAACTTTTTCTTAATTAATTTTTTTTAATATTAAAAAATATTTGTTTTCACTATTCTTCTTGGTTTAATATTGGATAAATTTGGTCTCAATAATTTAATTCCAATGAATTAAACTATGGACTACAATTTTTTTTTGTTGCAAAAAAAAAAACAAAAAAATCTTTAGTCTTAAGATTTGTTTAAGTAAACTTTTGTGTTGAGTTTGAGTTTGAACAAAGATAAAGAACATATGGAATTGGTATTACATCCTCAATCTTATCCACACAACTTTGTTGTCTCAATACATTATTTTTTTCGGAAATACAAATATTGATGAAAATATGTAAATAATTTAAAATTATGTTAAAATTATTCATTTAAATAAATAGGAGTTCAAACCCTATGACTTGTGTAATTTTCTGTTTTTCAATTTTAATTTAGTAATTTGTGGGTAAAAATCCAAACTTTTGACATTTTAATCGAGTTTTTAATAAGTCTTTTATTAGAGACAAAATTTGAAGTAATAATTTTAATTTTTCTTACTAAATATTATATTTCTATGATGGAAATTTATTATTAGTCAATTTTGAGATTACCCGTGAGAAGAGTATAATTAAAAGAGATATTAAAATTATAGTAACCTGTAGAATATTTTGCACTTCAAACATAAACTATTATAAATCTAGACTATATTACTTTGTATTTTAAATAATATATGATTCCACTTATTATAATAACTCACATACTATTATAATTTATATTATTATAGCTCACTCACTACTCGAAACAACTTCTCAAGTACTAAATTAAAAATTTTGTAGGGAATACTATTAACTCACTCGAAAAAAAAACACAAGAATATTAATATATATGTATATATATTTATTTATTTATTTAAGGAATAAAATAAAACAAAATAAAAATTTACACGTGTAATTGCACATGTCCCAATATTTCAAGTTTCTCTTGCTGTGATTCACGAGATCGGGTACGGATCGCCTGTGCTTATTTCATACGCGTAGAGCTGTCAAATGATTTGATTGCCTAAGGTGAATGTCAGCCGTTTGATTTCATTTGTTTTTTCCTCATTTTCTAAAGTGAAAAACAAAAACACTTTTATTTTGTTTTTGTTTAAAGCATTAATTAATAGTGTGTTCGGATTTGGGAATAACTTTGAGAAAATTTGCTTTTTAAGAAAAGTTAATTTAAAACACGATTAAAAAATGTAATAATTTAAAATGAATTTAGTGTAGATTCTTAGATGATTTTAGATGTTTTTAATAAAAAATAATAATAATAATAAATAAAAAGCAATTTAAAAAACTAGATTATTGTAAAAACTATATTTAGAAAAATACAGATTATTTAAAATAATAATTTAAAAGTGATTAATTAAACCTCTTTGAAATATGTATAAAGAAAAAATATATTTATAATTAATAAAATTACTTTTAATATAGTGCGACAAAAAATATATTATTTGAGTCTAATAGAGCATAGTTCAACTCGCATATTGAATGTATTAACAACGACAAAATCAGTGGTTCAATCCCCAACCTCTATTGTACTAAAAAATATTATTTAAAACACTTTAAAAAGGTAAGATATAAAATATTTTTATCGAAAATACTTTTTTAAAAGTGCTTAAATTAATAAGTATTCTAGAGGACCTTGACTTGCGATTCTAAGCCGTATTCGATAACTTAAGCATTTGAATTTTTTGTCTTTTGTATTTAAAAAATTATGCTTCATTTTTCTGTTATTTCTTAAAAAAATTTGAATTATTAGTCCAACTCATTAAAAACAAAAGGCAGTTTTTTTAGTTTTGAAAACTATACTTTATTTTTTAAAATATAGGTAAAAAGTACATAAAAAAAAAACAAAAAAACCTGTAAGTGGAGGTAGTATTTATATGCTTCATTTTAAAAATCAAAAAAGAAAAATCCAATTGTAATCTAACAATGTCTTAACTTCCTATCATTTGATTTTTTTAGTTCAACAACATATAAGATTATGAAAATTTGATCATCTAACTTGGTAGTATTTATGTTCAAATTGGTTTGTCTACATTAACGTTAAATTTAACTAGACAGTAAAATTAATAGCTCTTTAAAATTGTCAACATTATAATAAATCAACGGATTAAAGTATCCTTTTACGTCTTTAAAAGTTGTAGGTCGAAATTCACTTATCCCTTGTTGATCTAAAAAAAAGGTAGCTCTCTAGAATCAAATTCGACCATTGTTCTGGGTCTTTTAATTTTAAATTAACTTTTGAAGTTAAATTTTATCTACTTAAAAAACAAAATAATCAGGGACGAATTTATCATGAGCTCCTCAATCTTTTTACTTTCTATAATATGTATAGAAAAAGTTAAATTATAACACAAAAAAAAAAGATTTCTGGCATAGTGTTTAGTATGTTATCAGACCCCCTCAAATCCCAAGTTCAAATTTTGATTTGTACAACTTTAAATATTTTTTTCAATGTCATACTCAATAAAATCTAATAAATAAAAACTTTCACTTGCTATATAATTTTTTTCATCCAACAAAAAAATGTTAGTTAAATAAATATATTATTAAACATATCTTGGTTTACAAAATTTATTTAACATAATTATGCATTTCAATACCGAAAATTCCATGTATGGGACCTATTAACTTTCATTTTTTGTCCATGTGAATTTTAGAAGTTTTTTTTTTTAGTACACCAAAATTTGGGGGTGGGAAAATTTGAACTCATGACCTCTTGATCATAAGTCTTACTTGATGTCAGTTGAGTTATGTTTTTGTTGGTGTGAATTTTAGAAAGTTGAATAGGCTAAAAACTTATTAGACACAAAATAACAAATTCAATAATTTATTAAAATTTAAAATTATATTATACATTTTAAAAAATTCAAATATTTATTAGATACAAAATTAAAAACTTCAATGACCTATTAGACTTTTTCAAAATTGAGAGACTATATAAATTCAGACACTAAAATTATAAATTTGACCAATTAAATATTTATTTTATGCCATTGACGCAAATGCCTCAACAATTATTTGCAAGTACAATATTTTTTAAGAAAAACAAATTTGCCTGGTTTTAAAACGTCACGTGTATAATAATCAAATGAGAGAAAACACACAATTTTTAGAAAACAATAATTACGTTACAATTATTTTACACCTTTTTTTTTAAATAATAAATGATACTGAAATTGTTTTTAACACAGCTCATAACCTATTAGTACATAGCCAAGTTTGGTTCAAATCTAATATATTTTTGTCATTTTTCATCACACCTGTAATTAATTCAAATAGTACAATCTCTAATTAAATATCAACATAATGATGTGTCTGAAATATTTTTCATCTCTTCAACTTGTAGTTGTTAAATTTTCAAATGTTTTATTTAATCTTTTTAATTTTATTTTTCTTGATAAAAATTGTCTTAGTTGTTTTTTTGTCCATTTTTTACCCGGCATTGACCAAATTAATTGAATCTATTTTGAAATTTAACATCTATTGTGTCCACAAATAATTGTTTACATAGATACCTACCAATCAAAATAAAAGGTGCGATCAAATATCCGTTAAATAATTTATAAAAAAATTATATATGAGATTGAGAAGTTGCAATAAACAAAATATAATATATATTAAAAAAACAAAATATAATATTATAAACTTTAAAAAACAAAAACAAAATAAATATACAAATTAACCACCTAATCCAGATTTAAAACTTATGACTAAATTTCATTTAGGTCATTTAATTTTCAAAACGCCAAAATATAACAATTTTTTCCTTTTTATTATTATTTCACATAATATCCATAAAAAAAATTATCATCGCCTTAGCTAATTTATCTAGCTCTCATATATGTCTATGTCAACATGTTAATACATATATTATGAAGCTACATTATATCTACTTATTAAAATATATTTTCTTATAAATATTGATGGCCAAATCATTATTATTTTTTTTTTAATTTAAGACATAAAATAGGTATTTTAAAAGTCAAGATCAAAATAAAATAAATTTAAAAGTAGAGATACTTTTTTTAAAAACAAGCTACAATATTTCAATATACATGTTGTCTCTAATCTTTTAGGTAATTCTCAATTTGTTTTTGTTTAAAATTCTCCAATTTACCTCTATGTATTAAAGACAGTAAAAATGAATTACTTAAAATTTATTAAGAAAAGGTCGATGCATTAGTTAAAATTAATGATTTAATAACATATTTGGAAGATATTGAGTCCATTGGTGGATGGGTGGGTGAATTTAATAACAAATTCAGTCTAGAATTTAAATATAAAATGAAACTTATGAATAAAAGGCAAAATTAATAAACCAACCATAATAATAATTATTAAATTAATTAAACAGCTGGCAGCTGTAAGCCAATAAAATCCCTTGATTCACGACCTGCTGTGACTCGGGCGAGTCAAAGCGCGACTCAAATGTTTCCCCCGTGATTGGCGACGGGAATGTTACGTGTCAACCAAACAACCCCCAATCCTTATAACGTTACTTTAATTAATAAAAATTATAATAATTAATTACATTACCTTTGTTTTTATTATTTTCCCTTCTCCCATTTTCATTCCTTAATCTCAGCAAAAATCACCATTTTTCCGTAACTCACTTCGTACATTTTCCATCCCATCTCCTTTATGGCCTCAAATCAAAAATTATTTTAATTAAAAAAAAAAAAACAATTAAGACTGATTAGTCAATCCAACTAGTGTCTGTCAAACATATGGATTGTAGAAGTTTAATACAGATACATCGGAAAATGAGACACTGAATAGTGATGGATTTGGTTGGATAATTCGTGATTCAAATGGAAGAATTATTGAGGTTAGTTAAAATTATTTTTCTACAGTGTGGCATGTTCTTATTCTAGAACAACTTGAAGTAATTGTTAGGGGATGTGCACTATTGACGTTGCTTTAGAGGAATCTGATTCTTTAACTGCAATTCGCCTTATAAATAGCCAGATAGAAGATATGACATAGTTTCAAAACTCTGTTCGAGAGGTGAAAAGAGTTCCTTTAATTGGTCTCAAATTTGATTCTCATATATTCAACGCTCAAAGAATGTGGTTGCACATAAATTGGCCCAGAGCTTAAATATTGATGAATTCGAGTTTGAAGAGTCTTTTGATCATCTTCATGGTTTTATCTCCTCTTGATCTATATCCTTGTATGTACTAACAAAATTGGTTTGTCAATCCGAGTCTAGCTCAGTAGTTAAGACGCCAATTTACTACCTCAAAAATTGATGATATAATCTCACTTCAAATTATTAAACTAAAAAAGAAAATTTGATTTCATTACATTCGAACCAGATAAATTAAATATGAAAATTTAATCCTTCTTCTCCATATTCTTTGATTTAAAGATATTAAAGCATGCTTAGGAATTGTCCATCTATTGCTGCGAAAACCTTCATGTTTGATCAATAAATATAATAATAAAAAAAAATAACCTTTTAAGTTAAACATGGAAGGGTTTTATTTCTTAATTATTCATCTAATTCTAGAAGAAGTTTTGAATGGTTTTCTTTTAGTTAAATAGTATGGGAAGTAGATGATTAAAAATTTTGATTTTTTAATCGAATTATAATATAATATTTAACTAGTTGAATAAGATTCAGGTTGACAAATAACTTTTATTTTTATATATGTTTAAAAACAATACATGTAGATAATAACTAATAATTTTATAGTCAATCGAGATCGGAGTGTAATGTCAATCCTAATTTAAGATGAAAATGAAAGTGGTTGCTTATTCATATAATTTTTTTAAAACAGAAGGCGACACTTTTTAATTAGTATTTATTTTGTTAAAAGGGGATCAAAATTTCAATCTAAAGAATAATTTTCATGATCTAGAATAATACATTGTCTTTTGGACAATTTTTGAGCAATACGATTTTTTTTTTAAATTTAACATGAAATACAAAAAGAAATAAAAATACGAAAGAAACAATATTAATATTAATATAAAATTGACTCAGACCAAAATTAAGAGAAAAAAACCGTTGGTGGCTCAGATTACGTGACGGATAAGAGTACGATGGTCAAACGGTCAACGTTTGCAAGCCATTCGACGTAACGGAGAGAGAAAAAGAAAAATGTGGCACGTGGTCGCCGACGTCCGCACTGTGGTTAAAAGTTAAAACGGAGCGTAAGCGAGGGTAAAATTGGAAATGTACAGTGAAGTGGTGGGTTAGGTTACATTGCGAAGATTAAAAAGGTGACCTAACCGAGTTAACGGTGTTGACGTCTGTTGGATTAGTTTTTTATTTTATTTTTCATTTTTCATTTATTTTTTATTTCTGAAGAAAGTCTATAAAAAAAAGCCATTTCGTTGGAAGCTTACTCTGACTCCATTACTGCCTTCTCCATCTTCTTCTTCTTCTTCTTCTTCGTCTTTTTCGTTCTCATTTCTGAACATTTGTGTCCACATTTGGACTCAAAAGGAATTGAAGTTGAAGGAATGGCAATGGCGGAATCTGGAGGATGGATTCGGTTGTTTCTTCTCGTGGTGTTCATGTTGTTCGTCGGAACAATCGCCAGAGTTCCTAAAGAGATTTCCGAAATTGAGTATGAATTCTCCCTCTCTCTCTCTCTCTCTCTAGAATTTGTGGAGTTTCTGTTTTGTTTACATTAATTCTTATCTCCGTCGTCTGTCGGCTATTCCCCCTCATTCTCTGTTATTTGCTCTGTACTTAGGGGATCCGAGTTCTCTCTGTTGTTCTTCCTGGTTCGGTATTTATTTTAGCCACATTATGTGAATAGACGCTCGATTATGTAACAATTTTAGAGTGTTTTTGTTTTCTAATTTCGAAGATTCGTCAATTTATCGTTTGCGGTTGTGTTTTCTCAAATCTCAATCCCATTGCATTAATGCTGTTTCACTCAGAGTTTTTCTTGTTTATCTTTTCTTCTCATTTACAACTCATGTCCTTTTGGCCGCTGAATTTATGTTTCCTTTGAGATAATGGCTCGTCCTTGGAATCAATTTCAGAAGTGTATTTATGTCTTGTATTGTACAGTTTGACCTAACAAACATTTCAGTAGGGAGACAGAGAGAATGCGAGGGAAAATAGCTCTTTCTTCAAATTTTAATTTCGTTGTTTTTAACTTGTGTCCAATGAATTTTGCAGGAATGGAGCAAATGAGATGTTGCAGAGCTCAAGCAACTCATCAATGGCAGCGAGGTGAATTATTTTATTTTTTCTTTTTCCTCTTTTCTTTTCAATGAATAAGTTCAGTTAAAAGAATAAATGCGGCAGATTCAGTACCTAACCAAACCGCTTCCGACGTTAATACTTAATACCCTCCCACCTTCCTCTATTCTTAACTGATCTCAGCCGTCTGTTTTGTAGCCTTCTTTTTCTGTTTATTTACACTATTGGGTTTTTATCTTGTACTATTTTTCTCCCAATTCCTGCACCAATCTCCATCGTTTAGATCTAGATCCCTGGATCTGAACCGTTTATTTCGTTACCCGTTACTTCTTGGATTCCTTTCCTCCATTAACAAATTTGAGCCTCCTCCCAGATTTTGCAACTTTTTCCCTTTTATGTTATTTGGAGTGACTCAAAAAGATTGTGACATTTTCATTTGTGAGATTTGTTTGTGAAAATGGACTTTTTCCCGCTTGATCTCTATTCTGTATTCGCTCTTAGAAAACTGAAAAGGCCCCTTTTAACGGTTTTTTCGTAGCGAGCGAGCTGTTCGAGTATCTTTTTACACATTGAGTGATGCACAAATTTCCTGTATTGGACACTGTAGTAGTATAGTACGTGATGTGATAAGAAAAAACGCGTTATACTTATACCACTCTCTCTTTTTGCACTCGCTTTATGTGTTTGCCACGTTTTGCTTTATGATTTGCTGGCTACTGGGGTTTCCCCAAATTGCATGTGCCTCTGTCCTGGCCACAATGCATTATTGTCCCTGCCAAAAATCGATATCGGGCCTATCAACTGTCGGTTCTAAATTGTTATTTGTTTCTTCTTTTTCTTTTTGGGTCAGTTTTTTTCATTGGATCTGATACATGGGGATGGTAATTTCAGGTTGGACGAGGTTGAGCCTCTCGGCAATAAGCATGCTGTTGACAACCCTGAAGAGATCGCTGCTATGGTTGACATGTGGGTCCTCTGTTCCTCTTCATATAGATTATAAAATGTGGATTTGTACTGTGTATGGTCGAGAATTTGAATTATATGTAGGGAAACTATGTGGGTGTGGATTAGGCTCAACGGCCCCAAAGCTGGTCTTCTGGGTTCAAATTTTTAAGGAAAATTTAGTAAACCTGTCCATCTGAACAATTTTTGCAAACCCAACTTAAAAAGATCCCTAATAACAGCCCATAACCACTTTTCTTCATCGTCCGATTTTTGGTAAATTGAATGTTGATTCCAGAGTTGAAATCCTCCATTTCATCTTTCGTCACTCCTTAACGGCGCCTTAGATTTCCAACTAGGTGTCCGTCCATAACTCTCTCTATTTCATTCTGCTTTTACCTTTTGGTCGTATTTCGGAACAGGGCCGTTTGATGTGGATATATTTATTTTCTAGGATCTTGTTATCCAGTCCATGTGGACTTGTAAGATGAGGCAAATGAACTTTTTAGTTGATTTGGACGAGTTTATTGCAAGTGGCAACTGCCCTTGAGTGGCCCAATAGGCGACAAGGACCCGAAAAAAATGACCACCAAACTTTCACCCATCAAACTGAAGAGTCCTTCACAAATTGACAAATGGGATTACTTTTTTCTATGGCTCCCATCATCCCTCTCTTGTTTTGATCTAAATTTAATTATATTAAAATTTTACCCCACCGACGCTGCAAGCAAGAGTTTCTGCTGTTATTTCTGTCAACAATGTGCTTATTATGCTTAATTCTGTAAAAAGTTTTATAACGTCGAAGGTTAACAGTTAAAACAATACACTTGATCAGGAGTATCCGCAATGCCACTGCGAGGAGGGAGCTTGGTTTCTTTTCATGCGGAACCGGCAATCCAATTGATGACTGCTGGCGTTGCGACTCCAATTGGCAACAGAACCGCAAACGTCTGGCAGATTGTGGCATTGGCTTCGGCCGAAATGCCATCGGTGGTCGTGACGGTCGATTCTACGTCGTCACTGATTCCGGCGACGACGACCCTATCAACCCAAGGCCTGGCACTTTGCGACATGCCGTTATCCAGGATGAACCTCTCTGGATTGTGTTCAAAAGAGATATGGTGATACAGCTGAAACAGGAACTGATCATGAACAGTTTCAAGACAATTGATGCTCGTGGGACCAACGTCCACATTGCCAATGGTGCTTGCCTCACAATCCAGTTTGTGACCAATGTTATTGTCCATGGTCTAAACATCCATGACTGCAAACCCACTGGAAACGCCATGGTAAGGAGCTCACCCAATCACGTTGGGTGGAGAACAATGGCTGATGGAGATGCCATTTCCATTTTTGGTTCAAGTCATATTTGGATCGATCACAATTCACTCTCTAATTGTGCTGATGGCCTTGTTGATGCTGTCATGGGATCCACTGCAATTACAATCACCAACAATTACTTCACCCACCACAATGAGGTATCTTCATTTCATCCATCTACTCGGTTCGTATTTTTGCCATTTTTCAGAGACATTGCATCACGTTGTGTGTTTAATGAACAGGTAATGTTACTGGGGCATAGTGATTCTTACGTTAGAGATAAACAAATGCAAGTGACCATTGCTTACAATCACTTTGGAGAAGGACTCATCCAAAGAATGCCAAGGTATAATTCTCTTATTATTGATCCTTACTGTCTTTTCTTCATTTCAAGCAAGCACAGTTAAGCTGCAATGCAAGACCATAAAATAGACATTGGCTTAAAACTCTGGTTTACTAAACGACAATGTTTAGCTATTTATAAGAAAGAGAACAATAACAAAATGGAATCAATTTATGGATTATTCAGGTGTAGACACGGATACTTCCATGTGGTGAACAATGATTATACTCACTGGGAGATGTATGCCATTGGTGGAAGTGCAAATCCAACCATCAACAGCCAGGGTAATAGATATGCTGCTCCAACCAACCCTTTTGCTAAAGAGGTACTAAATACCGTTAACGTAACCTATCAGTCTAAGTTTTTTTTTAAGTTTGGTAATAATTTAACATGATATCAGAGCAAGAGGTCCAACTAATCTTTCTTGAACGTTTATTAGGTGACCAAAAGGGTTGAGACAGCTGAAACTGAGTGGAAAAATTGGAATTGGAGATCAGAGGGAGACCTATTGTTGAATGGTGCCTTTTTCACTCCATCTGGTGCAGGGGCCTCAGCAAGCTATGCCAGAGCCTCAAGCTTGGGAGCTAAATCCTCATCCATGGTTGGTTCCATAACATCCAGCGCCGGTGCGCTTAACTGCCGGAGAGGCCATCCCTGCTAGCACTCCGGTGCCGTCGCTCACAGAACACTCCTCTATTATTTTTCTGTGAATTTTTCAAATATTTACTTACAAATAGCCTTACCTCAATATCCATATTCCATCCATTGATATCTCCTTCCAACTCTCTCTTTCTAGTTCTATCATATCTAAAAACAAGTGTACATTTTCTCTCGTCTCATTACCGAGACGATCCCTATTCGACTCGTCCCAGTTTGCTGTTTGTTGAGACACTCAGAAATCGCTCAACCTCGGCCTGCTTCAACTTGAAAAAGACACCATTTGCCATTCAGCAAGCAGGTGCGGAAGCGTTGTTCTTGTGTTCATTTATTCCCTTCTCAGTTTCCTCCCCACTTTTGTTATTCTCAATCCATTCCTCTTCTTGCTTCAACTATCATCTTTACTCCCTATGTGTAATGTTCTGTCTTCTGGTTCCTATAGGATATGAATGATTGAGTGTTTTTTTTTCTTTTCTTTTTTACACTTTGTTCTGTTTAGTGATACAAGCTATAGTATGTTTGTCAAATATTCAATTATCAAAGCAAAAGTTTGCTAAAGATGACAGCAAATATGTTGATATGCCCTTGTCTATCTTTCACCTACTTTTTCTCTTTTTTAATTATTCTTGGAGGTAGAGTTGTAATGTAGGGGTTGAGAAGTGATGTGAAATAAATACATTTGGTTGAGTTTTAAAACTCATATTTTCTTCTTTCAAAAAAAAAAAACATATATTTAAAGATTTTTTTTTTTGACAATTAAATATAAAGAATTATAGATAGACAAATTGAATATGGTAGGCCCTATTTAGTGACCTTGTCTTTAATTTTCTATTTGAAAATGTAAGATTAATTTTGCTTTTCTTTTCTACTTTTAAAAAATAAATTAAAAAAAAATTGATTTTGTAATCTTAACCAAATATCTGGAACAAAAGAACTTTGATTGTGTACGAGAAACTTACTTTTAACCAACAAAATGATTATAAAAAAAAGCTTACTCAACTTTTATATGTATTGAAACTTTTGGAATTAACAATTGTTTAATCATAATAATAAATGCACAATATAGAGTGAAAATATCATTACTTTTTCGTGCTCTACAATGTAATAAGTTACGCGTTAGAACTCAACGATGGAGGTTTTACATTCACATTGAAAAGGAAAAGGTTAAAAGAAGAAAATGAATTTATAAAGTAAAGTGATTTGAACTACCATTAGCTTTCTAAAACAAAAGAAACAAAGGCAATTAAATTGTGGAGTGTTCACTTTTAGAACATTTTTGATAGTGATTATTGAAGTTAGATACTGAATAAGATTATGTTGTTTTGTCATTGCAATCACTTTCAATTTGGAGTGTGGCAATTGATGATGATTCTTGCATGTGACAACCCACATGCTATCAAGTCATCATCATTGCCCTTTTCCCTCCACCTTTGTGGCCTTCCCCTACCAATAAAGCTTGGAATTTTGATACCCTTTTCAATTTTTAAGTGGTGGGAAAAATTACAGTTAATTTCCATTAAGACAATACCAGCTGTGAAAATTTTGACAAAATCTTCATTTTTGGGTTTGGCCTTATAAAATAATTTGATAATGTAATATGTTTTTTTTTTCAAGTAAAAAAACAAAGGTTGAGTGGAGAGATTTAAACTGCAAACCTCAAAGAAAAAAAAAATATGTCAATCACCACTAAATTATGCTCACTTAAGCAAATAACTAATACACTAGAGTTAGTGTTCCAAAAATTTATGTCCTCAAAAGGGGATCGCTATGACTACGCTCAAACAACTATTTACCAAAAATACAGATCTCTGCAAAGTCTTACGTAGGCTTTCTACGTTCAGTCAATGTACGAAGAGTGAATCAATCATTAAGGAACCTCCGACAAGGTTGTCGTTAGAAGATCACTTCTCTCTTTTTCGATTTGTTGTGACTTGACCACTTTCATGCTTCCAATAATAATAACAATAGGATTTCAGTGCGAATTCATTATATTGTTATAAGCACCTTTCAATTAATATTTGATTTTATCAATGCAAAGTTAAATACATAATACACCTTTCTGATTAATAAATGAACATTGAGATTTTTTTTTTCCTCACAGTTCATTTTCTCAAATCCCAATAAGAAAACTAAAATGATTTCTTGGATTGGTCAAATTGGAAGTCAAAGTCAACACCAAATAAAGTAGGTATGCATGAAAATTTTCATGGTAGAAAAACAAATCCCATGCCCTTTGTTATAAGGCATCAAACATTTGACCATATTTGGAGTGATGAATTCCAATAGCAATAATCCTTTTCATGACATTTAAAAAGCTTGGATCTTTCATTGACATATATCAATATGGTTGACATAGTAAGAATTATAGAAATTGTAATAAGTAATATCTTATCCACTCAACAAATATAAGAGAAGAAGAATAACCAAATGAATTATTTTACTTTTGAATCATGTCACCTAAAAATCTAAATCTATTTTGTCAATCTTTAACAATTGTATCATCAATTGCTTCTATTCAATTTGACCCACGAACAATTTCAACTTATATTTCAATCACATACTCGACTAACCTTTTTCCACTCTAAATCTTTTTTTAAATATATGCTAAAGAAGAAAATTAACAAATGCTATAACAACAAATTTTGAAAATGAAACAAGTGTTAGGCAATTTAATAACTAAAACTTTGATGGAGCAAGTGCTTTTAGGAAGTATTCTAAAGTGTTATTATTCATTCCAAGAACTAAATTCAGTTGATGACTATTCTACAACACATTGGTAGGCTTATGCTCCACTTTACAACTGATAACAAACTGTTCAGAAAGCACCACCATAGAATCAAAGAAAGCAACCTCCCACCACCTTACATTCTGGTGCCACATTCACACACATGGCTTCCAACCCTTTTTCTTTCTTTCTTTTCCCCCCTTAATAGAGATAGAAATTGGAGAAATAATTTTATGTTAAATTACAGATTTGGTCCTTTCGTTTGAAGAAAGTTAGAATTTAGTCCCTATGGTTTTAAAAGTTAGAATTTCGTCTTTATGGTTTTGATAAAACTTCATAAATAGTCCCTATCGTAAATATGGATATTTATGAGAGTTTTATCGAATCAAAGAGACGAATTCTAACTTTTAAAATCATAGGAACTAAATTATGACTTTCTCCACTGGACCAAATTTGTAATTTAACCAAGAATCTAAAATTTGAAGAAAAAAAGGTATATCTGATTAATATGTATGGACTTTAGTTGAATTTATGTTTCTATGCTTCTTATTTCACAACATAAGAACCAAATTGAAATTGAGGAAAAACAAAAGGTACTCAATCTATACTTTAATCTAAATAAAGCTACTATATCAATATGCATTTAACTAATAGATTTTATTAAGATAGACATTTAACTTTAAACAAATAAGGCTTTTCAAAAACTAACATGATAACACAAAGACAACATCATAATAATAATAATATAGCTATTCTTTTCACTTATATTATTGGGGGGAAAGAATTTTATTGACAACTATGTCCTAGTCTTAACAGATGGCATTTGGAAAATGGGGTCTAAAAATGAACATATCAGAAAATGATATAAAAAAACAGTGGAGAGTATTAATTTCCAGCGTTGGATGATGGAAAAACAAATAGGGAAGCATGTGAGTTGGGTCCATTGGGTACACTACTTGGTTTGTAGGGACTGCAAATAGAAATCTGTACTATGGGCCCATTTCCATTTCTGGGCCCAAAAGTTTTCCCAAATGGATATGTACAAAGAGACATGAGCAGAAGGATGAATTTTCACTTACAGTTGCAAATGCAACTCCTCAGCCTCAGACATGCACTTTAAAGATGCTGAGTTGTGGTTTCCCCACTCCATTTTCCTAACCTCTCTTAATTTTCTCCCAATTCATTGCATTGAAAATTTGAAAGCAATATGCTTTATGACAATTATTGTTGTATTTTCTTTTCCTTCTTATCCATCTTCTAATCTTTCATTCATCATAAGTAACAATTATTGTTGAATTCAGAATGACAAGACTATTCTCATCTATCACCTCTGACACTGGTTTCTGAATGGGAATTTTAGAAGAGCATTAAAGCCAAACGACTAGTGCAGAAAATTCTAGTTATCAACACAGCTGCAAAAAGCTTGTAAGTAGTCTGTTATGGCAAGACAAGATAGAGAGAACCTTTAGTCTTGGATCTGGTAGGTGTAGTTAGCTTCAGCAAAGTGCGATTTCACCAGCGCAAGAGCATGGGAGCGATGAGATATCTTGTTCTTTTCTTCCTTGGGCATTTCAGCATACCTACGAAAATAAAGTGCAATCATCAGAAATATGTTAGACCGTTTATTTATAACTTGATTGAATTCGTTGTGGCGAGGTTCTACAATGAGAGAGAAGGATAAGCTTACGTTTGGTCATAGCCATCAGGTTGAAAGACGGGATCCCAACCAAAATCATTAGGGCCCCTAGGAAGAACAATTTTTCCCTAATAGAGCAAATAATGAGGACAATTTTTTTAGTGTAACACAGAAAAGTATCCCAGAGAACTCATTTTCATAGAGTGTTATTTTGAGAACAATAACAAAAATTTCTGTGATCAATAATGAGCAAATAAGAAGGAAATAAACAGAATAAGGAATAGCATCACTATCCAAGCATCGATATTCCAATACCCATGATTAATCTGTAGCTTCCTATGTTAGACAAAAGACTTATAGGTTGCTTTACTGTCGATAATCACTACAACTTCTTGACTGCCAATACACCCTTGGGATGGTCTTTGGCACCCTTTATGCAGCCATTGAATTTAAAGTGATCTCAACCATCCGAGTATCTTCTTCTCCTTCCGGCCTTGATTTTACGAACTTCTCCTTCATCAGAATCCATCTGTTCTTCATCTCTTTTTTTTTAAAAAAAAAAAAAGGAATGCTCTTCATCAACTACCAAAAGCTGCAACTATCTGTTCTTACACTAATGCCCAAAATTATTTATAATCCCAGACTTGTATGCATGTCCCTACAACCAGAATTTACACTGAACTCCTGGATTAGACCCTTTAGAAGCATAACCTCACTAAGTTGTGCATTCCTGGATGGTCAGTGGATTGCTAGCACAAAAACTGGCATCTCTGACCTTCACACTTGCACTCCAACACTAATGTTTCCGTCCCTTTGCCTTGACCACACTTTTCTTCGCCATTATACTGGATCAGCTTTTATTCTCCCTTAACCAAGCTATATAGCATTAATATACTCAATACCCAACCGCAATATAAAATTCACTACCTCATAATAGTGTCAAGTTTTTCAACATGGGGAATGAAAACTTAACCAAACTAATGCTTCTTCGTGACAACTTCTGAAATTAAATTTCTCTTTCTCCTCTTAATGATGATAGATGATTTGATAAAAAAAAAAAAGGCATTTTCATCTTCCTCCTTTTTCCGTTTGCATTTAGATTTGTGTCCAAAAGGTTTCTTCTATAGGGAACTTACCTCACACCGCAAGGAACTAAGAGATCTTCTACAAATAACTTGAGCTCCAGTAAGGCCTATCAACTCATTTTAAGAATCCCAACATTGAAATCTTGTAGGAGGTTCTCCTTTTGGCTATGCAAATTACTAAATGCTACAAATTCAACCTACAATTTCAACTTCTAACCACATCTTATTTAAAGAAGGGGAGAAAGGAAGGTGTATTAAGGAATTTTATTAGGATAAATGTTGGGAATATTATTAAGATATAAAGTGATTATAAATAAACTGGATTGGACGAGATATATTTTAAGAATGGTTTTGGGAGAGAACTAAGCGTCTTGAATGGGGATGTGTAATTTTCATCTTTTATAGGCAACTTCAATAGAGTATTGCCATTAATTTCCTTTCAATTTCTGATGCCTATCAGTTTGACATGGAATAGAGTAGGCCCCCATCTAAAAGGATATGCTTTCCAGCAAAAGAAGGAAGTGATCGGGAGTAACTCAAAGATTAAATTTAGAATAAAAATAACCGAAGTTGAAATGAAATTAGTTTGGATGGAGATAAGTAAATATAATTGCTGGTTGGAGAAACATTGTTTAGCATATTGTTAGGTAGGTAACTGTATAATTTCATACCGGAGTTTTTCCCAAGAATGTGATGGGTTCGGCTTCAGGACCAAGAGAAAATGAAAAGATGCATAAAGCATATGCTGACTTGTCCTCGTACGCCATCAACAAATTGTTCAAACCTCAAAAAATAGGAATATAAGCATCACTTAGTCAAAATGACTAACTTAATTGACAAACAATAAATGGATAATGGAAATATATATAATAAAGGGAAAAGCTAGTATAATGAAGAGTAGAACCTTCATGGCCAATCTTCTCCAAGAACCATTTGCTGCACAATTGAAGCCACCAGATGATTAAAGACATAAAATATGCTTCTTATGCAAACTCAATTGAGATCCATATGAGAACAGTCGTGGATAGATCTCAATGAGTTTTGTTGAAAATTTAGAAATGGATAAAAAGAAGTAGAGACAACTTTTTATAAAGGCAAAAACTATATTTGAGTAATTGAGGAAATCAAGTCCTACTTCTCCTTCGAGGATGTGCCATCCTTGGACAGAGAAAGACCCTTCTCTCCCTTGAGAATTAGATGGGTCCTTCAATTGAATTCTTCTATAACTTTATTGAACATATATCTATCAATGACATATTTTCGTAATGTATCAATCAAAATGTAAATAATAAACAACACTTCGCCTCAGCAGGGACATTGATAATGTAGCAACTTACATGTATGGCCCTGAAACAGTGACAAATAACCATGTTAATGATCTAAACATATACGCTGCGAGGAGATGAGATTGGCGATAATCGAGAATGAAAAACTCCGAATACCTGGAAGACCCTTCAAGGCATTGAAGCAGAGACAAGTATCTTCCACCAGAACAGGCCCATTAACCTTCCAATTATCAAACCCGGCAACTCCAAATCAGTCAAATATTTTTTTAAAAGAAAAAAACCTCTCTTTTCTTTTGATTCATCTGAAGTGGTTCTTAATCGAATGACAAAAAATATAGAAGAAAATGCACCTGGATAGCAGCCAGACGAGCTTTCTCTTTCGATATAGCTTCTGGTTCGCCTTGCAACTCCGGCACTGTTTTGTGATAACCCAACAAACCATAAACAAGTATACAAAAGATCGAAGAATTAGAATCAAATGAAAGAGAGAACGTACAATCAAGCTTGAGAGACCGAAATGGAACAGAGCTGCCCAAGATTGCGCGAACTTCCTCGAGCTTCTTGGCGTTGCCGGTCACAAATGTCACTGGCCGAGGTAGCACCGATCCAATTCTTGAAGCAGCAACTGTTGCCATTTTCCCTCGGTTCTGTCTGATCCCCCGATCACACGATTGGGTCGAGCTCCGAGTATAAATTATTCAGTCTCAAGGCGCCAATTCTTAAACCCTAATTTGGGACAAGGGGTTTAATTTCACTATGTTTTGGAGCGGTTACGACAGTTTTTTTCCTTTCAAATTTTGCTAATTTTTTTTTTTCAACCATATTTGGAATTCACGTATTAAAATCTCCAACTCCTTTTGATTGACTTGCCCACCACAGTAAGATGTCATGGATTCGAATCTTCTCACTTCCAATTGTTGATGTACTAAAAAACATTTTGATTGATTCTACACCTCAATATTATTAAACTAAATTCATTTTGATGCGTTTGAAAAAAGTTTCATGCAAATTGAATATGATTGTAGTGTACTTTTTTTTTAATGTCGGATTTGAATATGCCTAAAAAAATCAAGTTTTAAATTCTCAAATCTCAAGAGTTGTTATATAAAAAAAAAAACCTCATTTATATCCATAAAATTATTATCAATTTTTATCATAAATTTTCAAATTCGTTATATTAGATCTCAAGCTTAGTTAAATTTGCAATTTCCAACCCATCAACCCTCTAATTTTAATGAAACAATATATACATATATATTTGAAAAAAATGCATTTTGGCCTCTAAGACTAGAGTTTGGTAGCATTTCAGTTGTTTTGAAGCTATATATTTTAATCTTTGAAGTTGGTGAAAATAGTTTATTTGATCATTTTTTTGTTATTGCAGCTAATAGGGGATAGAAAGTTTCGAACCTATGATCTCTTAATCATAAGCCAAACTTTTTCATACTAGTTGAGTTATGTTTTTGTTGGCATAAACTATGTGAGATAAGAATCATTTCAAATCTCTTTTTGGCAAAAATAAAAAAGTTAAAATACTATTTTAGTTTATGTACTTTGGATTTCATTCAATTTTAGTTCACGTGGTTTCAAATGTCCAATTTTTGTCTCTATACTCTCGATAAATCTTAAAATTAGTTCTATCATTAGTTTGAAGTTTATTTTTATCGAAGTTGGTTCAATAATAACAATAATTTTCATGTACTAAAAGAAACAATGTGTGTATTTTAGAAAGTTGTAGATAGAAGACTAATAAAGATTAGATGTTTTTTAGAAAAGTTAACAATATTAGATACAAAATTGGAAATTTAAAAATCCATAAAAACAAGTTTTAAAGTTTATGAACATATTTGACATAAAATTGAAAGTTCAAATACCTATAAGACACTATTTAAGGTTTATGGACTAAATAGACAGAAATCTAAAAGTCAGAAACCTATTGAACACAAATCTATTAGACAACTTTTAAAGTTCAATAATTTATTTCTATTTGATACAAGATCGAAAGTTCGATGACCTATTATACACATTTTAAAGTTCACTAACTAAATAGATAAATCTTGAAAGTTAAAGACTTCCTTTGATAACTATCTAATTTTTAATTTTTAATTTTTGAAAATTAAGATTGAGGGACTCAATTTATAATTTAACCGGAAAAGAAATGATACTTTTATTTCCATTAATTTTCATTTATGCGTATTTGGTATTCTCAGGTCAACTGTTAGTCCTCAATTGGGCCCATTATAGGACTGTAGCTTTCGTAGCGGCCAGTAAAAGCCCAAGGCTTCACGCAATAAATGAGGCCCAAAATGTTTGACCTAATGGGCCGTTCATTGGCCCATCTCAATTTTTCGTTTTAGTTATTTGAAATATGGACAATTTTATTAAGATTTTTCGTTTTTAAATAAAGGCCACGTGGAAAGATTCCACTTGGAGTCTCTCTAGGTAGAGACCCTTGAATTTAGGGGCATTTGCCATAGACCACAGTGCGCCGTTTAAACCTTTGTTTAGAAATATTTAGGACAACAAGCAGAAAGTTGCAACTTGTAAGACAATCTCAATGTATATTAAATTGATGTCCATTTTCTAACCTTTTTTTTATGATTTAAATATAAATTCTGTCTTAAATTTTCAAGGGCAAAATATACTTTTGGTTCCTGAGGTTTAAAGTTGATGTCTATTTGGTCCCTAAAGTTTTAAAATGAACACTTTAACCCCTGAGGTTTGAAAAATAATTCTAAATGGTCCATGGAGTTAGTTGACCATTAGTTGACTAACGGAAAAATGATGTGTCAATATTTATATTTAAGATTATGTAGTTTTTTTTTTTATTTATATTTAAGATTATTTATTTTCTTTTCTTTTAGGACTTCTCATGTGCATTTTTTTTGGTATTCCATTTCTTACTTATGCATTTTGTTTTTTGTTTTTATCAAACCACAACTCTACATAATTAAAAAAAAATAGAACCACAAAAAAAATAAGAATCTCATCGCAAAAATCGAATCAATTAAAGAAAAAATAAGACGTGGGTACTTCAAAGTTGTCGACAAAGACGTTTTTTAGGATTAAGAAGGTGGAGTGAGTAAGGCGTTGCATCAACACGATGAAAAATGAACACTTTAGTCCTTGAGGTTTGGAAAATAGTTCTAAATAGTCCATGAAGTTAAGTTGGCCGTTAGTTGACTAATGGAAAAATGATGTGACATGTTATTGAATTGATAATTTTTAAATGAGGTGTTAAAATTTATATTATTTCAACATTATGTGGTTATTTTTAAAAAATTATTTTTACTTTTTCTTCATCTTAGTCTTTTTTCTTTTTCTCTTCTTCCTTTATCTCTATTTCTTCTTGTTTGTCTATTTTTATTCTCTTTTTATTTCATTGGCTCCAACACCAATATCGAAAAACGATTGATGACAATAAAAGACTTTTTCATCGCATTGATCGCAGCACTTACTCACTCTCACCTTCTTAATCCTAAAAAAATGTTTTTGTCCACAACTTTGAAGTACCCACGTCTTAATTTTTCTTTAATTGATTTGATTTTTGCGATGAGATTCTTGTTTTTTTTGTAGTTTTATTTTTTTTATTATGTAGAGTTGTGGTTTGATAAAAAGAAAAAACAAAATACATAGGTAAGAAATGGAATCTAGAAAAAATGCACATGAGAAGTCCTAAAAGAAAATAAAAGAAATAATCTTAAATATAAATTAAAAAAAAACTACATAATCTTAAATATAAATTTTGACACATCATTTTTTCGTTAGTCAACTAACTGCAAGGACCATTTAGAACTATTTTCCAAACCTCAGGGACTAAAGTGTTCATTTTGAAACTTTAGGGACCAAATAGACATCAACTTCAAACCTCAGAGACCAAAAGTGTATTTTGCCCAATTTTCAAATTGCATAGCTTAATTTTCAAGAATTTTATTTAGTTATCATAGTATTTTTATACTTTACTAGCTCAAGTATAACTTACTTCACTAATCAAAACATTATTTATCTCTCAAGATTGGAATTCAAATCTCTTCAATTATATCTTATATGTTTTTTTTGTTTTACTTTGAAACAAAAGATTAAAAATTAAAGATGGTGAAATGAAAGACTTTTCTAAGCTTAGTGAGGAACTTCTTCAAATATTTGTGTTGTTTTGCATCGATAGATCAGAGTTTGTGTTATTCCATCGATTGGCAAGTATAAATTTCTCATTTTGTCTCGTCCATTTTGGAGTTCTCTGATCTCATCTACCAGGTAATTGTAATGCTAGATTCCAAACAATTTGAAAAGCCAATTTTCGTTGTGATCGACTCTTCTTTGTTGGAGTTATTTCCACGCACGCAGACCGGAAGATCTCTGTTGTCCTGGACTGGACAAGTACGTAGAGTCTAAATTAATGGTGACATTGTTGGGAGTTCGATCAAAGTTCTATATTTTGCTAGATAAAAAAAATATTCATAGATATAAAAGTGAGGACAATATGTATCTTCATTAGTATGAGACATTTTCTAGTGATATCAAAAGTAAAACTATGAGAATTATACTTAAAATAAACAGTATCATACCAGAATGAAGTTAGGGTCATCGTTGTCCTTAACAAAGACATTCCTACATAATAGTAAACTTGAATATTTGCCCTTATATTTTTGTTGCAATACTATCATCTTTTAACTTAAAAAAAAATGTAAGTGAACAAACTCGTGAACAGTCAAGTTTTGAAAGGGTTGTAATAACTTATTTCATTATAATATATTAAGGGAAGAATTCAAACATTTAAAGATAATTAATGTCTCCACTATGTTTGAATCAATTAAATTTAATAACTTAAACTTAAAAGATAATAGTGTCCATCTCGTGTATTTGTTATTGAAACTATGTTGTTTTATTATTATTATTCTTTTTAAATACGATATTATTCTATAATATAAACACGACTTTTAGGGTCATTGTATTTGTTTATTAGAATTTGTATGTCACGTGAAGTGGCCTAAAAATGAGGGAAACATTGTCTTTTTTGTTTAAGGCTTTGGGCAAAAGTTACAATATCACTCAACCAAACACTCCCTTCCAAACCCTCAATTATTGTCATTATAATTTTAAAATTCTCAAATTAATGTTGGATAATTGAGCCACTAAGTTTGCTTATTTGCTTTATTTGCCCTTTTTCATTCTTTTCATAATTGTGAGTTGTATGATTTGATTCTCTACATAGGGTTTGATATTCCACGGGAGTATCACGTGGTGTAAAAATATGGTAATATTTTGCTTGTGAATGTAATAAATTGATACTTGTTTTGAAATTATTATTTTTATTCAACAAATAAGGTAGTATTTTTTTTAACCATGTTTATTTATATGCACTCTTTTAATTTGTACTTTATAAACCTATTTTTGTGATCATTAGTCATATTTGAAAGTTGAAAAAAAAATATATATAATTTTCTACGTAGGTTTATTGTTTTTTGAATTTTAGTTGAGATTTCATAATTATTCATGAGCCAAAAAATGTTATAGGAAGAAAACGTGTTTATAAGTTTTAATTTGGTTTTATAAAGTATAAATTGAAGTTTGATATATATAGAATAATGGTAGGTTGATTTAGCTCACATGTATATCTCGTCTGATTTTAATGGGTTTCACATAGTTATAATCATATCCTTTGATTTTGAAAAAAGTATGTTTAAAAAATTATTAAAACGAACTACATCTTTAGCCATGACCACAAGTAGTGTTTTCACAAATTAAATGTTGAGAAGCAAAATCTAAATGAAAACACGTAGTTTTACCTTGGTTTCAAGCAATTGTTTGTTTTGTGAACTTTACATTTGAGGGAGAAAAATCAATTTTATATTTACAAGATCAAACTTTTAATATCATTAAATTATACTTAAATTTAGATAAATATCCAACATTGTTATCCAATTTTAATTTTTAATCATCCACAAATAAGATCTAATTACCTTATTTTATTTTATTATTTTATTACATCAACATTTGGGAGATGATTGAAATTCATGGCATCTTGGTCGTAAGTCTTATTTGATGTCAGTTGAGTTATGCTTTTGTTGGTCATTGTTTTCTTTTTTAAATACACGTCTCAAATATGGAGAATAATTTTAATATTCTACGACCTTTTCTTTAGTTCAATAATACGTAAAAATGATATAAATCAAACTTTTAATATTATAGTAAATGATACTGTGTTGTGGTTTAAATCAAACAACATGAACATAATTTAACTTATATAAAAAATATGTAACTTCGATTCCATATTCAAGAGACCAAATATAAATAAAATGACGAGTTTGAATTTACAACATTTATTTGTCAATAAAATGTTGACTAACTTGATAGATTAAAATAAATAGAATTGAATTAACTTGGAGCACAATGCAAGAATCTACTTAGCATTAATGTGGCATTGTGTTTATAACCCAACTCGATTATTTTTTCCGGCCTTTCTGCTAAGATCAATTATGCATCGCACGAATTTCAACTGTTTGATCATTTTTGCTCAATCAATCGAGGACTTGTTGGTGACTCTCATAATTAATATATTTTTTTAATCGCAGACCTTGGGAAATGGCAATGTAAAAAATTTATTATTTTTATAATTATTTAAATTAAAGATTCTCTTTGAGAACCAAAGTGATGTTGGGTTGGGTCATGATGTATTAAGTTATTTATTATTTATTTTAACAATATACATATTAAGTTTAAATCTCATTTTTTGCCTCTCTAAATTTTGACACTAGAGAGAAATTTAGAAAAATGACGTAATTTCATGCACTTTAAAGTTGTTTGACTCGTATTTTGAAATTAATGACAAATATGATTTTTTTTTTTTTTCGTATTGTGCATTATGTCTAAATTAAGGACATTGCGCTCTAGCTCTCCCACACTCACTCACTCGTGATAATAATGAGTGGTCGAAATTCTAGAGACAAGAAAAGAGCAAGGAAAATCTCTCTCACTCTCACTCTCCCTCTAGTTCCCGCTCTCCCTTTAGTTATACTGTCTGTCTCATGTTTCTCTAGCTCTTTGTTTCTCTTGTTACAGTTCTAACTCCACTGCTTGAGCTTTTCTCGCTCTCCCTCTAATTCTCGCTCTCGGTCTAGCTTTATTGTTCCTTTCTTTGACTTTTTTTTTTTCTCTAGACTTTCGACCATTCATTTGAGCGAGCAGCAACAAAGCTAGAGTGATGGCGTTTTCGCGTACGAGAGTGTAAATAATGAAGACCGCCTCATGCCTTTGTGGGTAATTTTGCACATATTGCCACGTCAGAATGAGTCATATTTCATTATTTTCAAAACACATGTTATCAATCATTAAAATGCCAGAAAACGGATTAACCGTATGAAACCCCCTTCTTTTATTTTAGTCCCTACATTTTAAAAACACGTATTATATTTTTCTAACGTTTAAATTAACCATTTGATTTCAATATTGTCTTGATCTATGTTATTCTAAAAAGTGACCATCTTGATCATTTTGTTCATTTGTATTTAATCTATTGTCACAATTTAAACACGATACTACACTCACAATCTTTTTTAAAATATATTCATAACCTTATATTAAAGGTTTTCTCGTCGTATATATAATATATTTGAGTTGTAACTTTGAAACACATGTACTAAAATAATTATTTTTAAAAGTATAATGGCGAAAATAAAAGTTTTGAAAAAGACTAAAATGAACCAAGTATAAAGTACAATTACTATAATGAACAAAATAGATAATCAATATATTGTGAAGATCAAAACAATATATTCAAACCTAACTATTTTAATCATTATTAATGTTCTATCAATTTGATCGCTAGACAATTTACATGGTTGCAGTACATGTTCAGGTGAAGTACATATTTTAAAAGTTTGTGCATAGAATAGAGCAAAAACATTTAGGGGCCGTTTGGATTGAGGAGTTGGGGGAGTAGGAGTTGTAACAATATAATCATGGAAGTTTCGAGCTTGACTTTTGCATAGAATAGTCCTCCATGAAATTTACATACTATTTGTTCCCACAATATAATCATGGAAGTTTCAAGCTTGACTTTTGCAAGTATGACATTAATTTTTTTTTAAATATTGTAACACCAAGTAACCTATTGAATTTATTTTGCCAATTAAATATCATACCTCTCATTATAAATAGTAGCTTCAATAATTCATAATTTCATAGAAGTCACTTCTCTTTTATAACATTGTGTATATATATATCGTCTTAATTATATGTAGAATATATAAATTAGTAGCACACATTTGTTTACGAAAAATTATACATTAGGTTGTTTATTTATTTTGATACATTGGTTTATACATCACAATTCAAATAAATATATAGAATTTTAAAAGTATAAATAAATATTCGGAATATGTCTTTTATTCTCATATTACATCCAAACTATAAAATATATACGTGTCTAATTATATGATATTAAAGTATGAAAATAAGACTACGTGAATAAAAGGGAACAATTTATTGCTTTATTTGTTGGGAAAATGATTTTTAAGTTTTTATATGATATTAAAGTATGAAAATAAGACTACGTGAATAAAAGGAAACAATTTATTGCTTTATTTGTTGGGAAAATGATTTTTAAGAAGCCAAAATTATATTTCCGTCCTTAAAATATCTTTTCATTTATATCCTTAATCTTTTAGGTCGTGTTTGTTAACCATTTGTTTTTTAAAAATTAAACTTTAAAATATTTGTTTATGTTATATTATCTATTATATACCTATATTTTTAAAAAGTAAGCTAAGTTTTGAAAAAAAAAAAAAAAAAAAAAAAAAAAAAAGTTTTCAAAGGCTTGTTTTTTATTTTGAAATTTGACTAGAAACTTAAATGGTACCTAAAAAAGATAGAAATAATGGTAGAGAAAATGAGAGAAGTTGTAAAACAACAAGCATGATTTTAAAAAACAAAAAACAAAAAAGAAAATAAATTGTTATCAAACAATAACTTAAAGATAGGTTTGGTATGCAATTCATATTATATTTTATGTTTTTAGATTTATTGAATTTAGTGAATGTGGTTTGACATGTGTGTGTTTCAAAAATTGTTTTTGGATTATGTGATCTTAGTAGAATTATGAAAACAAAATTTTCATATTTTCAATGTATACAAAGAATTTAGAATTTAAAAATGCAAATTAATTATATTAAATAAAGATAAAAGACTTAATAAATAAAATATTTCAGGTTATAAACTCAATTTTCCTTTGTTAAATTGAACTATGTATAATACAATATATTATAAATGATATAATATTATATTATAAAATGACAACTTTATAAAATTTATAAAAATCTAGTTCACAAATGAATTATTAATGACTTATATTCATTCCAATAATTAATATTACAACTACAACTAATTTCATGATTTATAAATATGTTATAGAACACATTTTAAACAACTATTTAGAATGAAATCAAAATTTTAAATATGCTACCAAACACATATGAAAATATGAAATAAAACTATGTTTTCATTTAATTTTTCGTTTTCAAATTTCTATTTTCAAATGGTTTACCAAACAAGCCCTAAAATATCAATTTCCATTTTGCATATTGATTTTTTCCCAATTAAGTCGGTACAATACAATTACTAGATGGAATATATATATATATATATATATATTATATTTTCGTACAAAACATATAAATTAAAATTTTGATAATTATACGAGCTCGCCAAATATTATTTACCAACATTTTAATTAGACTTATTTTTAATAACGAATAATTTTAAATTGAGCATGTTCCTACCAAGATAAATCATATAAAAGAACTTTTAAAAACGTCATTTCTAATATGTTGCAAACCTAGCCAGTGTTTTTAAATTTAAGTTATTAACTAAAAAAAAAAAAAAAAGTTGTTTGTGTCTATGTGAGTGATTTGTTTTTTTTTTTAATTAAATCAATTACTTATCAAGACACGAAATGAAAAGTTTTAAAAACTTATTTTAAAATTCAAAACATCAAAATAAAAAAAATGAAATATTGAAAACTATTTTTTACATCATATGCATGCTTCTTCAACACTCTACTTTCTCAGAGTTTGAAATTTGATGCATGGAGCGAAACGAACAAGCAAATAAGAAATAACAATGGCGGCCGTTGCCCATCTTCTTCATTCCTTCTGGTACAAAACTCAACCCTCTGCAACTCTAAACAGTAATCCGTAACCCATTCTGGTTTTTCTCTTTGTTCATCTCTCTCCTCTCTTTTCGTGCCCAGTTTTCCAATATTCAATTCTCTCCCTCTCTTCCCTAGAGAGATAAAACCCAAAAGCCAAACAAAAAACAAGCATCCAAAGCGCGGCGTGGGTAGTGGGTTTTGGTTTTGATAATCTCAAGACAATGCTCCTCAATCCTTATTTTATTCCTCTCCTTGATGAATCGCCATTGCTAGTTCTTCGAGAGAAACTGTAAAGAGGCTGCAAAATCAATGATACGAACCCGAGAAGAAGGGTTTGGAAATTGATGCAAATGTCGTCGATGCCCTCTTCGAGACAACATTTCCCCTTCTTCTTCTTCATTTTCATCTTCTTCTCTTTTCTTCAATGTGTTTCTTATGTCTCTGCTACCAATGGCGAAGCTTCTCTGTTGTTTTCATGGATTGGAAGTTCTAGTGGTTCTTCTCATTTCTCTGATTGGGATGTTTTCGACCCTAATCCGTGTAACTGGACCGCGATTTCTTGTTCTCCTCAAGGCTTTGTTACTGAAATCAATATTCAGTTCGTTCCTCTTCGGCTTCCTCTGCCTTCGAATCTCTCTTCGTTTCGGTTTCTTCAGAAGTTTGTTATCTCCGGTGCCAATGTCACCGGGAAAATCCCCGCCGATATCGGAAACTGCACTGAGCTTACAGTTCTCGACTTAAGCTTCAATAATCTCGCGGGTTCTATTCCCGGAAGTATTGGGAATCTTCGGAAGTTAGAGGACTTGATTTTGAACGGAAACCAGTTAACGGGGAACATTCCGGCGGAGTTAGGGCTTTGCTCTAGCCTCAAGAATCTCTTCGTTTTCGATAATTTACTGTCGGGATTTTTGCCGCCGGAGGTCGGAAGGCTGGCAAATCTCGAAGTTCTTCGAGCGGGAGGTAACAAAGAAATCACAGGAGAAATCCCGCCGGAGATCGGAAACTGTAGTAAACTGACATTGTTAGGGCTGGCCGATACTCGGATTTCCGGCCGGTTACCGTCGTCGCTGGGAAGGCTTCAGAATCTTCAGACATTATCGATTTACACGACTTTGCTCTCCGGTGAAATCCCTTCCGATTTAGGTAACTGTTCCGAGCTTATTGATTTGTATCTTTATGAAAATAGTCTCTCTGGTTCGATTCCTCCACAGATAGGGAAGCTTACAAAACTTGAGCAATTGTTCTTATGGCAGAACAGCTTAGTTGGGGCAATCCCAAAAGAGATTGGTAACTGTAGCAGCTTGAGAAGAATTGATTTCTCTTTGAATTATCTGTCTGGGACTTTACCTTTAACTTTAGGGACACTTTCAAAGCTAGAGGACTTTATGATTAGTGATAACAATGTCTCTGGTTCAATTCCTGCTAGTCTTTCCAATGCCAAGAATTTGTTGCAGTTGCAATTTGATAACAATCAGATTTCTGGGTTGATTCCATCAGAGCTTGGGGCTTTGTCAAAGCTTACTGTGTTGTTGGCATGGCAGAACCAGCTTGGAGGAAGCATTCCTGAAAGTTTGGAGGGATGCAGTAATCTTGAAGCCATTGATTTGTCTCACAACTCACTCACAGGTGCTATTCCTTCTGGCTTGTTTCAGCTTCATAATCTCACTAAACTTCTGTTGATTTCCAATGATTTATCTGGTCCAATCCCGCCTGAAATCGGTAATGGTAGCTCACTCGTGCGGTTGCGGCTTGGGAACAACCGGATTACGGGTGGGATTCCGAGAACAATTGGCAGCCTGAGTAGTTTAGACTTTCTTGATCTCTCTAGGAATCACATCTCTGGTCCATTGCCTGATGAGATTGGCAATTGCAGAGAGTTGCAGATGATAGACTTGAGCTATAATGCATTAGAAGGTCCCTTGCCCAGCTCGTTGGCATCTTTGTCTGACCTTCAGGTCTTAGATGTTTCATCTAACCGATTTTCAGGTCAGCTACCGGAGAGCTTTGGGAGTGTTGTTTCGTTAAATAAGCTTGTTTTGAGAGTAAACTTGTTCTCAGGATCAATACCGCCATCGCTTGGGCTGTGTTCAGGTTTGCAACTGCTCGATCTTAGTAGTAACCGTTTTACTGGCAACATTCCAGTGGAGCTGGGACAGTTGAATGCTCTTGAAATTGCTCTCAATCTCAGCAACAATGAGCTCTATGGACCAATCCCTCCTCAAATATCTGCACTTACCAAGCTTTCGGTACTCGACCTGTCACGGAATAAGCTCGAGGGTGACTTGAAACCGCTTGCAGGGCTCAGTAATCTGGTTTCTCTCAATATCTCTTACAATAACTTCACTGGTTTCCTTCCTGATAACAAGCTTTTCAGGCAGCTATCACCAACAGACCTGACTGGCAATGAACGACTCTGTTCTTCGATCAGGGACTCGTGTTTCTTAATCGATGGATCGGGACTAACAAGAAACAAAAACAATGCGAGACTATCACATAAGCTTAAGCTAGCCATTGCCTTGCTCGTTGTTTTAACATTTGCCATGATAATCATGGGGATTATTGCAGTGGTTAGAGCAAGAAGAAACATAATTGATGATGATGATTCGGAGTTGGGAGACAAATGGCCTTGGCAATTCACACCCTTTCAGAAACTAAATTTCTCCGTGGACCAAGTACTAAGATGCCTCATAGATTCAAATGTGATTGGAAAAGGATGTTCTGGGGTTGTCTATCGGGCCGATATCAGTAATGGTGAGGTTATTGCAGTGAAGAAGCTCTGGCCAACAATATCAGCTGCCAATCATGGATATACTGATGATAAACCGAGGGTTCGTGATTCATTCTCGACGGAGGTGAAAACGTTAGGCTTGATCCGGCACAAGAACATTGTTAGATTCTTGGGTTGTTGTTGGAACAAAAACACAAGGTTGCTCATGTATGATTACATGCCTAATGGGAGTTTGGGAAGTCTCCTTCATGAAAGAGGAGGGAATGATGGCTTGGACTGGGCACTTAGGTACAAAATTTTGCTTGGTGCAGCACAAGGCCTTGCTTACTTGCACCATGACTGTGTCCCTGCCATTGTTCACAGGGACATCAAGGCCAATAACATTCTCATTGGCCTAGATTATGAGCCTTACATTGCTGATTTTGGCCTCGCCAAGCTTGTCGATGAAGGCAATTTCGGTCGGTCATCCAATACCGTTGCGGGTTCTTATGGATACATTGCTCCTGGTAAGTGTTCTTCCTTTAATCTGTAGTTTTCTACCTTATAATCATCTTTGAAATGGCCAGCTACATATGAACCTTCATCCAAAGAATCGATCTCGGTTCTCAAGTCGAACGTTGATTCTTTCGTTGTAGACAAACATTGCTTGTTTTTTAACTCGATATTAAGAATCATTTTTAACAAACTTTCTCCCATTTTTGTTTCCTTTCAGAATACGGATACATGATGAAGATCACAGAAAAGAGCGACGTTTACAGCTTTGGCGTCGTAGTATTAGAAGTCTTAACAGGAAAGCAACCAATTGATCCAACAATACCAGAAGGGCAACATGTGGTTGATTGGGTGAGGCAGAAGAAAGGAGTGGGAGTTCTAGACATAGCCCTTCTGTCCAGGCCAGACTCAGAGATAGAGGAATGCTGCAAGTTTTAGGCATAGCATTGCTGTGTGTGAACTTCTCCCCGGACGAGCGCCCGAACATGAAAGACGTTGCTGCCATGCTTAAAGAAATCAAACACGAAACCGACTCAAAGATCGACGTGTTCGTGGAAGGAGGAAGTGATCATGTTCAAGAAAACAAGAGGCCAAAGGGGGGGGTGGCAATGGCAGCAGCTTCGTCCTCTTCTAAACTGGGAATAGAAAGTGCTTGTGCCAAAAGCGATGGTTTCAGCCTCTCTTCTTCCTCACTGCTTCACCCATCTTCCTCCATTGCCAAAATGGGATTCAAGTAATTTAAAGAACTGTATAAAATAACAACAAAGGAGAGTTTGTGATTTTCCATTGTTTTCTTCGGCTGTTCACTGTTTTTTCTTTTAAATCCTTTCCAATATTTTCTATGTAAAGAGATGGAACAAACTGTAATTTTAACTGACATTGTTTTAACTTCTCCACTCAATTTTTTAGTAACGCTTGAACTTTGGTAGTAGAAGATGAACCATGCTCAAACTAAGAAATATCAATAATTTTAAGGCCCCATTTTTGTGCGGAGCTACAATAGGCCCAGGGGACTCGAGCCTCCCGGACTTGACAAAACTTTAATATAAGTACAATTTTGTTTCACAATTTTTCGATATTATACCTTTTGGCCTGATGGCCTAATCTATAAGTTTTAGTTTGTAATGATTTAATATATGTACTCTTAGTTTTGTAATAATTTAGCCCATAACGTAAAAGTACTGTTAAGATTTAACGAGATTTTTTATATATGTAGATCAATATACCGATTAGGGACCAAATATGTTCATAAACAACAAAGACTAAGTCACCGCATAATAAAATTTGACTCTTAATTTCGAAGAAATTCAAGTTAAATTGCTATAACATTTAAAGTACCAAGATTAAATTGTCATCTACTAAAGTTTAAGGAGTAAATTGTTATAACTTTAAAAGTACAAATGCTAATGCCTAGTTAGATAATCATTTGATTTTTTTTTTTAAAATTGTGTTTGTTTTCTTATCATTTTTCTATAATTCTTTGCGATAACTATCATCTTTCTTAAAGAAATTTGAATTCTTAGCTAAATTTAAGAAATAAAAACAAGTTTTTGAAAATTACTTTTTTTAGTTTTCAAATTTTGGGTTGGTTTTTGAAAAAATAGTTAAAAAGTTAAAAACAAAAGAAGGAAACTCCTAGGTGAAATTTAATATTTATAGAATTCATTTTAAAAAAAGAAAAATTAAATGGTCATCAAACTAGACCTTCAAGAACTAGATTGTTAATTCCATTAAAGTTTAGGTACTAGTGTTTTTTAACCTACGGAACAAACTATCATTAAAATATACCAAGCCGCTCTGACATAAAGTTTTGGATTCGCCAAAGTCCAATTTCATAACCATTTTGTTTTTTGGTTTTTGATTTTTAAAATTGTACATGTTTTTTATTTATTATCTTCATCTTATGATATTACCTACAACGATTCTCATAATTTTTAAGAAAACACATGAATTCGAACCTAAATTCAAAAAACAACACAAAATTTTAGAAACTAATTTCTTTTTGTTTTCAAAACTTGGTTTAGTTTTTGAAAACACAACTAAAAAGTAGATAAAAAAACACAAAAAACTATTAATAAAACTAGTATTTATAAGTTTAATTTTAAAAAACCAAACAACAATCAAACGACACCTAAACATTCCTGATTATTTCATTTTAGTTCTTTTAAGTTTTTCATCAATCACCATAAATCCTTCAACTTTTAAATGTTTCTATGGTCTTCTGCACATCTCAATCTCAATATCAATCAAGACATCATTATCATTCATCTAGAAAATCATATGTGCATCTATATATATATATATATATATATATATATATATTTTGTATATGTATGTATGTAGGCTTCCCTTGAAAAAAATAAAAAGAAAATTCATAGAATCTGACGTTCAAATTCATGCCGCTACAATTATAATGATATATTATATGCATAAATAAATATAAGTTTTTTGTTTTAACATCTAAATTTTACACGAAAATTATTTTTTTAGTTCAAAAACTACAGCGTTAAAGATTGGATCATGACTTTTGAAATTATATAATTAGCACCTTGTGTATTGAGTTACATTTTTTTTAGCCGATGAGTGTAGGGTACCCTTTCAAGCACCGAAACTTGATCATACTCAATAGCCAACAATAAGAAGCAGCCAAATGATGCTGCCTTTCCGTAGTCCTCTAATAAGAAATTTCTGGCATTGAAGACAAAATTCAAATACACTCAACCCACCTGAAGAAGAAAGTTTATTAAAAACCGGTTAAATTAGAAAAAATAAATAAAAATACAAATAATATGTCATAAAACAATTACTCTTGTGGAAACTAAGATCCTCAAGAACACAAGTGGTGGAAAGACTATGTTAAATTACCACAATCTAAACGCTTAAATTTATAGATTATAGTAAATTTAATAGTTTGTTGTAGTTTAAAGATTATAGTAAATTTAATAGTTCGTTGTTTTATTGTCAAAGAGATCAGAGGTTCGAATACTTTTACATCCATAAATTTTGTTGAAGACAAATAATTTATCACTCTACTTTAACAAAAAATATTAAAAAAAAATGGTTAATGAAATAAAAATTTGTTGAAATTCTGTCACTCCATATTTTAACAAAATTATTAAACAAAAAAGATGATGAATTAAAATAAAAATGTTAGATTACAAGTTTAGTACTTGAACTTTCATGTTTGTGTCAAATAGATCCATTTAAGTACTTTAAAAAGTTTTTTAATAGATCCTTGAACCTCAAAAAGTGTTTAATAAATTCGGTTAAATTACACGTTTAGTCCCTGAAACATTTATAGTTGTGTGTATTTGGTCTCTAAACTTTTAAAAAGTGTCTATTAGGTCCTTGATCAACTTTCAATTGCGTGTCTAAATTGGCCCATGTTGTTAACTCCGTCAAACTCCATTAGTTAAATGCTTATGTGACATACTAGCAATGTAAATATAAAGATTATGTGTCAAATAACAAACATGGGATAAACTTAAATGAGTTTGAAATTATGGTGGATTTTTTTAGTTTTTTTTTTTTTAATTAAATGGGTCGAGAGGATTGGGTGGGTTAGGGTGGATTTTTACATGACCTATTTTAAAGTTTAAAGACTAAATAGATAGAGTATAAAAGTACATAGACTAAATGTGTAATTTAACCAATAAATTTTCAAACTTATAATTTTATGGACTCAATTTATAAAACATTATTTTAAAAAAATGATTTTGGAGGAGAGATTTAAAATTAGTGGTATGCAATCCATATTCTGTTTTATGTTTTCAGATTCACTTAATTCAGTGAATACGTATTTGGCATGACGTGTTTTCGAAAACTGTTTTTGGTTTATGTGATCCAAATAATAGAAATTCTGAAAACAACATTTTTTATGTTTTCATTGTATCCATATTTTGAATTTGAAAATTTAAAATGCATAATTGTATTAAATAAAGATAAAATCTTAATAAATATAGTATTTCATGTTTATAAACTTAATTTACTTTTGTTAAATTAAAATATATATAATATTATATTATACAATAATAATTATATAAAATTTATATTAAAAAAACATGTTCATAAATTAATTAATAATGTCTTATATTCAATTTAATATTTAATTTTGCAACTATAACTAATTTTATGATTTATAAATATATTATAAAACACATTTTAAACTACTGTTTAAAATATAATTAAATTTCTAAATCTGTTACCAAACACATATTTAAAAACATAAAATACAACTTTATTTTTGATTGAATCTCTTTTTTTCAGATGGCCTACCAAACAAACTCTTAATTACCAACATTAATAACATCATGTCATTATCATCCCATAATGAACCGACACGTGGATACCCATTGGGCAAGAAATTCAGGTCAACTGACAAACGCCACCGGAACAGAAGTATTCCGGCCATGCAAAGGAATCGACATGCCGCCGTTCCACTACCATAAATATTTCTCGTCTTTCAATTTAATTTCAACCAACTCTCTGATCGCAAAATTTAAAAATTTCTCTTTCCGAGAACGACAATGTCTCAGTGCCCTAATTAAATTCAATTACCATTTACTCCTCAACAATACACGGCTTTGCATTTACACCCTTCAACTGTTCCTTTTTCCATTTTCCACCCTATATAATCCCCTTTGCCACTACTGCTCCATGCAAATATATCCATGCAATTTAGAGATAAAGAGATCAGGGGATGAAAATGGAGAAGCTGCTTTTTGTAATGCTCTTGTTGGCCGTTGTCGCGGCGGCGCGTAATGTTCCCGGTGGTGAGCAGGTGCAGTTCGTGGACGCCGTTGAAGTGAAGGCGGCGGAGTTGCCGAGGGACGGTGGTGATAATGGTGTTCGTGATGAGAAGAATTTTATCTACGGCGGCGTTGGCGGCTTTGCTGGCATGGGCGGGTATTATTCAAATTAAATTACCCATAAACTCTTTTTTTTTTTAATAGAAAATTTTAAAATGGTGGGATTTTTTTTAGTTCAATGACAACTCTAAAAAGTAGAAATATTTGAACTTCTAACTCTATCAAAACTTTTTTTAGTTTAAGAGCATTAAGTGCCGTTTGAACTTTTTAAACCTCTTTAGTCAAGTGTATGTGTTTTAACTACTTAAGAATATTTAAATTGATAAAGATATAGCGATCAATAATTTGGCATTTAATTTTGTTATGATATCATGCATGTAAAAGCACTATTAAATATGTTTTGAAACAAAAGGACTCTAAAATTAGTTTAGATAATCTTTTAAATTTTTTCTTTAGAATAATATTTAGTCATTCTATAATTGACAATATTTTTATCACTATGAAGAAAGTGTTTTTAGTCCTTCACACCAATTAAAAGGAAATTAGGTGAAACATAAGCTAAATTCAAATTTTAAGGTCCAATGATTTTGTTTTTATTTTTTAATTTTAAAAACCATGCTTGATTCCTCGCATTGTTTAAAAGCACATTTTCATTTTGAGTAATTAGGAACAAAAACAACATTTAAAAACTCATTTCCTTGAGTTTTTCAAAAATTAACTTAAAATTTGAAACGTTTTTTAAAAATGTGAAACAATTAAAACAAAGAAATGCATGAGAGAACTTGGGGGTAGCGTTTAACTGTTTATGTTAATTGGATTTTAAAAGTAAAAAATAAAAATAAAAGAATGGTGAAACAGGTACGCTGGTTTGGGTATGCCGATGTTGGGTGGTGCTGCTGGGATCGGAAAATTTGGTGGAATTGGAGGGTTCGCCGGAATCGGTAACCCGGGTGGCGGCGGCGGCCTGGGCGGTGGAGGAGGATATGGTGGCGGCGGCGCTGGTGGCGGAGGAGCTGGCGGAATTGGCGGTCTAGCTGGGCATGGACTTGGCGGAATAGGTGGCCTAGCTGGACATGGACTTGGCGGAGCTGGCGGAATAGGTGGTCTAGCTGGACATGGACTTGGCGGAGCTGGTGGTGTCGGAGGATCCGACGGCGGTGTCGGGGGAGACGGCGGAGCAGGCGGCGGTCCGGTGAGTGGCGCTGTTCGGCCATAAGTTCTCAAAAAACGTGATGTTTAAATTATTAAATTTCCACCCGCACGTGTTATTGTTTAGTCTGCAGTGTTTTAATTTTTGTGTTTGCAAAAAGGTGGCGGCTTTGTGTTCAAAGCTATATGCATGCATGCATGCACGTACTTATTTCCGTCTTCTATGAATAAATATTCCTTTTCCTCGTAGAATTTCTAATCCTCTAATTTCCTTTTGGACCATGGGGATTACTGCAATTTAAATAATATAATTAAACAAATGGAGGAAAAAAATCAATGTTTTATATTATTAAACATTATGATTATATCAATAAATAATTATATCAATTTAAACTCTAAACCTTTGTGAGTGAATCAATTTAGATAATCCATTGGTGATTTTTAACTACTCTCACTTATTTCATTTAAAATCTAACTCGAAATCACCTAAATAATTCAAATTATTTTTATCCTAAAATCCTACTAAAGTAGTAAGAAAATTATCAAATGATTTTTACTAAATAAGTAGAGAAACATAAAAAAAAGACAAATAGATTAAAAATACTCATATTAATAAAAAAAAACTATTACTATCCATTTGATTTCATAGTTTTATCTCTAATATTATACTAAAAATTTGACAAGGGCTAAATTAATTCACATACGAAAGTTTATATAGTTGTAGTTTATGCCGTTGTTAGTTTAGAGTTTTAAAATAATACTCCCTAAAATTTAAGAGGATAAATTTATTTTTTTCTTTAAAAAATTGAAAGCATGTCAACGTTAGTAAAAAAAGAAATTAAATACACAAACTAAATAAACTAAAAAATATATATTACAGGAATTTATTAGATTTTTTTTCTCTCTCGTTAAATATACACAACCATATTTTTGGCCTAAATTTATTTATCATTAATCGGAAAAAATCGAACAATTAATTATTAACTAATAAGTTCAGTGTATTAAATGACGATATTAGAGATTTTTGCATGTGGCCACCACTTGTAAGATGTGCACTTTCTACCTCATAGTCTAAACCTGCACGTCTCGAACCTCGATCCAATATTTGAGATGGAAAAAGAAAGAATCTAATATGGTATCATAGCTCATTAAACTCAAAGCGGGTATTTGTCTAAAAATTGAAATGGGTTCCGATAATATACAATTGAAGGATATGTTACAAACAAAAATTAATTTTTTATTTTATTTTTATAAATAAATTTGTGTGGTTAGAAAATGGTTGTATCATAGATAGGATGCAATCCATTGCATCCAATTACAACTCTTTAAAAATACGTATATTTATTCTTTTAAAAAATTATAATCAATATTACTCTTAACATTTCAATCTAATAAGTGTGAAAATTGATTAGAATAAATTGATTATGACTAAAAGGAATTTAAATCTAAAAGAACGACATTATGTTGTTATGCAATGTACGTATAAACTTTTCAATCAAAATTCTATATATATTTATATTTTAAGAGAAGTTTTAAAAACATTGATGAAATATCAAAGTTTAAGAGTAGTTTATATTCTAATATATTCATATTATTTGTAATGTTACAACTCTTTAAAAAAAATATGAGTATTTTTTAAATAAATTGTAAAGTTTAAGAGTGTTTTTTTTTTAATTCAGCCCATTTAAAAAATAAAAGTTAAAAAAAAAAGTCGTTACTAAAAATTTTGATACTACTACAATAATATGAATTCTATTTCTATTTATTATCAGTTATATTATCATCATTTAAAAATAATGTAAACACACACATCAATAAAATATTAGTTACACACACACTCGGCTTGTTATAGATAATTTTTTTTTAATTAAAAAGAGGTAAATTATAAATTTATAATGCTTACATTCAATAATGTTTCTTCCTTACAGTAATTCAAATTGTTATCGAAAAAAGAGCATATATCAAATGATTATTAAGTGCATGTTTATTTTCTGAGTTTTGGCATGATTTTTTAAGTCGATATTTAATATCACCGTTTGTTTAAATGATTTTTAATTTTCAAAATACAAGATATTATTATGATATTATTATTTGGAGAACTTTATGTATATGGTGAAACTCATTAAAGTACTTATATGAACTTAGCATTCATTATCTAAGAGTTATACAAATTTGAAAAACTACTTGCAACAAGAGACAACTACCACTGCCTACTTGAGAATGTTAATTCATCTAGCTAAAGTATACACTATTATTGACATGTTTAAGATTTGAATATTTTCATTTGCAAGTGTTTTTCTAATGAGAAATTTGCATAGAAAACTCTTTTTTACGCGCATTAATGTGATTTGACTCATGTTCTGAAATTAATGATATTTGACCTTTTTTGTACTGTGCATTCCGTCCAAATTACCGTAAGGGCATCATACTCTAATTCTAGCTCTCTCGCTCTCGCTCAAGTCTCGTTCTCGCTCTCGCTCAAGTCTCGTTCTCGTTCTCGCTCTCGCTCTCGCTTATGATAGTAATTAAGTTGTCAAAATTTCTCCAGAAAATAAAAAAAATAAAAATAAAAATCACACTATAGTTGACTCGCTCCCGCTCTCGTTGTCTTGCTCTCGCTGTCGCGTTCTCGCTGACTCGCTCTCGCTCTATCTCTGCTACTCCAACTCTTCTCTGACTTTTTTTTGTCATTTTTTCTTTATATTTTTTTCCATTCATTTGAGCGAGAGCGAGAGCGAGACAACGAGAGCGAGACAGCGGGAGCGAGAGTGTTTCCGCGTGCGAGAACGTGAATAAGAAAGACCGCTTCATATTACCCTTATGAGTCATTTTGCGCACATTGTCATGTCAAAATGGGTCAGATTTCATTATTTTGAAATGTCAGGTCAAATGTCATTAATGCATGAAAAAACGGGTTATCCGTACGAAAACCCCTTTTCTAATAACTTATAAATGAATGAATGTTAAATTATAAGTTTATGTCAAGAGAGCCCATTAATAATATTCTTTAATGCCCTTGTACCCTTACTGACAACTAGATTGTTAGTTACCTTAAATAAATTTGTTTTATTCTCTGTATTTGCACAATTTGGTATATATAGGTATACAGTGCCCTTTGATCACTCATTCTTAATAATGAAGATTCTCTCTCTTGTGATCATACTCTACTCATTGAAATTCAATACTTTGTTATGGTATCAGAGCATCTAAAGGTCTAACGACCATAGACGATCCTGTGAAAGATAAAGAAAAGCAGCAGATGGAGGGTTCTTCTCCAGAGAGAAGTTTTTCCGATTTGGTCAATTCCTCTCAAAATCAAAAGGTGATTAACCTTGGAAACAAGGTAACCACGGTAAAGCTTGAAGACGAAAATTTCCTGTTATGGAAGCTCCAAGTAATGACCGCTCTTGAGGGCATGATGCATTGCAACACATTCAAGAAGATAAAGAAGTACCACCCAAATACCTAATTTCGAAAGTTCGACAACTCGGGTTACGAATCCGACCTTCGATCATTGGGTTCGGCAAGACAGTTTGGTGACAACATGGCTGCTTAGTTCGATGACGAATTCGTTGCTCTTCAAAATGCTAGAGTGCGGCACAACATATGAGGTATGGAAAATCTTAAATGCAAGATTTGCTTCAAGAAATCTAGCTAGGGTTATGGATTTGAAATCCAAACTTGAAACTATCAAGAAAGGAAGTCTGAGTCTGGAAGAATACTTTTCGAAAGTCAAGAATCTCATCGATTCCTTAGCTACAGCAGTCGAAAGATTTCTCACGAGGATCATGTTATGCATATTCTCTTTGGTTTAGGATCGAATTTGATTCTATTATATCGATAATATGAGAAAGATGAAACTCCATCAACTGCGCAGAAGATTTATTCCTCCTCTTAGCCCGAGAACATGAAATACCCGAAACACAACAATCAATTCGGATGGTACTCTACCATCGGTGAATCTTACTACACGAGCAGCGACCAAACAATCGTCAAATACCTCTTAATCCTCAAATACAGATTCTAATCGGAGACGGAATAATCAAGGTGGTCAGGGAGGAAGAAACAAGCGGTTTTGGAATAATGGTAACAAACCGCAATGTCAAGTCTATGTCGATTTGGGCATCTTTGCCTTTGGAGTGTTATTTTCGTTTTGAACGATCTTTCCGGGACCAAATGTCAATTCTAATCAATCCGGCAATCAAGGCCCACCAATGAAATGGTACTCAACAGCAAATGAATGCTTATTTGATGCATCAATACCTAAGCAGAGAGAGAATCAATGGTACCCAGATTCAGGGGCGACCAATCATGTAACAAATGACCCCTCTAACCTAGCAATAACATCAGAGTATCAGGGAGATAATCGTGTGTATGTGGGCAATGGCACAGGTTTGGAAGTTATGAACATTGGATCTTCTGTTCTTAAATCCCCATATAGTTCTACTGTTTTTAAGCTTCAAAATTTACTTCATGTTCCAAATATCACAAAAAATCTTATCAGTGTAAGTCGATTCTGTCAATATAACAATGTTTTTTTTTAATTCCATCCTCTGTTTTGTTTTGTGAAGGAGCAGTCCAGTGGCCAAATTCTTCTTCAAGGGCGCCTAGTTGATGGACTCTATACCTTTAATTTGGAAAAAGCTCATCCTAGCTCTAGTCCTGCACATCAGCCTTTCGTTTCAACTCAGTCTCAAATACTACATACAACTACTGCTTCCACCTCTGATAAGTCCTCTTGTATCTCTGTCTTTGATATTTGGCATAATAGGCTAGGGTATCCTGCCAATGATACAGTCTATACTATACTCAAAACTTGTAATATCTCATATTGCTCTAATAAAAAATACTCTGTTTGTCATGGTTGTGCAATTGGCAAATCTCATGCTCTGCCTTTTCCTATCTCTCAAACTAAATATCATGCACCCTTAGAGTTGATTGTTGCAGATGTTTGGGGCCCATCTTTTAAAACATCCCGAAATGGTTTTCGTTATTACATCAGCTTTGTTGATATATTTTCTCGTTGTACTTGGATTTACTTTCTAAACTCAAAATCTGAAGCTTTCAATGCCTTTTTAATATTCAAAAATTCAATTGAAAAACTGTTAGGTAGATCTATATTACGCTTTCAATCTGATAATGGTGGGGAATTTCGTCCATTCTCTGCTTATCTTAAATCTCAAGGAATTGAGTATAGACTCACTTGCCCTATACTTCCCAACAAAACGGAATAGTTGAACGTAAACACCGACAAATCGTTGACATGGGTTTAACCTTGTTATCACATTCCTCATTAGCCTTAGAGTTTTGGGATGATGCTTTTTCCACATCTGTATATCTCATAAACAGGTTACCTACTGTGGTCCATCAACTAACCCCTGTGGAGAAGTTATTTGGTGTTAAACCTGATAACAAAATGTTAAAAACCTTTGGTTGCCTCTGTTTTCCTACCCTACGACCATACAATACTCATAAGATTGAACCACGTTCATCTCAATGTCTATTCCTTGGTTACAGTAATATACATAAAGGGTATAAATGTCTGTCTTCCATGGGCAGAATGTACATTTCGAGGCATGTACAATTTGATGAAACATCTTTTCCTACTTCTAAATTTTTGACTTCTTCCCAAAGCTATCCTCCACCAACAGTACATACTGACCTAATTGTACTTCCTCCATCTTTTTTTTCTGCTCCTTCACGTGATCCTTGTACTATCTCAACACAAAACATCCACTCCAATAATCAACCTCTTGAGCCATGTACTGCACCCAGTCTCAACGGTCACCCTATTGACAAGACCATTCATTCCTCTATTCTTCCTAACTCGCCTCTTGACCCAAGTCGTCCTTCCGGTCAGAAGATTTCTCTTCTTCATCTCAAACCATAAACCGCATTTCCTCCCCATCGAGAGCAACTCAATCAAAGCCTTCTAATGTTCCAAGCACTTCCGAATCTATGCCTCCGGTCTCAGATACACGCACTATCAACCAACACTCCATGGTCACAAGAGGTAAGAATGGGGTTTTTAAGTCCAAAATACTGGTGGTAGAGTATATTGAACAAGAACCACCAACAGTGAAGGAGGCCTTACAATGTGAACATTGGGTCAAAGCCATGAAAGATGAGTATGCTGCTCTCCTATCTAATGATACTTGGTCATTGGTGTCTCCTCATGCTGATAAGAAAATCATCGGTTGTCGATGGGTCTTTAAAATAAAAATGAATTTAGTTGGCTCTATAACACGATACAAGGCCAGGCTTGTTGCCCAAGGGTTTCATCAAGAGGCTGACATTGACTACACTGAAACGTTCAGTCCTGTTGTCAAACCGACAACCATCAAAGTTTTATTTACTCTTGCCCTAGCTCATGGTTGGTCTTTGAGACAAGTTGAATTAATAATGCATTCCTTCATGGATTTCTCTCTGAGGAGGTCTTCATGGCTCAACCTCCAGGTATGACTTCGTCACTGCAACTCATTTAGTGTGCAAACTTAAAAAGGCATTGTATGGTTTAAAGCAAGCACCCAGGGCGTGGTTTAAAAGGTTGTCCACGTTTCTTTACACTCTTGGCTTTGTGAACTCTCGTCTTTGATCCTTCCCTGTTAGTTTTTAAACCGTCTTTGGTAATCTTTATTACATTGTAATATATGTTGATGACATAGTTATAAGCGGGAACTCATCCAAAGCAATTGTGATCCGGGTCCACATGTTGAATAAACAATTTTCTGGAAGATCTTGGATGTTTGAGTTACTTTTTAGGAGTGGAGGTTTCTTATCCACTCTCAAATCAGCTCTTCTTCTTCATCACTGAGACAAAATATATCTCTGATATATTACAGAAGGTTAACATGTCTGAGGCCAAGGGAATGACTACTCCTATGGTAAGTGGATCTGTTGTTTCAGCGTTTCAGGGAGATGGATTGAATGATGTTCGACTCTACAGGAGTATTGTAGGTACCTTGCAGTATGCTACTCTCACTCGGCCAGAAATTGCTTACAATGTGAATAAAATGAGCCAATTTCTGCACCATCCTACGAATCATCATTGGCAAGCTGTCAAACGAATACTACGGTATTTGGCTGGGACATTGAATCATGGACTGTTGTTTCATAAATCTTCTTCCCTTACCTTGCAAGGGTTTGCTGATGCGGATTGGGCGTCTGATCCGGATGATAGAAAATCCACATCCGGATTCTGTGTTTATTTTGGAGGAAACTTAATTCAATGGGCCTCGAAAAAGCAACATGTTATCTCGCGTTCAAGCACGGAAGCCGAATATCGAAGTCTTGCTCATATTTCAGCCGAATTAATATGGTTGCAGGCCCTGTTTAAATATTTGGGTATCCATCTCTCTCAACCTCCCGTTGTCTGGTATGACAATCTAAGTGTCGTACACCTTAGTGCCAATCCTGTTCTTCATTCACGAACTAAACACGTTGAGATTGATATATACTTTGTCAGGGATCTTGTCCTTCAGAAACAGATAACTATTCGTCACTTACCTGCTTTTGCTCAAATTGCAGACATCCTTACGAAGCCATTATCAGCTGCTCGGTTTCTTCCTTTAGTATCCAAGCTCAATGTCGTGGCTGCTTCAGACATTGGCTTGAGGGGGGGTGTCAAGAGAGCCCATTAAATAAGATTCTTTAATGCCCTTGTACCCTTACTGACAGCTGGATTGTTAGTTACCTTAAGTAAATTTGTTTTATGCTGTATTTGCACATTATACCTATATATAGGTATACAGTGCCCTTTGATCACTCATTCTTAATAATGAAGATTCTCTCTCTTGTGATCATACTCTACTCATTGAAGTTCAATACTTTGTTAGTTTAGTATTCAAACTAAAAAAGTCAATTTTATCGCGGTTTTCTTTAATATTCGTTTTTTACTCTTATCAACAGATCTGATTATTTGTATTAATTTGGAAGTGTTTGTTTATGTTTGACTTCTTCTAATATACCATATACATAGTAGGAGATTCCAACATTTAACTTTTTAATTGAGAGTATAAGTTGAACAATTAAAAGTGTTGGTTAATCTCTTAAGTTTATTTTAGTAAATTATACTAGTTTAATATATTGTAAAAATTAGGGGTGTACAAGTAACCCGAACCCGACCAACCGGACTACCCAACCCAAACCGTAAGGGTTGGGTAGGGTTAGATTTTTCGGTTTGGGTTGGGTTAGAAGTTTGGAGAAGCAGAAAAGTTCGGGTCGGTTCTCGAGTTAGGCCTTTTAGGCTCAGGGTTTGACCAACCCAACCCAACCCAAAGTTTATATTTTTAATTTTATTTTAATTAAATATATACTTATAAATGAATTATTTATCAATTTCTTATGTTTTCTTCTAGACTTCTAACAAAATGTTAAGATGTTATGAATTTTGAAGTTTGATATTTGAATTTTATGTGATTTTAGTTATTAATTCAAGAAAAAAAAATAATTTAAATAATTTAAAAATAATTAAAAATTAAAAAAATTAACCCGGTAACTTAACCCAACCCAACCAGAAAATCTTGGGTTGGGTTGGGTTGGGTTACTCTCATGAATAGGGTTGGGTTGGTCCAAAAATCTCCCTCAACCCAACCCAACCCGACTTATGTACACCCCTAGTAAAAATATGCAATTTATCACCAGTTTTATTGAGTTTTTTACAAAAATATATTTGTACCTAAATTCAATATTTATCGAGGATAGAGAGCACGTGCCCTTGCAGCTTCATCTAAATACATTTAATATGTTAGTTGAACTATGTTTATTAGGCTTGGAATTAATAGTTTAAAATTATTAGTTATTTGTCGATATAGATAGACATATACACTTGCCATTTTGTCTCAACAACATTTGGAAAATTTCAACGCTAAACCTCTCGGTGCAGAGTATATGTGACTTCATCGGTCAAACTATTTGACATATTATTGATGGATTAAAACAATATATATTCATTTTAAACGTGTTTGAATTCCTATATATACTTATTTTTTAGGATAAATTACAAGCGTGTTTCTCATGGTTTTGAGGAAGTCGTAATTTATTCCATATGATTTGAAAAGTCATAAGTTCGTCCATATGGTTTGACAAAAAGCCTTATAAATAGTCCATCCAAGGCACTAGCAATTTGAGTATGTGACACTTTATTTATATATGTCAACGAAATGATTTTTTGTATTTAGCTGAGATGCCTGATTATGAGTGTCGATTGGATAAAAATCGAGTTGTCAATTCATAAAGAGATTGCATTATATTGCTTATTTTCAACTCGTTTTTTTATCCAGTCAACTGCTTAACCACATAATCGACTAAATACAAAAGACCACATGACACATGGTTAATAACTGCCACATACTTAATCTGTTAATGACTTCAATCGTAAGGACTCTTTATAAGGTTTTATCAAACTATATGGAATGTAGTTCTAATTTTTAACTTTATGGACTAAATTTCAATTTTTTGAGAACAAATTTTTAATTTGATGTAAATTTTAAGACTCTGTTTAATAATCATTTGATTTTTGAAAAATTATGTTGTTTTTTCACAAATTTTCTTCATTATACAATGATTTCCATATTTCTTCATGAATCATTTGAGTTTCTAATCAAATTTCAAAAGTAAAAATAAGATTTTGAAAACTACTTTTTTAGTTTTCAAAACTTAGCTTAATTTTTAAACACATAAGTAAAAAGTAGATACGATAATATAGAAACTCATAGGTAGACATAATATTTATAGGTGACTTAATTTTTTTTAAAAAAAAACAGCAAACAAAATACAAAAAACTTAGACCCCATTTGATAAACATTTAATTTTGATTCTTAGTTTTTTAAAATTAAGATTGTTTTATCCCAATTTCTCTACCATGGTTTTCATATCTTGTAAGGAAACATTTGAATTTTTAGCGAAATTCTAAAAACAAAAACGAGTTTTTAAAACCTATTATTTTTTTTTATTTTTAAAACATGGCTTGGTTTTTGAAAATATAGATCGAAAGTAGTTAACAAAATAATTAAATCCATATGTGAAAATAATATTTATAAGCTTAATTTTCAAAAACAAAAAATTAAATAATTATCAAACGAGATTTTAATTTTCAAAACTTAGCTTGATTTTTGAAAATATAAGTATAAAGTAGATAAAAAAACATAAAATTTAATGGTTATGAAATTCACCTTACGAGATAAGACCTAAATTTTCAAATTGTTTTAAAGCAGATTATGCGTCACGGTCGTAAGAGGAAGAAATATCGTCTGGGCTTTCTGGGCGGCCCATATAAAAGAACATAAATTCGGGGGTGAAAATGAAAATAACAAAAAAAGGAAGGGTCATATAAAATGCAACTCGGCTTCTTTTTTACGCACCTTAAAGGCGGGAAAAGCTTCAAATACTCAAGCAGGTGGATAACGCGCGCGCGAGAGAGGAAGAGGAGCGATGGAGGGAAGTAGGTCAACCGGCGATTTACAGAGCATCCTCGATGCCATTTCGTCTTCAGATGTAAGCGCCATTTGATACATTACATCTCATTTCGTCATCTTCTGATTTTCGAATGATTAATTTAAGTTGAATTCGACTTTGTTAGCAAGGTTTCGGTTGCGATTATGCTTCGATTGTTCGTGACGACTTGAAATTTGTGGTTTGAATCCTCAAGTACTTGTCGTTTTCTAAAATTATCCGGACATTTGCAACGTTTTCTTCATTTTCTGGACGAATTCTTTTAGTATTCTCTCGAATATTGTTGAATTTCTGCCATTGGATTTCGCTGAACGGGAGATACTTCCTTCCAGTGGCTGATTGATGTAAAATCATGTTTCACAGGTCGTTGAGAGTCGTATTCAGCTACTCAATAAACTGGAGGATTTGGATTTATCAAGTAAATCAGATTTGATTTCATTGGTCGAAAGCCTTACAGTATCCGCTCTACGATTCTTTTCATTTTAAATTTTTTTTTCGGTCAGTGATACTCGTTGCTGCGTGTTGTTAACGGCATGTAAATAGAAGGTATCGGCATTTACCTTTCAGACTTGCACGTAATTAGTAGCTAGGTTAATTGAAGTCTGACTCAATATTTGTTTATATGTTTATTCTTAAGTTTATTGCTATCGAAAAAGTTCTCTATATATTCCTCTTACGAGTAAATGTTTGTATACCTTGACGGAGAGCTTGATATTTTGGGAAGATTTCACCTGTTTGGATGTGACGCAATGCTTGTTGAACAGAACGGTTTTACATGTGGCGGTAAAACGAGTAGAGAACGACACAGCTGACTGTCTCGCACAGTTTCTCACACTTGGAGTTAAGGTAAATTTTTTTGTTATTTCTCCACACTACACTAGTACACAGCAAATTTCTTATCGTTGGCAAGTCAATATATGGACTGGTAACCTTCTAAGATACTTAATAGTCAATATCATGTGTTTTTCTTCAGGCAAGTGCCTGGTGTAGAAAGCATCTAAAGATGACGCTTATGTCAATCCAGGAGTCACAGGAAGAAGAACATTCCAACCTGTTTTTTCAGGTGGTAAATTTTAGTTGATGTACACCTTATGCTTACGAAGTAGATTTTAAGTGAACACACAAATACACACACACTTAATCAATGCTCTTCCATCAACTTAGATACAATGTTATTTCAGATCACTATATTTAATCAGGGATTTTTGCAATGTAGATTTGAAAAATCATGTAGTTTTAAGATGATCTATTAATATAAGATGTTTCTAGCTCTACTCCATGTTAGGATTAATAGTTTCTTTTGGACAAATAGACTCTTTATCTATTTACCTAAAACTATCTCTTCCCCTAAATGTAAAAAATCTAACATAAGTATGTAAAAGATCCCCTTATACAGGATATCAAAATGAAGTCCTTTGCATGATCTGCAATCACCAATATTGATAGTCGTCATCTCATATCAATTATTTCTTTCTTGAATAACCAGTGGTGTCCATGAATTGCTGTACCAATCATAAAACTAACTAGCCATCTTGATTATGTCAAGACTTGTAAAACTTTGTGGACCATTAGAATATGAAGTTTCCTATGGCACTCGTACGAGCTGCCACTGGGGCCAATACATTTCTTTCTCCTGACGCTTTGTGCCATTCCCATGGTGCTCTGCCTGCCAACTTGTGGTTGGGTTTCTTCTTTGATGTTCTCCCTTACAAATTTATGCTGGCATAAGTATAAACAGTGTTTTATTTTCAGCTACTTTCTTGTTAGGATTCGAATTTTTGTGTTTTTAATTATATTGTTTCAAATTACTCTCTAGCAGGTTTGTCCTTGGACTCATTAAATTTCTTTTTGCAGCTTCTCTTGGATGCTGTGAAATTTTCGGCTGCCAGTTTTTCAGCTTTGGCAAGATATCCGCTTTCTGATGATAAGGTGCTGACGAATACGGTTGAGAATTTCACCTTGGAACAGTTGAATTTAATAAATGAATCAGTATCAGAAATTCAGGTACTTACAGCTTGCATAATAAATTAATTGTTGCTAAGAAGCTGAATGACTACTCCCAGATTTTCTTTATTTTCTTTGCCTTTTAATATATCAAACTCAGGAAAAAAAAAGTGTACTTTGGAGGTCAATTTCAGGGGAGCAATATTGTCAACATCCAGGAATTGTTGTGGTTGGCAAGAAAAATGTTGTACAAGCCTCTTCAAACTGCTTTGATAAAGTCACCTAATCAAATTGGAGGCTTGTGACCTCAATACTACTGCTTAGATGAATAATGAACCCACGAAGAGGCTAAACGTGTTATCAACTCACCTAATTTTGTGCCGAAATCTAGGAAGACGCAGTGATTAACTCTTCTAGGATTCTTGTTTCCGCATTTTTTTTCCTTTTCTCTGTAATTCTTTAATCTCTAATCAGATCAGATTCTAAAAAGATGGATATATTCGATGTTGGGGTAAAATGGTCTTCCTCACAATATCCTTACTATCAATAGTAAAGTTTATACAAATAATTCCTGCAATGGACTAGAAAGAGAATAAAAACAGAGGTAGCAGTTTGCATGATAATTTTTTTTTACCACACAACGAAATTATAGAACAGTCAAGTAAGAAAAGATAAGTTAGCATCGGGTTAACTTTCTTGTTTTTATTAATTATTCAAGTTGTAGTTTGCCTCCATTGGTAAGGACTTGGGGTCTCTTGGTCATACCGGCCTAGAGGTCTCAAGTTAGAGCCCTCAACTATAGGGAAGTAAAGCTCCGACACTTGGTTATTAAAAAAAATTATTAAAGTTGTAGTATTGAGGTTACTAGCCTTTAGTTTGATTAGGCGACTCAAACAAACCAGTTTGGAGATTCTTGCCAAACACAGCAATTCAACTATTCTTGGATACTGAGAACAACTTAATAGAACTCCGTGGTACATTTATTTTCTTGGTTCAACTTTTGAAACTAGATCTTGGCGAAGTGTTAGTGTTGGCTTTCTTAACCGTTCTATGGTTTCACATCTTGAAATTTTTTTTTGTTCGTCACCCTAGTCTTGTATGAATTAAATGAAATGTCAAATGTTTGAAAATTTGCATGGTTGCATGTAGTCCCTTCTTGATAATCATGGGATTTCTTTTTCGAGAAATACTTTCCTTGAGGAGTGCAAACTTTATGCTTACTCTTTCCCTCATAAATCCTTATTTGCGATTGTACTCTGGCTCGAATCAGGTGTGGGCCTCGTTGAAAAATTATTTGTCATTTGCCTCTTCCTTATATATATATATATATAAATTAAGCGTGTTAATTGTTTATTTAGTTTAAAAGATGTTTAATTACTTGTTTCTTCATCTGACATCATGGCTACTTCTTTGATTCTCTAAGTAGAGGATCCATGAGTTTGGCTCAGAAATATTGAAAGCTGTGCAGATGGTCATTGATGCGACGATAAAATTTTGTGAAGTTCACTCACGGGTGCTAGATCGGGAGTTCTCTGGTGAAAAATTTGATAAAACCAGCAGTGCTGTTAACCATGCCACCAACGTACACAAGTGTATAATTGAGAAGTTATGTGAACTGGGCACCATTGCAGCCAAAGGTGGTGGAGGATTGGTGACCATTCTTAATGTGTCATGGAAAGGAGTGTTTACCTTGCTTCAACATGGAAATGTGGTGTTATCATCAAAGGTGAATATAGCAGGCATTATTCTAAATCTAGTTTCACTTGTCATCGAGCCTCTGAAATGTGCAGCAGCGACTTGGTCTTCTGTAACGAATGAGGCTGTCTCTGCAACAGAAGCCAGACGGATATTTCTTCCAGTTAAATTTTTCTTGATTAATGCTGTGAAAATATCATGCCTTTGTCCTTGCCAAGCATATCTAGCACATAAGGAGATAATTCTCTGTGTTCTTATGATCTCCACATATAAAGTTTCGCTAAGCAATGAAAAGTTACTGGAAATTGTAGCTGAAGTAATCACTGAACTTTTGGAGCAAACGTGCTTGGATTTAGTCAAGTGTATGCTAAATTCCACTGATCTAAAACAAGACCTGAAACTCGAGATTATGGATTTGTTATTCACTACTGAAAGGTGTTCTCTTCCAGATGGAGATTCTAGTGCTTGTTTTAGGATTGATCCAATGAATGGAATTGTTAACACTAATTGTGAAGGCATGAATGATGCCAAAACCTTATTTCTTGGTCGCATTAATTTTCTACTTAATTTGCTGAGGCATTCGTTCGATCTCAGTGATGATGCAAAACTACTGATCACCACAAAACTCAATTGGCTTTTGAACATTTTAGTTCAAGAAGATGTATATGCATCGGTTCTTCTCCTGCAAGTTCCTTTCTTATATTCTTCTGGAAAAACTACAGAGCTAAAATGGCAGCCTATGTTCTCTTCTCTTTTGCATGCATTGAAGACTTTCATGGTTACAGTCTCCTCAAGTTGTGCTTGGGTAGAACTGCAATCCTTCTTACTTGACAATCTCTTGCATCCTCATTTTCTTTGCTGGGACATTGTTATGGAACTTTGGTGCTTTATGTTGCGCTATGCTGATAATGGCCTGGTGAATGGTGTCATCTCTAATTTTTTTTCAGTAATGAAGTTGTTAGCATCATCGGAGTCAGTTCTTGTTTACAGTTCTGCTTTGAGAAAAATGGCTAGGTCTATAACCATGGTACTTACATATGGTGCACATTCTAAACTAAATGAAATTTGTGAGTCCATTTTTATTCAGGACAAATCTTGGTTATCGACGGTGATATGGGTTGCCTTGATCTTGGAAGGCTTTCCCCTAAACTTACTCTCTGAAAAGATTAAAAATATTGCTATTCAGAGTATGATTCGTGATTATTTGAATTTCATTGGGAATTTTGATGAAACTTCGATGTTAGCTTCCTCTTCTGGGATTATTGGGCTGCCAGTATTTTCTGCATCTACTACAATACAATCCATGTAAGTATTCGCACTTTACCTTGTTAAGGAGACTTCATACTTTTTCCTAGTCTCCACCCTCCTTAAAGCCCCTCTAGACTTAAATTTTCATAAATATAGGAAGTCTTTTTAGCACTTTAGCAGGCGATCATGTGACTAGTTTTCCTGTTGTTTTCTATTTTCAAATGAAGTTGATGTTATATCTTTTTCAGACTTTCTTTATTTAGTGTTCTACTATGAAGTTTCAGTACAATTTTTCAGAGTCTCATTTATAATTGTGTAATTTGGATGGCATAATGTCCCACAGGAAGTTAAGCACCACTGATGTTGATGTGAGAACGTTGAAGTTCTTACTTGCTCTTCTTCGTAGCTACAAAATTTCTGGAGTCGAACAAGTAAAGGGATTCTGTAGAAAACTAATATCTGAAACATTGGGGATCATCTCGTGCATGAAACACCTTTATGCATCTAATGAGATGGAGGAAGTCATCTTGGAGCTTGAAAAGATTTTTATCTCAGGACCAACGGCCTCAGATGCTCTGTTATATGAATGCAAATCAGGTTTGGCTCCTTTCTTGGCAGGGCTTGCACACATTAAAATGACAGAAACTGATGATAATGCAAAAAGCTGTGCTGTGTGGGAGTTATATCACATGTTATTTAAGGAGCAGCACTGGGCATTTATACATTTGGGGCTAACAGCTTTTGGATATTTTGCCGCACGTACTTCTTGTGATGAGCTGTGGAGGTTTGTGCCACAGAATGCAGCTCTTTCATACGATTTGGAATCAGGAAAACAGATAAATGAAGATGGGTTTATGTTGGAGTTTAAAATATTTCTTGAGAAGGAAATGGCTCTCCTCACAGTAACACCGAGCGGAGAGCAGCTAGCACTGCTTATGAAAGAAGGACTAATATTAAAGGATATGCTCAATACGTTATTAAAATCATGTGGAAAGGGTATCGAATGTAAGAGCATGGAGATTGATGAAGGACCATCTAGCAGGAAAAGAAAGCTTCCTGAAGGAATCAGCAAGGGAATGGAATTGCTAAAGAATGGATTAAAGGTTATGCGCCAGGGTCTCTCACTGTTGGAAGAAAGTCATATCGATTCCAGAGAACTTCATAACAAGCTTTTGAGTCACTTTACTGACCTTGAAGATGAAATAGGTCGCCTGGGTGGGATTGATTAAGTCCGTCTCAAATCCAAAGGTACATTATTCTCTTTTTTCTTTTGAAACTTAAGGTACAATATTTTTATGGTATCACTGATAGGGTCGAAATAGTATATTAATAACCGATCTCCTCCAAAACAATCAACCAGAAATAGTAATTCAATCCACCACAATTATTCACCAAATAATTTTCAAGCAACCATAAACAAATGCAGAAAACTAAATGCAAGAAACACACAAATTATACGTGGAAAAACCTCTTCGATGTGAAGAGCAAAAACCACTGGACTTGTGAGGAGTCCACCCTTGTCCCCTTCTCTTATTATGATAAAATTGAGGAAAAAGAATCCAAAATCAGTCCTACAAAGATTTAGAACCCACCAATAGTTCCATACATAAGGCAATAATTGAGAGATGAAAGATGAAAAATATCACTCAGTTTTTACAGGTTCTGTCCGATCCAATCGTTCAAAACGAGGCCTTGAGTGTTCCCAACAAGTTGCAATTGAAACTCTGGCAAATGACAACTTTGTGAAAGCTGTTTTATGTATTTTTCTTCTTCTTTAGGTCATATATTCCTAAAAAAATCTTAGGCTTTCTAGATAAGTTAACTCCTTTAACTCCAAGTGGGCTAAACGTATAACCCATTATTTTGGGTCCACAAATATAAGAAAAATCCATATTCGTCTAACAAATGGGTTGGACACCATAACATTACATGCGAATGAGAATGAATAAAACTGCTCGGAGTTGTCAGCAGCATACAAAGAATTAAATATATTCTGCACTACAGTACTACTATGTCGCTTACATCTTCGTGCACTTAACTGCTGTGATTACGAATTGTTATTAAATGATGCGGGGGGATATTCTTAAACATGGTAGTCTAATCGTGGCTCCAAATAAGTGGAGAAATACAAATTCTGCTTTCAAATTGTTAATGCCTTGTTTTTCTCCTTTCCGTTCTAGACCCAGAAATCCAACACTATGACCATTGACCTGGGTCAGTGATGGTTCAGTCCGTGCCATCCCTCTGTTGCAGAAGGAACCGAATGCCAGTTTCCATTGTGGAACGGCATTTGTCATCAGTCTTAACCTAATGAACCATATTGGCTCTAGCGTCAGGGTGAGGTCGAGAAGTAGTCTGCCCACAGCCTTTCTTTGGTGCCAAGGTTTTGGAAAGGTTTTTTGCTACTCATCTCAGTAATCTTCTCTCCAAAAATTCCTAGGTTCCTTCACCATTGATGTTGCTTACAAATCATCTCTTTTAAGATCACTCGAACTTTCAATGAGATAATTATTTCTGTATTGAATCCATTGATGACATTTGACTGTATGGGCCATTTCAGGCACTAGAATTAGTATAAGAGTAGTCGACTGTAGCAAAGCTTGAGAGAAAGTAGAAGCAAATTATCGGATTTAAGGCGGCTGATGTTGTCCCAATATGGGAGAATTAGAACCGTCATTTTATACCCTACTATTGATTCCTTTTGCTTAAACGACTGATGACGACACGATAGGACTGTGACAGACACCATTTTCTTCGTAGAGTGGATAAGGCACTATATCTTTCTTTTCTTTCTGGGCTATAATATCAGATCCTCTCTCTTCCTTAATTTTTTGTTATGTAGGGCGAAGATTTGAGTTTATCTCCGAGTGTTCCAGAAGTTGATTGATATAAATTATATTATAATGGTTGATATTGATGCTTAGGATAGCGATAGGATGGGGGAGTGAACTTGAGAGATCTAATTGGTACCCCCTATGAGGCGAAACCTTGTTTGGGAAAGAGCGGTAGAAGTCAGTTTTATATTGCCAAACTCTGAAAATGGTAAAAGTAGTTTTCTATGAAAAGTGATCAATAACTGTTTACCTGAGCACTACTAAACCGTTAGTATTTATTTATATATTTTGAAAAAATTGGAATAAAGTAAACTATGTAGTATGTATGATGATTTAGACTTTGCCTTTCGCTTTGACCACAGCTTTCAAACCTGAAAATGTCATCGGAGCTCACGAAGATTTTTAGGAGGTACTTTCAGTGGACCCAATCAGTACAGGTATTCTGAAATTGTTGGGTTATTATATTCGAAGCGTGGGTGTAGTTAATCGATAATCGTCTCGAATATCTTGTAGTCCTTGGATCCAAAGGCAGCACTTTGTAATATTCTTATGCAGGGGTTCTTAGATAAGGTGAATAGTTTTTTTTTTTTTTTTGACATAAGATAAAATGAATAATTGAAATTAGAATTTGGTAGATAATTTTTAATGATAAGTGTTTTTTTTTCTAAAGTATTCTGTTTTTAAAAATTAGATTTGTTAACTAACATAGAAGTTCTTTATCTAAAAAATTTTCACTTTCTAGGAACACTTTTGAAGTCTTAATCAATTTTTTAAAAACAGAAAACAAGTTTTTGATTGACAAGAATTTTAAAAACTATTTCAATAAAAGATTACAAGATGATTAGAAAGAAAATCATTATCAAAGAGTCACTGAACAATTATTTTCAACTTTGTTGATTCAATTTTTTTTTTTAAAAAGAAAATACTTTGTTGATTCGAAGTGTTTGCATGAGTACTAACATTTGGTGAATTATTATACTTAATACTTCTGAATAAAAGTTTATAGCTGTTGTAAAGTAATGTAAAGGTCATTCACATCACATATGGCATATGTTAGTCCATGGCGTGATAATTAAATTACACTGCCATTTTCTTCAGGGGCTAACCTGAATATACTGTCATTAGGATTTTCATCATTTGCCTAGAGAAAGTTCTAAAAAAACACGCGCCGCGTCGCTGCTAGTGGGTGTGCATCTATATTTCTCTTCCAGATGTTCGATATGTAGAACATGTGTCAAATTAATGGAGGAGCATATAATCCTCTCTTGATTTGTTTACGAGAATATCAAAAAAAGACAAAATAGGGTTCTGATATGTGATATCTAAGTTTTCACAACCAACTTTTTTTTTTTTAATACAGTCTACTACATATTTATCAACACCATATATGAATAGTGAAAGTGCTTTTCACTGAACTAGTACATTCTCTTATAGAACGTAAATGGTCTAGAATTACCATTCTTAAAAAAAAAAAAAAAAAACTAGCTTTGATATTGTGACAGTATAAAGCTTGAGCAAGACTGCCCTCATTTACACCAGCATTTTCCAGTTTCCACTCTTCATGAAGATCCTCATTAGCATTCTGATGCTCATTTTCTTCCCGTTCTTCACTGTTTTCATGTCATTATTACCTCCAGAGCAACTGTATGGCATTGAATACGAAGTCCGTGTGATCAATGGCTTCACAAACAACTCCTCACTGCCTCTCGTGATATGGTGCTCGTCCGAAGACAGTGATATTGGCGGGCGGGCGCTCCAGGAGCATGATGATTTCAGCTGGCCCGTCAAGACCAACTTCTGGATTACTACAACCTCTCAATTCTCTTGCACTGTCAAATTGGACCGTACAAGGAAGAGTTTTTATGCGTTTAAGGTACCAAGAGATATCTACCGCTGTAGTGCTTTCAGGAAATGCTCTTGGTTGGTTATGGAAGATGGATTTTATTTCAGCGATGATGAAGTAAACTGGAAGAAGGATTTCTCGTGGTAAATCTCACCTCACCAGACCAGCTAAGTTGACTCAACTCTGTTTTACTTCTCTACTAGTTTTGCCTTTACTGTCATGGTTTTGTTTGGCCTTTCCATAGCTAGATTTTTTGGCGTAGTTGAGGAATGGAAAGCTATTTTGAGCTATAAATATGAGTTTAGCGAAGGAATTTGAATTCCTCGGTTATCTTAGCGCAGTATCACCTAGTAAATGTCACGTTTTTTTTTTTAAATAATGTTTTGGGGAGATCACGTCCGTGTCTATATTACCGGTGTACCTTGTGCCTTATGAGTTTATTAATAATAAATTATGTTTGTTCAGTAATCCTGTGGCATATAATGGTCGGCAATTGCTTTTTATGTCTCAATTTTCCTTCTTCCTTTTTTTGGAACTTCAAGCTTTTTTTTCTCTGTAGACTTGATAGAGGTTGAATCTACATGCTTTTATGTTTAGATAGTTTATTAAGGTTTGATTTCATTTTTGAATCACCCTTTTACAAGGAGGAATATAAGCTGCATGATGTAATAAAAATAATAGTGAGAATTGTAAGCTGCATGGTGGGTTTTTTCTTTTTTGGAAAATTATAAACCCTGAACTGTACAGGGTGTTGCTATTTAACTCAACCATTATTTCACTTTATAAATGGTTGAAGCTTGAGGCTCCTTTATTTTTAATTTTTTTTACTAGATTTTTAATTATTATTTTAAGAGAACAGTTGGAGAGATCCAAAAACAGAAGTCGAGACAGAGGAAACAGAGGGAGAATGTATGATAAGAAGAAGAAACTAATTAAGTTTCAGAGTCAGCAAGCTTCTTAGATAGTCAAACTTAATCGTACTTAATCAAGCTACTTTATTAGCATTAGCCCTTCCAATTTTCAAACTCTCAGGAATAAAGCAGTAGGTATTAGACAAAGCCCCATAGTTTTGATGGTATCAATCTTTAGACCCAGCTAAACTTGTAGAGCAATGTGTTTGAGGACAAAAGGGGATTGCCAGGGTTTATGAGAACAAAACTACAAAAGTTAGGTGCAAAGAGAAAAGATAGCCATTGATTCTAAGCCTGAAGAAGAAAAAACACAAATTATATTAAACATTTCTCTGTTTTTGTTCACAGGGACAAATGGCAGACAGCAGTAACAAAACTAATTTAGGAGTGGTGGTAATTCCATCACAGAACTAAGTTTATGGTGCAATCAATCTATTAAAAATGCTAATGATTAAGATCATGACTAAAAAACAGTAAAAAATATTGAGTTCCAAAGTAGATTAGATAGATAATATTGTAGAAATGTGAAGTATATTTGAGTGGGCTATGGAATCAAAAGTTTGTAGGCTAAACTGAAACATCCAGAATTAGTGGATAGTTTGGTTTTTGCAATTCCTCTCCGGCGGCCCCGCCCCCCTTTTGTTAAAACAAAACAAAACAGGTTTTTGTAGATTGGTTTTGGGGGGATTTTAAATGATGATAATATCTTACTTGAAAAGACCAAACAAAAACATATCTGCTACAGAAATGGCCAAATTGAATTTGATGCAGGGCCCTGAGTGTACGCTAAAGATTTTCCTGACATGATGTAGAGATTTCCTCCGTTTGCACATGCACTTCATCGATTTGTTGGTATGGACTGCAACATGCTGCGAAATTAAATTGTTGCCAAATTTCGAGACATCATTTCATTTTCTCCCTTCTTTTTTTTTCCCTCTATAACTAGTTATCTTTCTGGTTCTTAAATTTCTTTTCTTCTCACCCTAGAATTTCTATTATATTGCTCGTAATTCTCTTAAACTTAAATTCCCTCTACGTTTTCACGAAGATGCTTTAAATTTCAGTAGGCTGTTAGATATCTCTGCCTGTATAGGAAAATTTTGTGTTGGCTGGTTGAAAGAGGTGAAGAATAATACTTCACCATTTAATCTTTGACAAGGAGAGAGAAAATACACCCAGAAAAGATAAAGGTGGGAAATGTTCTCTTCTTTTGTTGTCAACAATTGAATCATAGGGTACAATTAATAAGTATTATTAACTAGGTGAATTTTTCTCTCTCTCTCTTTTTTTTTTTTGTTATGTGTGTGTTATAGGTAGGTGGTGATTGAATTTTTAACTTCAAAAATGGTACAAGTGTTTTGACCCTTGTGCTATGGTCGAGTTTGTTGCTTCTAGCTTTGTGGTGTTAGTGTATTACCGTTGAATTCAAAATCTTAATTTGATTGATTATAGTAAATTTAATGAACTATATATCCTCAATAGACGTCCAAAAGAAAAAAAGAAAAAGAAAATAGAGCAATCAAACTAGAATGTGATTAAGGGAGAATTGAAAAAAAAAAGTTATTAGAGAGCGATAGCGAGACTATACTATCCATGGGGAATTTTCTTTAGAAGAGAGAAGATTCGAAGTTAATTTGAAATTTAATTATTTACCTAAGGGACTTTAACTTTTCCTCTTTTTTTTTAATTAATCTTACCAAAGAGTAAGAATTGATTAAAGAATAATACTTGGTTGCATATTGGTATCTATGATTCTTCCACCCTTACCATTCAATTGTTGACAATAAAGAGACATTTCTCTCTCCTTTCTCTCTTGTCAACAATTAAATGGTGGACAATAAGGAAATGTATTATTCTTAACTAAATTGTAAAATATATTTAAGATATATGTAGCCCATCTTACGTTGGTTGAACTAATGAAGGTTCTAATTCTAAATATATAAAATACTACAACATTTTCGTTTGTATGTAGCTTTTTGTGTGAGTTCAAAAGTAAGAATCACATGAACTTAAGTTTAAAGTTGATAGTATCATATCATAACATATCTATCGATTTAGCACTCGAAGCAACTTGTCTTAATGTTACAAAAATTGAAAGACAATCAACTCAAACAAAAAAAAAAATTGATACAAAGATTCCAACAGTTTTATCGAATCTATTGGCTTAGCACTCGAGGTATCGTATCTCAACTTGCATCAAGTCATGTGATTTTGTCCTATGTCCATTGACACATATAGCTAGGACAGGTCAAGAGAAGCCTCCATGTGAATCACAACTCCACTTTTAACATGTAAAATCTTTGTTCCCATTGTTAACTTTCTAAATTTGCTTTATAAATTTCTTAGATGCAATAATTACACCATAAGGAAACTAAACAAAATTCGAATCACCACATACTAACAATTAACAACAACCATACGAAGTTAGAAAAACTATTAAAATACAATATCCTTGTAACATCAAATCATCGTGTTCTTCAATTTGCACAACTAGCCTGATTTGAAATTGGAGATGACCGAACCCATATCATGCTATAAATTATTTTACATTATCTAGTAAGATTAGATTTCTATCTTATTATTATAATGACAATAATCTTATTAAAAGTATTGCCCGCACTTTATTAAACATCTGCAATAGAATGTTGTCTAATTATATGAATACAAGATGGAAAAAAGCAATCAAATATCGTAAGTTAATAAGTCAAATGAAAATAAAGAATTTCTTGTAGTATTTGCTAATCTATCACACAAAAATAATTTGTAAAATTGACAATCTTTTCTATAATTTTTTTGCTAATTTATTTAGATATTTTTATGTAATTCTATTTTTACTCCGTATTTGACTAATATACAACTTTTTATAATAGATCATTGATAGTTTTCATTGATAGACATCCATCATTAAGGAGTTGTTTGGGACGTGAGTTATAATAGTTTATGAGATACCCTATACACTCCAAATACAAATTATTATAATTCAGACTAAACAACTCTGTATTTTAAACTATATTATATAATTCCACAGTATATTATAATTCATGATATTATAACCGACTCAGCATTCCAAATAGCCTCCTAATAGAGGTGCATATTGATAGGTTGATAGATCTTTTTGACATTTTAAACTTTTCATTTGGTCCGAGCTTAAAAATACGTCATTTTAGCAAAACTTTTTCATCTTAGGCTACATTTGCTACTACTTCAAAGTAGATTGATATGTATGCAACTGTCCTAAACAAAATCCACAGTAATGAAAAGAAAATCCTTATCATGCTTTCTTATGTGGGGGGCAATTCTATTTGAGTGGCATTTATTCAATTAAGAGTCATTCTTTCACATCATGAGGACCCTTCAAGGAATATCATAGATCACATGCCTTCATTTCAATTGGGCTTAGATCCAATCAAGAGAAGTAAAAGGCACATTCAGTGTCAGTGGTTTCCAATATTAGCAAAAAGGACAATTTGCTTAAAAAAAGGACACTTGTTTTTTTTAAAAAAAAAAAAAAATTAAAATATGTTATCAACATAAATTGCTGTATATGAGAATGATTCTATTTATTATGTATATAAATATGGTTGCCTGAAAAATAATCGTTTGTCTTTTGTGTTCTGTTTTTTGAATAATAAACTTATTTAATGTCAATTTCCTTTATTGAGTTCATAGATTAAAAAGAAATAGTTTCTGACATTAACTTTGTTAGGAAATGCAAATTTTGGTCAGAAGTTTATTCAAATTGAATCTAGGTGTAATAATTGGTTCCTTTAGCTTTCTGTTACACTATAATTGAGAAGAAAAAAAATAAAAATTTATAGTCAACTTTTAAAATTAGAAAATCGAAATTCAAAGTCAACTTTTAGAGAGGGGTCCTTCTTCTTCATTAATGAAGTGTTATTGAGAGATTGCGACAGACGAAAATCTCGATCAAGAAGATGAACAGTCTCTTTCTGCCGACGGGCAGCCCAATAACACATTACGGGCAGGGCAGGGAGTCCATCTTTAAAGTTTCAGAAAAAGATAGGTTTTTTTTTTTTTTTTTTTCCAGATATAATATATATATATACCCACACACATTAATGTGGGTTCTAATTTTAAAGAATTCTCATAAGTTGAATTTCTTTTCCTTTTTATGTTTTATGATGGGAGAAAATAAGCATTTTAAGTCCCAGTTTGTTTTTTTAGTTTTTTTTTTTTTGTTAAATTAAGCTTTTTTTTAATGTTATTTTATGTTTTATGATCGGAGAAAATGAACATTTCGTGGTCGTTAACACATTCGATATGTCAGTTGAGTTATACTCTTTTTCTCTTTTGTTATAGAATTGACGGTTTAATATCTGAAAATGTTAGTATGAACCTATTATACATGTTCAAAACATGTTCAATAGAGAAATAAGAAGGAAAGAGGTTTAAAAATTAAAAAGAAATCCAGGTATGAAATCTTGAGCATTTAAGATTATAAAGTGTTGGACACTTTGAAACTTATTAAAAATCGAGGGCTCAAAATTGTAAACCAAGCACCAAACTAGAAATATAGTAAACTTAAACTATATTTTAAATAAAGACAAAATATAAGTTACATCTATGTACTTTTTTTATTTAAATTTTTAACTTTTTTTTTAATTTAAATTTTTAACTTTTTTGATTGAGAGTATATACTTTATGTCAGTTGGGTCATGCTTATGTTGACATATTTATATGATTTCTATCTTAGAATAAAGGTAAAGTATATATGTATTCACACATACTCTTGTTGTCATGATTTTTTTCTTTCCATTGTTTATTTTAGCTCTTACAATTATTTTTTTAATTAAAAAGTTGTGAGATGGAGGATAAAATCATCAACTTGAGATTGTTATAGGTGTGCCGAAGTTGTACTTTTATTTTTTTTGAGTGAGAGTCGAACTGGAATTGATAATATCTATTAGTTACACATGACTCTTTACCAATAAAATAATCATATAACATATACATCAAGATATAATATGACCTTTTAGGTAACACAATAAACACAAGGTAATTATATTCATCTTAATTATTATTGTTTTGGTATGTATTAAAATCTAACTAACATTGTTTTTTTTCTTAATAGTATTTCTAGATTTTCCCTACCCTCCGAATTGACTTCATGAGCAAATTTATGAAGGGCCTGAGGGCCTCAACTTCTGAGAGACTTAGTTTGTATATTTGAAATGTTACTTTTAATATATACATTTTGTCTTGGCCGTGGTAAGTCTCTCTTGAAATTTTTCGACAAAAATAGTATTATAATCAAACTAATAGTAGTATAACCAAACTAATATATATTTTTTAAGAATAACATTTGAAACCAAAAAGGTGAGGGGGTTCAAACTTACGACCTCTTAGTTAAGGATATATATCAATTACCGTTGAGATATGCTTACTTTGATGTAACTAAACTAATATTAATTGTGTTCAAAATAATTTTTTATACGAATTCAAAACTTAAACTTCTGGATCCACCACTAATTGACTTTATGCATAATGTCATGAGATACTTTTTGTTTTTGTCCCATTTGACTTTTATTTTCACATGTTCTTTAGCTTCATAAGATACATGAGCTTTTCCTTCATCTCTCCAACTATTTTCATTTGCATTAACTTGTTTCCTATCAATGGTGTTGGGTTGGCACTAATTAAGTTGTTGGGAGTTAATCTTTCTTTGACATTCATTTTGTTGCTCGTTTCTTAGATGGTTTGCTTTTCCACTAAGCTATGAGCTAGCAATAGATGACTTTGCCAAATCCAACTCAAGACTTAAAAGAGAGAAAAAAAAAAATTAAAAGTGATCTTTAATAATGTGAATGTCTTTTTTTAGTATATCAATAATTTAGGGTGCCTCTTGATCATGAGTCATACTTAATGTCAGTTGAACTATGCTCTTATTGGCAATAATCTGAATGTTACCCTCAATTCATTATGTCAAAAACTATATATTTTTTTTTATATAGGGTGGGAGCAACGATTTGGTTAGAAATACAAAAAAATTTATGTTTGATATTATTACGAGGATGAGAAAAAAAAATAAAATTTCTATCCATTTTTATCCCTTAAGCTAGTGCAAGGAAGATATGACGATTGAGTGATAATTATATATTATTCATGTTCATCTAACTTTACACGTACAAGAAAAGATATTGAAAGTGTTTTGTTACAATATGACCGAAACTTTTTTGGATCATTAAATGCATCATTACAAAAAAATCTTAAATTTATGTCTTGTGTCCAATTAAGACCGTTGACAAAGTAGCTAGTAATTGCTAATATAATTATATTCAATAGTTTCTTGTAGATGAATGATAAAAATATATATAGAAAACAATTTAAAACAACATTTTATCACACATCTCTAAAATGGGTTCTAGGACATGCACTAAATAATCAACATATATATTAATGAGTTTATCATTTTGATCTTTGAATTTTTGAAAACTGATAATTATTTGAGAACTACCAATACAATTATTCATAAAAAAAAGACTGATTTGTTTATTATCATCATGGGAATGAAATGTGTTATCTATCTTGATTAACACAATAATGCAAACTAACATATTTTTTGGAAATACAAATTTATACTTGTTTTCATGTTTTTTGGGTCGTTTGGTGTAAGGTTTTGTAGATGTGAATGGGTAATGGTTTTAAATCTTCTTGTTTGGAATAAGGTTTGTGAACATGGGCATGAGTATCACCTATTTCCATGCATCACTTTTTCTCATGATGGATGAGTTTTTTATACCCTTCAAGAATGATGAGTTTTCCTCTCTCTTTCTCTCTCTTCTTTATTAATATCTCTCTCTTTTTATTACATAAAAATCTGATAACATTCTCATGAAGAACTAAACACAGTCATCTTATTCTCAGATATTTATTATTCTCAGACATCTTATTCCCATGCATCTATTATTCATGGGCATCAAATAAAACCTTAAACCAAACGATCTCTTAATGTATTGAATTGTTTTTAAATATGGAAGGATTTTGGGTAGAATGGTAGGTTTCAATAGTCAATAGTCAACTCTATCAAGTTTAAGAAATGTATCATAGATTTAGATACAATTTAAATATCATTGAAGGATGGGCCAAAATCATTTTTTTTCTATTCTTGTGTACATGCTTTTGACTAATTTTCTGAAGAATTAAAAGCTGATAGAAAATTATGTTAATTAAATCTTACCTTCTACGTCTCTAATTAATTTGATTTTTATTTTAAAAAAATTGAATTTATCAAATCCTTAAAAAATGTGTATAATAATAATAGGGACAACTTTCAATGTTTTATTATTATTATTTATTTTTTATATACATAAACAAATTTCGAATTAGAATACATGAAAATAAAAGCATAAAATAACTCTCTTATTGTCCACATCATGTGAATGAATGATTACTTTGACCATTCTAATTGTCAAAATAATAATAATAATAATAATAAAAAAGAACCTAGAAAGAACACACTGATTCATATGAAAAACTCTAAAACCAGAGCAAAGGAAAAGAATTCACTACAAATTTTTTTTAAGGAAAAAAAATATATTATTAATTCAACCACAGGTAGGTAGGGTGGGGGATTCAAATTTTTAACCTCTTAATGAAGAAGATATATTTTAACCAGTTAAACTATGTTCAAGTTGGCTCGATGATCGTATACAAAATATACATACACAAAACATTAGACTCTATAATCATCGAATATTTCATTATCAACTTTCAAGTCGAGCGAAGAATTCGAGTTCGTAGAATAATAACACTCTTATCTCTTTTGCATGGTCCTGCTAAAAATCAACAAGAGAGCTGAATTGAGACTGTTCACTAGGAAGAATGAAGAGGCAACCTACTGGAAAATGACACTCTAATGGACCCTGCCTTACCCTAAATTTTCTTTATGGAACAGTCTGAATTTGACTAATAACTCTCCCTTAGACCATTCTTACACCAAATCTTTGCATATCAAAGTCCAATTTGACTTATAAACAGAGTTTCATACCTCAAGTCAAGATAGTGAAGGCAACTTTTCGTTTTTTTTAATGAACTACTTGATCGTCTTGTATCTAAAAGATCGATCTTGTAGTCAAAAAGAGACATGTTGTAAATTTAGATATGTTTGAAAATACGAACACGAATCGTAAGTGTCACCCATTTAAGATATTGAATGTTCTAAGAGTTTTTCGATGTCAAATATTGGATGATCGAACGATTGACCCAAAAGATCAATGAGATAGGATAGAATGGAAAAGTTGGGACTTTTATTAATAACACTGATGTTTTACATATAGAACAATGGTATTGCCAACTATACAAGAAAACTGTATTAGTTTCTTTAACAAAAATACAGAATTGGAGAATACCTATTTTTACCCAATTACCCCCAATAACTGAAAATTCAACTCAATGGACTTTTTCTAAAGAGGAAAAAAAAAAAAAAAACTATGAAACCAATCAATTTCCTGTTAAAAAATTCAGGAGGAACAATCAGCAACTAGCAATCTTTAGCCATCTGATCAAACTTCCAAGAATGGATATACTGTCATACTGTATTATCTTTGAGGGGAAGATGGGAATCCGGAGATGGAATGAAATTCACTTCTTGCTCGTTAGACTCTATAAGCATCGATACAACGTCCCGCATAGATGGTCGGTCAAAAGGAGACATACTTGTGCACATTAGAGCGATTTTAAGTACAGTCATCATGTGCTCGACGATACTTCTGTCTTGAAGGTTCAACCGAGAATCGAATATTCTCGACGTGTATGAATGGTCGCGGATAAAATTTTTCACCCATGTTACAAGATCACCTCCCTGATCTAATGGTTGTACAGGAGTTTTTCCTGTTAACAACTCGAGAAGAACCACTCCAAAACTATAAATGTCGCATTTTTCGGTAACCTTCATCGAGTAAGCATATTCTGCACCCAAAAAAGAGAATAGGTATACTTCAAGATTTCAAAACAATCCCAGTTTGCAATATGAAAATGTCAATGATATGTTCATAACTACAAAAGCTTGTAGAAAATATTTTGAAAGTCCAAAAACAGTGATGCAACAATGGATCGTAATATTATTTATCCATCAACTTTACTGATAGCTAGTAAAAAATTTAGATATTCAAGTCAGAGCTTACCGGGAGCGATGTATCCATACGACCCTGCAACGGCTGACATTGATTTAGAATGAGGCATGTCGATCACTTTTGCAAGACCGAAATCACCGACATGGGCTTCAAATTGATCGTCGAGGAGAATATTATTTGACTTGATATCACGGTGAACTATCTTTGGTTTGCAGTCATGATGCAAATATGCAAGACCTTCTGCAGCTCCGATCGCAATCGTGAACCGAGTTGGCCAATCCAAGCAACAAGAGGACCCATGAATTAGTTCACCTAAACTACCCTTTGCCATGTATTCATAGAGGAGCAGATTGGAACCCTGGTGGTAGCAGTATCCATAAAGCTTGACGATATTTCGATGCCTTATCTTTCCGAGGGTCAAAATTTCGGCCTGGAAACTGTTTTCGATGTTGTTCCCTTCCCTGTTTGATGCCAACTTCTTAACAGCAATGATCTGTCCGGTATGAACCAAGGCTTTATAAACTGTCCCACAAGCACCCTTCCCAATAATATAACTATCATGAAAGTTATTTGTGACCTCAACCAGATCATGGAAGGTAAATCCCTCCTTGGGAGGTAAGTAAAAATCCGAGTCAGAAGACGAAATCTCCTTATTTGGCATTGACGATTCATGTGGACGTCTCATGTGATGCAAAATAATCACAATTAAAATAAGAGAAATCCCACCTACAGCTGAAGCAATTCCTGTGATGATTTTACCTCGTGATGTATTTGCACTCTCAGTTTGTGTTGGATGAAAATAAGAATCCCCATTGCAATCGCCAAGAGGTCCGCCGCAAAGCCCGTCGTTGCCTCTAAAGCTATCGATGCCCATGTTCTGAAACAATGGAATCGAAGGTATAGGCCCAGTAAGGTCATTGTAGGAGAAGTTGCAGACTGATAAACTAGATAGGTTGTCAAACTCGGTAGGAATTTGTCCAGTCAAATGATTGTTATTGAGCAGGAGAATCTCCAGAAGATAGAGTCTTCCAAGCTCTGAGGGTATTCTCCCAGTCAGATTATTATAACTAAGATCCATTGCAATCTGCAAGCCTAAAAGGGAGCCCAACTCCTTTGGAATTTCGCCAGAAAATGAGTTATCACCGATCTGCAACTCGGTCACACGGGACATGTTTCCTAGTCCTGCAGGTATGTTTCCTGAGAACTTGTTACCTGAGAGGATGAGAAGCTCCAGTTGCGAAAGTGATCCAATCTCATTCGGTAAAGAGCCTGTAAAGGCATTGTGGCTGAGATCGAGTCGTTGAAGCATCTTGCAGTTGAAAAATTCAAGTGGTAACTGACCACCAAGTCGATTTGATGAAACATTGAAAGTGACCAACTGAGTGAGGTTTCCAATTTCCTTTGGCAAGCTAGATGTGAAGAAATTGTTTGCAATGTGAAGCCTTTGCAGCTTTTGACATCTTCCAACAACCGAAGGAATCGGACCACTGAATTTGTTTTGGCCCAGTTCAATAGCAGATAGGTTCTCCAAGCTGCAAAGCTCTGATGGAAACGCCCCGGTAAGCATGTTCCCGCCAAGACGAAGTTGCACCATTGACCTGCAATTCAAGATTGCAGAAGGGATGTTTCCATAAAGCTTGTTGGACTCCAAATTCAATATACTCAGGTTCGAATGATGACAGAGGTGAGAAGGTATCATCCCTGTTAGGTTGTTTACTGAAAAATCGACCACCCAAAGCCAGCTGTAAAGTCCGAGCCCTGAAGGAATGCTACCACTGAGAGAGTTATCAAAAAGCTGCAGTTGAACCATCTTAGTAAAATATTGAAAACCAAATGGTATAGGTCCTCTAAGATCGTTAATCGATAGGTCAAGCCGTGTCAAGTTACTTAACGTGCTAAATTCATCTGGTATAACGCCAGTCAGCAAGTTTTTGAAGAGGAAAAGCAAGCGCAGGCCCTTTATCTTACTTAACTCAGAGGGGATGTCACCAGTTAAAGAGTTCTCCGAGAAATCAATTTCTTCAACCAAAGAAAGATTACCAATTTCCTTTGGAATAGTCCCATTAAGCCCATTTCTGTAGAGGTACAACTTCTTCAGAGAGCCGAGATTCCCCAATGCCTTTGGTATGGGGCCAACCAGATTATTAGCGTACAATGCGAGGACCTCGAGGCTATTACAGTTCCCAAGCTCCTCAGGAATAATACCAGAAAACTGGTTACTCCAAAGAATCATTTCGGTTAAGTTATGAAGCATCCCGAGCTCCTTCGGTAGTTCCCCTCCTATCTCATTTTGAGCAAGACCAAGCACATTAAGACTCTGGCACCCACTTATTTCAGAAGGAATGCTTCCAGAGATAGCATTCTGTCCAGCTCTAAACCTCTTCAGATTCTTGAGATTCCCAATAGAACGAGGCAGCGGACCAGTGAGCTTGTTAGTATATGCTACAAACTCAACTAGTGACGATAACTTCCCAAGCTCTACCGGGATCGAACCACTTATTCGGTTGTTACAAATATTCAAACTCCTCAAGGCAGAAAGATTCCCCAACTCAGGTGGGATTCTCCCCTCAAACATGTTGTTATTAAGAGAAAGATATTCAAGACCTGAACAATTACCAATCTCTTTGGGAATATTTCCAGTGAACTCATTGTAAGAAAGATCAAGATAAGTTAGGTGCATCAAGTTACCGATAATGGGGTTCACAGATCCAGAGAGCTTCGTCAACCTCAAGTTGAGTGACCACACAACTGGAGCTTCACCAGACGTGCATTTCACACCGATCCAACTGCACGGTGTCTGGTCTGCAGGATTCCAGCTCTTCAAGCTATCAGACTCATCCTTAAAAGTCTTTTTCAGCTCCAAAAGGGACAACCCTTCTAAGTTCAACCCTTGTGAAGTACAAAACAGAAGAGTGATTGCAAGCCCAATTCCAACAAACCTGGCTAAGAATCCTCCCCTTGACTTGACATCTGCAAACATATCAACAACCATTGCCCCCACAACAACTACCAGAAAAACCAGCAACTTAGCACCTGTAAAAGCCCCTATTATGTCAAACAGCATTGCCTAATAAAAACAAATCTTACTTTCATACACAGAGAAAGAAAACAGATATCCCCTTAAAAAGTGGATGCTTAAAGATTCTAAGAAGTTCATTTCAGATTCAAAAGACTCCACGATATGCATTTCAAAACCCCCAAAAGTTTCAAACTCGGTCCCAATTCTCAGTGAATGCAAAGAAAATAATCAATCAATAAGATGAGCAAACCAAAGTACAAAGGAAGCTACAAACCTCATAGCCATCACTCGTCGAAAAAGGGGTAATAAACACAGCAATTCCGCCATGTCTTCTTCCAACTCAAATCTTCTAGCGACAAGCTCAAAACCATGGAGCTCATAAATCAAAGAACACGAAAAGGAACAAGCAAAAGGGGCAGATCGAGGTTGAATTTCAGGGCCTTTGCAATAATGGGAATCGCCGAATTGCGGTCAAGAATTCGGCAGAAAGAAAAAGAAAAGCAAAATTATCACAATCTCTTCTACTTTGCGGCTGTAATCGAACACTTGGCACTCAAAAAACCGCGATAAATCAGAGAGAAATCATTCCCCCTTTTTCGATATTATATTCAGCTACACACTGATAATAAACCCACCAGCCAAAACCCCCAAATTAGCTCTTAAATCAAAACCCAAAAAGGAATTAAAGAAAAAAGAAGAGGGTTGAGAGATCTTCGAATGGATTATTAAAAGGAAGAAGAAAACCCAGAGCCCATTTTCTGAAGCTAAAATGGCCGACAAAGAAGACGATTATTTTCCATCTGTGTAGGGGAGAGTGGGGGGCTGATTTTAAGTGGTTGGAAAGACGAGAGAACTGTGAGTTCCATACACAACTTGGAACAAGAGAAACTTCGAAACTTTTCTTCTCCGATTTTTTTTCTTTTCTTTCCCTTTTTAAAATTTTTTCTTCCTTTTTAATTTTTTTTTTTCGCCATTTGTATTTTGTCTGTTTGTTATTTAAGCTGATCTTAGCGCTGGGTCGTTAATGGAGTCACGATATCATACTCCGTTTAATAATCAAACCATTGAAGAAGAAGAAGAAAGCTTCGTCTTTGTTTGTTTCTTTTAATATAGTTTTTTCTGAGAAAGCATTTTTTTAATTTATTTTTCTGGTCTTTTTTGTCCTTTTTCTTCGGTTTTTAAATTAAATGGTTGAAATAAATAAATAAATAAATAAATATATATATATATATATATTTTTGTTAACTGTCGTAATTTTTTTTTCTGTTTAAATTACAAGATTAGTAAATTTTGAGGTTTGTGTTATTTGGTCCATAAACTTTAAAAAGTGTCTTATAGATCTTTGAACTTTCAAATTTTTATCTATTTTGTCTCTAAACTTTGAAATGTGTCTAATAAATCATCATATTTTCAATTTTGTGTCCGATAGGTCCCTGAATTTTTAATTTTGTGTCTAATAGGTCATTTACCTAGTTGACGTTTTTTAAAATTCATGAAATTACTAGGCACAAGATTGAAAGCTTAAGTTTCTGTTAGACAAAAAATACAATCTTATATCTAGTAGATCGGTTAATTTTAAAAAATTGTGAATATGTTAGGGACCTATTAGACATAAAATTGAAAGTTCAAGAACTAATTAGACATTTTTAAAGTCCGAGGACTTATTAGATACAAAATTAAAAATTTAAAGACATATTTGACACTTTTTGAAGTTTAGGGACTAAATAGCCACGAACCTTAAAGTTCAGAAACTAAACTTGTAATTTAACCTTAAAAAAACATTTTGCACAAAATATAATAAAACTCTATTGGGCCTTCATTTTGATTGGTATGTGTTTTCCAAATTTATCTCATCAAAGGAATGTGTAACATATATCTTAACTAATTTATTAAAATTGTGGAGACACATCCTGAGATATTCAATCAAACCAAGAGTTGTTTTTAGACTTTAGTTAGATTGAAAATTGAGTTGAATCAAACCCTACCCAATATAAACAAATATTTCATTCATTTATTTATAAGTAGGTATTTATATATTTTTTTTTAATTCAATAAATGAGAGACGTAGAATCAAACAAAGTAATGCTAGTGTGTTATCTATTGAACTAAGCTCAAATTGACATACGAGCAAGTATTTAGAGCATTATTTAATAGACAAATATAGAAGTTTATGGACCAAACATTCAAAAAATTAAAATGTAGATGTTAATGATGAAAACGAAATAAATTTTAAAATTCTATGATCAAAATAATATTTAGGTTTAAATTTTATTTGAATATTCAACTTGTTCCAAAATGCTTGTTTTTGTTTGCAAAACGTTATCGCATCACCAATTAATTGTTTAATAACTAGATGACTGGACTACAAAAATATATGTATTAAATCATTTATCGCATCACGTAGACAATTAATTGTTTAATAACTAGATGACTGGACTACCTGAAAAAATAACCCAACCAACCCTATTCATGAGTAAGAACCCAACCCAACCCAATATTAAATCATTTTTTTATCTAAAATAGGCTTGAATTAATAACTAAAATATCAAATATCAAAAAAACATAGACTTAATGTGAGAAAACATAAGAAATTAACAAAAAAATGATGGTAGAATGATGATGTCGATGATACTCAAAGTAGTAATCTTTAAAATTCAAAAAAAATATTAAAATCTAGGGACCTTAATGAAATAGGCTAAAAATAGGGAATATTTGACTGCATACGCACTTTTCTACCCACTCCTATGCAACTAAGTATTGTTTGCCAAAAAAATAAAAAATTAGACTTAAATTTAAAAGATTTATTTGAAAAAAAAAAACAATACTTAAATGCATATCATATATATGTGTATCATTTTACGCACCATCATTAATTTTTGTAAATTAAGAGAGATAAAGTATAAAATTTATAATTTTCATTTTTCACCTTTTACTACTAGTTATCAAAACTTTAAGGGTATATTTGGGGCACGAATTATAATAACATGTGTTATTATAATATGAGTTATAATTATTAGATTATATGGTGTTCCATCTCAAAACCAATTGGCAATGAGAGGAGTAACCCACATATCATATATATTGTGAAGTTTCTCTCAACTTTTCCAATGTGCGATCCTCAACATGTCCCCTCAAGATGATGCCTCTTTGGGTTCACCATTCTTGGGTCGGATCCCAATTTCAATTTTTTTTTACCGAATACCCGTTTGAGTTTAATGGGCTATGATACCATATTAGATTATATGGGGTTTCATCTCAAAACCAATTGGCAATGAGGGGAGTAGCCCACATATCATATATATTGTGAGGTTTCTCTCAACTTTTCCAATGTGCGATCCTCAACAATAATAACATGTGTTATTATAACTGTGAAATACTTTACACCTCAAACACATACTATTATAACCCGAGACTAAATAATTCTACATTTTAAATAACATTATATGATTTCACAGATTATTATAACTCATGTTATTATAACGTTCCAAATACCCCCTAATAATTGTAAAAAAATTTAATAGTGAAATGTATGAAGATACATATAAATATGAAGAAAATTTATAGTACTACGGAAATACCATATTTCATATGTTTACATTATGTTTTAATACTAGTACTAGTAGAGTACACAACTTTTAAAACGATGCTGACGTAACAAACAATAAATGAGAGGAATATGCATTCAAATATTATATAGAATTTTTCAAACTACCGTAATACTAAATTTTTTTCTCTATGCATCCAAGTATTATTCAAAATAAAAAAGAAAATATTTTATTTATTTTTTGGTTAAATTATTATTTAGCGGTCAAAATACCCTGATTTAGATGGGATAATCATCAAGCTTCACTGAAAATTAGGTTGATTTTCTGTACTTTATCAGATGACGTCATGGCTGAACACTCACCATGCAAACAATTTATTATTTATTTCATATTTTTGGTGCCAGTGGCTTCCATAATTTTCCCCACAAACGGCAAGATTCTAAACGTCGTCGTTCTGTATGTCGTCACACGCGTCAAACTTTCCTTTGATAATTGAAAACTCCCACTAATTTATTTACACATGCAAAAATCTTCTAGTTATTAAATAAATACGGAAGAAAAGTCTCAACCGTCCATTTTAAAAAATCGACGACTCTCCATGTCTTTCTATATAAATGTGTATGTGTATATATATATGGTAATTAATATTGGGAAATTGAATAATAGCATCAAGCTTGTATCACAAAGAATGATGGGCCTGGAAGTGGGCCCTGGAAAGCCCACTCATTAAGCCCACGGGATGAGAGCGGGACCCAATAAAGGTGTCCGACTCTTAAATCATCACCATCTAGATCGCCACTAGGCGTTTGTGACGTGGAAATCAGACGGTCCACATTGGCGGATTTTGGAGTCTAGTTGCCTAATCATCAGATCTTGAAAGGCCGATTGATGGGGTCCACTTGAAATTATTGAGACAAATAATTTAAAAATGAAAAAGAAAAATAGTTCTTTTCAAAAAAAAAAAGAAAAGGAAAGTGAGAGAGCTTTTTATTACTTTTTTAATTTTTAATTTTTTTGTTAGAGCACATGATTTAGGCTAAGCCCGCTGTGAAATATGACTTTTATTTTCATTGAGGATTTCTACTAGGGTTTGGCTTTTCTCCACTACTAATGAACAAAGGGAAAAATTATTTTCTTTTTTCTTCCTTTCAAATAGATTATTATTTATTTGTTTTAGTTTCTGATTTCTTAGAAGTTTTAATTTAATCATATGAGTATTTTATTTTACATGTGAGTTTGTATCTCTTTTTTATTAGATTATATGAGGTTTTATCTCAAAATCAATTGACAATGAGAGAAATAACTCATATATCATATATATTGTGATGTTTCTCTCCACTTTTACAATGTGGGATCCTCAACATTTTTCGTCAAATTAAAACATGAAGTGTTTTCAACAAAAATAATAAAGTAGATTTTAATATTATTTTTTAGATAGTTAAGAATTTAAATCTTTAGGGATGCTTTTGGTATTGAGTGGTTATAATAACATGAATTATAATAGTATGTGGAATTATATAATATTGTTTAAGAGTTGTTTAGTCTAAAGTTATAATAGTAAGTGTTTGGACTGCGGAGTATTTTATAAGTTATTATAACCTACCTCAAACAACCTTTAGTTTTTTAGTTGATGATATAATGTCTATTAATTGAGGTGCTAAGTTTTTTTTTTTTTTTTTTTGAGTTTAAGTATGTTGAGGATGCCACAGTGAAAAAGTAGAGAAACCTCACAATATATAAGATATATGAGCTATTTTTCTCATTGTCAATTGGTTTTGAGATAAAACTCATATACTTTAATACATGCATGAGTGGAGGATTCAAATTTCTGACTTTTTGGTCGATGATATATGTCAATTACTACTTATATATGTCCAAGTTGACAAGTATATTTGAACAATAAATCATCGTTTTGTTGGTTAATTTTAATATTTTGTGACAATACATTTTAGTTTAGAAAAAATTGATGAATAAGAGATGGAATTGAAGATTTTTTTAGGGCGAGGGACAATTTTTTTTTTAGTACTCGGTTAGGTCATTTCTACAATTTTTTTTTTAAAAAAAAATTAACAAAAAATTATTCTACAATTGATGTCTTAATCTTCAATAAATAAATATATGTATATATATACCAAATTTGGCATAAAGTAGTTTTAAATATAACATTCAAAAACTACATGTTTCTTTATCTTAACTTGATAGAACTAGAAGTAAACACTATTAAACGGAACAAAAAAAAATTGATTAGTACTCATTTTCCTTTTACAGTACGTTCTTTCAACAAAATTATTCTTGCTCATGAAACTTATATAATATAATTATTTTAGTTCAGCAGTTTGAGAATTAAATATATATCCTAACCTTATCGAAATAAATTACTTTATTCATTTGATCAGGATAATCTCAAATGGGCAACAAATATTAAAAAGAAAGCTAACATAATCCACTTTTAGGATACATCCTCAGAGGTACAAAAAGAATTATTTATTTACAAATTGTTTGTAGATAAATTAAAAGGCTTAAGAACATGTTTATTAATCGATATTTTATTGCTGGATCTCATTATAAATAAATAAAGCGTAAGTTAAAAAAAGGCAAAGAAAAATATAAAATAGATCAATAAATCAATAAATAACTCTTCCAAGATTGTAAAGTGGGTCCCACATAATGGGATTCTTGTCATACTTGCATTTCTCTATTGTACAAATCATGCAATTTTAAAAATAATTCCCCCAAAAAAATTTAAAAATAAATAAATTATATGATAGTGAGTGTGTTTTACTGTAGGTTCACATGAAATTTGTTCATCAAATAATTGCCGATTGATTTATCAAATACATTAAATCCGAGATTAGAATTATAAAAAAATATCGACACAATTGATGAAAAGTTTAGCCTTACATTGGTCCAAATCTGCCTGATATTTGAAAAAAAAGTGTATTATTTTAATTAGACCAATCTTGCACCCTTTTTTATTTTGATTCGTAGTTTAATCAAGGATTGAATGACCCATTTGTCAATTAATTAGATTTAATTAATTAACGTAATTAAATTATTTAATGTGATTGTGAAAGGATTAATTACTCTGGTTATGGGCGTTCGAAAAATTTGATGAGTTAAGTTAAGACGATCATGTTGTATTCACGTTTCTTGTTTTTGTCCTCTAATTTTAATTGATTATTTTTAAATAAGTTTGTTATTTCGACATTTTAAAATTACAATATTTTAGAGGCGGGAAGATGAACCCATAGACTCATCTTGAATCACCGATACAAAATTTACCTTTTCATTAATTAAGTATATTTATTAAAAAAAATTATCAAAATTACTGAAAAAAAACTATATATAAAAAACATAGTTCTATCTTCATTAATAATTTGAGTTTCAAATATATTTTAATAAGACATTTTTTATGCCAGTTGAGTGATGATCTGTTATCTTTGACATTTTAGCATTTGAATTTAAAAATGAGATAATTTGGAGAAATTTAAATATAATCTCTATTTTCTCAAAATTAAAAATTTAAAAGAAAACAAGTCAATGAAAATGTAATTTTCATCCCTTGGCATCTCATGCCCCAATCACACAATCCATTATAATCATGGGGTCTAGGGTGAGGAAAATTAACGAGGCTATAAATTGACTCTTGTATTCTTTATCTCATATATCCATATGTTTCTTTTTTTTTTTCGACTATGGTTTTGTAGTTGAAAAAATAATTCTTATTATGTCGTTGAATAAATTTTCATAAATAAAGTTATTATTAGAAAAAAAGAAATAATTATTTATAAAATAGTGAGATAGTTGATGAAACAATATAACTTTTCGAAGAAAACAAACAAAAAGCAAAGTTTTATTCAAATTCAAAATAATTTTAACCATGTGAAACGATCAAGTTGATGTAAATTATTAAAATTTAAAAAATGGTAATAATTTATATGAATACCTTAGCTGTTTTTGTTTTCTTGTTTGTCTTTCTAATAAGTATTGTATGATAACAAATTCTCTTTTAGATTGTCAAGATTCCATTAAATTAATTTTTAAAAACATGAATATTCGATTATTTAAGCTTTAGAAATCAGGTTAAAAACAAAGGGTAAACCCTACCAAAGAAAAAACATACATATGAAAAGGTGTTTGAAGATAAGGTTTTAAAACACCAGATTAAAATGTTGGACAAATGTTTGACATGTAGACTTATTTCAAGTTTGGAGTTTTTTTTAAATCTCAAATACTACATAAATTTATGTCATATTATATGTATATGTAGACTTGTGAAATTCATTGATTAGATGACTATATACCAATATTATTTACAAGTCATAAACTTTATCCTAAATAAAACTTGACCTAACAAATTATCGAAAGGCTGAAGAAAAGTCATAAGGAAGAAGCTCAAATTGAAAGTAGGACTCAAACCAAAGGCATAAAAAGTGCCGACTCAGATACTTCAGTCTCCTAACTCGAGGACGACTCTCATAGGTTCGGTTCAACCCCCTGAACTCGAGGACGACTCTCATAGGTTCGGTTCAACCCCTTTCGATTCAATTTGAAGAAAAAAAAAATGAACTTAGGTCATTCTTAAAGAAATAGTAAGTAAACTATGATCATAGTAAAAGTAAGTCTCAATCATAATATTGAGGAATATTGAGTTCTCAGTGTTTAAATTCTATCTTGCTATTCTTTTACTTTATTTTATGACTTAAGCATCAGAATCTATATGTATGGTAAATCACTGTATATCGGTATGTTTGCATTTACATGTCACCTCTCCTCACATTTACACATCAACAAACTTAACAATTCAACGTAAGTTACATAAACCAAAATTTCTATAATCTTTTTCTTTATACGAATTTAAACCAACCATACAAATATCTAAATTTTTTAATATCAAGTTTAGAAATTTAGACTCATCAAAACCATTAGATTTTTTTACAAATTAAAACATCTCAACCTAAACATTCAACAAAAAAAACAAGCTTCAATCCAAACTTCTTCTTCACCAACACTAGCAACTTTGTAAATAAGTGAGCAACAATATTTTTATCTATTCTAATGAAACTATAAAAGTTAGGTATCAAGGTTGAAATTCAACTTTTTATTTACACTAACCGTTCAGACTCTTATTTTAGATTTTCATAACTACAAGTTAATAATATTTCAAATTTATTTACGTATACAATATACATAATTTAAATATCACGTATACAAAATCAAGTTTTTTATAATCTCTAATTTCATAAAACGGTGAACCAAATCTCATTTAAGAATCAAAATTATATTTTAACCTTAAAATTATCACGGATATAGTGGAAAATGAGGATATTAAGAGAGAGAAAGAAACGAGGGAAAACTTAGAAAGAGAATGTTAACTTTTTATGACAAGGGGCTTGTGGGGGCATCCTCTAATTTCAACCAAAGTTTTGGACTTTTTTGTGAACAAAAAGAATAAGTGATTGGCTGAACTTGGCTGACATCCACCGTCATTTATACAACCAAAGTCAAAGTCTTTTGAGCCTCTTTGTTCACCCACGTGCCTAGAAATTTAAAATAAATATAAAAAAGAAAAAGAGACTGAAAGGGAAGAGAATATGATGTGACGATTTTTGTTTATACTATTTTTTAAAATGTTTTTTTTAATGAAGATGAAAACTGAAAAAATAAATACAATTTTAATTAAAATATTATTTTAGTCTATGTATTTTGAGCGTTGTTTCATTTTGGTTTTTGTACTTTTAAATGTCCAAATTTAGTCTATGTATTTTTCAATAAATTTTAAAATTGATCCCTAATAAGATAAGTTTGAAGTTATTTTTTTTAATCAAAATTGATTAAATAATAGTAATAATTTTAATACAAGAAAAGACACAATGTGAACTTACTTTCACAATTTGCAGAGGAAACGTTAATAGAGACTATTTTTAAGAAAAATTAACAATAAATTAATAGTAAGGACCAAATTTAACTTTTATTGAAAGTATAAAAACTAAAATTGGATATTTGAAAAAATATGGACCAAAATGGAACATTGATCAAAATATAGGGACTAAAATGATATTTTAACCTATAGTTTTTTAAAAATCTAATGATTATAAGATGAACATAATTTTTCTCTCTCCAATTTGCCCCCTTGTATTAGTGTGAATTTTGCCCCTCCCTTTGAAACTTTTTTAGCTAGTCTACAAGATTCATGAACTTACACATATATTCTATAATTTATAATTTCTTAAACTATTAAAATATAAATTTATTTTTTTACAATAGGTCAGCGAGAGATTTGAATATGTTACTTCTGGATCGAGAGTACATGTTTTATGTTGATTGAGTTATGCTCATATTGATTGTAAATTTGTTTGTTGTTGCCATTATTTTAATATCAATTAATTAATATATGATGAAATGACTTCAAATATGTGTATCAACGTATTAATTTGAACATGTATTAAAACCAAGTAAGCTAACTAATGAGGATAACAAAGGATAGTCAAAATGATTTTTTTAAAAAGTAGAAAAATAAAAGCCCATGATGCAATAAATATTTTAAAATTTTAAGAACCAAGTAGAATAAATTTCAAAGTTTGTGAATTAATATGAGATTAAGACTTTTAATTTATTTTATAAAAGAAATGATATATTTTAACTTGTATGTGTCTAAAATAGTTTACTTGGTTGGTTAAAAACTATTTTGATTGAAGTTTTTTTATAGTACATATAAAATTAATTAACTTAAAATTATCTAAATAAAATTATTTTTATCTCCAAATCTTTTCAAAGTAACCAGAAAATTATTGCTTATTACAAGCCACTTGTAGTTTATTACATTCAAGAATTCCTCTCTAATTACGTTAACTTTAACATTTAAAAAAGTTCTTACACACATGTAATAATTAAGCATTAACGGATTAAAATGAAATTATAGTCAAAGGATGTATCTAAATTATTTCACTTACAAAATTTTAATTGATATAATAATTAGTTAAAAGTTTTAATGGATTCCTCTGACAAAAAATTAGTACAAAATTGATATGTAAAAAAAAAAGGTACAAAATCGATTTTTATAATATATTAGAAAAATAAAGCTTATCTTCATCATTGTTTTTTTTTTGCAGTCAATCCATGGTCGATTCTAATTATATTTTCAAACATTCAACTAATTTAATTTTTATAATATATTAGAAAAAATCTTATGTGGCATCACATGAAATTTTGTTTTTAAGCTACAATGTATGAAGTCTAAGATCTAATCATTCAAAGCCACGTAGTCTAAACTTTTTATGCTAAATGCACTACTTGCCCGGATTAAGACAAAATTTTATTATAAATTTAGAGATGAAATTATCAAAATAAAAAAAAAAAAAAAAATATATATATATCTAAAAGCTTAAAGACTAGGTTAAAATTTAAGCTAAAAAGGGGTTAATTTCAATAGAGACAGATTTATAATTAGATAGAGAGATGATAATAGATTTTTTTTAAAAAAAATTAAAATAGATATACATTAAAAGACAATCTATTGGGAATGATTTGGATCCCATTGTGATGATAATTAGCAAGTCAATTTAAAGATTTATAAGCAAAATTTCTAGAATGATTTTGACTAAGGTTTTCTTTTATGATATGTTGTTTTGGTTTACAACTAATTTTGCTATACAAAGTGGAAGTCTTAATCCAATTGTGTAACCTTTCTTTTGAAGAAATATGGAATCATTTCCATCACTAAGTGTTGTTTGGCAGCTTGTTTTGAGAAATAATTTCTTATATATATACTTTTTATTAGGTAGCTTATTGAATGAGTTATTGTTGTGTAATTATTGTTTACCAACTCATATTTTTATTTTTTAAAAATAATAACTGTATTATCTTAAATCACCAATCAAACTAAAAGGTTAAGCTGAGAGTTTGGAATCTGATGAAAAGTCAAACAAGTGAAATCAATATTAAATGGGGAGAAAATTGACTTTGCAGGGGCTTGAACACATGATCTTTTGGACCACCTGCTCTGATACTATATTAGATTATATGGGGTCCATCTCAAAACTAATTGGCAATGGAAGGAGTAACCCACATATCATATATATTGTAAGGTTTCTCTCCACTTTTTCAATGTGAGATCCTCAACATGCCCCCTCAAGATGGTGCCTCTTTGAGTTCATCATTCTTGGATCGGATCTCAATTTTAATTTTTGGACCGAATACCCGTTTGGGTGGGGTATTTGTACGGATAACCCATTTTCCAATGCATTAATGTCATTTGACTCGACATTTCAAAATAATGAAATATGACCTATTCGACGTGGCAATGCGCGCATGAAATGACTCATAAGGGTAATATGAAGCGGTCTTTCTTGTTTCACGCTCCAAGACGTTGTTCACGCCCGCGCCCGTTGTCTCGCTCAAATGAATGGAAAAAATATAAAGAAAAAATGACAAAAAAGACAGAGAAAAGAGTGGAGTAGAGAGAGAGGCGAGCGAGCAATGAGAACGAACGCAGGCGAGAGAGCTATGTCTTATTTAATTACTACTATCATAAGCGAGAGAGAGCGAGAGCGCGAACGAGACTTGAAGCGGAATGCAGTACAAAAAGGAGAGCGAGAGCGAGAGCGAGACTTGAGCGAGAGCGAGGCGAGAAGCGAGACTTGAACGAGAGAGGCGAGAAGCGTGACTTGAGCGAGCGAGAGAGAGCTAAAGTAGATATGATGATGCCCTTACGGTAATTTGGACGAAATGCGAAGACAAAAGGGTCAAATGTCATTAATTTTTGAACATGGGTCAAAATCACATTAATGCATGTGAAAAGGGGTTTTCGATGCAATTTTCCCGTTTGGGTTTAATGGGCTCTAATACCATCTTAAATCACCAATCAAACTAAAAGCTTAAGTTGAGAGTTTGAAGTAAATTTAATTATATCAATATAGTCTAATATTCGATCTATAAAAACAAGCCACATATAGGAAAAAAAAAGAGAGATTTTAAAAAATAGTTATTGAAACATATGTTTTGCCAATTACTTTATTTTATAGAATAATTTTTAAAAATTTCAACTCTCATACAACCTTTATTGGTTAGAAAAAGAAAAAGTTTCAAATAACAAAGAAAGAAAGAGAAAAAAATGGTAAAGAATTAGACTTAAATTATCAAAATATTTGTCTCCCTATACCTTGAAAAAAAAAAAACCCTATATGGACCTTTATTATTTTATTGTTTTTCAATAATTATTTTTAAAGTTTTATGTATTAAACTAATTAAAATAGATTTTATCAAAGATTTGATTGATAAATTGATTAATTCCTATTGAGCAACATGTTTTTGGAGAAACTGAGGTTTGGTGGGGAAACCCTTTTTAAAAAATTATTTTCAATTTATATATATTAAAATTAATTTTAATGATTGTGATAGATAACTTTTAAATGCTATTGTTATAGTTTTTTTTTTTTCAATTCAACAATATTGGAAGGTAGAAAGTTTGAACTCATGACATCATGAATCATAAACACAAAGAATTATGCTCTGGTTGACAAATGTTAATCTTACTATAAATCATTTTAAAAAATATATAATAATAGTTTTTTAAAAAATAATTATGCAAATACATGTTTATGAAATTTCTACCTTAATTAATATAATAGTATTTTTAATAATATTTTCAAACAACCCTCTACAAACTACTATAATAATTCAACATATATTTTTTTTTTTTTTAGAAAGACTTTGGCTACATACTTACGTAGCCAAGTATAGTAACCTTTTTTTAGAGAGAAATAACGACATCTATTAGAAATACAGCTTTCTAATTTATTTTTTTTTAAATCTCTAGCATTGAAATTTTTAATTGCTAGTAAATTAGTTTCTAATTCAATTATTCACTAAAAACATATTATTTTTTTATTTGTGTAAATTAAATATAAAAAAAACCATGAGAGATAGAAATAAATGTTGCTATTGAGCCATAAAATGAACGATTGTAAATAGTTTCAATAAAGAAAAAAGAAAATAGAAACAAAATGGAAATGAATTTCCATTAAAACCCAAAGATAAAAAAGCAGAGGTTGAGCATTTGCAAAACATAATAATGGTGTTGCACTGACTACACCACTCATCATAAAAGGCTTTCAAATTTTACATAATTCGAGTAAATGTCTTATTTTATATGTAGTAGGTTGAAATGTCTATTTTTTATTTAGTTCCAATGTAATATTCTTCAATAAAAATTATGGACAAGAGTTTTAGAAACAGAATAAAATTGATTCTTTTTTATATAAAAAAACTTAATTTTGTGATTTATTATATATTAGGGGGTTTCTTTTTCCATAAGATAATGCTGAAAGTTATTTAAATAAAATTTTAATTTACATTATTATTATTATTATTTGAAAACAAGGCATTTATGAAAGGAAAAAAAAAAAAACATATAAAAACTACCCCACACAATTATTGGTGGGTGTATAATTTCCCCTTCTTGATGGATAGGATTTTTTTTTTTTTAATTGAATTAACAAGATTAGACCTTCACCTTAAAATTTTCCCATTTCCATTTAGGAATGGTAAAGGAATAAGTTACTTTTGAAAAAGAAATTGAAAATATATATTATATTTGCATCGGTAATAAGTTTGAATTTGTATAATTTATATTTGGATTATACCTGTATACATAAAAATGTTGAGTTTTTTTTTATTATTATTAATTTTTTTGTTTAAGTTGAGTTGAGTATGAATTTTGTAGTATGTGTTAGTATGTGTTGCGACTTTAAATTTATACAAAGTAAGTAATCTTATAAGCAGAATTAAGAAATATGAATTTATGCCGTTGGTAAAAATTAATAAACATATAATTTAGAAGTTTACTTGTTAGATGCAAATTTAACTTCTCAATTTCAAACTATACAAATTTAATTTAATTGGTAAACGAAACACCTCATATTGTTTAGAATTTATTGTTAAAAAAACTATATGGTTGTTTTTGAACTTTTCATTCAAAGAGACTATATTTCATGATGTCACTTTAGTGATTTCAACTTTTTTCTTTTTAGGAATGTTATTCATCTTAAATTCAAATAAATATATTATTTTTCTTGATTTCCACCCGTTTTTATAAATGGCTTATAGATCTAGCTAGAAGTGAATAATAAAAAAAAAAATTGTATCTTTGAAAAAAGATTTCACTCTCCATTAATAATCATCTTTTAAGTTTTTTTTTTTTTTTTTTTTTCCTTTTTTCTTTTACATTTGAAATGAAGGATAAGATGAGTACTTAGACAAATAACACATTTTTATCTTTGAAAATCAATTCAAAATGAAACAATTTGTAGATATTTCGGTTTTGTTAACCGAATGTCAAATTATTCACCAACCCATTTTTAATGTAATGATTCTTATTTAGGAAAAAAAAATTCAAGCATGCTTTATCCTATGACTAAATTTTCAAAAGAATGTCACACAAAAGCCCATCAATTTCTACCTTAGTCATTCATCATAGAAATTATAGCAAAACCCTTCACCTCAATCATATATAAAAAATTAGGGTACTTTTCATTCCGTGTCGACTCACCCAACCTAAAGTTTAAAATTCACTTACAAAATAGTTATTTATTATTAACCATATAAAACATATTTATAGAGTTATTATTTATTTTAAATTTTTAAAATTTGAACTCCCCTTCCTTGCATATTGAATTTTTAGTTCAAATTTTCATTTTGGTTCGTTTACTTTAAGTTTCATTCTATTTTAATCTATGTATTTTTTAATTTTCAATTTTAGTCATTGTACTTTCAATAATCTTAAATTTAGTCCCTACCGTTAATTTGAAACTAATTTTTTCAAAACTAATTAAATAATAATAATTTTCATGGAAGAAATATACATTACAAGATCAATAAACTAACTAGGGACCAAATTTGAAGATTTATTGAAAATATAAACACTAAAATTGAACACTTGAAGACTAAAATAAAATGAAAATCCAAAATACATTGACTAAAATAGTATTTTGACCAAACTTATATTTTCACCACGATAATTACAAGATCACCATACATTTTTCATTAATACTCTACATTAAGATAAAATTTTCATAACCGATAATTAGAGTATTAGTGTGTTTGGATTAATTTAGAGTATCAATATTTTTTTTTAACAAAATCGAATTTTATCAATAAGCATCTTTGAAGATTTTAATAATTTAAAGTGAGATTGGTATAACATGATCAAAAGTGGGTTTTGAAGAAAAGTAATTAAAAAATGCTTAAAAAACTGGATTAATTTTATTAATATTTTTTAAATAAATACATGATATATGAATTATAAAAAAAAAAAAAGTCTTTAAAGTAATTAATTAGAAATCCTCACAATACGTAATAAAAAATAAAAAATAAATTCATAATTAATTGAATATCTTTTTCAAAAAAATATAAATTATAATAACATTTTTATTGAAAATATTTTAATTAAAATGTATTCTAAACTGATCCTATATCATATATATATCAATGTACACTATTATTTATTTTTTTTAGAATATATGAGGTGCGAGAATCAAACCTTTGACCTCAAAACCAACAGTACAAACTTAATATAGGTTGAGTTAGGCTCATTTTTTGCTACACTATTATTTATTTTATGAACATGCATTTGAATCATTTGAACCATTTTTTTTTAACTCCACATCAATCCTATTTTTAGATTTTCATTCCTTTCATTTTTTTAAAGGCCGATTTTCTCTATACTGAGATCCAAATCTTCTATTTGGCTCTGTTAATTAATTTATTTTTTTAGTTCGATAAGTATGAGATGAAAAATCAAATTGTAGATATTTAAAATAGTAATTGATATCCTAGGGGGATAATTTAATATTTGTTTGATTTACATGCGTAAAATGAAATGTAGTACACGAAAAGAGTTATTATTGAAAATTGATGTTCATAGCCCAAATTTCAACATGCCTCACAGGCCTAAAAGAAAGTCAGCCATTGGGTCCCCTTCAAAGCCCAGGCCCAAGATCTTACATTATGGGCCCTGGCCCAATGAATGTGTATGCCATCAGTATGGACCAGGCCTTAGTGAAAAACGACGTCGTAGGATTCATTTTTCTCAACACACTGTTTTACAAATTCGAGACAAGCATCCCATTTTATCTCTGCAACTGCGACGTGGCAATCTACGGAACTCAGATACGGATTTGTTGGCGGAGATTCAACTTCACTTCCGAGCAACTTTCCGGTGAAACCGCCGGCGGTTGGCGAGAATTATGGTTTTGCAGTAGGTAGAATATGAAGTCATAGGAACGTAAAGGGAACGAGAAATGGAAGGATTGGTGGTTCGGTCGCCGTTCGTTTCAACAGGGAAGAAGCTTCCCTTCTCGCCTTTGCTTGATTCTTTGCCGAGTTGTTCTGCTTCTGGCAGTGTATCTGGAAAGACAGTATTGACATCGCGTAATCTTCTCTTGCATTTCCTCTATTTCTTTCTAATTTTCTCGTTTTGGTTTTGATTTTGCAATTCCCAAACGCTGACAGTTTGCACCATAAGTAGATTACTTACTCGTTGTTTAGTGAAACTGTTTCTTGTGCTGACTGTCTTAATTTCGTCGAATTGCTATGCGTATTCTGCGCATTCTGTGAACATATTGAGCGAGTAGTGAATGTGTTGCTTACAGTTAAATGTAGAAGAGTAACGAGATTGAACGGGACGTATGGTAAAATCAGAGCACATTCGTCGAATGCAAGTGTCGGATCCGATGGATACAAGCACGAGGAGGAAAAGGAGGGTCAGCATGTTATTTCCAGTAGTGCACCTGTTGACAGTAGTTCATCTAAAATGTGAGTTACGTCATTTTTGTTTTGATTTTTCTGAGTTGAAAATGAATCTTATTGGCGATGTATTAAAATTTTGATTTCTGTGACTATGGCTTGGGTAATGCACCATATACATTTATTTTACAATTCCAATTGATTTTCCAGAGCAATGGTTGTAAAATCCAATGGCCCATCTAATGATTTATTTATTGCCATTTGAAATCAAAATTCTATTAATCTGGTTTTTGGGATTTCTATTCCGATCGATATTTTACACTTTTGGATGCATGATTGAGAAACTTAAAAAAAGTACTTCAAATTTATATCAAAAAGTAATTAAAAGGCATGTAGATTTTTGAATCCACATCCAATGACTATTAAGATGTAGTCACACTGTAGCACAGCAGCTTCGTTGAATAATTTTTTAAGTTGATGTAGTCAGCAACAACCTTAAAATTTTGTTGTGTAAACTATTCTATTCTCTTTCCTTGCTTTGTAATTTAGTGGATCCGGAACGCATTTGACCTCATATGAACCAGTATCTCTTCTTCTTCTTCACTCATTTATATATTTTCTATGTTTTGGCAGTGAGAAGTCTCCAAATGGATTGCCTTATCCTCTTTCTATTGCGCTAGTACTAATTGGATGCGGTTTAGTATTCTCGCTGATTGCCTTTGTGAGAGGAGGACCTTCATCAATCTTGGCAGCAGTTGCTAAGTCAGGATTCACTGCTGCCTTCTCATTAATATTTGTCTCTGAAATTGGCGACAAGGTGACTTTTTTACATTGTTGGAACTTTGTCTATATCAAACCTGAGGTTTTTTTTTTCAATTTTATCCAGGTTCTAGATTTTTGCCTGTTGGCAGATGAATTGTACATAACCACAAAATTCCTGGAAGAAAATATAGATAAATGAAAGAAAGCAATATAATGAACTAAGATATGCATTCAATCCACTGAGACAGGAAAGCTTGAAATTTGACCTTGTTTAGCCACATTACAATTCAAAGAATTAGACAAAATTTTGCCAACATGAGCATGGTTCATGTGGCATAAAGTGTATATTCTCGATCAAGAGGTCAGAGATTTGAATCCCTCACCCATGTAAAAAAATGAATTAGGCAAAATTTTCAAATGTTTTCTGTTAATGGCTTTACTTCTTCGTAGCATCTTTTAGTGTCACACCCCCTTATAACTCTGAAGGTAACGTCAGCTTATACCTTATCTCGTTTGGACAGACATTTTTCATTGCTGCACTCTTGGCCATGCAATATAAGAAAGGACTGGTATATCCTCTCCCTCGCCTCTCTATCTACATAAGTACTTCTGCAGTGTGTATCATGTTCTCTCTTTTTTTTCCCCTCCTATGACTTGATTCTGTGGATTAGGAATTGAAAGTTCTATTCAGGTATTGAATTGTTGAACAGGTTCTGTTAGGATCTATGGGAGCACTTTCACTTATGACAGTCCTCTCGGTTATAATTGGACGGATATTTCACTCAGTACCTGCTCAGTTCCAGACAAGTAAGCTGAAGCTATTTGGACTTTCTCAACTGCTCTAGAATTTGCAAATTTTGACTTTAACTAGTACCAAGAGAATGTTGCTTGGTATTGTATTTTTTATTAGTATTAATGTAGTTTATTTTTTCTGCAATTTATCTGGCTGCATAACAGAAATACTAGTGTAGTTTACGTTTTCCACAACTTATGAATAACTTTTTTTTTGTTCCAAACATATATCAATATATCCATTAATGGCTTTTAATCTATTTGAACGAACTGTCTTCTTACTTCTTTCTCTGTGAGGACAATAACTTTGGCCTTTCTTTCTCTATATCGTACTAGATATGATTCTGCTGAGACAACCACATAATCCATATGTGCTGATATATAATATTAGCTTTATTGTTTAAACTAGTGCATTTAGTTTATCAAAAATTCATTCTATTTTTGATACTTCCCATCATATCAAATAATGCTTCTCCTAGGCATAATTTTAGGTCCAAAAGCTTAACGATATTTACTTGCTGTCATTTGTGTAGCTTTACCAATTGGAGAATATGCGGCAGTGACTCTTCTATTGTTCTTTGGTCTCAAGTCCATTAAAGATGCATGGGATCTTCCTTCGAGTGTTCCTAAACAGGGCGATGAGAGTCCGCCAGAACTTGATGAATATGTCGAAGCAGAGGAGCTTGTTAAAGAAAAGGTAGATCCCCAATTATTAGTTTCCTCTAGATTTTGAATTTTGTTTTGACAAGGCTCGAAAACTATTGCTTCTTTGCTGAATTGTCTTGGATAGTATATTTCATATTTGTCTGACCCTGTGACTGAAAGTCCTGATTCTACCATATGATAAACCTTTTATAACTGTTTTCAGGTTTCAAAAAGGCTCTCCAATCCACTTGAAATCATCTGGAAGTCGTTCAGCCTTATATTTTTTGCTGTGAGTAATTTTTATTCATTACTATTCAGCAAAATTGTATAACAAAAGCATAATGTTTTTAAATGAGTGTGTGTGTAAAAATTCATAATAGGAGGGAGGTTTGTTGAGTAGTTTTAGATCGCCAAAATCTCAGGACATTGTGATGTCATAACCTATAACATTTCATCAACCTTTAAATTAAAAGGGTATACACTTCAATTGGACGTGAATGAATATCATATATAGTTCATCAGCTTGGGGACAGTCCTGCGGTGGCATTATGATATTTCATAGTATGTGTTTGCATTAAACAAATTCATGTGCAAGTACTCAAAAGTATGAAACATTATGTTCATATTAGGAATGGGGTGATCGCTCAATGCTTGCAACCATTGCTCTTGGAGCTGCGCAGGTTCGATTTTCTGTATATATAAGCCTGTAATTCAGTCTCTTTCTTTTTCCTCGTTTTCATTTCAATCATATATTTCTCTTTCAATTTCCACTCTACAGTCTCCATGGGGTGTGGCTACGGGAGCTATCACTGGACACCTAATTGCAACCACCATTGCCATTCTAGGAGGAGCATTTCTTGCCAACTACATTTCTGAAAAACTGGTAGGAGCCTAACTTCTCTGTCATATAATGTGGGATAAATTATAAAAAATACCACCATTCTTTCAAAAGTTGTAAAATTATCCTTGACCTTTCATAAACATTTCAACTCTACGCTTGGAATAGAAATCGGTTAAAATGATGGATAGAAAACCAACGTGGTGATACCTGAAACGATGTGGCAGTGACTAGGATGCTTGTATGGATTATGTCTGAAAGAGCCACATTCAGGCACATCGACTTTTCGTTCAACATTCTATTTTTTCACTCCAAAGGTAGTGTTGAAACTTTTATGAAAGGTTAAGGGTCATACTGAAACATTTGAAAGAATGAAGGTATTTTTGAAACAAGAAGCAAAGTATAGGGGTACTAGTATTTTTTATAATTTAGCCTATAATGTGCAATTTTCTTTCTTAAGCATTGATGCAACAACTCACTCTACCTTCAATCAGGTCGGCTACTTGGGCGGCGTACTCTTCTTAATTTTTGCAGTAGCAACTTTTTTTGGAGTTTTCTGACATTCTTCTGATCGCACGACATCGAGTTCTTCCACGCCCCATGGCGAAGCCGATGCATTTGAAGACCTAACGCTAGTAGCCAGAGAGAGAGGAGGAAGAGGAAGAAAGTTGCTTAACGTAGGTTACTGCATCTTTCTTTCGGAAGTATATTATATATTTTATTCATTGACTCACAAGCTTCATAATTATGATTTCGTGTGCTTGTTGTGAACATTTTTTTTTTCCCCAAATGGTTCGTAGTGAAGTTCAGGTTTTTTGCCAATAAAATTACATTCTCTGATGTATTTCTGATGGTCCATGTCCTTCTGTTGTTGCTTTTTCTCTGCTCTCTTTATTGTGTTTTTCACAGACAAATATTGAATGGATGCATAAGCCGAGCCGCTATTGCTCCTTAAAATTTTTGGAAAGTGGTTATGGTAAAAGAAAATTCTAAGGAATTAAATACTCACTTTTCATAATCCATTGTTTTATGTAGATATTTTTTTCTCAGTTTATGAATTTCTTGACGTTAAATTATCATTTTGATCCCTTAAAACTTATTCCGAGTAGTTTTAAATATCTTAATTTATTCTTCGTACTAAAGTCAACTCCCCCCAAAAAAAAGTGATCTTTTACCCGCACATCGTGTCTATTTTTGAATGAAAATTATTATTATCATTTTTTCAAGTTTGATCAAAATTAATTTTAAAGTAAAATCGGTGACTAATTTTGAGATTTCTGGAAAGTATATAGATTAAATATGAATATTTAAAAGTATAAAGGCTATGATAGAATAAGTCTCAAATAACTTTGTGTTTTATTTTTTAATCCTTCATTAATTTCAAGGCTTATGAAATCCATTTTTGACTAACTACTACAAATTACAAATATACCTTATTCCTTCCTTCAAATATAAAGTTAAAGAGACTCTTTGGAGCGTTGATTAAGTTATAATAGTTTGATGAGTTATAATTATGTAATTTGTATTTAGAATGAATTATGTAATTTGGATTTAGAATGTGTTTGAGATTAAATCCCATACACTATTATAACTCACGCTCTCAACAACCCTAAGTTGTTAAAACGGTGAACTAAACACTATTTTTTTAAAAACCTTTTTGTAAGGGTACGAACACGCCTACTTACAAGTACACAACAAATTTTAAAATTTTAAATTTTACAAAAAGAAAATCAACAGTAAGACCATCTCATGTCTTAAATTGTTGACAACCATGATCTGCATTATGTTCATTATAAAACTAAGATGTTATTTTTAATGATACAAATCTAAATTCCCGTTAAGGTTAATGGTAACAACTAGATTACCTAAAACTCTCTGAAGGCTAAAGAATCAATGAAGATGGCAAAGTCCATTGGCAGGATTTGCACCTTTTTCTTCCCTTTTGTTTTCTTTTGGGGATGTTCAGTTGTTAAGAATCATTCAACAACAACACACCTATTCGTTCTAAATGTACCATTCGAAAGCAATCCAACAATTCGTTTTTCGAGTCTTCTTGCTCCTAAACCAGGCCTAATTACATCTGCATCTCCCCAAACCAGACATGTATCATTCCCTGGCTCCCCCAAGCACCACCCACCAGGCACGGTGTGTCCGGGACCACGGTTCAAGATCTCGTCATCGATCCGGTTGAGCACTGGATCGTTCAACTTAAATCTTGTGGCGAAGGCTGCTCCGCTCTCAATCATGAGGTCAAAATCAGAGGGGCTGAGGAACTGGGGCTGTTCTTTAGGAGGGTTGTCAAATGTGGCATATAGTAGATTATCGTTAAGGACTGTCTTGTTGAACTCATGAGAATTACAGAGGACGGTTGGAAAATAGTTCAAGTGGCTGGATTGAGTATTTGAGAAGTACATCAATAGAGTCCTTGGAAGATTATCTGTTCCGAGGACACAAAACTCGACAACGTGACGACTCAAAATTGAAAGAGATGAACCTGCAGAAGAGATAGGTGGGGGAAGATCTCCAGTGTCAGTTCAGACATTATTTAGATGAAAAGAGTTTAGTTTCAGGGAACATTAAAGTTCAAACCATTATGCATAACTCAATATCGACATTATTGTTGAATTCAGTATCTATATTGGACACCATAAAATGAAAATATAGACAATTCCCACAAGTTCCTCTCTCCAACTGAGATATTACAACACTTCATCCAAATGGAAATAGCATCACAAGGAAGCTGTTTCTAAGTCAAAGGGAATTGCCATTTCTAAGTCGGGAATTACAAAAAAGACTCTCCACTTGTTTTTTTTTTTATAATACTTGTGAATGTTTGGGTCGACTTATGTACACTTCAACTATTCTTGCCACCTAACTCTACTATATTTGTTTGTCTAGGTAACTTGTAGTATATTTATGCATCATGGTTTTGAACTTATTCTCTCTAAAGCCCTTCCACTAGGTCAACTATGGTGGTTTGTCTTCCGATTAATTTAGACACCTCGAAGAATCATAAGGAGACCATTTCCAAGTTGGGAAAACAATCTCCAATGTACATCCGACAACTTAAAAGAACTAAATCCCAGGACTACAACTACAGATAGACAGCTTCACATCAGAGCTACCACCATTTACAAAACTAAAAGTACAGATATGTAGTGTAAACAAGAGTATCGTTTAGGCAAATCTATAATTTACAATACCAATGGACTTCATAGCCTTCTTGGAATGGACCCATAATTCCCGCTGCAAATTTACTCATTGCAATATCTTTAACTTTCTAACCAAATTTGCACCATTCCAAGTTAGACCCCATTATCCATAGGCAATTGCAGTTCCACAGATATTCATTAACTGAAGATGTAAGCAAAGCAAACATTCAAATGGCGAGTAATGAAGAAGACCTACCTGTAAACAACTGAAAGGCATTAGGCAATTCCCTCTTCTGGGTGGCATAGAACATGGCAGTTTTCTCAGAAAGATAAAGCCCTGGATCAACAATTATTGGCTTCAATTTCCTAGCCCTTTCATCAACACAACAACAACAAGAGTTGGAAGTTCAGAAAAAAGAAGTTGGAAATTAAAAAACATTGAATCTGAGAAAGAGTGATCGTCTTACTCTCTCCACCCAATGTAACTCGAATGCGTTACGAAGTTCATATCCTTGGGCAGAAATGACAGAATGTGAAGAAGATCTAAAGAACCCAAAAAGAACACTCAATCAACAAAATTCTCAAAACAAAATCTTCCATCCCAAACGAAAATTTCCGGAAAACATACCATCTTGCGTGACAAGTGGGTAATCTTCAGCAGTGAGACGAATAAACCAATCCCAATTCGACGACAACCGGAGGAGCAGCGAGGCGCCGTGAAGCGTCGAAGAAATTGCCGACGAGCCTTTGAGATACACAAAATCAGCCCTACCAATTACATCGACATTCTGAGCAGCTCTGAAGATGGGAATCGCTTCGACGGCGAGGGCAAGGGAATCGCGCTCCGATTGAGGAGCGGATAGATCGAGGTGGAGGAGGTAGTGATTTCTAGGATGATAAACGGCGAAGAGAAGGCGAAGAATCCGATTGGAATCGCCATTGGATCCGGAAATGAGATAAGCGATAGAAGGGGGAGTGGGATCGGAGGAAGCATTGCTGCTATGGAAGACGGTCCGGTGGGTCTGGCGGGTCGGGAAGAGAAACGGGTCGGGTTTTAGACGGCGGGGGACGGCGGAGGAAGAGAAGGGGTGGGCGGAGGAGGAGATGGAGAGGAAGAAAATGAGGGAGAAGAGGGCAGTGGCGAGGATGATGGAGAGAGTGGTTTTGGAGTCTTTGAGGGCGACTGCGGCGGGAGAAGGGGTGGCGTACGGCGGCGCCGGCCAGGTCTGCATTTTTTTGGGGCGAGAAAGAGTGGTGGTAGGTAATTTGTTTCTTGGGTTGTGAGTGAAGCTGATGATGGTGATGTAGCGACAGCCATTGTTCTTTCTTTTGATTTCATCTTCCCAAAAAATAAATTAAAAAAAAAAGGAGTTAATAATTAGGTTCCATTTTGATTTGGTTTTGGAAAAATACATTTTTTTAATATGTTTTAAACAGATCATAAGATTATTTTATTTGCATAATTCTTAGTGCTTCACCTCATTAGTGTTTTGTTTTAAAAAGATTGAGAAAGTCAAAACACATAATTTTTTTTAATTTAACAATATTTAAAGATAGGGTTTCGAACATCTGATCGAGTGGGTACATGTCAATTACAATTCAACTATAATCACTTTGGCGAGCATAGTTCAATTGGAACGACCAATGAGGGGAGGGAGCTAGAATTGTTCATTAATGGCATTTCATCTATAATCAATAATTTTTTTTTTTTTTTTAATGACAGGGTAGAAGGTTCAACCTTTAACTTTTCATCGAAAAGAAAGTTAATACAAAATAAATTGAATTAAAACATTAAGTTTGGATGGTAGGTGGAAAATAAATTAATAAATTCACACATATAAACTTATAAATTTCATTTTTAAAAAAGTATGATAGGGTTAAAAAAGTAATTTAATCATTATCTTTTAAAGTATGGAAGATAAAATAAAACATAATTCAACTATTTGATTTTTGAAAAATGTGTTTGTTTTCTCACACTTTCTCTATAATAATTTCCCTATTCTCCACATTGTACTATGGTTTCTATTTTCCTTAAGAAAATACTTGAATTTTAGTAAAATTCTAAGAAAAAAAATTATTTAAAAACTATTTTTTTAATTTTCAAAATTTGGTTTAATTTTTGAAAAAGTAAAAAATAAAACATGAAAAATTATCGTTAAAAGTCATATAGAAATAAATTTTCAGGCTACATCCATGTGTTGCCATTTTTGACAACGATAATTATTACTTCAAAAAGTTTTAAAAAATTCTATATTTTTCTCTAAAAAGAATCTATATTTCTTCGTTGTCTAAAATTATTTTGCAATATATGGATGGTGGTTGATTTAAATTGAAGCGATCTTTAAATTATCATTAGTTTATTAAAAAAAAAGGAGGATTACATAATTAATCAATCAATCAATATCCATAAATTTGTTTGACCGATTAAACTATTGAAATAAAGGCTGACAAATCCAATTCTTGAACAGATAGACTGAGCATATTCGAGCGATGAATTCGAAGCAAAACGAAGACGAAGAACAGCGACGGCAATGGGGAGCAAGAGCATGGGCCACACTCGCCGCCGTCCGGAGCCGATCGCCGCTCATCCAATGTATCACCAACTTCGTTTCAATGGATTTGATGGCCAATACTCTTTTGTCCGCCGGCGCATCGCCGGCCATGCTTCATTCTCTCGAGGAGTTGCCGGATTTCACTCCCAACGCCGATGCCCTCTGTATCAACGTCGGCACGCTTTCCGCCGCCTGGTTGCCCGCCATGAAGTTCGCTGCTGAACTGGCGTTGAAGGCTGGGAAGCCTTGGGTTCTCGATCCGGTGGCAGCCGGAGCTTCAAAGTTCCGGATGATGGCTTGTTTGGAGCTTATGCAACTGAAGCCCACCGTTGTTAGAGGGAATGGGTCGGAAATTATCGCGTTGTCTAAAGCTTCTACAGAGTCCAGTATGGTAAGATGCAATTTGATTTTACACTGCAAATAATATCATTTCAGTACGATTGTTTCATCTTCTCTGCTTTCGAAGTTCTGCATGCTAAGTTGCAAACTAGATTACATTCATGGAAGAGCGTTGTGTTGGATTTCCTTTTCATCTACTGATCTAGTAGTTCAATTTTAGGGGTGGTTGATTCCATTCGTGTGCAGGTCGATATAGTTTTTGCTTTATTATGCCTAACATTTTCTGAACTCTGAACTATCTTATGAAGGCAGGCTGTGGAATCCCAATTCATGAATTTGTCAAATATGTCAACTTAAAGTATAGTTCAACTAGTTAGACATATAACATTTCGTTTAGAAGGTTCTAATCTTCACATTCCATGTATTGTTGACTCAAAAGAAAAAAAAAATCAACATATATGCTCGAGGGACGATAATACAAAAAAATTGAGCCCCTTCTGTAATTGGGGTATTGGGGCCACTCCTTACATTATGCTCATCTACCTTCCAGACTTCGCCCGATTCGAGTCCTCCCTTTTTATAATCGGAGCATCGAAGTCCCCATTCCTTAGATTAGGCTTATCACCCATCCCACGGCTCTGAGGCCAACTCTAAGGCTTGAACCCAAACTTTGAAAGTGTTCTCTCTCAACATTTCAAGCCCTTACCACCAAGTGTTTGGGGATTCAAGTTTTGAGCATCAACTCATCTTTGCAAATCATTACTAAGTCCTTCATGGAATCAAGAGTTTTAAATGACAAAATCAATTTTGATTTCTTTTACTCTATAGTTATGTGGCACCTTAGTGTTGTCAAAGTTCATCTTTTCTTCCTCGCCTCATTTTTATTATAATTTCAAGGGTGTGGATAGCTGCCATGAGTCAATGGATGCTGTAGAAGCTGCTAAATCATTGGCTCAAACCAGTGGAGCCATAGTGGCAGTATCAGGAGCCATTGACATAGTTACAGACGGGAAGCAAGTTATTGGCGCTCATAATGGAGTGGCCATGATGCAAAAGATTACAGCAACAGGATGTTCAGTAACAGCTCTTATTGCTGCCTTTCTTGCTGTCGATCAACTTCATGCTTTGGAAGCAACAGCTTCAGCATTATCAATCTTTGGAATTGCGGGTGAGATGGGAATGGATGCAGCAAAGGGCCCTGCATCACTACGAACTCATTTGATTGATTCACTATATGGGCTTGATGAAGCTGTTGTAATCTCACGAGTAAAGATCACCAGCTTGTGATTAAATTTTGGAGGGGTTTTAATTTATGGTATGTCTAATAACTACTCTTAAACCATTTTGAGTTTGTACAGTGCTTTAATTTCTTATAATGCTGAAAAGGTTGGCTAGCCTGAACTTTTCAGTTACTTATCCATTCACGATTTCATCCTTTTCATTATAGTTTGTAACTCTGATCGATGCTGCTTTTTACTGTGTTTATGAGCCAGTATGTTATATCACGAGGGTGTCTCATTAAATCACATTTGATGAGAATTGAGATACTTTCCTTTTAAATTTTATCATCAAATCTAACCAATTCACTCATGGTATGATCACAACAGAATTACAACTGAGAAATATATAAATTTTATAAAACTCGATTACATTTTTTGACTTGCAGCTGCATTTCATAGAAACTACAGACCATGGTTGCATTCACCACCACACATATATTGCATTGTTCCTTGTTGACCATACTGGTTTTCAGTAGCTTAAATGTACAGTGATCCTCAGCAATGTTTCTGCTCCATCTGTGACATGCTGGCCAGGAGGAATGAGCGACCGCACCTCTGCAATCCCACGTGCGTTCTTGAACCTGCCCGTTCCTCCCGTCACTGACAAATGTGACGAGGGGCTACCAATCCTGTATACTCCATAGAAGTTGAGACTGTCACCGTATTCTCCTCCTTCAACCATGGCTGTAAATGCCATCATCTGTGTAGTCCCATCAGCTGAACTAGCCACATACACCCCTTGAGCCGTGCCAATCGATTGCGAGCCCAACTCTGGTGCAGTAGTTAAGATGTCATCGATGACAGTAATCGTGCCAAAGCCGAGTCCCAACCCATCAGGTCCCAATTGGGTCTGTGGGGGATTTTGTGGGTTGGGATTTCCAGCAAAAGCAGTGCCAGACAAGCCAGTCCCTAGAGGGATCCCGTTGATGCCATTAACAGTAGGGAGAGCACCATTGGCATTTGGGATTGCTACACCACCGTCTGGGGGAAGGAAGCCTATAGGTGTGGCAAAGGGTACTTGACCAGTGTATATGTTCCCCAGCAGGCCAGTAATCGGTCTTGCCGTTGGGCTGCCACCGCCGAGAATGTCATGCATGTAAAATTCAAGGACCGGCTCCTGCCCCCCGGCCCCGGTATTAGCAGTGACAGCTGCAGACTTCGATGCCACAAAATGCACCACAACCATTGCCATTGCAAGGAAGGCAGGAAAAGATGATTGCCCGAACATGTTGCAGAGTCGGTATGAAGAACTCTTGCTGTAGAACTCAAGAGGATTGTAATTCTTGTGATGATATGCAAACAGGTATGAACTCTACTCTTTATATGCTGCTGAAAACACTAGATCAAATTGGATTTTGGAGTTGGTATGAACCACCAAAATGGTGAAGTTGTTGGTTTCTATTCTTGAAGAAATGCATGCTTTTTTTCATCAGATCAAATTTATTAGCTTTCCCTTTCACTATTTTTTGAGCTATAACAGTAGGTAGGGGCTTTGATAAATCAGTTCTTGGTGGAATTCAATTAGCATTCGACATTATTTTCAGAATTCTCCTAGTTGAGTTGGTAGGCTGCAGTATTTGAAGATAGCTGTTATTCAGTGTGGAGGGTATAACCAAACCAAATGCATTTTGTAAGATATAAATATTGGCAAATAATTTGGCAGTTGGATTTTCAGTGATATATTTGATCTGTTCCACTTTGATTTCACAGGGAAATATTATCTACTTGTTTTCTTTGTCAATTTCTTGTTGACTAAGATGATGTCGTTTTGATTGGAATGGTCGATAGGAGATGCTATCAAAAATATTTTTTGGTTTTTGAAAGAAAAATTTCAAAAAATAAGGGTTTGTTTGGTAGGCAATCTAAATTCGGTTTTATGTTTTTGGATCCAATGAATTTAGTGAGTACGTGTTTAACAAACGTGTTTTCGAAAACTGTTTTCGGATTTTATGATCCAAATAGTAGAAATTCTGAAAACAACATTTTTATGTTTTCATTGTATCTCGTTTCTAAATTTGAAATTTTAAAATGCATAATTATATTAAACAAATATAAAAATTTAATAAATATAGTATTTCATGTTTATAAACTTAATCTACTTTTGTTAAATTAAAACATGTATAATATTTTTTTAGTACATCAACAATTGGGGGTGGGAGGATTCAAACTCATGACCTCTTAGTCATAAGTTTTACTTGATGTCAACTAAGTTATGCTTTTGTTGGTATGTATAATATAAAATATGATAAATTTTAAAATATTATATTATAAAATAATAATTATATAAAATTTATATAAAAACATGTTCATAAATTAATTAATAGTGTCTTATATTCAACCTAATATTTTGTTTTGCAACTACAACTCATTTTATGATGTATAAATATATTATAGAGAACACACTATAAATTACAGTTTAAAATGAAATCAAATTTTTAAATCTGCTATCAAACACATATCTGAAAATATGAAATATAACTCTATTTTTATTGAATCCCTTGTTTTCAAATTTTTGTTTTCGGATTGCCTACCAAACATCCCTAATTATTTGTTTTTTTTTAACAGTTGAGGTTTTCTTAGTCTGTAAAGGATGAACTTGTGAATAGCGATATCAAGTAATCTACAGCCTTTAACTTTTACCTGTAAATCAAGTACAATGCTTAAAATAATTTGAAAATCAATGTTGTTCCAAAGAAAAAAAACATTGAAACAAGCAAAAAAAAAAAAAAAAAAAAAAAAGTATGTTGATCTTAAATGATACTAGTCATTTGCACAATTATGAGCTTTCAACATTTTTTATTTCGAGTTTAACACCATGTGAGGTAAAGAGATTTAAACCTTCAACCTCTCGGTCGATAATATGAGTGTGTTTGGAGTGTTGTTTCGAAATAAAAGAACCTTGGAATCGAAACTTTGAGGGGTCTGTTCTAAGATTTTGAAACCCTGAGAATCAGACAACGGTATTTGGAATTAGCGAAAGAGTGTTGTAATTAGCGAAACAAAATCATGTGGTTATGTTTCAAACCCATTGGTTTTTTAACACAGTGATCCAAACAATGTTTTGGATTTGGATTCCAAAACCATCCAAATTCAAGACAATACTCCATTTGAGTTAGGTTTATGTTCAAGTTGACATAAACTTTCGATTTTAAACCATGGTAATTATTACACCTACAAAGAACCGAGATTAGATACACACTTACTATTAAAAATATATATACATCAATCTGTCACATTTATTAATTTATTTAACTCTTTTTTTCAGTACATAATTTATTTAACCTAATAATTTGGTTTTGTAACAAAAAGGACTGGCATTATCAATTTAAAACAGGATACCTACATTACTTTCAAAACATGGGCTTCTCCTGTTCAATACAGTTTCAAAGGCATCTCTTGAATCTTGTGACACTTTTTTTTCATTTATCATCTTAAAAGAATTACAATAACATGATTTTTTTTTTAAAAAAATAGATGGTCATAAAATAATGAGAATACAAAAAATAAAATCTTCCAGAAATTCATTGTCAAGGAATTGCTGAATCATTTGTTTCTTGCACAGCTTCTTCTTCATGATCACTGACCTTTTCCTGTCTCACCACTGGAGAAATCAATGTCCACACTGCACAACCAGATGAATGAGAATAAGAAAACAATCGAGTTAAGATCTGATAATTGTCTCGTGAGATTAGTTAAAGTGCAAATAAATTGACTTAAACACGTGATATTGATATATTTTTTTCTCGTCGAAAAAAACAGTGTGTTGTGTAATTCTTTTGAAAGTTATTTTTCTCTTAGTTTGTTATCACAAGTGGCTAGTTTTTAAGAACAAAAGTTATGTGCTTGTGAATAATTAATTTTCACAAGCTAGCATATAAAAGGTCTGTAAGACAATTCTTAAATCTGTTATATTAAACTATCTGTCATGGCACAGTAGTTTAGATAGTGTTTTGAATAGGAGTGTACTTACAGTATATTGTAGCTGCAAACCATTCATTAATGATTTTAACCCATGTGCTTGTCCATCCAACATCCATGCTCCACCTAAAACATTTCACAATTGTATATAAAAGCTTCAAACTTTGAAAGATCATGAGAATCACATAAAGTAGGAGAGAGTTAGGGGTGTAAGTGGCTCAGTTCGATTCGGTTTGAACGAAGTGACTAACTTTAAAAAGGAAATGAAATCTAACAAAATGTACTAAAGAATCTCATAGACCAACATATCAAACCAAGTATTTTCGGCCCCATTTGATAACTATTCCGTTTTTCAAAATTGTGCTTATTTTCTCACAACTTCTCTACTATAGATCTTAAGGAAACATTTGAGTTTCTAGCCAAATTCCAAAAACAAAGAACAAATTTTTTAATTATTTTTTTTAGTTTTTCAAAACTTAGCTTGGTTTTTTAAAACATAGGTAAAAAGTAGATAAAAAATATATAAAAAAGCAGTAGTATCCCAGGGCATGTTTAGCAGTATTTTACGAGTAATAAACTGTGGAATTTTCACCTCAAACACAGACTATTATAATCACAGACTATACTATTCTGCATTTTAAATAATATTATATGATTTCACAGATTATAATAACTCACAGACTATTATAATCTCCTTTTATTATAACCCACTCAGCGCCCCAAACAACTCCTAAGCTTAATTTTCAAAAAACAACAAAAACCAAATGGTTATCAAACGGAGCCTTCAATTTTGAGATTCTAAAAACTAGACCGGTTGATCGAATAATCATAGTTTGATCTCGGTTTGGTTGGTTTGCTTTATTCTTGTTCGGGTTTTAGTTTACACTCCTATATTAGAGAGAGATGAGTTTTAGAAAGAGCAGCATTGATTCAGTTTTCTTACTTTGTGGCTGAGTTGTTGAGCTTCCAGCTGATGAAGAGCATTGCAAAGTACATGGCCCCAAGAGAGAATATGATATGGAAAAAACCATACTTGTAAGGAATGTCATCTTCCTCTTTTACCTTGTCCTTACGGAACTGCTGACATCAGAAACACATATCACATCAGTTGTCAAAAAAAAAAAAAAACCATAAAGAAGAAGAAGAAGAAGTTAAGAGTTATGTTAAAATTTGTTTTAACTTGAGAAAAGGGCAATCTTTGGTGGCTTCTTCAAATATTTTCATTCTGCTGTTTGACTGCTGTTTTATGCTTAGATTTCTATATAAAGTGCAATCTAATTCAAATAAAGTAGATTAATAGTACCAAGAAAGTTATATTCTAGGGGTGGATTCCATTTGGTAACGATTTTGGTTTTAGTTTTCTGTTTTTAAACAATGTGATTGTACTAATACTTATGAAATATTAGGCGAATTTGCAAACATGCTTCTCCGCACTACTTTTTATAGTTCTAAAATTTTGGCTATGATAGAGAGAAAAGAGATTATTAGCCCCCAAAGAAAATTTCTATCAAACGGGGCCTTAGTTTTCTGTCCATACATTTTTTAGCATGATAAAAATTTTAGATAAAGACAACGATGGAAAGTAAAAAGCAACCTGAAATGATTGTGAATCAATACCAGTTGAGAAGGTTGCCATGACAACAGCGCATATAGCAATTAAGAAGCTCTACAAGTACAACACCAAGGAAAACCACAAATATCAGTTAGTTAGAGAGGTCAGAATATTCTGATAAAGAAACAAAATTGTTTGATCATCAACATTTTCGAACTCGTCTTGAAACAGAAAGCGTTCGGTACTTATAATAATTGTAACGTCCAGACCAACTTATGCACACTTTGGAACTCCAAAAGCACAAACCAAAAAGAGCAGTGTGTTCCTCAAAGTTTGATCTCAGGAAACTAGAAAAGTAAAAGAGAAGCTGTAAATTCTTACAAGTATTGTCATCCAGTCGTTATTCCCACTCTCTTGCTTCCGTGCACTGCATTTCTCAGTCGTAGGTTCACTGTAAAGCAATTCAACAGGATTAGAAAGATCACAATTTTCATTCAAAACAGCAAGCCAATATCAGAATGAAGTGTTAAATACCGAACCTTCTAATGGCAGACCAGCAGAGGAAGACAACGTATGAAGCCATGATACCAGATGACAAAAGACCTCTATTGACCTGACTTTTAAAGTTCCAAAGATAGTTTCTTAACCAGTAAGTTATATCATCCCTTTGAAATAAAAACTGCCCATAACTGCACTATGCTAGCTGAATGCAAATACGATTTGTAGTTTGAACGAACAAAGGGCGATTTTGAGGGCATACCTTTGAATGTAAAGACACAGCCATCATCACAATGAGCAGAATCAAAGTCCAAGAGATGAAGAATATATTGAGGACACATCTCACTTTTGGAACATATAAGGAGTACATTAAACCAATCCCACAAAAGGAAGCTATGTAAAAAATCGTCGATGTGAATAATCCAAGTGAGCAGCTGTAAAATATGAATGAAATTAATGTGGAAACTGATACTATATGTAAATTGATACTGATATAGATTGATTCAAGGTTTTTGGATTGCTGAACTTTATTAGAAAACATACCTCTGCTTCGTCTTCTCATCAGGCATCCAGTACTTGTTCCACCATGAGATAAACTGGATAACACTTACCAGTTGGAGGAGGAGAAATATCCTATTCATGAGAAGAAAACAAAAGGCATCCATATTTTCAATGAAGAAATAATACAGATAGAATTAACAAGTTCATCTTAAGCTATGGAAGTGAGGATGAAAGGGATATAGTCAGTATTAGTTCTGGGATTGGGATAACTGTCATATTTGAAGGCCTATTCAAGCATGAAATTTTGAGAAAGATTTATATCAGAAAATCTATGAACATACAGTCTTCCTCGAATGTCTAGACATATAATGTGAGAAAATAAAGATTGAGATGTTTTAAGAGATTTAACTAGAAATAGTAGATGCGGAATTTGGATACTTACCCTGCACCTACACGAGCAATTTCACCTGCAAAAAATGGAGAAAAAAAATCCTCTTTCATTAGTTTCATTTGAGCAAAATGGAATCATTATTCAGTTCACTTCTTCAGTAAATGGTGAGATATCAACCATGGTAATCGAGGGGCAAAATTCTTAGTCACGTTTGAGGTAAGAGATGGGGAATGAAAGATCCAGAAAAGTGGATGTTGAACAAACGGAACATACCATATAATTGGATAAGAGCCGGAGGGAAGAAGAACGGAACCAGCATAGAAACAACAAACACAATGAACTTCAAGCTCCACCAACTAGAATGCCACACATTGCGAGGTTCATGTAATTTTCTTGTTCTGGATGTAGAGAGAAACATCAGAAAGAAAAATATCTGAACCTGTAGTAAAGGATTTGGTCCTTGAAGGATAAAATGGTAAGGATTAGTTTACTTCAGATTTTGAATGGAAATCGGAACATTCACTTCAGATTTCGAATGGAAATCGGAACGACTGCCTGTCTTTTGTGGCTTCCAGCAGACATGGTTTGGAAAAAGAAAAATGTCCATGTTGGCTGATGATACGATAATGTATGACATGCCAACTCCATTTTCATAGTTAACAATGTAACAATATTAAGGAAGTAATTACATAGAAAAGACTATCTTGACGTTTTTTTAGCAAAAACATAGCTACCTTAAGAGAAGTGCAGAAGAAATATTCTTATTCTTATATGATTAAAAAAAAGATACAAAACATCCTAAGCTCACACGAAGAACTCCAAGTGTGTGAAAACAATTTTGTCCTCCTGCTCCGCATGATCTAAGATCTGCAGGAACATTCAAATGCCAAAAAGAAAAACCATATATAAGCCACAGTTCTTATTCTTTGAGCTGAAATCTACTCATACAGTTTACTGAAAAAGTGCACGAAAGCAAAGTTTCTGAATGACAGGTAAACTTCAATACTTCTGAATAAGAACTATCTTCTTTTCAGTTATTAGTAATGATGTAATGGAGTTTCCTTACAATGTAGCTGAGGTATAATCCTTTGCCCATAATCTCGAATAAACCAAGCAATGAGATTTGTCGTCAGGAAGATAATGCCATATAAGTAGCGAACTCGCAAGGACTTCTTCTTTTCACTAGCATAATCAACATTTGGAGTTTCCCAAGAAGCAAACTCAGAGTTTCCTTGTCTGGCTTGTGCTCTATCTTCACCCCCTTGACTCATTCTGCAATGTCAAACAGAAATATAGCTACTCATTCTGCCTCAATCCCAATCTCCATCATCAGAGAAAAATATATTTTTAAAAATCCTCCTCCTTTTTTTTTCTTTTTGAAATGTGAGAAAAAGTTGAATGGCATTGAATAGCTTCTCAACGATTAACAGAAGAATCAGAAACAAATTGGAGATCAACAGCAAAGAAGAGCACAAATTGACAGTAATGGTTCGTGGTGATAAGTGAAAAGAGAATGAATGTATATAGACTATGGTAATATTAAAAAACTCACCTTTGGTTTCCCTACTGTGTTCTTGATGCTTCCACCACATATAATGAAACTCATATAAAGCTGCAGGTTTTCTAAAACGCTCCTTTAAAGGAACTAAGAAGAAAGCAACAAAACAATGAAGCAGGAAGTGTAGTGAGAAGAAGGGCAGACAAAAAGGATCAGTGAGTGATACCTTACAATTAGATTTGCTCTTTAGCCATTGGATCTTGAAGCTTCAAGGGCCGTTTTAAAAACTGATGTTAAGAACTAATATTCCAAAGACTTGTAAAAGCTAATATTATCATACATTTTGATATCACTTTTAACAAACTCATATCTTTTGAAAGAAGAATAACTTCATTTTTTTGCCAAAGAAAACAAGCCTTTTTTTAAAAAAAGGAAAAATAAAATAAATTAAAAAAAGAAGTAGTTTAATATGTTTCCACTGGACTACGTTCTAAAAAACCCCAAAAAGAAATGTTTTTACAGAAATTCTCAAACATGTCCTTAATCTTTTGGGCTATATAGTGTCCTCACTCACACGATTCATGATTAGGTACTGAAGTAGCAAACGCATTCACTCTTTGCGAAAACAAAATTTGAGAAAGTTAAGCATTTAGTATAAGTAATAAAGAAATATAGAAATAAGAAAACTCTTGAGGCATTGAAAATATTTTTGGAAAACAATCATTGTATGGTATCATTATTGCACAGTCCAAACCAACCTAATTTTGAATATATCAATTAAACAACTCCAAAAGTAAAAGGTTAATAATTCAAATGATAAAATCCAAAACACTGTTCACTAAAACAAAAATAAAAAAGTGGAGGAATAGTACTTCACAAGTTACAAGTACGACGTTTCTCAATGGCAATACTTTATTTTTCTTACCACTTTTGGCCTATTCCTTTGACATTTTGCCCTGACAGCTCATTACCTTTGAGAGCTCTCTTTCTAACATCTTCTAGTAACAACTTTCTTGAATGAGAGGATAATTGATTGAGCATTTTGCTCAAACAACTCTCCTTCTTTTCATCTGTTCACACTGAGGAAAAACCAAAGAAACTAGCATAATGAGGAGATATTGTCGCTTGAATTAGGAAGGCTCTCTCACCAAATTCTAAACCCACAATTCTAAAGGATAAAGTCTTTTTCCAATCAACAAGAACTCACCTCACTTTGTTGAGGAAGAAACAGCTTTGTCAGGCTCGTGGTTTTCCCTGTGGTAATGAACAAAAACTTTCAGAACTTTTCCTTTTCAACTTTGAAATTCATGTTCTATATCACATTGTTCTTACCAAAACATCACACTAGAATAGAAAACAAGATTTACCCTTCAAAGAAGAGATACTATTCAGCTCATTAACCATTCTTCATCAATATCAAAAACATGTTATTTTGTGTGTTTTGTGTGTGTGAGCTCAAAGTACATAGTCCATTCCTTTTTAAATCAGTTTCCTTCAATTTTTAGATTAAATCGATGTGTCGATTCGTGGCAAAATCGACCCGAATCTGACCCATGCTTTACTGGTTTTGGCATTTCATCAAACAGGTAGTAAGCAAAAAGTTCAGCCTGCTGTTCTAACTGCTATTGCTATGCATATATGAGATTTGAGCTCATGGGACATAATTTGATTTCTCTACAAAAGTTGTTCCAAAAAAAAGTGACCACATTGATTCCTCTTGTTTTTTAATGTAAAACCAAGTCTTTACAAGGGAACTAAGAGATTTAAAGAAAAAAAAATAAGAGTAAATAATGTAAGATTCAATATGAAGCTAACGGACAAATAAGGCAATGACAACTTCCTTTTGACTAAACTACATTACTTACCTGAAATTCTCCCCAGCTTTGCTGAAGCGTGTAGGCCTACTTTTATATTTAAAGCCTTTTTTTTCTCTCTCTCTAGAACGTTGGACAAGTTAGTGGCTTGGTGTCACGGACATGCTTGTCCAAGGCATGTTGCCTATGGCCGTATGCCCATTCTAACTCCTTTTATCTTGCTTTCATGTATTTACTTTCTATGTAGCTTTGTTGTTTACTTTCCATATATTTTTGTTGGCGTATGACTCCTCGCCATTTTGATGTTCAAGTGTGTAATAGCTATAATTTCATATAATATACTATAGGGAGATGCGACTAGTCGTCAATTCTTCCTACCCGGGTTATATGCTTTTCAAGTTGTGGTTGTCACTTATATTTGCTTGTTGGTGTATAGCATTCATGCTTTCAAACGTTTTCCAAAATGCTTTCCAAGACTTTCTCTAACCTCGTTTTCTAAAACCTTTTCCAAGAACGAGGTGGAGGTTGCGAGATAGGCATGTTGTGTCATCGACGATCCGTTTTCAAATTGGCTGACTTACTAAGGGCGAGAGTAAGTGTCGCACAGTCGTTTTGCGAAGTCCGAAAAAGTGAGATTGTGTAACTTGGTGACTCTCCTATGTACTAGTTCTAAACTAATTTTAAATATACCTCAACATATTTCAACTCATTTAAGCATATACTCTCAAATATGAGATATTCATACCCACTCCCAAAATATTGCTCAACTAATTTAGGTATATATCTTCAATCAAGATGTTGGAATTTTAAATCCTCACCCTGAATGTTGTTGAACTAAAAAACTTATTTAACTATGAATAGATAAAACCAACAATGTATAACTCAACTAATTAAGACATATATTTTCTACCAAAAGGTCAATAGTTCAAATACTCCATCTTATGTATTTGTTAAACTCTAAGTTATATATGTGTGCATGTGAATTGATAAAAACTATTCAAACTTATAATTATTGGTATTGTCCTCGACCTTGTTAATAGAACTAGGTAGCTATTAATTACATAGGTTCATTCTCAAATTGTATTAGTGTAAGTTCATTTAAACTCTTCTGCGACCATATGTCTTAACTAGTTAAACTATCTTTAGACTAGCTTCACTCAAAGATCTTTTGAGTTACTAAAACTTGATATATATATATATATATAACAATGTTAATCTTATTAATCTGAATTGGGTAAAAAAGAAAAAAACTTTATGGAGTTGAATTCCAAACTAACAATTTAATTACTCCAGGAGAACATGAGCATAATTCAAGCGATATAAATTATGTACTCTCGACCGAGAGGTCATAAGTTAAATCCCTCACTTCACATATTGTAAAAAAAAAAATGATTACTTCATTGAGAACATTCATCTTTATCTTTAGAAAGAAAGAAGAACCCATTACACATTCTAGATTGGGTTTACACATTACCCATCTTATTGGTTTCTTCCAATGTTAAAATTAAATACTAATTGATGAATTCCTAATTAAGGTTTAGGTAATATCCTTCTTAATTAGATTTAGTTGGTGAAATAACTCTTGAAGAAATATGAAAATTGCAAGTTAATTTGTTCATGGATTAGGTCGGCAAAAGTTTGGTAGGAATTCATGTATCGAAGGGAAGTGTTAAACCCAAAAGTTGAAAAATAAGAGAGGAAAATTTTAAAGGATAGTTTGTTTTTTTTTTTTTTGGTAAATTCAATATATATGTACACATATGTATTTAAAATAACTCTAAACATGGAAAAAAAAAAAAGCTAAACCATCAACAAACTTATATATTATCAATGCCTATATGTTATTTAATTTGATAATCATTTATCAATATGTATAGATAATTAGTTAAGATATTGTATCATTAACTCAAAAGTTAAATGTTCGAATTCACACCCTCACATATTAAACTAAAAAAGCATCCATGATGTTAAAATAAAATAGAATTAACTATAATTAACTTAATTGGTACCATATAACTATAATGATCACTCATTTTACTTATATATTAATTTACAATTATCACAATTTTATGTATATGTAGATTAGTAGTTGGAGTTGATTGGCATTATCCTTGCAATTATTTTTTCTTCTATTTTTGTAATATTTATATAAATTATAATTGCAATAACCTTTTATAAATATCAACTTTAGCATTGTGATTAAGACGTTACGATATTTTTTAATGTCAAAGTTGGATCTCTCATACTTATATTTGTTAAACTAAAAAATAATATACTAAGGTGAGTATAGCTCGTGCAGTAATAATTGTCATATAATTCTTTTGGAACAATAGTATTTATGTACTCTTTCATTTGAGGATCGAGTGTCATATTTTTACCATGCAAATTTGTTGGGAGAGACACTATAAATATACATGGGCCTTGGGCCTTAGGCTGGATCGGAATAATAGCCCGGCCCAATACGAAAGAGTTAAACACCCAGATGAACTCTGAAGGGTAAATCCGTCAATTAGTATAAAACCGTTCAATTTCTAGGGCTCGGTGGTCGTTGCATCAATGGCGGGAAGATTCGGAGGATAAGAAATCCGCCAAAATTCACTGACATCTTTTTTTTTTTTCGGATTTAAAACCCATTGAATTCATTTCAATTTTCTCACATGTCTTTCCTCGAAGAATTTCAAGCCAGTACGAATTATCCTCTCTCCTCTTTTCTTTTGCAGCAATTTCGCAGGATTGATTAGTGTTCAAACCCTATCTCGATTATCTGTTAGTCGTTAATTACTGTAATTCGTCAAGTTTTTTTGACTTCTTTCCCTTTCGCTTTCAGTGTATTAGTAATATCTTTCACCCGGACCTTAAACAGATTTGTTTCTTTCTTTCCTTTTATCCGTTAATTTTGTTCCGATTGTGCCATGTTCTTGCTTTATAGTAATTGCTTTCTTTCCTGGTGTTAGGATTGTAATCTTTTGGTGGGTCAGTGTCTGTATACGCATGGTATTGAAAATTTATCCCTTTTTTTGCCTTTTGAGAAAACTGGTTTGATGAAGTTAACAATAGGATTAGAGTGATAGGATAGAGTTTACTATCATTCAATTGGGTATCATGAGCATAGCTCAATGGATAAGACATCAATTGCTCAAAGTTTGATAGTTCAATCCTCCATCCTTCCAATTGTTGAACTAAAAAAATGAAAAAGGGTCGCACGGGACTATTTAACTCGTATTCAGTTTCTATGTTTTACATCTTTGTTTTGTACCTTTCCACAGACCTGGAATCACTACCCAACATTCTTCAAAAGAAGTATGCTTTGCTGCGTGATCTAGATCAAAGTTTGCAAGGTATGCTTCTTCTTTCAATCATCGACATAGAGTTAGTTTTCTTACAATGGATGCATTATTTCTTATTCGTTTCTCTTTCTTTTTTCCTTTTTTTTTTTTTTTTCCGTTCTTGTTTCTTTATATTTTCTATGGATGTTAGATGGACATGGAAATACCCCCAAAATCATGGCCTTTTTAAGCTCTTTTTGATTGATGTCTAGAAAATAAAAGTAAATCTGATGGCCTCCTTTGTCACTGTTATTATACTATATTGGTTGCACATCTGTTTTTCTCTGTCAACTTTCAAGAACGTTTCTATTTTTGTAAATGCAGGACTAGTAAAACAGAATGAGCAACGATGTGAGCAAGAAATTGAGGATATTAAGCGGGGAGTTAAATGTGGAAATATTACTCCTGATACTTCACTCATCAGATTCTCTGATGAAGCTCTTGATGAGCAGAAGCATAGCATTAGAATTGCCGATGAAAAGGTTGCCCTTGCCGTTCAGGCATATGATTTGGTATGTGGAAGTTCAATGGAACTTTTTTGAGTAGTCTTTGTTTATTGCAATGATGTAAAAAAATTGTGTGGGTGACTTTGAACTGAGGCATGCTTCACTTTACTATAATGATTTAGATGCTAATTTTCTGCTTAGCACGATTTCAAGTTAATATAAGAAAAGGAGATAAATTAGTTAAACCATTTTTACAAAAGGGAAGCAGGGTCTATGATGTTTAATGCATGTACTGAAGGTATTTTAAATGTTTGCAGTTTTGCACTTATGCACTTGTCCCCTCTAACCTCTTTGCTTGGAAAAAAAACCATTGTGAAAGAAACTTCATGGTTTTCATAGTCATCAACTCATATATACCCCTAGAGAAAGGTTTGAGGGAGTCTCCCAGTTTTCTCATGTAGTCTCGAATTTCAATGTCTGACTCAAAAACTAGTACCTCATCCTTCACCCCGGTCTCAAATCTGAATGTGACATAGAGACTAGTACCTCATCCTTGACCATTACCACCTTTGGCACAACTTCAACGACCTCTTTTCTTTTTATCTTTTTTCTTTATTATTTTCTACAATTATCAATGTTATTTGCTTGTTTTACTTTTGTTATTTGGCTAGAAAAGGACTGGCCTTCTTCTTATTGTCTGTTCATTTATATTGTGCTTCAGGTAGATACCCACATACAACAGCTTGACCAGTATTTGAAGAATTTTGATGAAAAGCTTCGTCATGGTAGTACATACGTTTCCACCTCTTTGATATCCTCTATTCTTATCATCCTCTATGCTCCAATGAATATGGAGTATGAATGCATTTATCTTTTGCATATGTCCAACGGTGACCATCTTCTCTTCTATATATCATGGTATTTGCAGAAAGAGGAAATGCTGCTGCGACTGGGTTGCCAGCTTCAAGTCTGGATGGTGGCACAAAATCTGGACGTGGAGCAGAAGGTGGGAGAGGCGGACGTAAAAAGTATGATAATTTCGTACATGCATACATAAATGTGTATATATCACATGATTAATGTTGAAATTAATTACTGGCAAAAGACACCATGTACGTTAGGTTGCATAACTTCTTTAGGCTCTTACTGTTTATGATGAATTAGGGATTGTAGTATATACTACAGGAATATTTATTGTATGCATGTTTGGCAAGAGATTGAGGACATTGTCTATAACAAAAATTATTTTCTACAGAACCCGGCATGGCCAGACTGCAGCTGCGGCTGCTGCAACAGAAGCATCAACTGCTGCAACTCCCACGGGAATGGAACTAGAATTACCAGTTGATCCAAATGAACCAACTTACTGTCTCTGCAACCAAGTCAGTTATGGGGAGATGGTTGCCTGTGATAACCCTAATGTATGTGACAACCCTTTCCCCCTTTATTTCAAATTTTTTTTTTTGGTGGTTTAAGTCTATAACCTAAGCCAGTCTTCCCTTTCATACAGTGCAAGATTGAATGGTTTCATTTCGGCTGCGTTGGTCTAAAAGAACAACCAAAAGGAAAATGGTTCTGTTCAGATTGCGCAGGCACGAAAGGTCGCCGAAAAGGCAGATAATACAGGATCAGGTCAGGAGTCTGCTGCCTTAATTTATATGAAATGCATTAAATTCAAATGTTATTGCAGAATCCTGCTCAGCTAGTCCATAAATTACTTGCAAGTGCAATCCTTGTAAATACTGTTTTTCCTTTAATGCTGTTTTTTTTAGTGTCCACGAAAGTTTTGTAATTGTAGAATCTATGGCAGTAGCTCCAAATCATTAGGCCCCTTCTCCTCCTTCCTCATCCTAGGAAGGTTGATCAAGTTTCTTCAAGAAAAGGCCTTAAAACCATCGGAGGATACAAAATAAGACACTGCTTTTCACTACTGTAAAACATACTGAGTTGATTTGCTGGTTGGGGATAAAAATGGAGATGCTTAGGCATCTTTGGATGTTTGTGTATGAGAGGGGACTTGAGGTATCAAATTTTTGACACATTTGACCCTATTTGTTACCCAACTGAAGTATAATTTATGTGTAATAAGGTCATTTTTGTACATTATTTCGCCCGATAAAGTTATTTCGAGTTCATAATAATGTTGAATGAATGTGTATGACTGCTGATACATTTAATATTAAGAAATAAACTTGTCATATATTTAACAATAACATAGTGATTTGTAAATGAGATACTGTATTTGGTAAAAAAAAAAAAAAAAAGAATGATGAGAGAGTGAGTAATGATATTATCATAATAAGATATTGGAGTTGCAGGCATTCACATGTGTTACATTGAGGCATCCGTCGAACAATTTTAATAGTGAAAAGCAAAGGAGACAACTATTTCTACATTGTGACAGACCCTTGGTCGATATTTTCTATGTCAAAGTACAAAGAAATTTTTTAAATTTTATCAAACATTGTGAACCTTCTATTTATATTTATGATTTGGTTTAATAATTCTAAGAATATATATATATATATATATATATATATAAAATTCAAATTTAAGCAAACATTGTAGAAGTAGAAGTTAGAATCTTACACCTAAGCTAATATTTAATCTTAGCTTTTGTCATTGATGACTATAAAATGACATCCAAGAAGTTGTACCAATCCGCCATTAGAGATGGAAGAAGTGAAGCTCCATGGGATGTGGGCAAGCCCTTTCAGTTGCAGAGTAAAATGGGTTTGGAAGTCAAGGGCATACCTTACGAATACGTAGAAGAAGATATCATGAACAAAACTCCATTGTTGCTTCACTACAATCCTCTTCCATAAGAAGGTTCCTGTGCTCGTTCATGGCGGAAAACCAGTCTGCGAGTCCATCGTCATTCTCGAATACATTGATGAAACTTGGCCTCAAAATCCTCTGTTTCCCATTGATCCTTTTGAAAGAGCTATGGCTCGGTTTTGGATTAAATATGCTGACAATAAGGTGATCCTTCAAATTTACTCCTCGCAACTTTATTGAATTTCAATTTTCAACACTTTACTCCTCGCAACTTTATCGATGAATTTCACAATGTTATTTTCAATTAACACATTCTTATCAATTAGAAATACAATCAACTTTTTGTTCGAAACGTTGTTAAATGATATATTATTTTATTGGTTAAATTTTCTAAACTTTTAATTTTGTATCTAATAGTTATTTGAGAAATTTGAAATTTTTAAAAATTAATTGATCTATTAAATATAATTTGAATTTTATATCTAATAGAATCTTAAGATTTCGATTTTTGTATAGTAGATTCGGGAATTTTAAAGAATTTGAAAGTTCAAGAACTACATTTATAATTTTGAAAGTTAAGGAACCAAATAGACACAAACCTTCAAAGTTTATGGACTAAATTTATAATCTAACTTATTTTATTTTATAGATTTCGTATTATTACAAAATTTTTCCTCCATTTATCTTGCTATACATAAAGTATTTTTCTACTAATATGTGTAGGCAAGTAGTTTTCTTTTAATCAATATTTTTGGTTTCTTATTGTTTTAAGTTTATTTTATTTTGATTTCCAAACTCTCAAGTTTCAAATTTCTATTATAATATTTGAACTTTTGAAAAATAACTAACTATTTTTTTGTTAAATTATAAATTTGGTAATTATGATTTGTAGATGGTAAGAATTTAGTCTCTATGATTTTAAAAGTTAGAATTTTATTCTTATGATATGATCAAATCTCATAAATAGTTCTTATTTTTCGATAAAATTATAGGTAATATTTTTTAGAATTTTATCAAACCATAGTGGTGATTCTAACATTTAAAGTCATGTTTGATAATAATGGTTTTTATTTTTTGGTTTTTGAAATTTAAGCTTAGAAATATTACTTCTACCTATGAGTTTCTATGTTTCTTTGTCCACTTTGTATCTATGTTCTAAACACCAAGCTAAGTTTTGAAAACAAAAAACGTAGGTCTCGTTTGATAATCATTTTATTTTTGTTTTTAGTTTTTAAAGTTAAGCTTATTTTCACCTAAATTCTCTACAATAAAGATCATCACCGTTAAGCATTTGAACTCTTAGTCAAATTCTAAAAACAAAGTCAAGTTTTTTAAAGCTACTTTTTTTAGTTTTTCAAAAGTTGACTTGGTTTTTGAAAGGATAGGTACAAAGTAGAAAAGAAGGCATATAAACTCATTGATAGAAGTAGTATTTTTAGGTTTAAATTTCAAAAACTAAAAACAAAAAACAAAATAGTTATTAAACGGGGTCGTAGTTTTCAAAAATTTGTTTTTGTTTTTGAAATTTGGCTAGAGACTTAAATGTTACTCTAAGACATATGGGAATCATTGTGGAGAATATGAAGAGAAATGATTGAAAGACAAACATAATTTTCAAAAACCAAAAACTAAAAAATCAAATGGTTATCAATCGAGCCTTAGTTTTTAGTTTTAGTTTTTGAAAATCAAGCTTATTTCTTCTCAATTTCTTAACAATAGTTTTCATCTTTCCTAATGAAACATTTGAATTCTTAGTCAAATTCTATTTTTTTGAAAAATTATTTTTTTTTAGTTTTCAAAATATGGTTTGATTTATGAAAATATAGATAAAAAGTAGATAACATAACAAATAAATTTCTAGATGTGAATATTATTTAAAAGAGTTTTTACCGAGGAGTTGTCGACAAATGGATGATGAAAAAATATTGAAACAAATTTAATTTTCAAAATCCAAATACTTATCAAGCCTAACCTTTTAGGATGTTAATACTTAATATTAGCGGTAAAAAGCCAAAAACTACATAACTCAAGTAATACGTCATTGCCTCCATTTCCCCTATTGAAATTAAAAAAATAAAAAAAAAAAGCAGTGGAAAAATAACCATTTTGATTATCTAACATTTGTCCACTCGATGCATATTATTTCAAGTTTCAGCCATTCGAATCTACTACAACAATACACATATTTTAACTGATTTTATACATTTGTGATTGATTTGTTAATACTTGAGGGATGGCAGGAGTTTGGAGGTCAGATTCTGTTCGGCTCCGGCAGCGGCGAGGAAGGGGAAAAAGCTAGGGCAGAAGGCATCGAATTCCTGAGAACAATCGAAGAACAGTGCCTCGGCGACAATAAATTCTTCGCCGGAGAAGCGATCGGCGCCGTGGATTTGGCGTTCGGAGGAATCGCGCACTGGCTCGGAGTTCTTGAAGAATTTGCAGGCACGAAGCTTTTGAACGCCGATGAGTTTCCTCGCTTGTACGCTTGGACTCAAAACTTCAAGGAAGTTGCTGCGATCAGAAATAACCTACCGGACGCCGACGAGTTGGCGGAACTTTACAATCGCCTGCGAGAGCAGCGGCTGCGATCTGCTGCAGAGTAACTGGCTCGGCTCTCTGGTTTTGATGGATGTGTGATTTGGTTGATTTCAAGTCAAATTATGAATTTAAATAATGAAGTTCCAAAATTGTGTTTACTCGTAGAGTTTTTCACAATATATTATAATTGAAAATTGTAAAGGTTTAAAGAAGTGATGAGCTCCTAAAATGGTTTTAAACATGTCAATTAGACTTGGTGTACTAGATCTAGATAAATTAATCTCTTGATTGAGAGTGGAAAAAGGGTGTCACATAATTAGAGTCGGGAGAGAAAGTTCTTGTTCGTGTTTTTCTTTGAGTTTGAAGTTTTTGCACGTAAGTTCTTGTTCGCGTTTATTCCTACCACCTACAATAGTAGTGGAGGGTTTTTCCCAACACTAGTATAATACACTTATCAACTTCCAAATTTTCATAATTCAAAGAGATTTGGGGTGAGAATTCAAATTTTGATATCTTGGCATTTATGAACTTTAAATTATATTTAATAGATTTTTTAATTTTGAATTTTTTGCTTAAAAATCTCTAACTTATTGGACATTCTTTAAAATTTATAACTTATCAGACATAAAACTAAAAATTTAGATGTTATATAATCATTTAGTTCATGTTTGATAAGTATTTTATTTTTTATTTTTTATTTTTGAAAATTAAGTTTATTTTTTTATTATTTCTCTCTTACTTTCGTCTCTTTCAAGAAAATATTTGAATCTTAATCAAATTTCAAAACAAAAATATGAAATAGTTTATAAGATAAATATTTTGTGAGTAAAATATCTTTAAATTGACACATAAAACATAAATTTTGTAAAACATAAACTCAATTTCAAAAAATTTGAGCGGGCTCCAGGAGGTAAACCATAAACATATATAGCGTAAGGAAAATAAACTCACACATTGAACATAAACTCAATTTATTAATTTCAAATCTTACTACTTACAAGTGAGCAACATCTACAAACATACAAAATCTACTATCATTATTATGCAAAGGATCAAAAGAACAAGTGATCCAAAACCAAGGATCACCAATACCAATTCCTATGACTCCCAAAATTCTGTACACAGCAAAACAACAGCCTCTACAAGAAAGAGCAAACAGGCATTCAGCACTACTCGTTTGACCCTTTAAGGATAATGTCACTCATCAGAAGACAAGAAATCCAATAGGAAACTAATTTGATTAAACCATGTTAACAACATTAAAGAGGCCCCGTCCCACCATCCTTCTCAGCATCGGCTATACTCGAGTACGAGGTGAAGTGATTCGACATCTTCCAGCTCCAATCTTCATTCCTTGACACAAACATTCTTGGCCATCTGTTAATCCTCACATAGTGTTCTCTGATCTTCCCATCACCAACAAAAGTGGTTACAGTGGAAAAACAGCATTCATGGCCACCCCATACTCTGTCATCAGGATCTGCAGTTTGGCTCCCATCGGGATGGAAATAACGTCGCATTAGAGGAAGGCTACCTTGCCAATATGGATCAAGATCTCGCCAATATATGGGAGCTTCCTGAGAGGAACGAAAATTAACTTATCAGACATTATGAATCAATGTTGCACCATCAGAAAGGTGCCTTAAAGATGTGGATGTGGAAACTTTGATGAGTTGCAGATTAATTTGAGATGCATTGGCATGCAAGTAGAAAATTGGTAGATTGGTTTGAAACCAGCAGGCAGCTAGAGCATGATATGTTTTTGAACCATGCGCAATTGCACTTGTTAAACGGAATTTAGGTACTAAACACTTACTGAGACATCCCCTCTAACTCACTGTGCTATCAGAATTGTGAGCATCAACATAGACGTTCCAAAAGGAAGCATAGTCACAAACATGACACAACACGGATGTTGTGGCATATGTCGGACATAGACGCATTACTTAAACTAAAGTGTTCATGCTTCATGATGTTCCAAATCCAAGTGGTAGTATGGGAGTTTTTGTGCATCTAAGATGGTTTATAACATAATCTTTTTTTCTATATCCGTGAGTGTCCAAGTGAGCTTGCGCGCACCTTGACTAACATAATCACTAAAATGGCTCTCAAAATTGTAAGCATCATTCATGAAATTTGTATTACTAAAACATCCATCATCAGTCATCTAACCCCTCTCCCAGGGAACCGTGCACTCTAATACATTTTAAAATTTCTAGATGGAAATAAATAATTGGTGTGCAACTAATATGAAGAAAAAACTAGATGTAAACAGCATGAATCATTGGCAAATGCCTAACAAAGAATAGAAGAGATTAACTTTCATGGAGGTTTAAAAATAAGAGGTCAAATGTGTAGAAAAAAGTTTATAACATAATCAAATTTGATCGATCATAAAAGGTTAAATTATACCAAATATCTTTGAACTTTGGGATAGGTTTCAATTATGCCTCTAAACTTTGAAAAGTTTCACTTTAAACCTTGTACTTTGAAATTCTTTTCCAAAATACATTTGGGAAGTTTTTCCGTTAAATTGAAAGACTGAAATTGATGCAATGGCTGATTGTAAATGCGGGAAGGCAAACATAACCTCATTTACAATTCAATTTCAACTGTATAGAAGATTAAAATCATTGTTACCGCTCATTTCAATTCAAAACATATTGTTGACATCATTTACAACATATTTACAAAATCAATTTTTACATAACAACGGGCACATCAATTTACATGAATAATATTGTAAGTGATGTCATGCATGCATTCCAATTTTTAGACATGAGTTGTCATGTCAATTTCCATTCATCATTTTAATAGAAAAATCTTCGGGATACTTTTTGGAACAATCTCAAAGTTCAAAGGTTATATTGAAACTTTGTAAAGCCTGGGTAACATTGAAACCTATCCCAAAGTTCAAGAGTGTTTTAGATAATTTTAATCATAAAACACAACCATCACGTAATAGAATTACATCTAGTTAATTTACGACTTCAATATCCTTCTCTCCTAACAAGGTTGCACGTCATTCTAGTTCATAACATGAATATTAACGTCGAAATATAAAAGACAGGCATACCTTATTGAAGTGAAATTGCCAAGCATGATCACATAAATCCTCCCTCATAATGCGAGTCTGTCACAACAATTTAAACTCATAAAAAACGATAGCCAAGTAATAACTGCTCCTCATTCTCCCATGTTTGGGACTACATGAATAGAACATATTCTTTTTCTAAATGATTGATAACGAGAATCAATAGATACACTCAGTCACCCTAACTGCATTCACACAACTATACATGGAGGGACATATCTATACATATGTGTAATAGCACATCCCACAACTCCCACAATGGGGGGGGAGAGAGACTAACTCGTTTGCCATCCATGATGGATAATGAATAGGCAGCCAGCTTTGGAAGACCTCGGATGTGCACCAATCTAGGGATATGTGCTTTCCCAAACCACAATTCCACACACTAAGAGAAAATACAACAAACTTGCTTACCAAATGTTCAATTTTACAGTAAAGAATGTAAGTTTTTCACTACTACACCATTTTAACAAATTTGTAGAATTTTAGATCATCTATCCCAGTATCTAATAATTTAAGACATGGAAATCACTCATTCAAAAGCAGAGGAGGAACACAAAGCAGTCAATAACAATCTCCTGTGCATAACCAGGGATGACCTATCCAATAAGAAGGATATGAATCGCTTGGCCTCTATGCATGTAATCACACTAACATGTCATATTTGAATATAAACAAATAAACTAAAATGTATTTTTAAATTCCAAACATTATCTCAGAGCCTAAAAGACAATTTTTTAAAAAAATAATCAAGAATATAGCTTTCAAACACACCTAAACAAGCTCTAGACATTGTGTCTAAAATACACACACTCTCTCCGGCGAGGAACATTGCCTACACAATTTCGTACCAAAAGGGCGAAAGCAGGATACAATGACCCAAGTACTTCTCTATAGGATTTCATGACGTTAAGATTTGGTAGCTTAGAATGGTTTCGGCAGAAAGTGGCTAAGCAGAAGCACTTCTTGTATAAGTACTTTTGAAAAGTAATTCTGCACTTTGAATCATTTTAATGTTCTTAAAATTTTCAGACTCAATTTTGATTATCTACCCAAAACTAAGATTTCCATAGGCTTAAAAGCACTTTGATAGTATAAAAGACCCTTAAAAGAAGTCGAGGACATGGTTAGAAGATAAATTTTCAATATTCCAGAGAAAAAAATTCAAATGAACAAGAGAGAGATTGGACTACAAGTCTACTAACTACAGTTTGTGATGATCCATCAAAGTAGAAAAGGCTCAACTCAGCAGAAAAAGACAGGCAACATAAATTTAAGATTCAAATCCCGATGTGAGAAAAGATAAGTACATAAAACAAAACAAAAGTGAAAGCCAACGGATATCCCAGGACCTCATTCCACAACAAACGAAACGAACTTCTAATCGCAAAAACGAGTGAGTCGTCTCCATTTGCACTGAACAAACAATTACCAAGATAAAAGACCAAAACCCAATTCCAGAGAATCGATCAAAATCAAAAGCACCATAGCATCAACGAATTAACAAATTGAAGATGCTCACCTTCGAACTCCACAGGCAATCGCTGGAAGCAACAGCGTACCAGGACCGAGAGACAAGAAGAGAAAGTGCCACGCTGCGTGCATCAACGTAGCTCAGTATCGCCATTAAGAGATCAGGACCTAAAACTTGCAAAGGATCTTGGAGAAGAACATTTTGGGATCCATTTTCATCTGAGACATTCGCTCGCTTCTTCTTCCTTGCTTTCCACCGCGCTCCGCCTCCAAGGAAGTCGTTCCGCGCCATGAATTCGAAGCTCGAGAGGGCAGAGGGGTTTATGAAGAAGGGTTTTGGAAGAGGATGATCGATCGGCGATTCCATTTGCGAATATTGTAGTTTGTAAATTTATCCGTAGAGAAGTGCGGTTGGAAATACAAATAATTGAAGAAAGCGAGATTTGTCGCGTTCAAAATAAGGTTTTATGACCTTTTACCGAGGTCAATTTTCAAAGTAAAATGCCCAAATTGTCCCCTTCCTCTCAGATTTTTTTTTTTTTTTTTAAATCGTATCGAAGTTCAGAAATCATCGTCTTATCTGGTAAGTTCAAAGCTTTTTAAATTTTGGGTCATCTTTTTCTTTGATTGTGCTCTTAATCGTGCGCATGTTATATATAATGACCGAGCACATTATGTTAAATATTATGTCAAAAGTGGCACTACTATAGATGTATCTATATAGGACAATTTAGATATTTTACTTCAACAAAAGGTTATATAATCTTATTTCGAATAGTGCGGTTAGATAGATAACGTGTCGAAATATTTGGACTATGCATACAAAAAATCTCCATGTTTATTGCTAAAATAAAATAGCTTAAAATATCTTTAGGTTTGTCCACTTTGTTAGTAAATATCTTTTATTTTTAAGCTTAAAAGGTATTTATTGAGAGAAAAAAGTACTTTTGTGTCAAAAAAGAAAAAAGTACTTATGACTATGAGTCATGTGTCTAAAATAAAAAAGGAAAAAAAGTACATTAGTAAAATTTGTCACCTTTTTCTCCTTTTGCTAGGTGCTATTAAAACATAATTTCTATTTGGTCTTTTAAGAGTCATAACTTAGATTTTAAAATTTAAATTTAATTTCTAATTAGTCTCAAATTTTCGTTTGTAAAAAGTTCTTGGGTAGAGTTCACATTTTTTTTACGATGAATTGACTATTAGTTGAGTTAAACAACGTGGTCAATTGGGATTTCAAACCAAAAAAAAAAAACAAACAAAATCAAAATGATCACTTGACAAAGTTAACATATGTTAACTAAATTTTATTGATAGGTATTTTTTGAAGGAATGAAATTGAACTAATTTCAAATTTTAGGGACTGTAACGTCGAGGACCAAATATGTCACTTTTGAAACTTAAGAATCAAATAAAAACTAAAATTCAAATCTAAGAATCAAAATGTTAGTTTTGAAAACGCAAATACCAAATAAAAATATGTTCAAATCTCATTGACCAAAAGTATATTTTTATTTTTATTTTAATTTTAAATATTCTATTTTGATTATGCACTCTCTATTCTAATATTTGAATTTTATTGATTTTTTTAGTACATCAAAATTGGGGTGGGGAATTCGAACCATGACCTCTTAGTCATGAGTCATACTTGATGTCAATGCTTCTTGTTGGCGAATTTTATTGATTTTTAATTGATCATTTTAACGGGAAAAACTAATTAAATTCAAAAGCTAGTATTTCACCATACATTTAGTAAAGTGTTTACTAGGTCATTTATGAAAAACTCACGAGAATGATTGAAATAAATTTTTCTTCAAAGTTCATTAATTAAAATAAGATAAGATAAGTTACTAATTTAGACCCAAAATTTTGGCCCATCCTTATTTAATATCTAAACTTTCAAGGCTCAAAATAATAAACTTATACTAATAGTTTTAAAAAATAATGATAAAATAAATAAATAATTCATAACATAATATTATGTATGTAACATGTTGACTAAATTAATAAATGATGATATAACTACACGTCAAACTAAGTATAACTTAGTGGGCGCACGGAGTTTAAGGTTTAAGTTAATAACTACAAACAATGAAGGAAGGTCGTATGGAAAATTTCCCATATATATTACAACAATACTAGAATTTTTTCCAAAATTTGTTTAGTATGCCTACTAATTTAAACACCTTTTGTATAAAAATATATTTTAAGCACGACCTTATTTAAGTGTCCAAAGTGATAATCTACCAATATCAAATTATCATTGAGAGAGAAAAATGAAACCCTAAGTAGATATGTCCATTTTTTCCGCGGGGACCCGCCCCGTTTAGGCGGGTAACGGAGGAGGGAGCGGGGATTAAATTTTTCCCGTTGGTTAAACGGAGACGGGGAATACATTCCTCATCCCCGATCCCAACCCCATCCCCTTTCTCGATTAATTTATTTAATTTTAAATATATATATTTGTATACAACTAATAAACCATAAGTCTAAAATTTTATTAAATATCATTTTATTTTTCTAAGGAAATTGGAAAAATGTCTCTTAACTATAAATCTCTAAAGAATAATTAACCATTTAAATCAAATTTTCAAAAGAAAAAAGAAATTAGTTGATAAATTTAGAAAAATAAAATTCTAAACGGGAATTATTTCTGGCGGGGAATTCGATCCCCACGAATTACCTGCGGGAAATCCCCACCCCGTTCCCCGCGAAATTAAATGGAGAATTTCGTAGGGACGGGGAATGAAATGGAGGCGGAGACGGGGACGGGGAGCCATTCCCCGACCCCGCCCCGCCTCGTGGACATCTCTAAAGTTTGAAGATAATAATAATTTCAGCAGTATTTAGGTTTTTTTTCATGTAAATTTTAGAATTTTTTTCTAATGTGAAAAGCTTCTTTAAAGTCATTCTAAACTAATTATTGGCTATAAAATATAACATAGCTCAACTGACATTTCAAATGTATTGATGACCATGAGATCTATGGTTTGAATCCCTCCATTCTTATGGTACTAAAAAAAATTATTATTACTCATCTAATTACTTCAAAAGTGATTATCTTTAATTTTATTGTCAAGTACTCTATATTTAAGGGCAAAAATCTTTCTAAGAGAGGCGATTGATAAGTACGGGGAGATCTTTAGCTACTTTGTCTCTGGATAAATATTTAGGCAACACCCAAATATAGTGCAGCCATCTTGGTGGGCACACAAATTTCTTATGTGTACAAAAAAAAAATAGAAAAAAAATGTGTGATGAATAAGTGGGAAACATAGGTGTTACCCAGTCAACACTCAAATATTGCCCTTGTCTGGGAGGCTATTTTGTTTTAGCCTTATTTTCTTTGTCTATATATCTTTTTTTTTTTTGGGAAAAATACATATTTGGTCCCTCAATTTTCATGGTCGTTTCTATTAAGTCTCTTAGTTTCAAAATCAAACAATCAAATCCCTGAATTTTACGAAATAGTTCTATTGAGTCCCTCCACCGTTAACCACCGTTAATTTTTTAACATATTGCTGACGTGACAATTTTTAATATTAAAATAATAATTTTTAAATAAAAATAATAATATGAATACAATAATAATATTACTAAAATTTAAAAAAAAAAAAAAAAAACAAAAGAAAAAACTCCTTCCTAATTCCTCTTCTTCCCCGAACTTTCCTCTCTTTTTTTTTCTTCTTCTTTTCATTTTTACTTCTGAGTAAACCACGGGGAAGAGTTTCGATTCCTGTAGGATGGAGGTTGTGGGTGGGGCGGCGGAAAGAGGGGTGGACGATGGTGATGACTATGGAGACGTTAAGGCGGTACTAGGAAGAGGTCGGATCTGGGGTTCGCAGAAAGTTGAGATTGGGCAGAGATGAAGAGGAATAAAATAAAGTAGGGCGATGATGATGACCGTCATCCACCTCGCTTCGCGCCCACTCCCAACATTGTTTCAAGACCCGCGTCGATTCAGATCTGGGTTTCAAACCAATATTTGAAAAGAATAAGAAGAAAATATTTTAAAAAAAAAAAAAAAAAAAGAAAAACTAAGCGAAAGGGATGGGTATCTAGGTTTTCAAACCCAAATTTAAAAAGAATAAGAAAATAAAAAGAAGAGAAAGATGAGATTGTTTGAGATATGAGGTTTCAATTTCAAACCAAATTTAAAAAGAAGAAGAAAATGAGGTGGTATGGTTGGGGTGGGTTTTGAAGAAGATGGTGGTGGTGAGGTAGTTGAAGGGGAAGAGAAAGGAAAAGGAAAAGAAGACTTTTTTTTTTTAATGGTTATTATTTTTATTATTTTAAAATTATTTTTATTATAAAAAAATATTATTTTAATATTAAAATTTGTCACGTTAGCATTCTGTTAAATATTAACGGTGGAAGGACTCAATAGAACTATTTCGTAAAATTCAGGGACTTGATTGTTTGATTTTGAAACTCAGGCACTCAATAGAAACAACCATGAAAATTAAGGGACAAAAAATGTATTTTTCCCTTTTTTTTTGTAAGTCCAATAAAAGAGAGTATATACCTTAATTGGGTAACAATATCAAATGACGGTAGATTAAAAAGTTGACAATATATCAAAATTTATAAACAAACTTGTAAGTCAAAATAAGCATATATAGCCCAACGCTAATTGAGATGTACTCTCAATCATTTGAATCTCTCCCGACAAATGTTTGCATTAAAAAATGATAATTTGATTCAAAATTAAATATGAAACTGTTAAAAAAAAGAAGGTTAAAATTACAAAATTTGTTGTAAACTCTAAATTTGTACTTAGATCATTGCGGTTGATTCAACATTTTTTAAAGTTCATAGAGTTCTTATACCCAAATTTAAAGTTTATAATTCTATAAGGTACGAAATTTAGTCTAATGTCTAGTTAATCAATTAGCTTTATAAATTACGAAATATATTTTTATTAAGTTCTCAGATATAAAATTGAAATTTCATCTATTTTTTAGGATAAAAATGGTAGAGTTAGAAGAATTTTAAATTTAGATTTTAGAAAGAGTATAAACATTCATTAATTAATTATTTATTAGGATAGAACTGGTAGTTCGCCTACGGAAAGAGCACAGAAAATACAGCGTCATTTTCTCGTTTCTAATTATCTGCAGATTGCAGCAATTGCTCCCTCCGGCGCCGGAAAGCCGCGGCCATGAGGTTCCAATCCGGCAGATTATCTCTGATGACCGGCGCTTCCTTGAATCTTACAGTCCAGGCATACACCCGAGGGAACTCTCCGGCGTCCAGCAATTTCACTCCGACCACTTCTTCAATCACTCCCAACCAGTGCGCAATCCCGCCGAATGCCAAATCCGCCATTCCGATCTCATCTCCCCCGAAAAACTTCCTCTCTCCGCCGCCGAATCCCCATTCCTCGATGGTTCTCAGCATCTCCAAGCTCTGCTTCTTCGCATTCTCCCGCTCTTCCTCACTCTTCGCACGGAATACCATAAAAACCGCTGGGCCCTATAATCAAACCTCCTTAAAATTAGGGCAGTTTGGTATATATGCATCTCACTTTTTTTTTCCCTTCTTCTTCTTTCAGATTCCGTAAATACTTGTTTAAATAATCGTTCAAAATTGTTTCAAAAAAAAAAAAATCGTTCAAAAAAAAAAACTTGTTTAATAAAACTGTTTTTGGATTTTGAATATTTTAAAATAGATTTTTCTTTTAATTTTGAAGGTAAATAGTTGAAAATCATTTTTAGTGGATTAGAACTTCGAACTAGTGATCGTTAATATATTATATAGTTAAATAGTTGAAAGTCTAATTATCTAAGTCTTATTTAAAATTAAAATATTATACTTATATAACATAACATTTTGATCATGAATATGTTTTAGCCTATTGAGTGGCTAGATTGGATCAATAATTTTGATAAATATGTTCTTTTAGGTTATATATTGGGTTTATTATTCTTAAAATCAAAAGAGCCCAACTTAGATACTTCAAAACTGCAAAAAGAAATATTTAAAAAAAAAAAAAAAAACTGTGGTGGTGAAGCGTTGTTTATTCCAAATCAAAATACGTAAATAATAGTTATACCAAATTTATAACATAGAACATTCAAAAGTTAATTAATAATAAGACATAAAAAGTTAACTTAATAATAGATGCTAAATTGAGCAAATTCATCCCTATCATATTATTGGTCAAAAGTTTGAAATTTTAAATCATTTTTATTTGAAGTGGATGAGAATTTGAACATTTGAACTGTCGATCACAATTCACAAATATATGTCAATTAAGCTACGCCACTCACTTTGACAGTTTGGAAGTTTTAAATCACCCACATGTTGTCGAGCTTAAAACTAAATTAATAATCATTAAAATTTCAATCGAATTTAGTTATTAAAACTTCGTTTGATAACTATTTAGTTTTTAGTTTTTGATTTTTAAAAATTAAACCTATAGATACTAATTCCCACATATGGATTAACTTGTTTTTTTAGGTACTTTTTAATTATCTATATTTTCAAAAACTAAATCATGTTTTAAAAACTAAAAAAAAGTAGTTTTCAAAAACTTACTTTTGTTCTTAGAATTTGACTCAGAATTCAAATATTTTCTTGGATGAATTCCATTATAAAGAAATTGAGAGAAAACAAGCTTAATTTTCAAAATCAAAAACAAAAAATAAAATGGTTATCAAACGGGGCCTTAATTTTTAGTTTTTTTTTTTAAATTGTATTTGTTTTCTCACCATTTCTCCACAATAGTTTCTATCTTATCTATAATAACTTCCATCTTTCTTAAGAAAAGACTTAATTGTTAACCAAATTCTAAAAATAGATAAAAAAAACAGGCTTAATTTTCAAAAATAAAAAATAAAAAAATCACATAATTATCAGACGGGTCCTAAGATCTCGCTTGATAACTTTTTAATTTTTGTTTGTTGAAAAATATTGAACTTACAAACAATATTTCACCAATAAATTTGTGTTTATCTACTTTCTAAAGATATTTTTAAAATCCAAATAAATTAGTTTTTAACATTAAAAAAATGGCAAAATACACTTTTGGTCCCTAAGGTTTGAAGTTGATGTTTATTTGGTCCCTAAAGTTTTAAAATGAACACTTTAGTCCCAGGGCTTTAAAAAATAGTTCTAAATGGTCCCTGGAGTTAGTTGACCATTAGTTGACTAACGGAAAAATGATTTGTCAAAATTTATATTTAAGATTAGGTAGTTTTTTTTTATTTATATTTAAGATTATTTCTTTTTTTTTCTTTTGGGATTTCTCATGTGCATTTTTTCTAGTGTTCCATTTCTTACCTATGAATTTTATTTTTTTCTTTTTATCAAACCACAACTCTACATAATAAATAACCGCAAAAAAAATAAGAAATTCATCGCAAAAATCGAATCAATTAAAGAAAAATTAACACATTGATATTTCAAAGTTGTGGACAAAGACACATTTTTAAATATTAAGAATGATGAACTGAGTAAGGCGCTACATCAAAGCGACGGAAAAGTCTTTCTTGTTATCGTCATTTTTATATTGGTATTGGAGTCAAGGAAATAAAAATATAATAAAAAATAGACAACCAAGAAGAAATAGAGATAGAGGAAGAAGAGAAAAGAAAAGAGGATAGAAGATGTAAAAAAAAGTAAAAATAAAATTTAAAAATATAACCATATAATTTTGAAATAATATTAATTTTAACATCTCATCTAAAATCATCAATTCAACACTAAGTCATTTTCAGTTAGTCATCATTTTTCCGTTAGTCAACTAATGGTCAACTTAAAAAAAATCAACTTCAAAGGAAATTAGACATCAACTTCAAAGGACCAAAAGTGTATTTTACCCTTCGTTTAATTTATTTTTATGTAGAGTTTAGATAAGATTAATTCTAACATTTTTCTTAAAGAAAGGTTTCAAATTATTTAAAAAACAGAAAACTAAAAAGGAAATTGATGAGAAGGTTGGGCAGATGATGAAGAATTTAATTACCTTTTCCTCAATGAATTTGATCCAGAATCTGGCCGTCGCTCTCTCGAAAGGGCCGGAAGGCAGCAGCGGCTTCTCCGGCCAAGTCTGGTCGATGTACTCGAGAATGATCATGGATTCGCAGATCGGCTTTCCGCCATGGACGAGCACCGGAATCTTCTTGTGAACGGGATTGTAATTTAAAAGCAGAGGGCTTTTGTTGGCGAGATCTTCTTCAACGTATTCGTACGGAATTCCTTTGAGCGCCAGAGCCCAAATCACTCTGTAACTGAAAAGGCTCGGCCAAGTTCCATACAGCTTCACTAATTCTGTCATCTTCAATGGACGATTTCGATCAATTTGAAATTCAACCGCTGATATCATATCAGTGAGGGAATTCGCTTTTTCTAGTGCTTTTAATTTCTTGTGCTACACGATTCAATGCTCCCAAAGTCCGCCAAAAAATATTACTATAATAATATACACCATTTTAAGATTTTTGTACCAACTAGATCTCTTCAATGGTATGATATTATTCACTTTGGAGATAAATTCTCCGTGGTTTTGTTTTTTATTTCCACCAAAAGGTCTCAAACTAATAGAGATAGTGTCTCTCTTACGAATCCATGATTTTCCCCCTTATATGTGAGACTTTGGTTGTACTCCAACAATCTCATGACATATTGCTAATCACGTGACAATATGTATGTAAAATTATCCATGAGGACAATATGAAATAGTCTTGTTTATTCACACCGCAAAAATACTCTTGTTCTAGCTCAAATGAGTGGTAAAAAATTTGAAGAAAAAAAAAGAAGAAAAATCCAGTCAGAGAAAACTAGCTAAAAATAGCATAGCTAAAGTTAGAACAAGAACGAGAACTAGAGAGCAATTTTTCTATCTTTTTTTCTTTAGAATTTCGATTACACATTATTATTATGAGCTAAAACTATAATACGTGTGAGATTATGATGCTCTTACGTTAATTTAGACGAGATGCAAAGTATAAAAAAGATAATTGATAATTAGTTTTACATTACAAGTCAGGCACGTGAAAATAAGACTATCATACAAATTTTTCTTCTTACTCAAAATAAAATAGTGATGCGTGAATTTTCAAATATTGACTAAATTATAAACAATGCTCTTACATTAGTGAGTTGGTTTGAATTGTGCTTTAATTTCAAACATATTTTAATAAAATAGGGATGGGTGAATTTTAAAATATTGACTGTGAATTATAAATAATACTCTTAGATTAGTGAGTTGTTTTGAATTGTGCTTTAATTTCAAACATATTTTACGTTGTCTAAGCTTTTTTTTTTATGTCCGACAAGGCTAGTGGGTGGTGGAGGATGAACTTAGATGTAGCTAATGCCTTTTTATACCGAGTTATATTCGTGTTAGATTTAATTAACTCGATTTTAATCTATTTTAGTTGATGTATTTTGAGTTTGATTTCATTTTAATCTATGTACTTGTGAATGCCCAATTTTAATTTTTCTACTTTCAATAAATCTTAAAATTAGTCCATACCGATAATTTAAAAATAATTAAATAATAATAATAATTTTCATGGGAGAAAGGACAAAATGTGAACATATTTATCTAAAATTTGTGGGAGGAAAACTAATACAATAGAGAATAGTTTTTTTTTTTGTTATATATAGAAAAGTTGACAATAAACCAACAAAATATCAATAGGTTTTAAGTTTTATTGTAAGTAGAGACACTAAAATTGACATTTGAAAGTTCAAGGACTAAATTGGAATGAGATTAATAGTATAGAGAGCAAAATGATATTTTAACTTTGTTTAAACTTAGGTTTTAAGAATTATAAATTTAGTCTCCTTAGAAATGGCTTTTAATTTAGAGTTATGATTTGGTCTTTATGATTTAGTCAAATTTCACCCTTTATTTTTCATATTATTAAATAGACACACTAATTATTTATGTAACAATGGTTTACTATATTACCTTAGACTGTTTATGTTGAACATGACTCAATTAGTTAAGACATTGCACGTTTGATCTTAAGGTTGGAGATTCGAGTATCCATTCTTCACCCCACATGTTATAGTATGATTTAAGACTAAGTAAAAAATAGAGAAGACAAAAAACTAGTTCTTTTAGATAGGTAAAAGACAATATAGAGATGATTTATGCAATTTAACATACTGAACAATATTATAGATCACGTTAATGCAGAAATGTAGTCATAAGTCCATGTATGCCCACAATCGATCAAAGACTGACAGGTTGACTTGCAAAGGAAGACACTCACTTTCGTGTTGGGCCAATACGCTCCCATACTTAAATTAGTGCTTAAATCAAAGTGGTGTTGAGTTGAGTTTCAGGTAATCTCACGTACCTTAATAATGAAATGAGTTTCAATATTTATAGAGTTTTTCACTATTCCCTTGGGCAATCCATATCTAACATGACAAGAAGCTTCTCCCAATGGCAGTAAAAGGTATCATGTGACTTTGATGTGGCCCGGGGAGTCACATGGCTTTGATATCCATGTGTGGGTCGGTTAATTGAAACTTTTAAAATCATAAGAAGCCAACCATACTAAAATTATCCCTAGACTAAATTTGTAATTTGAAATTAAAATTAAAGAAACAAAGAAAAAAAAACCCCTAAAACTACAACCAAGAGAAATTATTCGAGAAGGCCATCACGATTCATAATGAAATTTGTTGAATGTATGAGAAAGATTATAAAAGTACATCAATTCTATATAGAAGTATTATTAGGAATAAATAAATTTTAAGATCTACCTCTATTGAATAATCTATCCACGCCCAGAAGAATAAAATACATATAGCTATACGTATTATAATAACATGTAGACATGGTCAAATGCCAAAGTAAATGACTAACAAGAGCGTAGTTTAATTGTCATCAAGTAAAACTTGTGACCGGAATAGTTTTATTTTTGTATAAAAGTCTATGTAACATCATGTCCAAGAATAATCAACGACCCACATTGAATGCCAGAAAAGAAAAACATTACAAATTCATAGCATTATAAAGAACATGACCTACATTGGCCATCACAATGAAACAGACAGTTTAGTACTCTTATTAAGAACAAATAAATTTAATCCAACAATTTTAAATAGACAACCACATTTTAAATAATTGAGAAAAATATTTTTGACCCATAAACTTTGTAGGTTATATCAATTTTAACCTCAAACTTGACAGATTTTGTCAATTTTAACCTTCTACTTTCAATTTAATCAATTTCGACCTTAAACTTGACAGATTGTATCAATTTTAACCATTAAACTCTTAATTTTATTAATTTAAACCTCAAACTTGAATAAATGTCTCAATATACACCCTCAGTTAAGTTTTCGTTTCCATCACCATTAGAAAGGTTCTCCATACATGCATAAAATCACGTCTTGCTTAATGATATGTACTTGTTTGTTATTTGTTTTAAACAAAAAAATCACCTAAAAAAATTATTAAATCATTTCATATTGAGTTGCAACTATCATGAAAACACGAACTCGACTCTTGAAAGTAGGACCCACACAAAAGCAAATGGACTCTTGCATTTCTCTCGCATTTGGTATTTATACGGTGGATTTACGAATGTGAAGAAAAACCATGTGGTAATGTCATTCACTACAAGAAATGAAGCTTTTAAGCGACGAAATATTGACGTCGCTAAAACCGTAATTTCGCCGCAAACAAGCTTTAGAGACGCAAAAATGTGCGTCTTGACGGTTCGTCGCTAAAGCGCGCCGTCTCGAAGCTAATTAGCGACGCGACGATGTGATTCCGCCGCAAGTCCGCGACAGGAACGCCGCGCGTCGCAAGCTCGCGACGAACCTAGTCGTGCGCCGCAAAGACCGCGTCGCGACTAAAATGATATATCGTCGCAGAGCATGTCATTGCATATGTTTGCGACGGAGACGATTTGCGTCGCAGTTTTATGCGACAAATAGATAATTGCGTCGCAGTTTTATGCGACAAATAGATAATTGCGTCGCATAAGTACTTGCGACAAAACTCCACATTTCGTCGCATGTTGCTTTGCGACATTATGTAATCTACGCCGCATAATTAACCCTAAATCGAATTTACCAAATTCTTTAGCCTAATTCACAATTTTGTTTCTTCAACGATATCGAAATTCGTCGCAAATATTTTTTTTAATAAAAAAATAATTTCATTTTAAGAACGAATTTCCCCAATACTTTTGCCTAATTTGCAATTACTTCCAAGTGTATATATATCAAATTTATCAAAGTTTGTAACAACAATTGTCATTACAATATCAGAAATCAACCAAGCACAAATTATTACAAAACCTATACAAGTTTTTATATAGAATAAATATTGAAAAAGATAATGATCATACCAAAAACACAATTTCAACTTCAACTTACAAAACCTACAAAGTAAGTGCAAAGGTTTGACCTATTACAAAAAAATAATTATATCGCTTCAAAAGTATCATACCAAAATGATTGAAAAACTATGATGATATTCTATCAACGCCCAAACTCATCCGAATGATTTAATCCGCACATTAGTAAACAAACACACACACATAAGAAGATATTAAAATTGTGGAAATAACTCACTATTTCCTAAATCATCCTCATCCAAAAGAAAAACGCATGAGTAGGATGAAAATTTTCAAACCCTAAAACATATTGAAGATATGCACTTAATCAAGAAATTGTAACACAACTCTCTATATAATCAATCACATAAACTATGGAGTCAAAATATTGAACATATCAAAATATTAACTATTCCTCTTACTCTAAAACATATTGAAGATAATTTTGTGAAGAATCCTGAATTAATCACATAAACTATGGATTCAAAGTCCAATAACATAAACACAACCTCCTTATAATCAAAAACCATTGAATACGATTCAGAAAAACAGAACACAACTTCTAATCTCTAACAAAGTCTCAAACAAACTCAAAATTTCAAGAACTATTTAATCCATCAATCCAGGAACACGAACACAACTTCTATTCTCTAGCAAACTATCAAACGAATTCAGAATTTTAAGAACCATTGAATAAGAATTAATAAACAGGAACACAACTTCCATTCTTGAACAAAGTCTCAAAAAGCTCAGAAACAGAAACATCATCATAAGAACTATGGAATCCAGAAACAGGAACGCAACTTCTAATCTCTAACAAACTCTCAAACGAATTGTAATTTTAAGAACCATAATAATCATACCTTACTAAGTGATGGGTTTGCTCCAGTAAACCTTGCTAAAAGTTCTCCCATTTGCTCAAATCTTCTTTCATACTCCATGCGTTGCATCTCCATCCGTTCTTCAATCCGTTGTTCCATTCTTTGTTCCATTCGCTGCTCCATTTTTTCATTTTCCTGTTGTTGACTCTGCAACAGTTCTTGTGTTTGTGCAAGGTGGGCCTCTAGAGATTGAACGTAGTCTTGTGAGTATGATTTCTTCTGAGATGGTGGTGGCTTTGGTCCATATCCCATTCCTTTAACATAGGACGATCGTGCTCCAAGAACGGTCGCCACAACTTCTTCGTCCGTCATCGGTGTACTAGAATTGGCTTGCTTCTTCTGATAGGGCCACCAATTTTGCCTGTATACATCAAGAACAGTATATAAATGATATTGATCTTCAAAAACTTAATATATTCTTTTAGATGTTCTAAAAGATACTTACATGTGCTTCACTTGCTGCAATGTCAGTCCATCCCTTTGCAACAGACCAATGAGTTTGATGGAAGATCTCAATAGGACTCAAGTATGTACCATCTTCTCTTTTCTATTACATATATTAATAAATCTTATTATGTTCTTGAATCCTAAAATACTGAAAACTAGATATAAAGTATATATAACATACCTTTTCTTCTCTATGAGTGAGAAATGATTTTGTTCCAGCACAATGGTTGAAAGGGAGCTTGCTTCTACTCTCTTTGTTCTTTGTTGACTTGTCCTGCATTATAATGTATGTTAAGAAAAGAGACTCATGTATTATTTAAAATTTAGCTAATATTTACCTTCCATTCTTGTGTCTCCCATCTATCACATAAAATTTTCCAATCTTCGTGGGAAACATCTTTGGGGGGCGTTCACGAGCTTCCTGTGGGTCCTCCGTTTTTGTAGTATTGATGCAACCTCGATCTGTAATCCTTGTATCGATTTCCAATCTCGTAACAAATATATTTCCTAATATAGTCCTTCGAGATGTCCACATCGAATTTATTCTAACCAATAAAAAAAAATCACTTGTTAGTATTTAATTGCAATTCAAAAATAAACTTGTCAGAAAATTATCTAACTTACCAGCAATCGCTCTATGATGTTGCCAAAGACTACATCCGGAATGTCATATTTAGTTGCATATTTCAAGGGGGACGAACGCCTCGTGAGAATTCCAATTTCATCGTTAAAAGACTAGCAACACTTCCATTTGGTTTGCCTTGTTCTTGACTCCATGTAACACTTATTCTATCCCCGTGGTCTCAATAATCCTAGCTAGACCAAGTCCACGTGAAACACCACGAACCTGACTACTATTAGAGGATGCCGCTTCATTCATTTCAACAGGTCCGCCTTCATCGTTTGAACTCATTGTTTCAAAAACACAAATGCAATAGAATACTCATTTAGTGACAAATTATAATATTATAAGCGAGTAAAGTAAAAAGTATAATGTACTAACTACGTGTCCTCATCTTCTTCTTCTTCTTCCTCTTCTTCCTCGTCTTCCTCGTCATGCTCGCCCTCCCCGCCCTCCTCATCTTCCTCTTCGCCTTCTTCACACTCTACTACTTGGTCTTCAAAATTTAACATTTCTTCACTCACATCATTGCTTTCACAAACTATAGTTGGACTCACATCAACTCTATGAAACGTTTGTGTTTCGAAATCCATTTCTTGAACTATGCATTGTTCTATATCTATTTCATGTGGATCAACTTCTTCTATTTGAGACACATCCCATATATGTCTATGTTGAATTCTTTGAACAACTTTCCACCCATTACCTAATCTAAGATCATCAACATAAAACACTTGTTGTTGTGCTTGGGAGGCAAGAATGAGCAGTTCGTTTTTATACCAAAAGTATCGAGTATCTATGCTTGTAAAATGGTGGTCCTCACGAATTCGATTCTTTTTAGGATGTGTATCGAACCAATCACATCGAAATAAAATAACTTTTTTTCTATCCACATATTTCAACTCAATGACTTCTTTCAAGATACCATAAAAGTTGGCTCCCTCATTATCATGTCCTCCGAAAACACAAATTCCACTATTTTGAGTTGTGCAACGATCATCTCGATCTTTAGAGGTAAATCGAACACCATTAACATTACATCCGCTATATGAACTAATTCGAATGTCAGGACCACATGCAAGTGCATATAATTCACGTGTAACTTCATTAGACGTTGATTGTATTTTGTGATTGCATCTAACAAAAAAATTATCAAGATTGCAACCACTTGTCAAGTATGTCTAAGATTATTTTAAAATGTCTATAATAAAATGTCAAAAACTTACTTTATTTTTAAACCATTCTGAAAATTGTGTTTCATGTGTTCCAAGAATATTAGATTGACCTTCATTGCTTAACTCAACCTCGTGTTCCCTATAAAGTAAAACCAACAAATTAAATAAAGATTTGTAATAAAGTTTTTTTTGGGTAAGTTTTCATACCGTCTGTATGGATCCACTGACTTCACAATTGGTTAGAACATACCAATGAGCTTTTGTACCTCAACACGTGATAACTCTTTCAATCGTAAGCCACCCGATCGGGCGTGCTTTTGTGAGAATACGGGTAGATGTTCCTTGTTGTATGAGGTATGCAGGTCCACTGTATCATCATTTCGAATTGTTCTATTGAACTTTGTTTCAATTCCATGCAAGTACATCGAACAGAATGTCAATGCTTCATTTGCTATGAAAGCCTCAGCAATCGAACCTTCAGGACGAGCTTTATTTTTGACATATTGTTTCAGTGTTCTCAAACTCCTAAATAATGGATTATACATAAACAAACATTATGAAAATGAAAATAATATGGTAAATTGAAGAAGATGAACAACAATCTCGAAATATACCTCTCGATTGGATACATCCAACTATAACCAACCGGACCAACAAGTTTGGCTTCTTCAGGTAAATGAACTGCTAGATGAACCATAACATCGAAGAATGCTGGAGGAAATATTCTTTCAAACTTACTAAGGATTATCACGATCGATTCTTGAAGTTTGTTCAATGTCTCAACTTTCAATGTCTTACCAGTCAATTCTTTGAAAAATTCGACAATTCAAAGAATTGCACCACATACATCTTTTGGTAAGAAAGGACGAATTCCTACTGGTAAAAGCCTTTGTAGTAACACATGAGAATCATGGCTTTTTAGTCCAAATATCTTTCCATCTTTAACACTAACACATCTTGAGATGTTTGAAGCAAAAGTATCCGAAAACTTGACTGTTTTCAAGAAACCACAAAACTTTTTTCTTTCATCCGTTGTTAATGTGTAACTTGCATGTGGCTTCACCAACTTGTTTCCAACACGTTGAAGATGCAGTTCTTTACGAATATTCATAGTCATTAAATCCTTTCGTGCTTTATCAGTGTCTTTTGTTTTCCCCTCAATATTTAATAATGTACCCAATATATTATCACAAATATTTTTCTCAATATGCATGACATCGAGTTTGTGTCGGATCTTAAGACTTGACCAGTATGGTAACTCAAAAAAGATGCTTTTTTTCACCCAATTTAACTCATTATGAAGTCGTTTCTTTTTCCATTGCAATATGTTAATAGTTTTGCCAAGTGGTGGAAAATCAATAGCTTCTAACTGGTGAAGAATCTCTAATCCCGAAAAAGACCGTGGTGCAGCTTTATATTCTGTTTTTCCATTAAATTGCCTATTTTTGCGCCAACAATGATTCATAGGTAAGTAGCGACGATGTCCCATATAACATATCTTATTATGCAACGAATCAGATGAGACGTCTTGATTACAAACCGGGCATGCCTTATATCCTTTAGTACTCCATCCTGACAAATTACCATATGCTGGAAAGTCATTAATTGTCCACATAAGAGCAGCACGAAGACAAAAGTTTTGACCACTATACGCATCATACGTCTCAATACCATTGCTCCATAAATCTTTCAATTCCTCTATTAGTGGTTGCAAGTAAGTATCTATCTCTTTTCCTGGAGATTTTGGCCCTGGTATAAGTAAGGACATTAAAAAAAATGTTTCTTTCATGCATTTCCATGGTGGCAAGTTATATGGAATTAGTATTCGCCACGCATCGCATTTGATGTACTCATGTTTCCAAATGGATTGAATCCATCAGTGGCTAGAGCTAACCTTACATTCCTTGGTTCCCTAGCAAACCAATCGTATTGTCTGTCAAAATCTTTCCATGCCTCAAAGATCTGTAGGATGACTTAAAACTCCTTCAATGTCCATTCTTTCTCCTTATGCCATCTCATGTCACTAGCAGTATGCTTAGAATAAAATAATCTCTGCAATCTTGGTTTCAAAGGAAAATGTCTCAAGATTTTGTGTGGTACCTTTTTTCCTTTCTTGTCATCGATTTTATAACGAGATTCATTACACTGTGAACAAACTTCTTTGTGTTCATTTTCTTTCCAAAATAACATACAATCATTCTTACATGCATGTATTTTTTCATATCCTAAACCCAAGTCACGAAGAGTCTTTTTTGCACCATAATAAGAATTGGGAATTTTTGTGCCATCGGGTAAAACTTCTATAAGAAATTGTAATAACATATCAAATGACTTATTACTCCAATGATTAAGTACTTTGATATGCATTAACTTCACCAAAAAGGTTAAACTTGAAATCTTAGTACATCCAGGATATAATTCTGCATTAACTTCATCAAACATTGATTGAAACTTATTATTCCTACTTCCCACACCGTCACTAGTTTCAAACCTAATTGAGTTATCTTCATCAAAATGTTCGGTGACTCTTGTCGGATCATTCAATAATTCGAACATTTCATTTCCATTATCTACACTTTGTAAGTAGTTGCGCAGTTCCTTAGGTTTCAAGTAAGAAGACAAGTCCGGAGTTTCTCCATGATATACCCATCTATCATAGGTGAAAGACATTCCATGTTTGTATAAATCCCCTCGACATCACATGGTAGTTTCATTATGATATTTTGACACTTTTGCATGGACAACGTGTAAACCCTCCGTTATCGACATGATTCTTTGCCACAATAATAAATGATCTTATTCCATCAAGTATATTCTTTGCACAATCTATTTGAAGTTTTATCCAACTTTTATCCATCTCTTATCCTAAAAAACATAAAATGACAACTAATCGTTAATTCAATTAATACTATTTAATTATCCTAAACATAAATAGCTACATAATCCACTCCTCCAACCATGTTCTCCTAATAGAGAAAATAACTCAGATGATTCAATAGACTCTTTTAAATCACATGGCTAAGAATAATATCTAATTTCAAATTTTCAATAATGTGAATAGTCTTCTAATAAAATACATAAGACATTTGCATTTCAATAACTTTCTTCTAAACACATAAGACATATCCAAACCAATTAATATATTTCACCTTTCTAGCTTCTTGAAACATTTTAAAAGATTTATGGATTTATTGAAAAAATAACTATTTTAAAAGTCCAATACCAAATCAATTAATCAACTCCAAATAAAAACAAAACATATACTTTAACTTTAAAAATACAAAATATATAATGTGTTTAAACATTAAAAGAAATTTTAAAACACAAAAATATTGAACCTTTATTTTACATACAAGATAAACTAAAACAGAAAATAAACCACAAAGAAATCGATAAAAAAAACCTAAAAATTCAGAATATCAAAAATTAATGAAACTAAATGGTTTATACCTAAAAATGAAGTCTAGATTCATACCAAAAAATTTCGAAACTAAACCTCTAAACGGTTCCCTCACCCTCAAACGGCCTCCCACGAAGCTTTTGGTCGTGTCCAACTCAGATTCGTAGTTCTCATTTCTCTCGCGACCACCCACGAAGATTTTGAGCCTCCCACGAACAACCTACAATGTCGAATTCACTTTTTGAAGAGAAATGAAATGAGAAAAGAATAATGTCAAACATACTTTAGTAGCTCACGAAGATTCCGACGAGATTTTAGTAGCTCCGGCGGCGGTCTCCTTCCAATATATCGCCTCACAAAGACCCTCAGTGAGAGAAAAGAAGAATCGCGTGAAGAGAAGAAGAAGAAGAATCACAAAAGAGAGAAAAAAAAACAAAGTGCGAGAGAAGAAGAAGAAGAAGAAGAAGAAAGAAGAAGAAAGAATCGCAAAAGAGAGAAAAGAAAACAGTAGTGAAGAGAAGAGGAAGAAGCGCTACGTGTCGAGGCTCGCGACGCAAAACTGATTTCGTCGCACATTACCTGCGACGCGTAAGTATATACGTCGCAAAAAAATGCGACGAAGAAAATAATCGTCGCAATGTTCCCTCTGCACGAGGCAAATTGAGTGAACTTTCGTTCTGCACGAGGCTTTGCGACGAAGTATATAATTCGTCGCAAACGTGCCTGCGACGCAAAACGGATTTCGTCGCAAGTTACTTGCGACGCGTAAGTAGATACGTCGCAAATAAATGCGACGAAGAAAATTATCGTCGCAATGTTCCCTCTGCACGATGCATTTCGAGTCCACTTGAGTTCTACACGAGGGCTCTGCGACGAATTATATAATTCGTCGCAAACGGGCGTGCGACACTTAAAATGTTGCGTCGCACGGTTTTGCGACAAACATATAAATTTCGTCGCAAGGCTTGCGACAAAACGTTTTACGTCGCATGCGTTGCGACGATAAAATACTCACGTCGCTTAGCGTGCGACGCAACGTATGATTCGTCGCAGTGTTTGCGACACTTTGGTTATTTCGTCGCAGTCATTGCGACAGACGTGGTTTCGTCGCTAGGTTTGCGTCGCTAAAACCTTTGTTTTTTGTAGTGATTGAAGGCAACAATGAGAATGACGATTTCGTTGACTTCGATGGTGAGGGATTTTAGCTCGACTAAAATGTGGAAAAGAACAGGAAAGACGGTGGTGAACATAGTGATGCCCATGAACACAATTAAAGTGACAATGATGCTAGAGAGGAAGGAAACAAATATTCTAACGACGGCAATTTCAAAATCATTACTTGTATTGTGGTAGATGGAGGATAAATCAAGCTCGAAACTGACGAGAAATTAAAAAATCAATATTGGCGACCGATTCAAGAATGTATTCCATTAAAAAGAAATTTGGTGTAGATAAGTTTTAACCGATGGTGTAAATTGATACGTTTAAAAAATAAAATTGAAAGTTTATGGTTAAAATTAATACAATATATTAAGTTTGAGGTTTAAATTGATACAACTTGCAAAAATGTTTTTTCCTAAATAATTTGTAAGAATTGGTCAAACTTCAAACGCAAGAGCTTACGTAATCGGAATATAATTTTTAATTTTTGGTATAATTAAAGTCTATGAGAAACACCCTGTTCAAGAATGAATAATCAATGCATTAAATGCAAGGATAGGTTAACTAATGTGGAAGAAAAGAAAAAAAAATGTTAGGAATTCAAAATCATGACATTATAAAAAGGAAATTAAGGTTCGTGAAATCTGAAGTGAACATTAAGAATGGCGGAAGAAGTAAAAGTTCATGGATCATTGCTAAGTCCATTCAGTTGCAGAGTGATTTGGGGTCTGAAGTTGAAGAACATACCTTACGAATTTGTAGAAGAAAATGTTGCAGAAAAAAGTGATTTGCTTTTAAAGTACAATCCCGTCCACAAGAAGATTCCGGTGCTCGTCCATGGCGGACGCCCAGTCTGCGAGTCCATCATCATTCTTCAGTACATCGACGAGACTTGGCCGGACAACCCGCTCCTGCCGTCTGATCCTTTTCACAGAGCTTCGGCTCGGTTCTGGATCAAATTTATCGAAGATAAGGTCATTTCCCCCTTTCTTTCTTTCTTTTTTTTTTTTTTTTTTTTGTTAAATTACAAGTTTTTATTTATTTACAACTTTCATTTTTATATGTTTAAGAGGTCCATGAATTTTAAAATTATTAATTTTGTGTCTAATAGATTCATGAATTTTAAAAATATCCATTAAGTCTTCAAACATTCAATTTTGTGTCATTCTTTTTAAAATTAACGAAAGGGATGTTTGACACACTGAGTGAGTTATAATAGTATGTGGGTTATTATACTATGTAGAATCATATAATATTATTTAAAATGATGAGTAGTATAGTCTGTGTTTGGGGTGCAAAGTATTATAATAGTGTTATTATAACATGTGCCCCAAACAACCATTTAGACTTAAATTTGAATATTATGCCTAATAGTATCTTAAGATTTCAATTTGGTGTCCAACATGTTTATTAGTTTTTAAAAAATGTTGAATAGGTCAAAACCTTTTAGATACAAAATCAAAAGGTTATAGACTTATTAGAAGTTTTTTTAAAAAAAAAATTGATGGAACACAAAATTAAAAGTTAGAAATCTATTAGAATTTTTTTTAAATTAAAGACCTACTTGATACAAATAATAGAAAGATAGGGGAATAAATATGTAATTTATTTAATTATTTTTTTTCTCTTAAATTACAAGTACTTTTTGGTGTTTGAATTTTTAATTTCAAAACTAATGAGAAATAGAAAGATTAAATTATGAGTTTAGTCCATGTACAAGAACTTTAAAGAGGGTTGATCTCTAAACTTATGTTTATTTACTCCATAAATTTTTAATTTTAATTGTGTCTAATATGCCTTCGACCTAGCTGAAGTTTTTAAAAAATGATACAAAATTGAAAGTTTGAATTCTATTAGACAAAATTTAATTTTATATCTAATAAATTAATTAATTTTTGAAAATTTTGAATATGTCATGAATGTGTTAAATATAAAATTGAAAGTTAAAACACTAATAAGATATCTTCAAAATTTAGGAACTTATTAAATAAAAAATCGACAAATAGACACCAAACTAAACTAAACTCGTAATTTAATCTAATAAATAAAAAACAATAACACGAAAGAATTCAATCAAATTCAAACTGCGCGATCTTAGATTGTTGCACTACGAATATTAGCAACGATCAAAACATTTGGAACAATTTTCCGGCAGAGCTCGGTACTTTGGGGAGTCTTTCTCGCGGAAGGGGAAGAAGATAAGGAAAAGGCGAGAAAAGCGACCCTGGAAATTCTGCAGACGGTGGAAGAACAGGCCCTCGGCGGCGGCGGCGGCAAGAAATTCTTCGGCGGAGATGAAATCAACATGGTGGATTTGGCGTACGGCGTCCTGGCGCGGTGGCTGCCGGTGATTGAAGAGGTGGTGGATGTGAAACTTCTCGAATCAAATACGTTCCCTCGCCTCCATGCTTGGGCGGAGAACTTCCGGCAAGCCGCCGTCATCAAGGACAATCTGCCCGATCACGGCCAGATGGTGCCGCTGTTCAAGCTCCGAAGGGAGCAGCTACTGCAAATGGCGACGAAATGACAGTTTCCTTGACGGCCTCCCTGTGTGATTTGATTTGAATTTGGGGATTTCTTAGATTGGGAATTGAGTTTTTATTTTTTGGCTTAAATACTATTTTGTGGCTTTGCTTCATTTTTATGTTTGTGTACTTTTCACTTTATTTTAGTTCTTCAAGTTCCGTCTGATAATGATTTGTCGTTTTGTTTTGTGTTTTTGGAAATTAAGTTTGTTTTTTATTTTTAATTTTCAAAAATTAAAAACTAAATAGTTATCCAACAATACTTAAACTTTTGATCTTAGTTTATTTTAGTCTTTGCATTTTTAGTTTTGGTTTATTATGGTCATGTGTATTTTTAAAACATCAATTTTAATTCATGTAATTTTATTTTTTATTTTTTTAAATCTATGTACAGTTAAAAAATTACCAATTATCTATATTTCTAAAATTTAAGCATAAATTATAGGGGCGGCAAAAAATAAATGGATAATTGCAAGTGTGTCTTGTATTTTCTTATTTTGCAAGCATAACAAAAATTTTGGTCCAATCCATTATAAATTCGCAAAAAGTCCATAGTACCCTTATTGTGTAATCCCGCATTTTTGTAATATCAAGTACATCGACGATTTATCATTGATATACTATGAATATACTCGATATACCTAATATATAATATTGATATACTTTATTTAGTTTATCAATTAAATGAAAGTTCTAATATTTAATATATCAATAATATATAAAAATAGTTAATGCAAATATATATCAATAATATAATAATGATTCAAGCTCGATATATCACATGTATCTAATATCATATATATGAACAATATACTATTGATATACCTATTTATGTAAATCAATTGAATAAAAATCCTAATATTTAGTATATAAATAATATACTAAAAAAATAGCTAATATGAATTATATCGAGAGTATAATAGCGGTTCATACTCAGTCTATCAAATATTATAATATTAAAGATATCAGTGATATATTACTGATATACTTTACTTAATATATCAAGAATAAAAATAGATATGTGTAACATAAAATATATGAGTGATATATACTATTGATATATCTTATTTTAGTTTTTCACTTTATTTAATCATTTTTTTGTCACTACATTTTTCTTGATACACTTATTTTTGTCGATACATGATACTAGTAATAAATGATATAGTATTTATCATTTAAAATGATCAATCATATAATTGAATGAAGCATATCACTGATATACTATTGACAGTGTTAGGTATATCAGTGATACACCATAATATGCAAAATATCCTTAATTTTACTGATATACTTCTTATAAATTATATCATTTAACTAATATATCTAAATATAAGTGTATCAATAGTAAGTAATATACTACTAATATATTTCACTTTAGGTATGTATCAGTTGATTGATATACCAAATGTACTACTGATATATCATTGATATATTAAATATAAAGTATATCAGATATACTACTAATATACCATTGATACACTACTAAGGATAAGATTGAAATAATAAAAAATGAAAATCAGTTTAAAAACATTTTGCTATATTTACAAATCTCCAAAAATCATAACTAAATTTACAAATATCCTAAAATTTATTGTTACCTATTATAATTCCCCTAAATTATATGCATAATGGAAACTCTTTAATACAAATTTATGACTACATTTTTAAAAAATCTAGTGGTTGAAGTTTCATGTTAAATTTGTGATTTAAAAGAATGAGAAAAATGAAAATGAATTGCAAAATCTATCACTTTTTTAAAGAGTATAAAAACCAAAATGTACCTGGTAAAAAAAAAAAAAGACAATTTATATGTTCTACTTCTACAAGGACAGAGACCAATATAAACTGAAGTCAAATTAGTCTAAAATATATAATATTTAAACCTCTTGATTTGTTTTGGATGTAGAATTTTAGCTATTTTGTTTATTTATATCCTATCCTATGTACTTGTATTTGAGTTAAATATACATTTTAATTAGGAGTGTTAGTCTTTTATTTGCAATAAAATTTTAGTGTTACCAATTGATTATATTTTTTAGTACGGGCTCTCTTTGGTTAATCTCTTCCAAATTTCTAAATGACCAAAATTTTCTTCTTTCTTTCAAGTAATCTTATTCTTTTTTTTTTTTTTTTTTTGTCAAACACAATAAGTACCATAGCAGCTTATCCTTAGTTAATGAAAATAGGATAATTGAAAAACTTTAAAATATAGGAACTTAAATTAAATTCAAATGTTTTAAACTATACATACACACATATTTGTTCTCATTAGATATATTATTAGTTTCTTTAGAATTAAACAACATTATAAATTCAAACCCTTGACATTTTAATTTGCAGAGTGTTTGAAGAGGTGATCAGCGAGAAGTTGATCGAAGTCGAATCGTTTCCTCGGTTGGAAGCTTGGAGCAGAGTTTTTTCATGGAATCTCCGGCGATCAGAGCAAATTGTCCCGATTGAGATCGGATGGTGGCGGCTTTCAAGCGATTGAGGGATTGCCTTCAACAACGACCTTCATTTGAGTTCAGTTTGGCTCTGTTTCAATGTGTTTTACAAGTCCTTTCTAGAGATGCCCACAGGGTGGGGTTGGAGAATGGCTCCCCGTCTCCGTCCTCGCTCCCATTTCATTCCCCGATCCTGCGAAATTCCCCATTTAATTTCGCAGAGAATAGGATGGGGATTCCCTGCGGGAATTCGTGGAGATCGGATTTCCCGTTTAAAATTTTATTTTTAAAAATTTTATTAACTTTTTTTTTTTTGAAAATTTGTATGGTTAATTATTCTTTATAGATTTCTACTGAGAGACATTTTTTCAATTTTCTTAGATAAATAAAATGATATTTAATAAAAATATAGACTTATAGTTTATTAAATGTATACAAATATAAATATTTAAAATTAAATAAATTAATCAGGTGGACGGGAAGCGGGGACGGGGTCGGGGTCGGGATGGGGAAATACTCCTCGTCCCCGTCCCTATCCCTACTTAGCCAACGGGGAAAATTTTATCCTCATTCCCTGCCTAAACGGGGATTCCCGCCCCACAGGAAAAATGTGCATCTCTAGTCCTTTCCTTGCTTTGTAAGTGTTGAATTGTATTCATTTGTCTTTAAATTTAGTTTTTATTCTTTGTCTTGGAATTTTAATTATTATTGTAGATTATATATTTCAAATAAATTTTATCCAATTCCTCACTAGTCTCTCTCTAGCAATATAAATTTAATTGATTAACTTACAAATTTAGTCCATCAACTTAATTTTATGCCTAAATAGATTTTTGAACTTTTAGTTTTGTAGCGAATAGATATTTGCACATACAACATTTTTTAAAGAAAAATATTAACTAATTTATTAGACGTATAAATAGATTTTTTTGTCTAACAACCAACAAAACATTTAACTTTCAATTGTGTGTTTAACCAATTCAATTATGTGACTAACAAGTTTTTAATTTAAAAAACAAATCTTGAATAGGTCACAATAAAAATATAGGGACTTGTTGGATATAAAAAATCTAAAGAATATGGATTTGTTGAATTTTGGATTTGTTAATTTTATGAATAATATAAACTATAGTTGTAGATATAATTCAATGATTTAAAACCAATATTTATTCCAAAAGTAAACTTTTACAAATCATTGCCTATTAAATTTAAAATTGTATATTTTTTTTAACTTCTAACATTTGAGATAGATGTATAATTTTTTAATTTGGGAAATTTCAAATACTATGTAGTAGCTCCTCCCACAAAAACTTCAATTATTTTATGAGGTAGAAATTCAAACCTACGTCCTTAAAAAGAAGAATTTAGAGTTAAAATATCATTTTGGTCCCCATACTTTAAAGTTTATTTTATTTTGGCCGTTATGCTTTCAAATATTTAAATTTGGTCCTTATACTTTTAATAAAGCTTAAAAATTGGTACTTATTATTAATTTATTGTTATTTTTTCTAAAATAATTTTAATCTCTATTAACTTTTTCTCTATAAATTTCTAAAATATGTTCACATTATGTCTTTTCTTACATGAAAATTATTATCATTATTTAACCAAATTCAATAAAAATTAACTTACTTCAAAGTAACAGTAGGACCAACTTAAGCTTTATTGAAAGTCCATGCACTAAATTTGAACATTTGAAAGCACATACACAAAATATAATAGAATGAAGCTCAAAGTACAAGAATAAAAATAATATTTTAACAAAAAACAAACAAACAAACAAACAAACCTTGGACCCCAAGACTATGCCTTATTCAATTTAGTTTGGTTGAAGTCAACCCTTAATATTCAATCATAAAAGCATAGACTCTTTTGATAACCATTTTTTTCTCTATTAAAAATTACGTTGGTTTTCTTACCATTTTTATCTACTATAATTTACACAACTCTTAAGAAAACATTTGAATTATTTGTGAAATTTGAAAAACAAAAACTTAGTTTCAACTTTGAAAATAGTTTTAGAAGGTTGATAAAAAAAATAAAGAGATTAGGGATAAAAATAACTTAATTAAATAATAAACATAGTCAAAGTCGACGGAGTGCAAAGAAATTCGTTTATTTAATATTCCCAAAAACTTGCAGCAGAAGAAAAAGAAAGTGCAATAAATCAGCACCAACGATAAGTCTGACCAAAATTTCCATTGACAATGGCTGATCAAGTGAAGCTCCATGGTCACTGGTCGAGTCCTTTCACTTACAGAGTCATTTGGGCTCTTGCCATCAAAGGGATACCCTACGAATATCTAGAAGAAGATCTCTACAACAAAAGTCCTTTGCTCCTTCACTATAACCCCATTCACAAGCAGGTTCCGGTGCTCGTCCATGGCGGAAAATCCATCTGCGAGTCCATCGTCATCCTCGAATACATCGACGAGACATGGCCTCAGAATCCCCTGCTCCCCGACGATCCCCTCGACCGAGCTAACGCTCGGTTTTGGATTCGATTCGTCGATCATATGGTAATTCACATCACTTTAGATAGGAATAGGAATAGAAGAAAGAAGAAAGAGACCATTATCTCTTTTTTACTTAATTTGCTTACTTTGATTCGATTAGGAAATGATCATGTAAATATTATAAAAGATGTTACAGTTTTCTGCCTCTAATGGAAGGTTAATATAATTTTGATTTTTTTTTTTTATAGGAATGTCCTATCAAAGTTATTGAGTTTTCAAAATATTTATTTAGTTCGTGAATCGTTTATGTTCCTGCAATTTTAATGCCTCATCTTAAAAAGAGAAACATTTGTTACATTATTTTTTCACCTAAAATTCATTTGACTCAATCCATGATTTTAAGTTTGTGTTAAAGTGTTTGATATATAATAAAATTTAGGCTAAAAACATCATTTTGGCTCTTGTAGTTTGAACATTGTTTTATTTTGATTTGCACTATTAAATGTTTAAATTTAGTCCATGTACTTTTAATAAAACTTAAATTTGGTCCGTATAATTTTTCTTTAAAAAAATTGTCTCTATTATTAACTTTTCCTCTAGAAATTTTCAAAGTAGGTTCATATAATGTATTTTCTTGTATTGAAATTATTAATATTATTTAATTAATTTTGATAAAAATTAATTTCAAATGTAAATCATGAAACCAATTTTAAGTTACATTAAAAAAATCTAGTCATCGGTTTTCAAACTCAACAAAACTAAAATTGGACATTTATAAGATGTGACACCAAAATGTAAATCAAAATATATGTTGCTCGACCTCGTCTCTACTTCCGCTTCTCGCTTCCGAACAAAAAGCAAGTTATTAATTCTGCGCAACAATTTTAACTTATTTAATATAACTCATCAGCTTTAAACCTTTAAATTGATTGATAATTTAATATGGTATCGGAGTAGAATGTTCTTGTCCTTTACTCTCAAATTAAACGGATGATCAGAGTGTTCAAATCAGGGTCTGGTGACATGGAGAATGTTCTGTTCCCACGGCGAGGAGAAAGAAAAGGCAAAGCGAGAGAGCTTGGAGATGCTACAAATCGTGGAAGAGAAAGCAGGCATCGGCGAGGGGAAGTTCTTCGACGGAGAAAAAATCGGAATTGTGGATTTGGTGTATGGAGTATTTGGCAATTGGTTGGGAGTGATTGAAGAGGTGATCGGCGAGAAATTGATCGATGCCGATTCGTTCCTCGACTGCACGCTTGGATCGGAGCTTTCTTGGAAGCTCCGGCGATTAGAGAGAATCATCCCGATCGTCATCGGATGGTGGTCGCTTTCAAAGGATTGAGAGACCGTCTTCTCAAGTAATTAATTACCATTGCCTTCGTATGTTTGACTTTATGTTTTAATCCCAATATTAAGTAATTTTCTAAATATCTCATAAATCTGGTAAATGGTAATATATATAGTAAATTTGTAGTTGATCTCATAAAATTTTGAAATTGTAGGTAAATATGTTTTGCAATTGATTTGGTAGAAACAAAAATGTAAGGAAAAAAAAACGACAAAAATCGATTTTTATTCACTTTTTCAAAAAGCGCACTGGATATCATGACATATTAACTCAACTCTACACCTTAAACACTGACTTTCTGACTCAACTCAACCCAACTCTGCACTCCAAACACTTATTTACAGAACTCTCAGAAAACAACTCTGCATAACTCAACCGAACTCAACTCAACTATCCAAACGCCCCCTAAGCGTTTTTCTTTTTGTTAAATTAAAATTTTGGTTCAATTTTTTCAAAAAAATAATAGAATTTAATCTTTTATGATTTTAAAAAAAAGATCATAAATAATAGTCGTGTATGTAGCATTTGGTAGATTTTATCAAATCCATAAGACGAAATTCTAACTTTTAAATTATAATACTAAATTTTAATAACTTTCTCCGTATCATAGAAACTAAGTTTATAATTGAGGAATAAAATATTTTTTCACTTTCAAAATTAGTTAACATTTTAAAGTGTGATTTGGTTAAAAATATTGGTAATAGTTTCTAATTTTATGGATTATTTTCAGTTCTACTCAATGATAGTGGACCTTCTCATTGGCCAACTATGCTCAAAGCCATTGAATTTTTTTATTTTAAAAAAAGAACACGGGAAATAAGAAGACGAAAGAAATAAATGGGTGAGAAAAGGAAGAGAGAAATTCTATGGGAAGAAGAAGAGAAAAACAGAATCTTTACTTCTATAAATAAAAATAAATAAATAAACATATCTCAGTTTTATGAGTTAAAAAAATTGGAAAATGATTTCTTCCTCTGCCCCCGTAAAATCACACGGAACATGTTTGTTTTTTATGAATTAAAAAAATAATTAATAGGTTAACGAATTTAAAAAAAATATTTAGGAGGCGTTGAGTTGGGTTGAGTTGTGCTGAGTTGTTTTGTTAGTGAGTTCAGTAAATCAGTGTTTGGTTTGTAGAGTTGAGTTGAGTTGAGTTGAGTCATGAAGTTAGTGTTTGGTTTGCAGAGTTGAGTTATTATGTCAGGGCTATCTGATGCAGTTTTTTGTAAAGTGAATAAATCTGATTTTTTGTGACTTTTTTCTTTACTTTTTTTTGTTTCCACCAAATCAATTGCAAACATATTTGTCTACAATTTCAAAACTTCATCAATTATAAATTTACAATATATATTACCATTTGCAAGATATATGAGATATTTAGAACAGTACTGAATATTGAGATTGATATCAATTTTTCTTCTCCCCTAAAAATCATTTTTATCTCATGTAAAGTGAAATGTCTAAATTTTTTTGTGACTTTTTTTCCTTACTTTGTTTTCACAACAAATCAAATACAAACACATTTGTCTACAATTTCAAAACTCAATTATGTGATCAATTATAAAATTACAATATATATTACCATTTGCCAAATGTATGTTAGAGGGTATTTGCAAAAGTAATGGATATTGGGTTTGATATCAATATTTCTTTTCCAATAAAATTCATTATTTATAACTTTTACTCTTCAAGATGAACTTTATTCTTTTTTATGCACATGTTCACCACTACTTTTTTATTTTAATTTAGGTAGGTCTTAATTTAGTATTAATACTTTGCATATGAAGACTCAAAAGTGTTTATTTAAATTTGTTTAAACACATGCATTGTCTATGAACATCTTTAGAATGGAATAAATAGTTTACCTTGTGAAAATGTTAAAAATATGTCAACATACTTAAATATTTTATGTCATATTGAAGTTGCATATCTACAAAATATTAGCTATGTCATCAAGGTCTTAGTAGCGTCGTTATGCTACCGGAATTTTCGGTTAGGCAATGTTGCTTAGTAACGTCCCTAAGAAATTTTGAGTTTGAAAAATTAGGGTTGTTACAGTTGGTATCAGAGTATGGGTCTTAGATTCTGCATACTCGCCTACATCATAGGCAACGATCCTTATAGTCTCTCGCAGGAAGTCTAGTTAAAGTTATTTGAGTTGCTTGTGTGTTGACACTTGTTATGCTATGATTTTGACTTCTTTGTTCTTGTGCAAATGTAGTTTAGAGTTTAAGTTTAGATTATGACTCGAAGATGTGACCGTTGTAAAGTTCTAGCAACTTTCGAGGACGAAAATTTTTCTTAGATGGGTATATTGCGGTACCAGTAAAATTAGATGCTTTAATTGTATTTGTTTTAAATTTGAATCTTTGGATAATCATAACAAGATTAGAAAATGGTGTTTCAAAGTTTAAAAAATGATTAGAATTTCTATTTGTTTAGAATTTCTTTTTCTAAAAGGATTAGAATTCCTTGTTTTAAAAGGATTAAGATTTTTTGGTGTCTATTTAAACTAGAGTATTAACAACTTAAAGACACACTTCAAAACTTTACTCATCTTCTTCTTTTCTCTACTTCTTCATCTCGTCAGACAATCGTCGGGGAAGTCGTCGGAGACTCGCCGGACTGTCGTCGGGCCATCGTCGGAGACCCGCTGGACCGATCGTCGGAGAAAGTTGCGGATCGCCGCGGAAAAGTACAAATGCGGTTGAGTTAATAACTCAACTCCATGGGGTTGAGTTATTAAGTCATCGGTTATAATTGTTGGTGAAACAAACAAGAAGTTGGGTTATTAACCCAACTCAACTCAACCCAACCCCATAAACCAAACACCCCCTTAATAAAATTTTCAACTTTTAAATTTGTGTCAAATAGGTGTCTAAATAGATCTCTTAAAAAATATATAGAATAGATAAATGATTTATTATACACAAACTCGAAAATTTGAAAGGTTATCAAATATAAAATTGAAAGTTTAACTCTCTTTCCAATTCTACATTGTTTTTTTCTCTCTCGCACTCTTTTAATTTAATAGACGTTAAAAATACTATTTTAGTTAAATTTTGAATTTTGTTCTATTTTAGTTTTTGTACTTTTAAATGTATAATTTTAATGCACAAACGTTCAATAAAGCATAACTCAACTGTCATCTCAAATGTATTAGTGACGATGAAGTTTATGATTTGAATCCTCGAAACCCCATAAAAATGTTTTTCCAAATAATTATTTCCTCTCTCGTCATTGACAATGAGTTAAGAAGTAGTTGTGTACTCTTTTGCCTAAAAAACAATTTTTATGGGATAAGATGTAGACCTGGACAAATTATTCAACGAGGTGGTCACAATATGAGTGTCTCATATTAATTGTTAGGTATAAATCCAATAATTTTCATGTCCCTAATAATTTTTGGATGTAAAATCGAAATACTTTTCTCTCCATTCAATGGTGAAAAATTGTCTACCACATTGTGACAACTCCACTAATTAGAGAGAGAGCTTTTAAAAAAGAATAAAAAAATAAGGACACCATTTTACAAAAATAATATTCTCCACTTTCTTTTTAGTTGATTTGTTTTTCTCTCTCCTTCTTTGACCAGTTACATTCTAAAGAGAGAGATAGATTATTAAAGGCAATGAGGGAGAAATAAATGACTTTGAATAAATATGTATAACCTCACAAGGGAAGCATTGGAAATCAGACGTAACAATTGGAGGTTGAGAGATTCAAACCATGACCTTTTAATCATGGATTATACTTGATGTAAGTTGAGTTATGCTCTTGTTGGTTTGGAAATCAAACTTTTGGAAATGGAAAATCAGTGATAGTCTTCTTATTTTTAATGCAGAGAAGAGACTATTGTTGTGCAAAAACTCACTACGCAAGTATACGCAATCGTAGGTAGTAGATGGTAAACAAGGTCGATCCCAGAGACTAAAGTTAGCGAAAATGATGAAATTAAGTACAAACTACTAAGTGTAAAACGATATTAAAGAACGCAACTAAATATGCAAAACGTCTATAAACAAGCACCAAAGCAACCACTAAAGCAAAAAAGACTTAAAAAGACCAAAAACTAACTTAGAGCAAAAGCTTAAGATGCTAAACAAGTAATAAAATGGATAAAATAGAAGGTTGGAATTTTAGGAAGCAGTGGCTGTTTTTACAAATTTTGACTTGTCAATGTTGCAACATTAATCACCACACTGTTATATAGCAGAAAATTTTATGCTAAAATCGACCCGAGACTTCCCGAACTCGATTTTCTCGCATTTAACACAAAGTTAAGCATATGTCTATGAAAACCCAATGTTGACGGACATTAAAAGATTGAACTCCCTAAAAACACAAGTTTAGAATGTATGTCTACACCCTACAACTTCTCTCCCATGAGAAATCACTTGCTCCATATGTGTTAATCTACCCATTCCTAACCTTTTCAGTATTAAGAACAAGCTAAATGTCCTATTTAAGGTGATCAAACTCAAATAAGAACTTGCAATACACACCACAAATAGAAATATAACTTCATACATATGCATTGGATCAAAAGAGTTCAAACAAACCACATTCAACCATAAATTCCAGTCCTAACACACTTAGCACATAACTATAAAACTTGAAATAAAGCTCAATAAATCAGAAAACAACATCATAATGAGAGGTTTAACTAAGATTCACACCAAAATGGCTTCAAGAGTATGCTAACCTACCTAAAAGCTTAAGAAAACTTAGGGCAAAGCAAAATCAATAATAAGAACGAAAAACCAGCAAGAAATTGAAGAAGAAAGAGTAGAGGATGATGGATCTTCTTCTTTTTCAGCAAAAATAACATCCCAACTATTGTTTTCTTCTTCTCTTTTCTCCAAAACATGAGTTTCTCTTCTTTTTGGCCTCCCTCTCCTTTTAATCGATGTTTCCCCTCTCAACTCTCTCTTTTAGGGTTGATTTGGAACACCCCATCCACGTGGTAGCACCTTATTGGTTCATTTTTAATGAGGAGAGACGTCATTGCTGACATCATCAGAAAATTCGCGAGGAAAAATAGCTCCAGTTTTTAGTTTTAATGCTGTAGCATTGGCTACACATTATGGCTTTGTGTCGCACAGTGCTACAACATTGCCACCACAATGGCTTTGTGTCGCACATTGCTACAACATTATGGCCTCATTGCTCAAATAACCCAATGACATGGCTTATCATCCCACAATCTTCTTGGCTCAACTTCCATAACCTGTCCAAAAGCAGGATAATTCACTAAAAATCAAGGGCAATTTGAAAGATTTTTCTGTAATCCCAACATGCTTTGCTACTAACAAAAAATAACCTAAAAAATGACTATAAGATGCAAACTACTTAATTTTTAGCGAGATTTAAGAGTGAAACTGTGACAATTAACTCCCATCTCATGGTATTATCAACTATCTCTTTTATGCACCCCAATTTAGGGTAAAAACATAATAAATAAATAAATAAATAAATAACCAAAAAGGTAAAATGTATACAGGTGAGCAAAATGGAATCACGTTGCAAATTCGTTTAAGGGAGGATTTTTTTTCAACATTCCAACCTTTTAAATTTTATACATTTATCATTGAAAATTAATTAATAATTAATAATTTTATAATGAGTCATTAATAATATATTTTGTAAATTGGTAAATTAAAGAAGAGATAAAAACGTCAAAAAAAAAAATTCAACATTTAGATTATAGATATAGATTAGTTAAATCTAGCCAATGAAAATCTTAATAATTTTGTGCATCGCATTTAGTTTTAAAAAAATAAAACTTGTGTATTTAAAAGGAATAAATAAGGTTGAAAGATGCCAACAACAACATAGTTCAACTAATATCAAATATGATTCATGACCAAAAAAACTCTCACCCCCTATTTGTTGATGTAACAAGAAATATTATACCTTACATCAATAATTGAGGGTAAGAAGATTCGAACTCATAACCTTTTGGTCATGTACTTGATGCCAGTTAAAGTATGTTCTTGTTGGCAGATTATATCCTTTACTTTTGCCCAACCTGTTTTTTTTTTAACTTAATTTTGTTAAAATTTAATTAATTAAATCTTTGAGTAGTCATTTGTTTTATGAAACCTACAATTTCTATGAGATGGACATATGCGCGATAAAAAAATATTTTAAATTAAAAATTAAAAAAAAAAAGAAAAAAATTACCATGGGTGGTTTCACATTCCCCTCTTTTACCTCGGAGGAGAGCGTTTTTTAAAGCTTTCGACAGTCAAACAATGAGTTCAATTCAATCTCGCCAATTATTATATCAAACTATTTATGATTTGTTTTTTTCATAATAAAAAGTTTGAGCATAGTCGATATAATAATTGTTTTTTCAGTGAAAGTTGAATTTTCATCTAACAATTTTAATGGTACACTTATAATAAAATATATTAATTAAAAAACTAGTCATTACATTTGTGTATGTATTATACTTTCAAATATTTAAATTTAATCCTTATAGTTCACTCTATCTTAAATGTAGTTCTTACCATTTGTTTATGACCATTTTTTTGGCTAAAAATTTAGCCTAGAATAGAGGCTAATTGGAATAGAAATTTGCGAATCCACGTCCATCACTCGAATGACAAAATTATTTAATTAGAGACTAATTAAATATGCAAACATCCCTAAATTAAATTGGTGGCTATACAATTGGGTTCTTAAAATTTGGTAGGTGAAAAAGTCTAAATTAAAAGCCCAATTAGCAAAGCAAAAGCCTCAATCCAGGAGAAGCCAAAAATCAATCGGCCCAAATCAACCTAAGCCCAAAAAGGTTGGCCCAAACCCAAAGGAGTTGACCTAACAAAGAGCAGACTCAATCTAACGGGCTCAAGCCCATCTGGAGGCCCAGAGAAACTCTATAAATAGAGACCTCCCTCATTCATTTTCAAGGTTCAGAAATTGGAAACTCCAGAGAGAATTCAGAAACAAAAGTGTGAAATCTCCAGAACCTCCTGAAGATCAAACACCATCCGAACGAAGAAGAGCGCTTGAGGAATCGTCAAGAACACACCACGAATCCATTGTAATCAAAGATCTGAAAAGTTTTCAACACATCGAGAACAAGATCTTGACAAGCTAGAAAGCTATAAGTCGAAGACATTCAACACGCTTCTGGCCGAAGGATCTTCAACAAAGCTACGAGCAAATACCTTCAACTTTCTACACTTGTCGAACAAGTTGAAAGACCCTCAAGACAAATCTACATTCGAGAACAAGTTGTTTCAACCCTCGATCCAAGCACATAAAAGCTGCAAGCCGAAGGCCTTCAACAAGCTACGAGCAAAGACCTTCAACTTTCTACACTTGTCGAACAAGTTGAAAGGCAAGACAAATCTACATTCGAGAACAAGTTGTTTCAACCCTCGATCCAAGCACATAAGTATGAGAGAGAATTAGAGGATTAAAATACTAGAGATTGTACTCACAATTCCAATTAGTAGGAATACAAAATTAGAGGATTGTCTCATTCCATTCGTTGGTTGAAATCTCGTGTGAACAGCCTCGTTGAATAACGTTCTTGTTTCTTATTTCTCATTTTTTAAGAAACAGACTTGTTTGATAATCCATCCTATTTCTTGTTCCCAAAATTTGAGAAACGTTTCCAAAATTTGGACTAAATTTTGGAAACTACATATAGTAGTTTTTTTTCTATTCTGTTTCCTTTTATATTTTAACGTTTCCTTATTTTCTTAAACTCACTCTCTAATTTGGCGGTAAGAAGCATGCCAACACCTTTCTTCTCCATCGGTATATTTATATTATTTTAATTTGAAATTTGGAATTTTATATATATGTATTATTTGAATTTTGAGTTTTAATTTTGTAATCTTTATATTTATATATTGTAATTTTGTAAAAATAAATTTTGTTCACTAAAACATGCATTTAGCCTCATTTTAATATTTTACAACCACGACATTTAATAATATAATTGAGTTTGATCTGAATCAACATCATTTTAGACAAATGACTCGAGTAAGAGATTAAATTGCATATCAAATTTGAACATCATTTGAAGGATAAAATAATTTTATTTATTTACTTTTATTATTAATTAATTTTGCATCGAGACTTGTTGGTATTTGATAATATAAATTTATTATAATTAATTATATATTTATATATTTTAATGCATGTTATATATTTTATATTATATAACTAGATTTTTTTGAAACTATAAAAATTAAAAAAAAAAAAATGAAAAAACAAGAAACAAGAAAGGATTAAACAAGTTTATGTTTTATTTCTAGCATTTTCAAAAAACAAGAGAGACAAAATAGTTATCAAACATAAAAAAATGAGAAACAAAAAATAAAAAGCGAAAGCAGGAAATAGGAAATGTAAAACGTTATTATCAAACGGGGCTTAAAAGTCTTTTGGTTTAAAAATTTAATAAACATATCTACCTTGATTTTTTAAATAGAAATTATTATTATTATCTTTTCTCCATCAAGAAAAATAAAAATCAAACAATAATAACTTTTTTTTAGATAAGACATATTTAAAATGGGCAAAAAACTCTACTTCATTTGCAGTTGTATATACTCTTTATTCAATTGCTAAAAATAGCTCAACCCAAATGAACCACGCGAGAAGTCAAAATTATCCTTATATTTATTATAAATATATCAATAATATATCAGTGATATACTATTGATATACCTAATATAAAGTACATCACTTGGTAAACTAATGATATACTTATACGAGCTTATCTAAGAGTATATAAGTATGTCATATATGATATATACATTATAAAGTATTTCACTCATGCATTACTGATATACTTTATTTTTTGTGTGTTTTTCAATATGAATTAGTAGTTTATTAGTGATATATCGTTGATATTATAATAACATACCTAATATAAAGTATATAACTAATATACTACTATATATTTATTTGAAATTTATCAATAGTATATCAATAATTCACATATGACAAGTATATAATATAAAAACTGATTAGTAGTATATAAGAAGTTCATTTTTAGTATATCATACCAAGATAAAATAAATATATAAAATATATATGATATAATACAAATATATATAAAGTATAACATTTAACTGATATACCTAAAAAGAAGTGTATAAATAGTATATCAGTACTATACTATTAACATACTTCATTTTTTTTTTCACAAATTATACCTTATTTTAAGTACGTATTGATATATCAAATATAAAATATATCATATATGTTATTAATATACCAAATATTAAGTATATAAAACATCTACTAGAGATAAAAATAGAATTAAAAAAAAAAAACTGAGAATTAGATTTTTATTTTATTTTTTTTTACTATATTTACATACCTCAAAAACTAATGTTAGATTTACATATATCCTAATTTTTTTTTTTTGTTTTTTTATCCTAATACTTTTGTTGCTCATTACAATTTAGAAAATTACACCAACGAAACACAGAATGAGAAATATCTGAGAAATTGGGTGTGGTTTATCCAGCCGAATTAATATATGTGGATCAAAAGAACTCTCTCTCTCTCTGTTTCTGGAGCTTTTCATTGCCACTCTGCTGTAATGCACTCCATTGCCAACCTCCGCTCCATTCCTCTTTCACTTCCCATCGTTTGTTCATCCCCATCTTCTTCTCCAAGTAAGTTTACACAGCTCTCTGTATCTCCATCGCATTCTTGTGATTCCGGCATGTATGATTGTGTTTCAGGGTAACATTCGTTTGATTGCTATGGAACAGATGGAAAATCGGAATCGAAGCAAGTAAAGCTCAGGGACGACTGGAGGCAACGCTCCAGACCGATTCCTCCTGGAGGCACCTACCCTGCCAAAGAACATTGCAGGTTCAATCTAATCTTCACTGTTTTCCTCTGTTTTTGTGAAGATTACGAAATGGTTTTGGCGGCAAGGGGCTGTTCTTTTCATTTTATCCCTTTGATTCTTGTTCATTTTTTTTAAAGATTATTGCTAACAAATTAAGTTTTCGGTAACCCATCGGGTTTACTGGTGGTTTACAACTTCAATATAGTATTAGAGTGGGAGATATTATATTCGAAACCTTCTATTGATATTGATAGTCACTTGTTGAGAATCATGCTAATTTCAGATAAAGAACAGTGTTAACTCTATTAATAAAAGATGATAATAATATATATATATATATATATATATATATGTTAGGGACAACGGACCTCCACATATCTCTACAATGGTATGATATTGTCCACTTTGGACATAAACCCTCATGGCTTTGCTTTTGGTTCCCCAAAAGGCCTCATACCAATGGAGATAATTGTCCTTACCCATGATCAATTCCTTCCCTAGCCAATGTGGGACATTTGTTTGCACCCTAACAATCCTCCCCTCGAACAAAGTACCACACTTGAGCCTCCCTTCGAGTCTCCCCTCGAACAAATCCGTCTGCTCCAACGGATCACCACATTGTGTGATATTCCTTAATCCTCCCCTCGAACAAAGATTTACTCCTCTACCAGGCAGCTTGATAGAGTTTACTACTTGCTTGCCGCTCCAAGCACTTTTTGTTCGACTCTAGGGTTCATCCACAATGTCCACATAAAGCTCATTAATTTTTGTTCCACTTTGAGGATTCCTCCGACACATAGTTAGGTTTTATCGTGGCTCTGATACCAATTGTTAGGGACAATGGACCTCCACATATCTCCACTATGGTATGATATTGTCCACTTTGGGCATTAACCCTCATGGCTTTGCTTTTGGTTCCCCAAAAAGGTCTCATACCAATGGAGATAATTGTCCTTACCCATGATCAATTCCTTCCCTAGCCAATGTGGGACATTTGTTTGCACCCTAACAATATATAGTTCGTGAACACATGAGGGTGGAGATTCGTGTCGAGGATCACACGTTAGAAAGGTGGAGAGAAACCTCAGAACTTTTAAGATATGTGAGCTAGTTTTCTCGTTGCCAATTGGTTTTGAGATGTAACCCATGTAATTTAATAATTCGAACCTCCAACCTCTAGAACAAGGGTATGTCTTACCCAGGTGACTTGCTTAATGACTAGTTTAATATTGTCTTTGATTTTTGGTTTTTTTACTTGCAGTCGATGCGGCTTGTGTGATACTTATTACATTGCCCACGTGAAGAATGCTTGTGCTTTCTTGGGCGATGGCATGTCTAGAATTGAAGTAAGTCCCCTTGCTTCTGTTTGTATGTGTTCCGTATCTGCCTTTACCTCTTTTTTTTTTTTTATTTTTTTTTTTATTTTGTTTTTTATATTAGTTCGCATAATATTCGTCAGTGGAGTTTGGATGTTGAATTCCCTGTAATATAGAAGTTGAACAAAGGACTAGAGGTTGTTAAATTGATGCTTGTGTTACCTTTTAAATTCTGTAAATAGTTTTTCTTACAAGAGAGATAATATGCATTATGAAGCTAATTCTGTGATGGTAAAGCTCTCTTGTCTCCTAGCTATTTGACTAGTGGGGATGGAACCAGATCTCTTTAGTGTATTGACTATTGATCATGCTGTCCTTATTTTCCCTTTTCCATTCAATATTAGATTATTAATGTTCTCAAAGTCAAATTGCTCGCCTGACGTAGTACTGGCTCCTGCTCATCAAGTGATAGCAAAGTGCTCCTCATATGAGTAATTAGTCTGTTCATCAGTTTCATAAGTGGTATCAGAGTTTCACTGATATTTCATCAGGAATTGGAACCTGTAGTTCATGGTAGAGGGAGGAAGACAGATGTGCTGGATGAGACGTATTTTGGAGTTCATGAGAAGCTATTATATGCTCGTAAGATTAAACCAGTGGAAGGTATAAGTGTTTATAACGTAAGAAATAATCTTAGATGTTTCTTCTTTGGTTTCTATGATACTTCAGCAGGTTGTTTTAAAATGCATTGTATTGCTCTTTTTGGTAGTCTTGGTGTTGGATCGGGCTGCTTGACAACCCCTGTCAATATTTTGTCCTATCCTTGTTTGTTTGACTACATTATCATTAGATTTCTCCAGAACACTCCAGCTTTTTTTTTTTGTTTATAATTATAAATCTACAGTTTGAGGATCAAATTTCCGCAAACATGCAGGAGCTCAATGGACGGGGATAGTAACAACCATAGCAATTGAAATGCTAAAATCAGGCATGGTCGAGGCTGTTATTTGTGTACAGAGGTAACTCTGAGATTTTCTCGATAAAGCTATGTAATTGCTTTTGGAGTCTTCATTTCATTTTTTTTCTAATGACATTGTTGTAGTGAACATCTCATTGATTTGTTATATTGCAGTGATCCAGAGGACAGACTCAGTCCAAGGCCTATTTTAGCGAGGTTATTCTAGTTTATTTACTGCAATCTTTGGTAGTTTTGCTAATATTCTGGAATCTGTATTGACAAATAGCCTCTCCGTCAGTTCACTTTTACTGATTTGCTACTATAATCATTCTTGCTCTCTTAATAGGACACCAGATGAAGTTCTAGCAGCCAGAGGAGTAAAGCCAACGTTGTCTCCCAACTTGAATACCCTTGCTCTAGTTGAGGTGCTTTTGTGTTTCCATTATTAAGAGGGAGAGATACTCAGTTTATGCTTTTCTTTTTAGTAGGCAACTTTCTCTTGAGGGAGTTCACATAATTTTTGTTAGACTAAATTGATTTTAAATTCCAAGCTGGTAAATCAACTAAATAATCAAATTAGATGCTTAAATTGCCAGATGGGTTTTATATCAACTTGTTAGAGGTCACAAGAAAATAAGGGGTACTTGCATTAGCACCTATAATTGAACTAGAAGTCGAATGATACTATAGTGTATTTAATGAGACGTATCGATACTTTTTTGAAACAGGCTGCCGGAGTCAAACGCCTTCTATTTTGTGGTGTGGGCTGTCAAGTGCAAGGTAATGTTTATGTTTTACTTGGTGGATTTATTAATAATACCTGTTTGAGGGTGTGTTATGGTACTCCCATATTCTGGGAATCAAGACAATTTTCGATTCGATGTGTTTCTGGGGTGCATAAAGATCCTTAGTTCGTTTCGCTATTGTGACTTCTACAACTATAATGCAGAATGATATCTTAAACTGCAGCATTAAGATCTGTGGAGCAGCATTTAAATCTGGAGAAGCTTTATGTACTGGGCACTAATTGTGGTAACTCTCTGCATTTTTATCTTTCATATAAGAGTTTCTGGTTTTTATGGCATCTTACCCTTACTACTTTTAGATGTTTCTGTCTGTAAGTTTTAATTTTTTCCCCCTTTTTATTTGAACAGTGGATAATGGAACTCGAGAAGGACTAGATAAATTTCTCAAGGCTGCAAGTATGGAACCAGAGACAGTTCTTCATTACGAGTTCATGCAAGATTACAAGGTTTGTTTTGGGACTCTCTTTTTTATATATATATATAACTCCCTGTGAAAAAGATTTAGAATATGACTGAGAAATATAATTCATCCAATGTGCATCTCTCGAGGTCTCTAGATATCCTCTCGGTGGCTTAGGTGTGAGATTTAGGTTAACTTTTAGGCTTCATGTCGAGACCTAAACTTGTAATGGTTAGAATTATGATATTTTCACATTTTAAGTTTCTTTAGATATTTGAATCCATAATGAGAGAGTGAAATTTTGATTTGCTATATATGAGATAGATTTAAGTAAGGTGTCAACTTGTCAATTCAAGCATATCTTAGTGGATAAAACATATATTATCTTTCTAAGGATCCTCAACCCGAGTTCCTTTTTATTTTTTTAGAATGATATGATCCTTAGCCTTGCAAAGCTGATACCTTGCAAAGCTGATACACAAACAGTGCAATTTGCCCCTTTGTGCCTTGTGATTCATGTGTTCACTTAGATATTGATTCATGTAATAGCTCATTGAAGGCTCAGTTTCTTCTTAAAAAAAATGCACTGGCTTAGTAGGAAAATATTGTATCTTTTGTGCAACTGTGCCACAAGTTTCAATTTTTAGCCTTTGTTAACTCTATTGCTTCTCAGCCAAGTTCTTATTGCTCTAATAGGTTCATCTAAAGCATTTGGATGGTCATATTGAAGAGGTAAGTCTCTGCAGCGTTATTGTTCATGAACATCTGTGTTGTGCTGCCTCATCGAGTTAACCATACTGAAACAGGTTCCATATTTCTGTCTACCTGCAAATGACTTGGTTGATGTTATTGCACCATCTTGCTACAGGTATTTACCTCATTGTTTCCTATTTCAATTGTTGGGAGTTTTGCATATTTGATCTCTCGTTGGAACGAGTTGCATATATTGCAGATGCTGAGAATTGAACATTAGTATTTTGTGTTTGTCTGGTCTGATGCAAGAGTGAAAGGCATTGCAAATGCATACTTACCCGTGTTTTAAATTAAATGAAGTCATTAAGGAATCATCCCTAAACACTTAAACTAAGGTACATGACAGGAAAACATAAAAAATGAATTTTCTTTTTTTTTTTAAAAAAACTCAATAAAATTGGTTGCAAATCTGAAAGTTTTTTTCTCCTGAATTTGAAAGATTCAAATCTATCTATTGTTCTATTCACAAAACAAATATACATATATTAAATACCATCTTTAACTTAAGTTTTTTTTAAGATAGAAACATCATTAACTTAAGTTAACTAGCTCAATTTATTTATAATCTCTTCATTCGGATAAGAAGTGAGAACTGATTGATAAGACACTTAAATCAAAATAATGAAACGTACAAAAGGGGAGGGGAAAGCCTGAACCCAAGCTATAGGAAGTTGTGGAAGAAGCCTTCCATGGGAGGTCGAAACAGAAAAGAGGCAATTTTTAAGACTAAAATATGTTTCTTCACTCTCTCTCTCTCTCAATTTTTAGAAGTGTGTCCAGGCAGACTAAATGTAGTGGAGGGGAGTTGTCCAACTAAAAGTTGAGAGGATCAACCTCCCTTTGTACTACAATTTTCTTTTTTTAAAAATCTACAAATATACTTCACAAAATTGTATCTTATGTTTGAATCCTCGTTTTAAGAAAAATGAAGAATTTTGTAAACGAAAAACAACACTGATTTTTTTTTTTTGTGGTATTCAAAAGTAAGTTTCCTAATTTCGGATTTAGTTGTGATGAACACAGTTTCTACAGATTTTCTTCATTTTTTTAGAAATGGATACAACGTTTTAAATTTTGCATCATGTTATGAGTAGTTACTTCTCCTAGTGATGTCTTTTCTTCACTCTTTCGAAGTAATTATCTAATTGAGTTTTGGTTTGCATTGCAGCTGTTTTGATTATACAAATGCTTTAGCGGTCAGTATTTCTACTCATCCAACTTAATATGAATGCCAATGTATCAAATTGTTTCTTCTCCTTTAGTTAGCGTGGGGTGCAATATTTTTGTACTTATGATAGCAACGCATTATTGTTACTTCTTTACGATCTTTATTTGAACGTGATGCGGCATTTTTGTATCTAATTGTTTACTGCCCTTTTGTAGGTAGAGGTAAAAATACATTTGTCTATAAAACAGTCATTTGTTTGTTATTGTTTCATTATCCTATTCTTGGTTGATCTTGTCGCATACATTTTGTTATTAGTAGCTTTCTCTTGTATAAGAATAACTTGTATTTTATTCATATATACAAGGGAAATATAAGATTCTTTTTTCTCATAAAAATAATTGAACAAGATTGTAATTGGTCTCCCAAAATTATTTCCAGTGGTAAACTTGGGACAACCAAGAATCTATGCGAAACACAATGAGATTCAAAACTTAGTCGATTGCTTAAGGCAAATTATGGTGCACGTGTGTGTTTTCCCGTCAAAATTATTCTGGCATGGTTAAACTGTATCCAACAAGGCCTAGAAAGAGTTACTAAATCAACCTTTGCCATTTGCCATATACCCCCTTCGTCCGTCAGGTTTGCCATGAAGAAGTTCCCTGGCTTGAAAGATTTAAATTTTACTCTAGTTTAGATCTAAAAGTGGATGTCACATGGATACATTAAATTTGAAATGTTAAAAAAAATATTTTTTTCAAATTAATTGAAGTGGTTAGCCTTTCTTTAAGTGAGCATGCTTTCAGACACATTACTAACGATTAACTTGTTCTTTACATTTGTTACTATAAAGCTGCTCAGGCACAAACAAAATACTGTTTGACTTCCATCTTTGATCAATGGTGTAAAACTTTCAGGATCTGGTTGTTGGATACATGGGTGTGCCAAAATATTCTGGAATCAGCATGACCAAACATCCACAGTATATTACTGTTAGGTAATATTATTGTTTAGGTTCTTTCTGTACCTTTCATGCCTGGCCATGTTACTAGAGACTATTTTGTGTTAATATTTAGTAGACATTCTAACATTCCATTATTGTTGTATCCTTAACATTGTAGAAATGAGCGTGGTAGAGAGATGCTGGGTTTAGTAGAACAGTACTTGGAAATTACTCCAACAATTAGCGATGTAAGTTTCTTGCCTTCCCATATTTTCTATAATAAGGAGCATAGCGTATATTACTAAGAAAAATATTCTGGGCTCAGGGTAATCGAAGACCTTTAGTTATGGAGACTGTGAAGGCAGATGACAATGCTAAGCTTGGTATGTATGGATGTCTTTACAGTCTCTCAAACTCAGTTCTAATTTTGTACACTAATTTTTTTTATTCGGACTTATTTTTAAATCAAATTTCCTTCAAATGTTATTGTGTTATAGTGTACAATGTAATCTATTTGGAGGAATCCATTTGCAATTATCTTGCTTATCTATCCTTCTGTAATGGGTCAAAGAATTCTTCCCAATCCTTAATCATTTTCGTCCTGAAGATAGACAGGCTATGTTCCTTGTCATTTCTTTAAAATCACGGAAAAGCAGAATTTCCTAGCTTTGTTATGAATGCTCCATATAGTACCTGCTTTCTCTGTAATTGCTAGTGAGCATGCTGATTAGAATTTCTTCTTTTAATGTGAATCCATGGCAGGTTTCTATGACCTTTAATTTGTATACTTGTGTTGTTCTTACTCTCAGGGAAAGGTCCTTCACAGCCTGCTCCAAAATTTATTGGGAACATCATAGCGTTTTTTCTGAACTTGGTGGGAAATATAAAATACCAACTTTTAGAAATGAAAGTGTTCAAGTTCATTGATCTATGATACATATACAATAAAGTATATGCAGAAACTTCATTATCTTGAATTTTCTTTTCTCTAGATTGGTCCGAAAGGTCTGGAGTTTGCTCGTTATTCACTGGATTATCATACCATCCGGAACCATTTATACGTCTCTCGAACATGGGGAAAACAAAGGTAAACTCAATTGAGCTGTGTATGAAGAACCCTTTCATTTCTGTTTCATTTTCCTATTTTTGATAAAGATTTATTGACTGCAGAGCTGATAAGCATGAACCTACATATGCTAAAAAGATAGTGGATTTGTACAACCAGAAGGGTGAAATTGATCGTATGGTTTCCAACTCAAAGTAATCGTACTGTTCAGAGACAGATAGCAGTTGCACTTATATTACTGGCTCTCTTGCTTTTGGTTACACAAAATCAGAAGGCTTAGTGGTCATGAAATAATGTTACGGAACTTCAAGATTCTTGCTGTGAGCTCTTGGTTCCACTACTTTTGTCTTGTTTCAGTCCCTGAATCATCCACCTCTTTCTATGGGCTGTTTATTGAAATCCTTTCGTCTGTAAGAGAGTAAAACTCTGTCTCAACTTATTTTTAGTTACAAGTAGTGTTTATTTTAGGATTAGGCGACAAAATGTAGTAATGAACATTTGCTCAATTTTACTACGGCGTCTTTCTTTTCAAAGAGCTTCATTTTGATAACATAATGCATTTTTTGGAAGTTGATCAAGCCCTTCTAACTAAATCGAGCAAAAATGCTCGAACGGGTCAGCAAGTTCAAATGATGGTCATCATACCAAACGAGAAATAAAGTAAAAGATTAAGAGTTAGATGAAAATTTCAAAGGGTTTAGGGGAGATAACGTGGGAGAGAAGAATCTCCAATAATTCAAGATTTGGCACTTCATGTATTTAATTTACAGCAATAAAACACTGTTCATACATGTCAAATCAGAATAAAAGGTATATGAAATATATACCATCATTGAATATTTCTTCAGACTCCTAAATTTTGTACTGGGTAGTGGTAAATTTTTCACTTACCAATCATTATCTTAACTGAGTTATTTATCATTTATAACATGAAGGGATGGGCTTTAGTTGAAGAACTAGGAAAATGTTATGGGTATTTACTACCCCATGTGTTTTTTTCTCTAGGGTAGCTTGATGTCTCTGTAAGAGGTTGCATGGTTTTATGAGAACATTGGAAGCTCTAGTGGGATTTTGACAAAGACTGCAGGTTTGGACTTCATGCTGTTTGGCTTTATGTATTGCAATAAACTAGAACATTAATGTCCTACTTGACTGAAATATATACCAAACTGATGCAGATAACATGTTCATGAAGGATCGTGATCAGGTCGAGTTACAAATTCTTTCTGCAAAGCTTTGAGTTTGTGGTGCTGAAGAATCATTTACATGGGCCATGGAGTTATAGCACTATGTTTGGTTGAATCAACAGCATGGGAAGTCATATGGGTTGTCTTCTCCTTTAACCCTCCCCACAGGAGAATTGTCTTGTCCTTGTTCTCAAGTCTTGAAACTGTTCTTACTAATTAAGGCTCTCTAGGACACACAAAACATCCAGTTTGCAATGTAGAACTTTATGTGCTAGAAATATGAGTCTGTTTTGTTATAGCTCATTTTATTATGCTGTTATTTTACAAGATTAAGCTGAACATTGGCTATGAATTCTGATTTGTGGCTTGTTATGTGTATCAGTTAGGTGTGTAATGAAGAAAGATGCATATGGAGAGTCTGGATTTCAAGCAGAGTAAGGAAGAGAGGGCACGGCAATTAGCAGGTACTGATTGGTTTGAAGGCTGAGAACTTTATTACAGTTGAAAAGTTGTAGTGGTAAGAGAGATTTGTTCACATGTAGCAACTAAGATAAGGTTTACACTTCTCTGCTCAGACCATGTGCAAAAGCAACATGGAGACAGAAAACCCTGAAACCCATTTTTTCATTGTGAGACCAAGACTGAGATCCCTTAGTGGAGATTTGTTATGTTGGGGGGAATCATGGACCTGAGGGGCCACATTTTTGTTAATGGGCCCATTGTGGATCCACTGTGGAGCCCATTAAATGAAATTTATTACCCTTTCCTAGGTGGGGGCCAGGTTGTGTTGGATTTACAACAGAGAGAGGAAAGAAAGAATACAATTACAACAAGGTAGATCCAGAAAGAGAAAGTCAATAGGACAGAAGAAAAAAACAATAAGCCTCATCTTCCTTTATACAGAAAGAAATTCATTACTGTTTTGCTGTGTTGGGAATTAGAATTTTCTTTTTTTTCTTTTTTTTTTTTGAGGGGGAGAGGGCTCTGCTAATGTGTTTGTTTTGTTTCGTCTTGTTGTTGTTGTTTTTTTTTTTTTTTAATTGTTGGGTTACAGTTCTTCACAAGATAAAGCCAGCCCTTTTGTATTAGAAATGTGAAATGCATCTTCTATGGCGAGCTGCCACTGATTTTCTTTTCTGTTTTGTTTCTTCTTTCCAACTCTTGGCAATGTCCTGAGCTACATTAATGGCGTCCAATGAAGCTCCTGATAAGCCTCTTCTTGTGAACCCAACTGCATAAAGTCCTGCTTTGCCTTTCCACCCATTTGGGAATGGACTTTTTGGAATCCCATCACTGGAAAAGAACTCATTTTCCTGTGCAATCAAATACTATACTTTTAGAGAGAGATAATCAACTGTTTCTCTAAAAAGCAATAAAAAGCATTTAGCACAGAGGAACTAAACAGAAGAGCTCTCAAGCTTGAGACATTTGGAAGAACTGAAGGGTAATGGTCAATAAAGAGACTTAAAAAACTGAACCCAACTTCCATAACTGTCACATGGACTCTCAAAACAAGAGCCCAATTCATAACATGGAAAAAAAAATTCCAAATTTAAAAACTTCAAAAAATTATTAAAAAACTTGCTGACCTTGAGCCAAGATGGAACATTGCTGCGATAGCCAGTTGCTAGAATTACAGAATCGATCTCTAGAACTTCTCCATTGACCAGCTCCACTGCACCTCGCCGGAATTTTTTGATACCGGCGACCACCTTGATCTCGCCGGCCCTTATCTTCTGCAGTGCTCCAATATCCAACACCGGCGTCTTTCCGGCGGCGTTCTTCAGCTGCAAAGGCCCCATTGATGGCCTTTTAAGTCCATACTTCTCAATGTTCCCAAGAACAAGTCTGGCAATGACCAGCAGCATCTTGTCCACCATATGAAGTGGTAGCCATTTCATCAGTGAAATTGCTACTTCAAAAGTTGATTTTCCAAGTATTTCTCTTGGCAATACATGAACCTGTGGATCAACAAAAATTGCACAACTCACAGGTTATTACTCAATGTTGCAGATGATTCTCTGTAAATTTAACACAGAAAGCTTCATTTTTAGATGGAATTGAAATGGTAAGTTTAAACTCTTAGAAGTTCCCGACACCTTTTTTGGTTGAGCCATGTTTATGTTGACTTTATTAATCTTTATATGAAGTGTGTTAATTTGAGTTATTTGATGTAACTTAAGTTGACTCACCGAGCTCCGTACCACCATTGATGGCTTGGCGTCGTGGTTACAAAGATCAAGTGAGATTTCCATGCCGGAGTTCCCACATCCAACAACGAGCACCCGTTTCCTGCAGTATGTCTCACCGGATTTGTACTCACAAGCATGCATAACATGGCCACCAAACTCCTCGATCCCTTCAAACTCGGGCACGACCTTCTCAGCATTCTCGCCAGTGGCGACGACCAGCCACCGGCAAATGTACTCGACCTCAGTCGGATTTGGACTCAACGAAATGGTTTTGACTCGCCACAGGCCAAAAGTTTCATCATACTTGGCAGACTGCACAGTCTCATTGAAACGTGGGGTGATATCAAAATGTTTGGCATAGGATTCCAAGTAGGAAATGAACTGAAACTTGGAGGGGTAAGCAGGAAACTCCTCTGGGAAAGGGAAGTTAGGAAGTTGACAGAATTGCTTTGGAAGGTGAAGTTTGAGACGATCATAGGTCCTGTGTTGCCAAAGAGAGGCAATGCAATCAGCTCGGTCCACGACGACAAACGGGACGCCTTGTTGTTTGAGAGCAGCCGCAACCGACAACCCCGATGGCCCAGCTCCGACGATCACAGGTCCATTTACCCATATGCAACGATGATCAAGGAAGTCATCACCATCAATGGTCTGAGCCAACGGAGGGATACTGATACAAGTACTGTTGTTATGCATCATTATAATATTTGTCTCTCTTGTTAACAGGGATTGATAGAGAGAAGAGTACAAATTTAAAAGTGGAGTTAGAGAGAATAGAATGTAATGTACTTTTTTTTGAAGATGGAAAGAGTTGAAATGTATGGAAGGAGAAGAAGGTGTTGGAAGTGCTTAAATAGGAAGCAGCTAGAGATGAGTTTGGCCAAATGAGAGAGAAGCATGTGATGTGAATTTGGAAAAATTATAAACTTTGTGGTCTCTTTCTTCTAAGGTCCAAAGCATTTATTTTGTCTGATTTAAACCCATATTTTTATGTTAAACAGAGAGAAAAGAGGGAATTTTCTTTTTTATAGTTAATGTGTAGAAGTTATAAACCAGGGGCTCTCTTGTGCTGCTGTATCTTGCCAAAGATTTTCTTTCACTTATTTATTTTTATTTTATTTTTTAGAGAATTTATTCTGTGATCTCAACTAGAAATTTGACCACATGACTTCAAATGACTCAAATCCCTTCTTCTAGATTTTCCCATGCATGTTACTAGTCTAATGATTTTTGCTATTTTAGTTTTTGAAATATTATTATTAGTACTTATGTTAGTGTAATTTAAATCATAAGTTACTAGTCTAATGATTTTTGGCTTGTCTATTTGTTCTAAAAGTTTCCTGTTGGAGACGTGGAGGTCTTCATCACGAGACACGTGTAATGGTTACCATTACTTTAATATCAATGTCTCTTTTATTGTCATTTAAGTTAAAATGGTCCATACAACAAGTTCATGAAGATTCACTAATTCCCTAGAAAACCCTCAACTTTCAAGACCCTAATACTCAATTCTTGTACATATTATTTTTGTGGTCTCCTATGTTTTGTTGGCTATGTTCTTTCCCTTTTGAATATTAGATCTATTGTCCATTTTGTTTTTTCTAACCATTTTTTTTTTAAGGCAACAAAGATAGGGTACGAGAATTTGACTGGCTGACCTCAAGAGAAGGAGTGATGCCAATTATTGATGAGCTATGCTCACTTTTGACCACCACTCTTTTTTATCTTTAGCTTATTAACTTGTTTTATTATTATTTATTATTTGAAATTAGTTTGAACGAGTCAAGAGTTCGTATACGTAATAACTTCTTTTTCGACTGGTGAAGATGTTTGAGAAAATTGTAAGCTGACTAATTCATTTTCAAGATGAATACCCACCTTTTCTATGAGTGGCAATATGCATGAAGAATTGGTAAAACCAAATGAAGAAGGGTAGTTGTCCTTTTCTTTTTCAAGTGCTTTAACCACCTTTTAATAGCTTCCCCTAATTATGGGCAAAAAATTAATTTCCTTCTTGGTCGAGAAAAGATAAGCAAACTAGTCCTCAAAAATACTTGTTCCTTTGTCATCAAATCCCAAAATATGATGATATTATATTAACTTCTCATACTTCAATCTCTTTTAGAAAACAATAACCTAAAATGATGTATGTTTATCAACCTGGACATAGCTCAATTTGTTAAGATATATATCTTAAATCAAAAGTTTAGAGGTTCGAATTATCCACTTCATGTATTGAATCAAATTCACACCCAATCGCTCAAAAACAAGACTCCCTTTAAAAGGTTTGACCAAGAAAATGAAAAGTCGGTAAAGTTTAAGGATTTAATGAAAAGAAACCATATTTAAACCTAAATTTTAACTGAGAATGAAATACATAGTGGATCAAATTAAATAAAGTTCAAATATATATGAAAGAAGATGAAAAGTTGTACTATAGTATATTTTCATAAAAAGCAACAGAGAATATACTAATTATAACCCTAACTTATTGGTTCTTATTTAGGGTTCAAATTTTCTGGCCTATTTTAAAATAATTGTAATCTTTTTTCAAAGTTAAAAAAAAAAAAAAGATTATATATGTAGTTATGGAATACAGATAGATAGAGAGAAGAGAGGATAAGAATGAAGTTTGTTTGGAATTACGTGGCTACTTAGTGGCCTAATATATTGAGAAGAGTCTTTCAAGGAAGCAACTTGAGATTAAGAAATTAATGTTTAAAGTTTCATAATAATTTTAAGATTACTGAAAATTTCGAGGTAATATTGTTGCTAATTTTTTGTATTAGCACATTGAATCCACTCTCTCTAATTAGATTCAATCTTCCATCTTGGGTTACTCATAGAAACCCTATTGGAATTTGAAGCCACCATACAAAATTTTTCTTCTTTGTTGCATTGGAATTGCTTGAGTTTTTAATTCACAAAAATATCTCTAGAATCGTTGCAAAAATTTAGCTCAGTTGGTTTAGACATATACTTTTGATCCAAGAAATTTGAGGTTCGTATCCTCTCACTCACTTCTTTTTTTAAAAAAAAAACTTTTCACATATGCATCATTTTTATCCTTGTACTTTTGAAAGTTTGGTTTTTTTTAGTTCAACGACGTGTGGGGTTGAAGATTTGAAACTTTAATCTCTTAATTAAAAGTAGAAGATTGACATGGTCGGTGTTCTTGTGAGGTTGATGCTATTAGCAATTTACACCTATAAAAAAGAGTTATTGAAATTAATACATCAAGAAGAAAGCTAAAACTTCAAAAAGTACCAGAATTAAATCGATACAAAAACTTATATGAAAGTACATATGCGAAAGATTTTTAGATTTTTTTTTTTCTTCAAATGGTAATTCAAACTCACTCCTTAAAAGATAAAACTTTATTGCATCTCGAATTTGAGTGTGTTAAAGGATTAGAAGTCAAATTTTGTATGGTAAAGAAGTTAAATTTTGTATTTTACCATCTTCTTGGATGATTAAAATTATAAGGTCGACAACTTTAAATTGAAGTAAATAAGATTTTTTTTTAAAAAAAAAAGAGAGAGAGAGAAATGGACAAGTAAAGGATCACAACAACTATATATCCCACATTTGAACAGTTCATTCTTGAAAAGTTCAAGAAATAGAAGAAGAAAGAAGAAGAAGAATGAGAAAAAAGGTGATGGATGGCCATGCGAAGATATGTTATATATATATATATATATATATATATATATATATATATTAAAGGTGAAAAAAGAGGAAATGCACGTGCAAAATATTATTATTAATTATTGGAAACTTGGGAATTGATTACATTCTCACAAATTTGTATTTTTCCATGCAAATATATTTTTAGTTGATGTTTGGGTCCAGCTCTACCTTTTTATTTATTTATTTATTTATTTTCATAGTTTGCTTGCTTTAGGGATGTGAATTAAGAAGTAAAGTATATTATGATCATTTAATTTCATCATCTCAAAATTATTTGATTGTAGTTGGATAAAATGGATATACAAAATGAAACTCATTTTAGGTTTTGAGAAGCTATACAACCAATAAAATAGCGAAGCACTATTATTGATATATATATAAGTTAGTGTAGAAAAAGTTTCAAGTTTTTTAAAGAGTTTGATATTATAGAATTTGAAGTTTACATTACAAAACGCTCAAAGTTAAGTTTGATGGGAGGATGTGTCAATGTATACCTAAATCAAATAGGGTTTGCACATGTAAATCAATAGGACATAGTTACTAGCCTCTTTTTTTTTTTTTTTTTAGTACAATAGGAGGTTGGGATATTCGAACTATTGAGCTCGTGATCACTAATACATTCGATATGTTCAGTTGAAATATACTTTATTTGGCACATGGTTACTAGCCTTGGTTCTTAATTATGGGCCCAAATTGTTTCATATGACAAATACGAAAGAAAAGTCTAGATAAATATATATGACGAAGGGTGTAAAAGGTTCCAAAATAACACTATAGAAGAACACTTCTCTTCTCCAATCAGAACTAAATATATATATCTCGTTATATGCAAGGTAATTATTAGTCATACTTGCAAAAAACTTGAATACTGATTTTGTAGCTCTTTTTTTCTCTGTTTTGTTTTCTTATATAGATATGATCCTTACTCTACTGATTCCACTAACCATCATTAAAAATTTGACAGTTATTTATTTTTTTCTTTGAAAAAAAACTATTTTCTCTATCTTTCTTTTTGAATTTTTCTCTATTTGTTACTGATTAGGAGGTATATACTATTCTTCTCTCATTGCTACTCATTTATCACTGTCATGAGCTATAACGATTCTACTTTTCTATACGTCCTCTTTTTTTTATAAGTCCAAAACTTCGATTCGACAAAGGAGTATTAGTGAATCAAACTAAGTAAGGGTCTTCTTTTTGATATATGTGAGGGCATTAGCAAGATTTGAAATAATGTAAATATGAAGTTTAAGCCTTCTTGAGATTTGAGAACACAAACACCATTATTCTCCCTTTGGCCTTCTTGAGATTTGAAAACACATTAGCAAAAGCAACCATTATTCCCTTTGCTAATTTCTATTATTACACACACACACACACACATATATATATATATGAAAATAATTAAACACGTATCATACTTTTCTTCTTCTCGTTGTTGTATTGAATCTATACATACATATAATCTCAATATATATTACACCTGGTTTTTATTGGAATCATATATATATATAATTTAATTAATTTATATATATATAGATCTCAATAATTAATGTCCAATCTTTCTAAGAGTATCTTGATTCTTCTTCTCCAAGAAACAATTTATGGGGTTTCTTAATTTTCTTCTCCTCTCTTCTTTTGTGCATTAAGTATGAAAAATTTGTATACACATTCAATTGTTGAAACAGGAGAAGAAATAGTTGGTGGAGTTTTCGAATGTTATATATTCATCAAAGGAAGAATTTGAAGCTTTGGAAATAACAATTTAGTTTTTGAAAATTAAGTTTATAAACGCTACTTCTACCTATGAGTTTCTCTATTTTGTTATCTAATTTCTAGAGTAAAATTGAAATCCAAACCAAGTTTTAAAATCTAAAAAAAAAAAGTTTTTAAAAACTTGTTATTGTTTTTGAAACCTTTGTTAAATATTCAAATGTTTCTATAAGGTAAAAACTTTAGTACCTCTTGGTCATAAGTTTTACTTAATACCAGTTGAGCTATGCTTTTATTAGCCAAAGTTTTATATTTTTATTTTGGTAGAGTATGATTCTAGGATTGTGTTAGATTTTTATATGATTGACCCCTAAACTTGTAGCAATTTTAACACAAACTTTCAATTTCATTAAATTAACCCTAAATTTAAACAAGTATTATAGTCTTTACTCTCTATTCTTTAATATAAGTATAATGTAAAAATCTCCATAAACTTACTAATTTTCCGTAAAATCAACTTTTGCACAAACTAACTATTGAATAATTTTGTCAAAACTCACAAATTTCAACAAAAAATTAACCTAAATACCGTTTTACTTTGAAAATCTTATCAAATTTTATACCATACACATATTTTCATTAAACGTAACGCATGTGAGAATATTTTTTTTAATGATATTTTGAACTTAAATGATTATAATTGAAACACTTTTTAAAGTTAAGGTTAAGATTACCACACTTATCTTGATGAAATTGAAAGTTTAAGATCAAAATTGATAAAATTATTTTTTCCCAAAGAAGAACAACAACTTCACTTTTAATATTATATACCTTAACTTGAATACATTTAATATTAGTTTATATATATATATTTTTTTAATTTCAAATTTGAGGAATAGTGTGAGAATCTGAACTTTTGATCTTTAAGAAGAGATTAAAGATGTGATCTCTTAATCAATTCGATTATGCTCAAAATGATAGTTTATGTATTACTTTTATGTACAATAGTTTAAAATTTCAATCATATGTGTTCGTTAGTGATCAAAAGTCATTAATATATGAACTTAAAGGAAAAGTAGCATAATTTTATATGATTTAAAATAAATGTGCACCTAAACAAAACTTAGAATTTTTGTTATCGTGTGCTTAAAGTTTTGTTTTTGTATAAATGGAATCTCTCAAATTGCAAAGAGTCTAATATAATACAAAAATTAAGAAGCATCATGTGCAACCCTCTTTTATTGAACACCAATCATAATAATTTTCTCATTTTCCTTTTTAAATGTTCAAAAAGTTTAAGATTTCCTTTAAGAAAAAGTATTGGAATTGAGATTTCTACACAAAAATTTTCATTATTAGCTTTCCTAGGGTACATGTTTCGTCTCACATACTAGTTTATATTTAATGGTCAAGTTTTTTACTGATCTAAAATGAAGAGTTCAAAATGATTTGAACTTTATCAGTTGAACAATCACTAGTTGACACGTATAAACCAAATTGATTATAATCTCTTTTACTTTAATAATTAAATATAGTATCCAAAAGATCAATAGCTTTCCTAAAAGATGAATCATTTATTTGAGAAATCTCCTTCATATTCACTTCTAAATATTTAATCTTTCTATTTAGAGATCAATTTAAGGAATGTTTGAAGTAATCTTCTCACTCATTTAGTTTAGAAATATTATTGTTGTTAGGGTTCATATATTATATCATATTGATGGGTCACATGGAAACATGCATTGGGAAAACCTAACAATATAATCCCACCACCCAACACCCTTTGAAAATGAAAATTCATGCCTAATTAAGATCATCCATGTTATTCAATTCAATGGCTTCCAATAAACCATATGATTATTAATTAGGGTTAGGTATCAAAATATTTTCCCTTTGACTTCATCATCTCTCTTTTTGAACTCCATATATTATAATACTATTAATTCCATTTTTAAACAATTAAGTGTACTATTCCCAAATAATACACATTTGTTAATGGAACAAATAATTTCTTTTTAATTGTGCCTTAAAAAGTTTAGAAGATTCAATGAATAGTAACATGTCGAATTTCGAGATAAACATAGATGGATTAGAGTAGAAATCAAAACAAATAATCCAAAATTTTAAAATTAAAGACCAAAAGAGAAATGGGTTGAGTACATGACTTCAATGTATATATATATTTTTTTAATTTTATTATATTTTTCATGTTAAAGAGTCAAATTAAAAGAACTCAACAAATAGCCACCATAGGACATTTCCATGTGAATTGAAATTTGATTAAGCTTGTAATCATTGGCATCATGTTTGTTTATGGTGGGTGCCCAAACAAACAATCATTTGGCCTTTTTTATATCTTTTAACACAAATTAAATTCAAAACATGAGGTTTCAATCATTATATATATCTCACTGATTCTCTATAGTTTTCAAATTTGATTGATTCATACATTCATTAATTTGTACCTTTTTTTTTTCTCTTCCCATCATTAATTTGTTGTTCAATTAAGAGTTTAGTTTGAATTAATAAGCTTCATATTCTTAAAAAAAAAAACCAAGAAAAAAAAAATAAGGGAAGCCATGAATAAGGCCAAAGGAAAGTAAGAGACTAATTTGGAATGATTAATTTGTTGGGGTTTGAATATAGAAATTTATATAAAATTTAAAACTCTTATCATTGAAGCATTAAATTAAATTAAAATGATAAAAAAAAAATATAGAAATTTGGATGATTAGATTCGGTTGATGTTGATTGAATGAAGCCTAAAATTTTATTGAACCATCCAAATACTATGGTAGAATCAAGCTTAGCACCGCCATAATCTTTCTCGTAGCATTATCCCTTTTATTCTAATTGTCTTCTTCTTTTTAATTTATTAAGGTCAATTAGTTATATTCTCTATTCATTGCTAAAACAAAATTTACCCAAATAATAATAATAATAATAATAATAACAATAATAATAAACTTATATTCTTCATTGATGGATTGACTATGATATAAGTTGAAAGAATTTTCTTCTCGATCCATGTTTACAAAAGAGAGAAATCGATTGATTGAATGTCACGACTCTCTTTGTATGTTTGGAAAATAGATTTATTTTGTTTTTGTTATTGTTGTTTGCACCAATAACAAATAATGAAAAGTAGAAAATATGACAATAATTTTGACATTTATATATATATATATATGTATATAATGGTTGTTTAGTACTTGATATTAGAGATATTATTTCTCTTTGATATTAACTACAAATATGAAAGTCTATATCATAAAATGAATTCCTTTATATTGTTATGTAACTACTCTCCCATATTTCATTATATTGTGTATTACTAAAATTTATTCCTCTCTGATTTTGATTGGTATAAATGAAGATGATAAAATGATTGTCTAGATCTACTATCAAATACATTTTTTAGAATAATAAGGGCTTGTTTGAGGCACTCCAAACACAGACTATTATAACTCTAGTATAAACATCTTTGCATTTTAAATAATATTATATGATTCCACAAATTATAATAACCCACAAGTTATTATAACTTACTCAACGCCCCAAATAGCCCCTAATACATTATAAATGGGGATGAAGATTCAAATCTATAACTCATAGGAAAAACACTTATTTCTGACTACTCGAGTTAGGTTGAATCCGCTTAAAAGTTATTATTATTATTTTTTTAATCTTTATGGTTAAAGAAAAGGAATAGAATAAGATTGGATAAGTCAAAGAAAAATCTTAGAAACTACAAAATGATTCTTGACATTGATCACTCAAGCACCAAGAATAGTGTGTAGTTATTCATATTAATGAATAAGAAAATGAGTGAAGAAATGCAAATAAGAAAGAAAAATATTGAGTTGGTCTGTGGGTTTTCAATTCTTCTTTTGACCTTAGAAGATTCCTTTGAGGATCAGATCCAATTGGTTCACACACACACACACCATAAAATCAGAGAACACACATTGACTAATGAATGAATAAAAACAAATGCAACTACCTCCATAACTGTAATAACTGAAATGGTTTTCTGAATATAAAACTAAGAGTCAAATTGTTCCCTTCAAAGAGAGAGAGAGAGAGAGAGAGAGTCAAATATGAAACATGGGGATGCATGTGATCTCACATGAAGAATGGAGCAAAATTTGGCTAAGGCTTGTGGTGAAGAAGAAGCCCTTTGAATCCCACATTTCTGAAACTATAAAAACTACTACTTCTACATCTACATGTGCTTCAGCCATTTATTTTTAATTAAAGGACAGACTGCTTTTGTTTGAGTTCATGAAGCTTCTAAAATTTGATCAAAATGAACAAGTTTTTTATGAAGGGGAAAAGTTCATTGGCATTCTAAAACCTATTTATTGAAGGGGCATCCCTAAGGCAGGCAGCATTAACCACAAAGCTAGAGCACATTGTAAGATGCAATGAAATTAATCAGAAACTGTTATTGATAAACAAATTACATGCACATGCCTGTGTTTTGTGTTTTGTGTTTTGTGTTTTGTGTTTTGTGTTTAAAAAAAAAACCATGTAAGAATGCTCATTCATTCAATGCACTTAGAAAGACAGAATTCCAAATCTCAAAGCTCCCTAATCTTAAGCACAATTAACTGTATAGGAAAGATGTACCGTGTCTGAAGTAGCAAGATTTTGAAAGTTATTGATGCTGCAAACTTTGAACCTTGCAGGGAAAATTTAGTGACTTGTCAGAAAAACTAATCAGATATATCAGAAATATAATTTCATCAATGAATTTTTAACCATTTCACAATTCAACAAGCCTTGTATCCTCCTTCCAAAATCCAAACTTGAGATTCTAGTATTCAACAGTTTCAGGGCAGGGAAACTATGCAAAATACTGTATATCTGTAAGATTTGAGTGCATTTGCAATGAAAACTCACATGCCACACTTACAAAATCAATTCTGAAAAGTTTTATAGACTATTCCGCTTGCCTGGCTCAACATATCGACGCCAACTGTAGAAGAAGATTGACTTTTTTGAGCAAAGTGAATCAGGTAAAAATGTCATTCTGAGGCAAGAGAGTCACACATTGGCCACCAGAGGCAACCGATACGACTCAAAGGGAAAACGATAATGATAAAGAAAGGAAGTGATGAACAGTACTAATTTAAAATTGACAACAGATTAAAGGCGAGAATCATACAAATAGAAGACCAGTTTGGGGCCAAGACCAGCTGAATAAGTTCAAGAAAAGAAATGGATTTCAAGTAAATATATCTTTGAGATGATCTGTCACTTTGTACAATATAAAACTAGGGAGGCAAAAGAGCCTTTGTCCCACTATATTGGATCAATCTCAGACAACCTACCCATCGCTACAATCGATGCTGTGACCCTAAATATCCCACTAATTATAAGACAAAAATTGAACTGAAAAGAATTAAACAAATAACAAATTAAAAGCTTAAACCTATCTCTGATTCCCTTTCCCTTCTTAACTATTCGAGACCGGCCTAACGACATTATACAACTCTAAATAATGAACTTTACATCCAGTGCAATGGATGCTACAATGGTAGTGAAATGATTTTTTTCATTTTTCCCTCTTTTTTTTCATTTTTTGAACAAAGATGAAGTGGATTTACAAAGGGCGAAGACTGGTATGAGGCACCGTGGATCATATTAACATAAGAACCACGGCCTTATTCCTGTAAAAATTGGAAGACCGGATTCTCAAGTAGTTCTGCTGGAGGCTTTATATCTTGAAAATTCTTTTCTTGCAGGGAAGTGGATATGTCTTCGACTGAGAAAGGTATACTGCAATCATAAAGCGTAATTAGTGTTTGTTCCTCCAAAGTTCTCAGTTGAAGAGCTTTTCAATACATATCCTGCTTCTGTTCTAAAAATACCTGGAATTGTCATCCAACAAAAAGGAACTACTGTCTTCCTCATTGGAATCCTCGGTCATCATAACCTTCATGCTAGAAATAACCTAAGAAACAAAAATGAAAGGAGAGCAACATATAGTTATCAAATCGAAGACAAAAACAAGCAGCAGTAGCCAATCCTGTACAAAACTTACATCTGGAGCTACGCTCCTAGTATTGTAATCGTCGTCCAAATAAAGAGTACATATTCTATAAAGCTGCTGAACGCTCAATATCTGAATAAAGACGGCAAAGGTGAGAGATAAGCACGGAGAAAGATATATGCACGATCAGGGAGGGACTTACTGGACAGAGGTCATTTGTAATTTCATCATAAGATATTCTAGACTTCTGGTGAATAACCTGAATTCAGCAATTGTATCGGTTATCAGAAGGCCATAAAATATATCATCTAGGCACAACAAGAATCAAGATAGCATTTTTCATATATTTGTTTTTCAAACCTTAAAGAGTTGAGTTGTCGCCTAAGATACAGATTCCAGGAGGCAAAGAAATTTCCATAGGAAGATTTTCTTTTCCCCCCAATTAGATAAATAATTATATAACTCATCGCTGTAGCTTGATCCATAAAATTTTGATGTTAAACCCAGTACATTAAATTGTTATGCATACAATTAGATGAATTGTGACGACAAATTGAATGTTAAATTAAAGTTAGCATATGGACACAAACAACAAATAGTACCAGGAGATTACAAGACCAATAACAGAATTCACAGTATTTATAGCACAGATAGAAATTCATAATGAACAGTGAAGGAACATACCAAGAATCCAACAGCTTGCCTCACCGGTTTTAGCTCATCCCAAGACGACCCAGCGTACTAGAATTTGTAAATTCATAAAAAAGAACATTTAAGCATTTATGGTATTATCAGAATATGATAAAGCAGTATCAAACACAATAAGCTAATGAAGCAATGAAATCAATAGTTTTTACTTATAAAAATAAAAAATAAAAAGTGAATGAGTAAAAGAAAAAAAAAAGATGGATTGAGCTCTAAGCATAAGCTGTATGCAAAGTTTGAAGAGGAAGCTTGTTAAAATATCAGAGCACTAGCGTACCTCTTCTTTTGCTTGGCTACACCAAATCTCTAACTCAGCCAGTCCTGACTTCACATATTCTCCATTGCTAAACGTGCAGCACTCTTGATGAAGTAGAAGACTGAGCCAGGACAAACAACAATGCAAGTACATTTTCAAGTGCATGATAAAAGGTTCTAAAATTGATCTCCTAATTTACTTAAACAGAGGTACCTATTGAAAAGCTGTACGTTGATGTATGAAAAAACCTGACTGAATACCCTCTGGACCAAGACGGCAGGCACCTGAAAGGTGCTTAGCATAAGATAATGGTGAAATGATATATTATTTTCTTGAGTACCAACAGAAGCTATAACATACGAAGTTATTCTGCAATCTACAAAGATGATCATTAAGGTTATCGATGATGCTGCTCCATGAACTACTAGAAGGGCTACTACTATTTTCCTGGTCAGATGATTTCGAAGATCTGGGAGCCTGCATGCCATCAAACATGTATCAGAGTTGCTAGTCTTGGAGCCAAGACACAAAACTACCAAATAAGGATATAGTTCATAAAAACTTCTAACCAAGAAGGGTATATCTAATCACTTGAACCTTGTAAGATATCAATCCCTTTCATTATAACAGCAGTAATATGGATTAGAAAGTTTGAAGTCAGTGGCCATATATATACTATACTGCAGGAAACTTAGGTTGTTCCTACCTGGATACAAGTTGAAAGCAACGGCGATAGATCCTTCTTTAGGTTGTCTCTAACTATTCCATATATCTTTTCTACATATGCTGTCAGCTGCTGCTTGAAAAGGAGCGCAGGATATTTGGCCTCAACTTGCCGCACCACATCAAGGGTGCCAACTGGAAGGTTTGCAGAAGATGAACGAAACCCCTGAGAAAATCAACACTCTGTCACCTTTCAATCTAGTTGGTTAATGCCTGAAATAACATAAATCTTTCTTCTCATGAAAAAATAAGATTAAAAAAAGGTGCATATTTGTTACTTGGGTCATTCGTTCAAACAATGATGTTGGGGTGGGAGGCTTTCGTGGTGTGGCTTTTAAACTCTTCTGAAGAAGGAACAACAATGTTGTTGTGTTGGATAACCAATAAGCCATATGTTCATTATCATCCTGATTCTGCAAGTAAATCAAATACTCTATTTAGAAACATGGAATAAAAAAGAGAAAGGGAAAGAGAAAAAGCAAAGGACAATAACAATATTTAAATATGAATACTATATTTAAATACATATGATTTGATCAATGCCTCTGGTTTCTATAAAATTTTACTGCTAGATAATGTCTATCAGTTGGTGGCTTTACCCAACTCCTTTCCAGGAATTTCAATTAAAGCTATCTTTTTTAAGATGGACTTTCAGTAAAATTGATAGGATAGATATAAAATAACTACAGCATTTCTGAGGTTGCCAAAGACTGAAGTTTTGAATTCTGATCACCCCTTCCAACAGATGGACATGATAATGTCTCCACCACTAAGAGAATCTAAGAGAGAAGGTTTACCTCAATTGCAGAACCAATCAGCTGAATAAGCCGATCAAAAACACTTGTTTTTTCTGCTTCAAATGATCTCCAATGGAGGAGAGATTTATAAACTACAAAAGCAGCAACAGGTTTTCCCTCACTGTACCCAAGATCCTGTGTCAGGTATTTTGATAGAGCATCCATGCCTTCCTGCACGGAGTATGAAATGATCAAATATGATGAAACCAAATGTCAGCACCATAACCCATAAAAAAAAGAGGAAAATGTCTCTCTCACAGACACATACATTCTGCCTTTCAATTTGGGATCTCCTCAATTTTGCATCAGCATCGGTACCATACTTTTTCGATGGTGCATTGCTTAGTAATTCCTGCACAATGTACTTGGTCTTTTATCATCAATAAACATCCATGGCAATGTAAAAATGCATACTAGTCGGGCAATATTTTAAAAACTTACTTGGTGGCCATTTTCCAAAGGCTGCAGATACAGGGAAAAAAAGGATCAACAAATACCTCAGAGATCTAACAATAGAAAAATCCTTGAGAACGCCTACCTGAATTGTTATACGCCCAGACATTTTTCTTGAAGGAGGCTTTAGCAGTAGTGCTTGCTGCCTCAGAATTTGGTCCTCAGTTTCCAAGTCAGATAATTTTTCCTCTAGCCTGAGACAAACAGAATAATTCAAATACCCTTCTAAAATCTTTAGACAGAAAAATCACACCCAGTCGATATCCACGACAGAAACTAAAGACGCAACTTGAGACAAATTAAGAGAGCAAAATAACTGAAAAAACCTTTGCATGGCAGTCTTTAATTCTATTATCTTTGACTCAGCCTCAGTAGCTTGCTTCAGCCGCTCTTCACTAAGTCTGTTACTTTCCTCAAATTTCCTTTCTGTTTCATCAATTTTATTTTCCAAAGAACTTACAAGAGCCTGCACTTGCTCGTAACAAAATAATACAGTTGCACACAAATGTAAGAACCAACAACTTTACAGAATCATATTTAGGATACAAAAAAATCAACATCCACATTAATGTATGATTTGAAAACCAGACCTTAAGTTCTTCATTTTCAGTAGTTAGCTTATTGATCACCTCATGATCAACAATGGGAACCTCCCGTATGACTGGGACTTGCTCAACTACTGTCTTTGCATCTTCATCTCCTGTATGCTTTGAAAACCGGGCCTTAAGTTCTTCATTTTCAGCATTGAGCTTATTGATCATCTCATGATCAACAACGGGAACCTCCCGTATGACAGGGACTTGCTCAACTACTGTCTTTGCAGCTTCACCTCCTGTATGCTTTGAAAGCCAGGCCTTAAGTTCTTCATTTTCAGCAGTTAGCTTATTGATCAGCTCATGATCAACGTTGGCAACCTCCTGTATGACTGGGACTTGCTCAGCTACTTTCTTTGCAGCTTCACGTTCCTCAATAAGCAGTGCTTTTGTTTCCAGAAATTGAGTTCGTAATTCTTCCAAATCCGACTTCAATTTTGTGTTTTCTTGAGTCTTGGCTTCCTCCATGTCAGCCTGCATTAGTAAAACGATTACTAGCAGCATTACAAAATAACAATAGGAAAATTTTACAGAAATATCATCTCATATAATATCAAAGCTTGTATTTACTTGTGATACACATATATGCATACATCCTATGTAAAAGCATGGGGGTATTATTGGGATATCCAGTAAAGATATACATGGGAAAGATGTGTACCCTCATTTGTTGCTCTTGCTCCAATCTCCATGTTAGTTCTTCCACTTGCTTCTCCAGCATATTTTTGGCAGCTTGGAGAGCGCCAGTTTCCTTAGCAGCCTGCACACAATTGCCGTTTAAAGATTCATTTCTATTGGAAGTTATTAAAAAAATATATTTATATAAATGCTGGTACCCTAACTTTCCAATTTATTTTGAAACTAGTGATGGCTTAACAAATAATGTATTACGAAGCAATAGATCTCAAGTTCAAAAACACGCTATTTTCACACTAATCAAAGTAAATTTAATGTCGCTAAGCGAATGAGTGTTATGTGATAATCTAGTTTAACTGATCTACTAGCCTTGCAACATAAACTTGTGAGATCAATCACAATTAACAATCATAACACAGCTAGATAGTTCAAGGCTAACAACCATATATATATACATAAAATTATTGAGAGATTATTCAACAGGAAACAGAATTCTGTTAAAATAAACTTCTCTAGAAAACTGCTACGCTTGCCAACATGGAAAGGCTCGCATGATGGGGCAGAGGAAAACTATCATAGCCTTGAAGCTTGATCATGTTATGTTAGTAATCCAGTAAAATGCAGATTAAGCCCAACCTCTACATTTGAATAAAACCAGTAATCCCGATCCCATTAAACTAACATTTATAAAAAATAAAAAAAGGTGTAAATGATTAATGGTTTTTAGAATTGCACCATCAATCCATTTAATAATTAAAAAATATGAGCTTTTTTTTTAGAATAAACTGAGCTTTCATTGAGAAAAAAGGAATAATACAAGGGCATGTAGAAAATAATAGTGCACAAAAAGGGGGGAGACACCCTACAAGAAAGGCTTCCAATCAAGCAAAATAAGACCTAGAGTATAATTACAAAAGGCTTGGTCACAGAAATCCAAAGAGAAACAGAGAATCTAATAAGGGACCACACACCAGGAGATCTATCAATCCCACGAAAGATTCTATTGTTTCTCTCGCCCAAAAACCCCCACAAGATAACACACACCCCAACCTGCCACAAAAACTCTCCTCTCTCCCGATAAGGATGAATGTGTTATATTTGTCCTTTGTACATTCTTTAGTATTAGGGTTTTTTTGTATATCTATATATGTGTGTGTTAGTGCTTTAATGTAATGAATGGAGAATTCTCTCTCAATACAGTGTTTCATGATATCAGAGCTAGCGCCTAAGGTTTTAGGATTTGAATTTGGCAATTAGGGTTTTCTCTTCCAAATGAGGCTAGCGTTTGAAGTTTGGAACATCACATTAGAATGGTTGTTTGTCGACACCACCTACCTTAGGAAGAGTGTCACCGTTAGAAAATGAGTTTCATCGTTGTTGTTAAGTGGAATTAGCCGCACATACGCCAGTGATGAACAGCGCGCGCCCACCACCACGCATCGGCGTGTGACAACTCTGTTCAGTGAACCGCCACTTGGGTTTGTCTTGACTTGAGGTTTTCGAACGTTCTGTGGCTTTAGATTCGACAATAACCCCTTGGTTTGTCTCGAGTTTAGAATTTGGGTGAGATTAAGCTGTATTTTGGTACTGTTCAAATCTATTTTTCTGTTTTACTTGAAGTTTATCTGTTATTTCATTAATAATGGTTGAGATGGAACCTATGGTAGTACCCAATTTGGTTCCTTTTTCGTCAAATATCACGGAGCATAAGTTGAATGGTTCAAACTATTATGATTGGTGTCAAACAATTTGGTTCTATTTACGAAGCATTGAGATGGATGATCATATCGATCAAGATCGCCAGAGGATGACACAAGGAAGACTTAGTTGCTCGATGACGCTCGATTGTATATTCAAATCAAGAATTCAATTGAGAGTGAAGTAGTTGGATTGGTAAATCATTGTGATTCTATAAAAGAACTGCTCGAATTTTTAGAATTCTTATATTCAGGAAAAGAGCAAGTTAACAAAATGTATGAAGTCTGCACAGCTCTCTATCATGAGAAATAGGGAGACCAATCCATTACGAATTATTTTATGCGAGTTAAAAAAACGTGTGCAGAATTTAATACTTTACTCCCATTTAGTACAGACATAAAGGTTCAACAAACTCAAAGAGAAAAGATGGGTGTCATGAGCTTTCTGAATGACATTTCCTCTAAACTTGATATGGCCAAATCACAAATTCTCTCAGCCTCCAAGATCCCTTCTTTGGACGGAGCTTAGAGCCCTCTGTACAGAAAATTCCTCGTCTGGTCCATCTACTTCTCAATCCAACAGTGCTCTCATTAGTCGGAATGATCCTAAAGTCACTAAAGGATTGAATACCAATAATTAGAGACTTGATTCTAATCATCGACGACAAGAGCCATAAGAGATTATATATAACTATTGTTGTAAGTCGGGTCACATGAAACGCAATTGTTGGAAGTTGTTGAATAAGGGGTAAATACCTCAAGTAGCTCAGTTGCATCTACGAATAGTACATCTGAGAGGTCGGTTACTATTTCTGCAGACGATTTTGCTAAATTCCAGTTGTACCAAAACTCATTGCAAGCATCTTCTTCATCGAATCCTATTGCAACTATTGTTGAATCAGGAAAGAATCATTGTCTCCCTGCATCTTCCACTAAATGGGTCATCGACTCTGGTGCCACAACTCATATGACAGATAATTCTAGCTTATTTTGTACCGTTTTGTCATCTACACCTTTTCCAATTGTTACTTTGGAAGATGGTTCGATATCTTTTGTTCTTGGATCTGGAACCATTAATCTCACACCCTCACATCCTTTGTCTTTTGTCTTACATTTGCCTTGACTCTCGTTTAATTTGCTTTCTGTTAGTAAACTCACTCATGACCTTAATTCTTTTATCTCATTTTTTTCCTGGTTATTGTTTCTTTCAAGATCGTAAGACGAAGAAGATTATTGGTAAGATATGAGTCTAAAGGCCTTTACACTTTTTATCAACATACCAAAAGTTGTGGCCTGCTCTGGTGTTGCATCTCCGTTTGAAGTCCATTGTCGTTTAGGTCATCCATCTTTGTCCGTATTAAAGAAAATTCATCTAGAGTTTCATTCTTTGTCTTCGTAGAATTGCAAGTCTTGTCAATTTGCAAAATTTCATCGTCTTAGTTCAAGTCTAGAGTCCATAAACGAGCTAGTGCTCCATTTGAATTAGTTCATTCTAATGTTTGGCGTCCTTATCCTGTAGTGTCAAAAACTGGATTTCGGTATTTTGTTACTTTCGTCGACGATTATTCTCGTCTTACTTGGTTATATTTAATGAAAAGTTGTTCTAAGTTACTTATTCATATTTGTACTTTCCATGTTGAGATTCAAAATCTAATGCCTCTGTTAAATTCTGCAAACTGATAATGTTGGTGAATATTTTCTCACATTTTGGGATCTAACTTGAGTACAAATGGCATTTTTTATCAATCTTCATGCGTTGATACTCCGTCCCAAAATGGGGTCGATGAACAAAAAAATTGACATTTACTTGAAACAACTAGAGCATTATCCTTTCAAATGCATGTTCCAAAGCATTTTTTGGCAGATGCAGTTTCTCCAGCGAGTTTTTTGATAAACAAAATGTCTTCCTTAGTTCTTCATGGTTAGATCACTTATCGTGTTCAATGTCCAACTAAAACTTTGTTTCCAATTGCACCCAAAATATTTAGTTGCACTTGTTTTGCTCGAGACATAAATTAAATTAATAAAACTTTAGCCATGTCTCCAGCCGAACTACTCCAACCCTACCCATCCCCGATCGTATCTGGGAAGATGACTTCGTGGAAGGCTTGCCCAGCTCACAAGGGATAAATACCATTTTTGTGGTGGTAGATCGACTAAGCAAGTATGCACATTTTCTTCCCTTATCTCATCCCTATTCAACTAAAACAGTGGCAACTCTCTTTATAAAGGAAAGTGTCCGATTACATGGTTTTCTGCGATATATTGTATATGACTGTGACAAAATATTCATAAGCAATTTCTAGGTCGAATTATTTCGACTACAAGGTACTCAACTTCACCGCAACACATCATTTTTTTGTTCAAGAAACAATTTCATTGATGTATGAAATAGTGGAGAAAACTCCAATCACCAAAGATGAGTTACAAGAACGCTTTCTAATTTGAAAATAAAAAAGATAAACTATAAAGCGAGAAGGGATATTCAAATTTACACCATAGGAAAGCATTAAGATGAACCAAATCCAAAAAATGATCAAAGGTAGAAGAAACTCCCCTGAAAACCCGACCATTCCGTTCAACCCATAAAGTCCAAAAGAAAGCACGAGTGAAGGCAAGCCACAGATTTTTCTTAAGGCCATGAAAAGGATGTCCCACGAAGACTGAAGATAAAAAATCAAAACATGTGTTTGGAAAAGGTTAACACCAACCAAAAGCTTCGAGCATATAAGACCGAAATCGCGATGCAAAAGAGCAATGCACTAACAGATGACCAGCAGTTTCCAAATTAGAGCAACACATAACACACCATGATGGTGAAAGAGACATATAAGGCATTCTTCGTTGAAGTCTATCCGAGGTATTGATTGCACCCAAACTCAGCTCCCACAAGAAAATTTTAACCTTCTTTGGATAACGATCCTTCTAGATGACCACCATATCATTTGGTAAGTCATCAAATTCACCCACCAAAGAAACCATAAGCGAATTGATCGTAAAGGTACCAGAAGGATCAAGGGACCAAGACCAAGTATCAGGGATATTTCATAGTCTAATTGGAGACAAGAGTTGGGATAGAGTAGCTCAGTCCTCTATTTCCAATTCATTTAAATTTTAAACCACGTCGAAATTGCAAATCCCAGGCATCATTAGCAACATTCCAAAGGTTAACCACCAAACTGTCTGGATTAATAAAACCATTCGAAATGGAGAAGTATTGAGTGACAGAAATTGTGAACAAATGCCTCGAAAGATGCTTACAATGCTTTTATGGAAAAAACCCAAAGCAGTGGACAAACTGGTTAGCTTGGGAAGAATATTGGTATAATACAACCTATCATAGCTCACTCAATGCTTCTCCATTCCGAATAGTCGGGAACCTCCTCCCCTTATCCATTATGGGGATCAAAGAACTACCAATGCTACATTAGACCAACAAATGAGGAGTGTGACTAGATTCTAATAAATTTAAAGGAGCAATTGGAAAATGCCCAAAATTGCATGAAGAAATTTGTAAATGAACACCAACACAAAGAAGAATTCAAGGTAGGAGAGCACGTTTATCTTAAGATACGACCCTACATACAAGCTTCATTAGCAAAACGTCAAAATCATAAACTATCTCCAAAATTTTTTGGACCCTATGCCATCACAGAACGCATTGGTACTGTAGCATATCGATTGGATTTACCTCCAGAGAGTACCATTCATCCAGTATTTCATACTTCATAACTCAAAAGAGCTCTGGGGTCGGAAACGAGCGTGCAACAAAGCCCACCAATGCTCTTTGATGAATTTGAATGGATAGCTATCCTTGAAGATATCATGGCCACCCAGACAAATTCCTTAACTTAGGAACTAGAGTTGCTGGTCTAGTGGAAAGGATTGACAGAACATGAAGCTACATGGGAAACGCTGAAGACAATAACAAATCAGTTTCCTACCTTCTTCCTTGAGGACAAGGTGGATCTCGAACGGGGGCATTGTCAGACCCCCAATAGTCAACGCCTATACTAGGAGGGGCAGGGCTGGAAATTCACCATCATTCTAAAAGTCGGTTTGCTAAAGTAGGTGTGAAAGGTGGCTTTTAAGTCGGTTTCGTAGGGGGCTCTTCTAGAAAAGCTAGGGAAAGTATGGCAATTTTGTCTACAGTGGTTGAAAGTCGATCTTGGAGGGGCGGTTTTTTTAAGGCTGCCAGGCAAAGAATTTTGTTATAAATAAGAAAGGGTATGGTTAGGAAAGTACGTCTTTTATAACTAAAAGGTGGGAAGTGAGTGTAATTCTTACTTTTATTTTTAGGAAGGTATGTCTTTTATAACTGAAAGGTGGGAAGTGAGTGTAATTCTTACTTTTATTTGTAGGAAGGTATGTCTTTTATAACTAAAAGGTGGGAAGTGAGTGTAATTCTTACTTTTATTTTGATGGTAAAAGAGATAGTTGTTGGAACCTACAGATTCCTAGACATGCCTCGACCCCCAAACAAAGTCCACTCAAAAAGGGACAGCCCGTACTTGCTCACAATAACCTTCTGCCAAAGAGAAGAATCAAGGTGAAAATGCCACAACCATCGTGCCAAAAGAGCCCTATTACGGGGTATCAAGTTTCCTATTCCTAGCTCCCCAAGATCCACAGACTTAGTCACCTCTTCCCAATTGACAAGGTGAGGCCCTTTCCCCACCTCTACTCCTTCCCAAAGGAAGTCTCGCATAAGCTTCTCCAAACCCTTACTCATAGACTTAGGGACTTTGAAAAGAGAAAGAAAATAAGTGGGGATCCGCTAAGGACTTAGGGACTTTGTTTGCTATCTTCGCATGAGAGAAGAGTCTTATCTGGTTGTAAAGGACTAACTGATGAGAAGGTTGAAAGACCTTGTTGGAGGGCTATCATACTATCATGCCAACTATCATGGAAATGTTCTCTTGGTACGATGACAGCAGAGGATAGATAAAGGGTCGCAAACTGTGTGGGGTTGGCTTCTTGTGTCGTTTGACTGGGATGGTTGGTGGGTTCTGTCCGATTCCTCTTTAAGGCCTCTTTATAACAAGAGATTCCGTTAACTTCATGTGAGCGATTGTTGAAGTAGTTAATGATGGATATAAAGCTTCTCCATCCTTGTCGGTCCTCACCCACTAGAAGAATGAGTTTATTTAATCCTCCATTTGCACCAAGTTTGGTTATTTCAGCACAATGACCCTTTCTGTTTGAGATTTTTTCAACCCAAATGACAGTTTCCTCTATTCTCGTTTCATTGAAAAATTTTTGGGTCAGAGGGAGCTCACAGAGTCTAGTGAAACAGGCAAGGAGCCATGATAATGTTTCTTTGGAAAAGGTGAAGGAAAAACTCTGGTCACTGGAAGCTTCAATGAGGCGGATATGGTTTGGATCCTTAGGGTCACTGTCTATGGAGAAAATTTTCCTTTCAGATTTGAAGGATTGGATCGATGACTTCATCCTTCACTGGCAATGAGGATACTACTCAGTTCCGTGGAGAATCATGGTCGAAGGAGGAGGGATGAAAAGGACAAGTAGCGGGGGAGAGGAGAGAAGGAGGAGAAGAGAGAGACATTTTTATGATAGATCCTTAGAAAACTTCCAATGAAGAAAAATTGACGTTGCCGAGTTCCAAAACTGCCAATCCTTACTGGTCAAACTGGATAGCAGAGTTCATTTGACCTGAGGATTCTATAGTGTGGCTTGAGAATAACGCAGTTTGGCTGCCATTAGACCTCTAATTCAAAGCCTAAAAGCTTAAACTCCAACATTATCTTCAACCTAAAAGTCAAACAGAATTTGAAGAGATAAATATCCTAAGCTGACCAAAGTGTATATTCGGCCTCCTTTCTTTGGATGCTTTAAAAGTAAGCCACCACATATTCTTCAAATGAAGCAGCCCCATGAAAGTCTCTCCAAGGTGGTGCATGCATAACAAGAAAGCTCCTGAAGATGCTGACCAACGTTTCTGGACTGCCTTTTGAATCATTTCTTTGGGAGAACTTCTTTGTCTTTTGATTGGTGTCCAGTTTGTCCAATTTCTCTTCCATCAAGAAAGGTACGTTCTATGGCTCAATGCTATATATATTTTTTTGGAAAACTTGGTTGGAAAGAATTAGAAGAATTGTGTGAGAATTGGGGTAGACAAGGGGTGGAGGCATGCAGTTTTCATTATCTTCGTAGCCTCCTCTTATGCTTCTAAACACTTTTGTAATTACTCTCCTTCCCACTTTGTCTTCCCAATGGAAGCATGTCTTTGTACCTTGGTTTCGGGGCAATGCCCTTTGTACATTCCATACATTAAGTGTAGGTTCATTTTTCAATTGAAAAAATAGATAAAAGCTTTAAATAATAATTATAAAAAGAATCTTAAAGAAGATAGAGATAAAAGGTACCATCTTAAGCTTTCGAAGTTCTTTGCGTGCAACTCTTCTTCTCCAAGCACATTGAGTGGTAATTGCAGCTTTTCTCATCCTCAAATAATGCAAACGGGCTAAGTATTGCCGACATCGACTCTGAAATATACAGGAATTGAGCAAAACTACACATTAAAAATAAGAAAAGAGAAGATACAGAAATCCAAGAGAATGATCAAAAAATAAAACTACAAAAAAAAATTAGGAAAAACCCCCCCATCAACTTCTCCACTTTTATAGGTTTAATCCTCCTTTAATTTACTTGGAGAAGCAAAATTACTATCAATTTTCTAGGAAGGGTTAGAAGTATTTATTTAGTACATTCAATGTTTCCTTAATCCTTCCCTTGAACCTTGAAGATTGGTTATATGAAGTGCTCTCCTGTTGATGGTTAAATGGAAAAGTAAGGCTCTTTTCTTTGGAAAGTGATTCAATGCAGAGTTGTATTTCAATTAGAAATTTGATTCATGGCGTCTCTATAACATATTTATAGGAAAAGTTGTAGATGCAAAACTAATTATTATATTGAATATAAGTCATTATTAATTAATTTAGGAAATGATTTTGCAAATTTTATAGAATTATCTTTTATAATATAATATTCTAATAATATATTATATTCTACATATTTTAATTTAACAAAAGTAAATTGAATTCATAACATGAAATATTGTATTTATTATTTTTATCTTTGTTTAATATAATTACGCATTTTAAAATTTTAAATTAGAGAATCTAGATACAATGAAAACATAAAAATGTTGTTTTTTAGAATTTCTACTATTTGGAACCGAGAAGAGTTTCTTTGCCAACACAGGAATTCTCTGTTAGTCGGCAGCCACACTAAGCTTCTTTTTTTAGGTTCATGCTCATGCATTGCAGGAAATCTTACCTAGGCTTTTTGATTATGTACATTTTACTGCGCCCATTTAGAGTTCTTTACAACGTCTCTGTTCGACAGCCACACCATTTTTTAGGTTCATGCTCATGCATTGCATACCTTAAGTTAGTCATGTGTTGAAAACTTCTAATGGTAGGAATGTTTGTATAACATATAGACTGATGATAGGAGAAAAAAAGAGGCTCTTATTTTGAAACTTGCCAAATGAGGGAGGATCTAGCTTTCCCAAGGATCAAGCTATTAAATCAAAGACAGCGAACTACTTCCAAAACCTTTATCCTTGCTGCTAAAAGTTACAGAGCTACTGTAAATGGGAACAGTGAAATTAAATTGGTTCCATGGGCAAGGATTATTTGGGGAAATAATGCTCTAGGAAGTGTTGAAACGTCATCAGAGTTTACCTACTCGAGGTCTTCCCAAACTTTTCCTCTGAAAGGGTGTTGAATGTGTACCTGAAGGAGATTTTCATTTATTGAATCCCAAGGAAAAATAAAACTTTCAAGATGAACAAACGTTTACCTATTTGTTTGTCAATAGTGTCTCAAAACCCTTGGCAAGGTTCAGGTATATCTTTTGAGGAAGATGGTTTTTAGAGCTATCTCCTAATCCCATTTGCCTTCATAAAATTAAACAAGCAAATTATTATTCAATTTGGTTGCTAGCGAGGTGGTGGATGAGTTTAGATTCCTCAAGAATATGGCTTGGGCTTTAAAGATTGATTTCATAAAGGCATATGATCTCTATCTCTCTCTCTCTCTCTTCTTCTTGACAACCGTGAAGGTACATACCAACTGACGGGATTTGGCATTTAAAAAGTTAAAGAATAATTAATGTCTTCTTTTGACTATAAGACTAATCCATGGTGGTTAAAAAGTCAAAGATCTTGTTGATTGGAACGTTCTTGTGGTTACGTAAAAATATTTTGGCACTATATGATTAGAGTAGACTCCAGCATGGCAGGAATTATTGTAAGTAAGACAACTAAAGGGATACCCAATTTTAAAAATGGTCGTCATTTGGAAGTCTATAGCTTCAATGTTAAATCTCATCCAACTAGCGACTGGTATAGTGTCTCCTATCAAAAAGTTTTAGTTGATGGCATCAGCATCTTCCGAGTATACCTACATTTGCTTACATCTAGTCTCCAGATTGAGATGAGAATAAGTAAATGGAGATGTAGTACGATTTCTAGGAGGGAAGGGGCGCATCTTCCCACCATTCTCTCGAGTCTCGATGTTCAATGTCCAAAGTTTCAAAATTATTATGAAGTTCTCCTGCAAAGGGTGACGCTAGTTGAGGACAAATTAACTTGTTTTATACCCAAAATGACTACAGAATTACACCACACTCTTTAACCAGTGCAAGGTAATAAACAAATACATCTCATCGTCCATACTTGTACAAAACTGCAAACAATCATAAGATATTCTTGCACTTCAAAAGGCACCACAGAAGCAAGAGCACCATAGAGTAAACAGATTAGATATCAATTCCTCAGTGATTTATCTTTACCTGAATGATAATTGCAGCTCTTGTCTGCCTCCTGAACTTAAGCTCTTTACAAGCAATCATACTGCGGATACCAGCTTGAATAGCTATAGCTGAAGAGCACAATCTTTTATAGCAACTTCGGGCAAAACACATGCGCCAATACTTTTGGATTTTGATAGAAGCCGCTTCCATTCTGATGTTTTCATATTGCCGGCGTGCAACTTGCCCTGTTAATGGGGAAAAAGTATAAACAAATAATTTTTTTTTAAAAAAAAAAGGCAAAAACGGTATGAAAAGAATCACACGACTTAATAACCATAATTTTTTATTTGTTATTATCTTTATTTTACACTCATAATCTCTGAGCTTACTGTAGCAATGGGTTGCTGATTAGCCACTACTAATGTGCACAATGCATACAGATTAATCGACCTAATACCTCTACACAGGGCTTGAATTTGTATAGCAGCCAACCGCAACAAAATAAAGCTTCTGCGTTCCAAATATGAGCGAACTTTCCTTTGGATAACAATAGCAGATCTTCCCAAGACCTCAGTTCGGCAACCATCTAATTCTGCCATTTGACCAGCCCTGAGAAACACTTTGGTTTTACCAATCTGCCACAGAGAAGGAATCAAAATATCATTCTTACAATTTTAATGAGAAATGTTACTCTCATCTAACCCTCAATAAAACAGAAAATGCACATACTCTTAATGCAGTATTAGCTCTAAGCCTCTTAACATTTTGAAAAGGACAATGAAACTGAAGAGGAAAAGCATTCAAAAATTCCTTTGATCATTTATTTAAGAAAATATAATGAACAGTTGGAAAATAAGAAAACCTGGTGCAAGCTTCTTCAAAGTTTCAGCTTAAACTGATCTTTTTTCTCGAAGTTCATAGCAAAGATTTTGTGGTCCAACACAGTGAAGGGTCTTATGGAAGGTTTGGTTGGAAACAAATCATTGAACATTTAATGATTACTTCAGCAATGAAGAAGATACTTGGGATCTAGCTGGGTTTAATGCTTCTACTTGGTGTGCTCTTTCTAGATCTTGCAATTATAATAATTTTTTCTTTTTAATGCAAATTGAGATTTTTCCCTTCTTTATTGAGAAAAAGCTTCCGACTAGTATACGTGCACACAAGTGTAATAGGAAGAGAAGTTTACGGCATATAAATTATCAAATTTGCACTACCATACCTGATATCCTTTTAGGTTAACTTTCTGCAAAAGCCTCTCACACGCAATGGCTTCATCAGAGCTATTAACAAGTCCAGTGAAAAGAGAATTAATCAGAGCTTCTAAAAGACCAAGAATCTAACATCACAATCTCAAGAAATATCATACAAGGACGAATCACTAAAATGCCTTTATTAATGTGCGAACTACCTCCCCTTCAAAACATCAGGTGCCAAGATAGTAAACCGACCAATAAATTCATCAAACGTCTTCCTTGTGGGATATCCAGCACAACTGATCCTGATTGCTTCCATGACTCCCTAAAGCAAATATCTCTTTAGTCCACGCGTGTATAAGAGAGGTATGATTGGACAAATAAGATTGGGAAATATAAACTTACCCCACATCGGAGCTGCTGTAAAACATTATTATTCTCAAAGATGGAAGGTTTAAGAAGATTGTTTGGCTTTACACAGCGTATGTAGTGTGGCTCAGTAGCATTTAGTGTCTCGAGCAAAGATTGAAGTTGTTGCTGGAAAGGTGAAAAAATGGAAATTAAATTAAGAATAGAAAACTATACAACAAGCTTCATCAAATAAAATATGCTGTTAAAACAGAAACACACCTTAAATCTGGTCCCTATTGATGAGAACTTGGATGATTTGGAGGTTTCTTCAGGTAAGGGGGGGAAGAGCCCTGAAACAAAGGAGCACTTAGAAGCACTCAACAGTGCTTGATGCTCCGCAACAACATAATCTTTGTTCTTGTCCAAGAAGAGTTCAGTTTGGTACGTAACCTAGAATAAAATTTACCACCACAGAGTTATAGAAAAGATTGACCAACTTATTTATTGAAAAAATTCATGCAGGCACTTCTGAAGAGCCTCTATGGGATAAAACACCAATGATAAGGGTACTTACATCACCAGCATAATGACAAATTGTGAAGTCAGTTCGTGACAATTTAGGCTTACTAAAGCGCTTATGGTCCCTAAAAGTTTGATATAGTTTCTGCGCAAAAGTATCATGCGTGGATCTTGGAAACATGCTACAAAATAAAACCAAGGAAACTATCACCTTCCATTCCACACACACAAAACATTTTTATAGACGGAGTATCTCGAATATTTGAAAAACTGATGACGAATACGTCTTGTAAATGCATACCAAGCCTCATCCAGAAGAGCAATGACACCACCAGGTTTCTGAAAGTAACAAACTTAATATTAAAGAAAAAACTCATGTTCACCATACCAATCAAAAAATGATTAATTGAAGCAATTGAAGAACAAGTATCACACTAAACAACTACAGAATCTGTTGACCAACGGCATAAATTATTATTTAAAGTAAAGACTTTTAGGCTAAGAATAAAAATCTACTTTATTTCCTAAACAAGGATCGTTTATGAAAATGAGATTTTTTTCATCAATACAGAAAAAAACTTAGATAAAAAGAACCTATGCTCCCCCGTTAGAAGTTTACAAAGGCACACCTAATTAGATTAAATATGAGTGTAGTAGTTACAAAAACGAATTAGATACAGAACACCAAAAAGAATATTGAAAATTCTTACAAACTAATAAGGAGAACTTTTCTTTTTATAGGAAATGGAAAATTTTGTATTCAAATCCTGTCACAAAATTTTGTATTAAACAATCATAAGAAACGCAGAGGAGAGGGCAAACAAACGTTTTACAAAATCTTGGGAATAATTTCCACGAAAGGGGAATGAAAACCTTAGGAATACACTATAAACATTTTTGTAAAATCTGCAGAAAAAATTCAACTTAAGTACTGAAAAGAAAGAAACTTTTGGGCACCTTCTCAATGAGATCAAGAACATCCTGATTATCAATAAAATCAATATAACTCCAGTTAATTTCTTCTTTTGTATATTCTTCTTGCTCCATCTTGAACACATGCTGTAAACAACATTCTTCACGTTAAATTTCAAGATCCAGGAAATTAAAGCAAAAAGGTTACCCAATTCAAGCTCCACCTGGTTGAAATGTTGCTGCAATTTCTCATTTGTCAGGTTAATACAGAATTGCTCAAAGCTGCATAGACCAATACATACTCAAAAACAAAGCCTAGAAAGAAAACAAAGTTGGTGTATCACAATAGTAAATGAAAAATGAAAAAAAAAACGACTAGAACCAAATGCATTCTAGATCAAGCATCCACAAAGCTGAGTATTGTTCTTCCAATACACTCTCAGGCATTTACTATTGGAGATCACTTTCCAGTCCACCTTACAATCGATCGGTTTGTTATTTCTGAAGGTTATTGTAATGAAATTTGGATGCACAAAATCCCATAAAAATAAGTTCTTTGTTTCATCTAAAGTTTTTGACGGAGGAGCAACACTGCTAACTGGGTGCAAAAGAGAGTTCCTTTTTCTCATTTTTCCATTTTTCCATCAATTGGTGGTCTACAGCAATTAGATTCTTCACTTGCTTACTCTGTTAGATGCTAGAACATGTTTTAAAGGAGTCAGAATTAGTGTGCCATTGCACTGATAAAGCTCATTATTCTTTGGAGCAACTTTATAAAGCAGAGCCAATATTACATGGCATCATGCCGTCAATATTTTCATTTGGAAAAATTGGTTGGAGAGAAAATATAGATCTTTTGATAACAAATATATATAATTGGAGGAAGTTTCAGAGGTCATCAGATCTTTTGATAACAAAGATATATAATTGGAGGAAGCTTCAGAGGTCACCAGATTTCCCGGTATATAATTGGTGTTACTCTGTAAAGTTTTTCTTTTGCAATTATACTTCTTTTTCTGTTAATTACATTTCTTTTGGGGCAGGGGGGTTTAAGCTCCTTCACCGCTGCATGGCTGGAACACTTATCTTTCCCCTCACCTTTTCCCCTCTCAATGGAACAGAATGTTGTTTCCTACCAATCAAATTATTGATAGAGGAGAGAGAAAATATGATCCACTAACAAAAGTTAAAATGAAAACGTCACATGTTATATGTTGCTAACAAAAGATGCATGAAATTGCTTGACGGGATTTCATCCTCCACTAATGATGAAAGCAAAAGCGTACCAGTTAAGCACCTGTTTGTCTTGAAACTCTCGAATCCATAGATATCCAGAACCCCAATTAAGCTCTTTGAATCAGGATCTTGGCCAATTGAGTTATTAATCGTATCAACAATCCTGGGTCCATGAAGGAAATGTTTAAAAGGGTCCGCTACATGATAGAAGCAACAATTGACAAATTTATATTAAAAAGTAATTTAAGAATCAAACACAAAACTCACCAATCAAATAATCTTGAATAAACAATTTTTGCTAAAGCATCCCTACTAAGAGTTGCAGAGTCTGGATCGAGACATTTAGTTATGGTTTCATCACGTGTAACTATCACACGACTACACATTGAATCTTCAAGAGCCTTCTCATCACACCTGTTCCAGAAAGAATACCAATTACAAGCCTTCAACTATCTTAGACACCACTTCACTAAAAATAGGAACAAGATGATTACATGAATAGTTCTGCTGCCATTTTGAGATGGAACCGAGATTTGTCATCCTTAGGTTCAGAGGAATCCACATCCTTCCCCTTTGCAAATTCAACATTGCCCAAATGAAGTACTGCAGCTACCACTCGAAATATAGCATCCTAAAAATACAAACCTCAAATCAATTGCTTCGTAGGTTATATCCACTGGCAAGTCGAAGGCTCAAGAGAAAAGAATACCTGGTCAGTTGTACTTATGCCAACAACATCCATAGCTTTCCTAGTACAAAGATATTCCTTGGAATCATCCACTCCATCAAGTTCGTAGCAATTAGATTGATTAAGATAATGAAATGTTCTTGGATTCCCTAATTTATACTTTTCAATTTCCTGAAGGAAAAAATAAACAATCAATTTCAAGGAGGTGAAAAAAACACCTCAGTACATTTAAAGGCGAGTTTACTTTAAACAAGCAAACAATAAAATAAACCATTGGTAAATGGAATGGACGTCAAACGAATTTCAACTCAACGAGTACCCATCAGTTACTTCCCAAATTTAAGAGGAAAAGAGCAAGTGAGAATAAAAGGAACTAAAGGGGACTGAAATATCCTGGAATGGAACTACGGTTGGGGCAATCCATATTTTATGAACTATAAACAGAGTTTTTTAAAAAAAAATTATGATAATTATTCAGATAGTGCAATAAATCTAAATCTAACCCTTCCATTTTCAAAATCAAAGTACAAATTGCCAGAGAACTTTATTATTCAAGTTGTAAGAAAGTTGCTTAGTAGATGACACTGAAGTAGGGGGGAAATCTTTCTAAAAGTGACCACTCATGTTTTTCTTTTCCATTTAGTGACTCGGTGTTTATCACAAATCATATACACCATACTTATTGCCTGAAATACATAACATGCCTTGGATTAGTACACAAGTACAGATAAACACAATTGTAGACATGGTAAAAGGGAGAAAATACAATAAAGAAAGCAATTAAAGATGACGATTAAAATAATACACAAAAAGAGGGGAAAACATATTTATGATTTTTTCTATTATAGAATTACCAACTTTCATGAGAAAATGAAAAAACAAAATTCGAGGGGAGACCCACAAAAAGACGAGCCTGATCAACACAAGGGAAGCATCCCGCAGAGGGGCCTTGAAGAAAGCCACATTCCACACATCCTCCGACACACTATCCCTTCTGAGGGACACTTTCCAATTCCTTTCCAACCAGATAAACCACAAAACAACAAAGAAAGTAGCCTTTCAAAGAACCCTACCCTTCCTCCTCCCCCTCCCCTGAAAAGTGAAAAGGGTGTCCAAAAAAATCCATATTCATGATGTGAGATGATGAGCAATTTACCTCTGATGGTGCAGAACAAAGCATATAAAAGCAATGATAATTCCTCTCAGGATCAGACACTTGGCAAACACGGGAACGTTCTAATAAATAAGTTCTAATAGCTGCTCCAGAGATTCTCCAACTCTGGTCAAATTGGATCTCCACAAATTTACCAAACCGACTGCATGTACACAGTAATCAACTCAGGAATCTTATTCCGTTAGAAAGAACATACAACAAAAAACTTGGCGGTTAGAAAATGGGGGGGGGACAGAAATAGGTTGCCCACCTTGAATTATTGTTTCTAACAGTCTTTGCATTGCCAAATGCTTCTAGAACAGGGTTGGACTGCCCATAGAAAATGTGATATAAAGATAAATTTGCCGCCTACTTCAGTTCAAAAGCTAAACAGAATGTCATTTCAAAAAATAAAAAGAAGCCAAACAGAAGGTGCTAAATTCTAAAGATGTAATTAGGAGGGAAAAACTATTGGCAACAATGTTACTATTAGGATGAATTTAACCGTTAAAACAAGTTAAGTTATCATGATGCAACTTGAGATTTCCTCTCCATTGTAAAATTACGATTTACATATGATAAACCATAAATCAAAGGAAGGTATGAGCCTAAATGTAAAAGGGAATCACAAATAATAGAATTATAAAATAGTTCTATCGAATGATTGAGCCTCCAGGATTAATGATAATTAACAAACCAGTTACAAGTCCATACCTCTAGTACTTGCTGCTCTACAGAACGTTCACCAGTTGCAGCCTTCCCTCCAACAAAGGCAAGATAGCGCATAAGCATCTTTGTACTCTCCGTTTTACCAGCTCCACTTTCCCCGCTAACTAAAATTGACTGGCTGATACACTCATTAACCATCTGTCTGCATTTTTCATCATTTTTAAATTTGCATGAAAAAATAAAACATTAAATTATTTAAAAACGCATATATATAATATGTGGGAGTACCTATAAGCAGAATTCGCAATGGCAAAAGGATGCGGGCTCAGCTCACCTAAAGCTGCACCTTTATATTGATGCATAATGTGACTATCATATAAATGAGGAAGTCTTCGAAAAGGATTTACGGCTATTAGTATACCTCCAGTATAGGTCTGTGGAATTATAAAGAAATTTTAAAACTAACCAGGTTAATACTTCAACTTAATCATAAAGATGCATTATAAATAATAGCTACAAGGCTTTTTAAAAAAAAATAGGAAACAGAGAAAACATATTCAAATCAACAAAAGAGAGATAGCCTAGGGGCCAGGTAGAGAGAACCCCCTTCCAAAACAAAACTACATGATAAGAGCCTTTCAATCATAAATAATCATCAAGAGGTTGTAGTTACAAAAGAGCCAACAACCGCACTTCTCAACCCTTTGCACGCAAGGGACAATTAGAGTATCAAGAACAGAGACACCACAAAGCAACAAAGCCCCCACCCCAGAGTAATGAATTTGCTAAGATCCAGGAAAGAGTAGTGACTCACATAAATTTCATTAGCATCATAACGACATTTTAAGTTTTGTAGAAGTCCTGGCTCGTGTAAATAAGCTAGTTTTGTCATATCATCCACACCACATGATGGAAATTCAGGGTCCTTCGGATAGACATTTGATGATTTGACCTCAACCTTTAAAAGAAAGAATCATAACCGTTAGAAATGGACCCCGCTGTTTGTTTTTATAAGCAAAGAAGCACAATAAATTGCAAGTTAAGACACTATTTCAACTTATTGGCATTAAACAAAGAATGATAGGATTGTTGTCCTAATTGTGTTGAAAAGAAAAAAAAAATGAAGCCAACAAACATCATGGCTGCGACATTAATCATCATGGTTTTTGAACAAATGAAATAACAAAAGGAAAATTGAAAATAACTTTCAACAAGTGTAAGAATTCCTTTTTTGAACAAAGATCATCAAATAGCTCTAAAAAACCTTTTTTCAAAAAAACTCACCCAATCAACACCTTGGCATTGACCATTCAAAGCACAAAGCAGAGCTTTATGTATGTATAGTAATATAGGATAAACGTATAGAAAAAAGAAGACTTAACTCTGTTAAAAACAATTCTGACCGACTAGTCAGCAGTATGTAACAGTTTAACACAGCAAATCGAGAGTAACATCCTGCGAAGTATCACTTACCGTATTTCCTGATGAACAGAGTACTCTGATATCTTGACCATTAACTTCCACTACTTCCCCATCTAACCAGGCTACCTCAGGATCCTCAATCCAAACAAGAGATCCAACCGCTAGGTTTACTTGGCCAGCCTGTCAGACAAGTAAGATGTTTAATGTACTGAATAAATAGCAGGGTCCTCCATTGAAGTGCCAATACGAGCATATAAAATGGCATTGCATGCTAAACATGCAAAATTATATGTCAACAGAAAGAAAGAAGTCACCCTCTCTTTTTTTAATTCAACAGCATTTGAAGAATGAAGTCACCCTCTTTTTTTTTTTAATTCAACAACATTTGAAGAATGAAGTCACCCTCTTCATCAACCAAAAAGAGAAAATTTGCATTTGACAAAAGAGAAAAGTAAAAAAGAATAGTGACTCTTAATGCATATATGTGCACAGAAAAATGTATCAAACAACAAGTTCAAACGTAATACTTGACACTGCCATTAATGATATCTGGACTGATATAGCATCACAAAACAAATGCATACAAATCAAATTACAGTGTTGAGGACGAAAACCAAACGGTTAAAATTTAAAAATTCCATTTAAGCTTGATGGAGCTTGGAGTTGGGTCCAGTCAGCTAAACTAAGGGCAAGGAATTGAGTTCAATAAGTCATAAAAATTGAAGTGGAAGAAAAGGGGAGCAAATTGATCAAAAAGAGATACCATTGTGGGGCAAACTCGATCAGCCACGGATCCAAGGTGTGGAGGTAGCGAATCCCAAGCGCCTGTTTAACGACGAAAAATCAATATCGAATAACATCACACGAAAGAAGCATTCTTGGGATTTCTCCCCATCCCAACAGGCTCAGAACGGAAGCGGATGAAAAGGGATGAGCTCTGGCAGGCGTGTCATTGACGTCGTTGGTTCGAGAAAACATGAAAATGGGATTGAAGAGAAGAGTTTCAGTAGAGAAGGAGGTGGGATTGGGAGAAATTTGATTGAAGTCGGGAGGGGTTGGAGTTGGGAAGTTTAATGTGCCGACAATGATGAGGCAATGGCAATGGCAATGGCAATGGCAATGGGCAATGAAGGTGTGCCGTCGGCGGAAATGGGGTTGCTCCGGCGAGGGTTGTGGGATTGGAAGAGAAGGGTTTGGGGACAGAGAAGAGAAATGAAAGCGTGATTGTTCCGGCGGGTAGAAAGCGGGTGGCGTCCAGGATTTGGTCGAATAATAAAGCTGCTACATCTAAACCGAAATGTAACGCCCCCAACAATATTTCTCTTAACTATATTTTCTTATCAAATTTTGTCCTTTTCAGGAAATATCTATTTTCTCCATCATCAAAATCTATCTATATATATTATATTATATATACATTAATTATGCCTTTTCAAAATATATATATATATATATACACATTAATTATGCTTAGGGGTCCCTGAAAGGATGGATAGATTTGGAATTTTATTAATTTTTTCTCCTCATAGATTTTGTAATTTTAAAAGTGCTTATGTTTCTCTAAATTTTTTTATTTTGTATCGAATAAATTTTTATTTATATTAAACATCTTTTAGAATTTATTAAATTATTAAATACTTAATTATAAAGTTGTGGTTTTATTAGGTACGAACTTCAATTTTATGAAACTTATTCGATATGTAATAAAATAAAAATAAAAATTTATTAGATACAAAATTAAAAGTTTTCCGGTTAAATGTATGATTTTGGCTTAAACAATTTATAAAAATGTATACATTTTTTAAAATGAATTATTATGAGCTTTAAATCACTTTTCAATAGCGTAGCTTAATTAGCATGAAAATGAGTTAGATTCGAAACTCCTCATCCTGAAATGTCAAGATCCAACTACTAGTTTAATAAAAATAAAAAATCCAACCTACCAGCGCATATCTCAACAGATTTGTCTATGAATCAATTAAACAAACTCCTATACGTATGCATTATTTAATATTGGTGTTCATACTTATTTTGCATTTTAATCCAACATTTGTTTTCAATATTATTTAAAGAAGGTACATGCCAACAAAAGCATAGTTTGAGGTTTTCGTACGGATAATCTATTTTTCTAGGCATTAATGGCATTTGACCTGACATTTCAAAATAACGAAATATGACCTATTCTGATATGGTGATGCGCGCAAAATGACTCATAAGGGCAATATGAAGCAGTATTTATTGTTTTGTTCACGCTCTCGTATGCGGAAACACTCTCGCTCCGTTGTCTCGCTCTCGCTCAAATGGATGACCGAAAATATAAAAAAAAAAATGACAAAGAAAAAAGTCAGAGAAGAGCTGGAGTATCAGAGATAGAGCGAGTCAGCGAGAGCGAGAGCGAGTCAACTGTAGTGCGATTTCTGTTGTTCTTTTTTCTTTTCATCATAATTTTGACAACTTCATTACTATCATGAGCGAAAGCGAGACTTGAGCAAGAGCGAGAACGAGACTTGAGCGAGAGCGAGAGAGCTAAAGCCAGAGTATAATGCCCTTGCGGCAATTTGGACGAAATGCACAGTACAAAAAAGGTCATATGTCATTAATTTCAGAACATGGGTCAAATCACATCACATTAATGTGGCAATTTTCTCGCATAGTTTAATTGACATAAATATATGTCTCATGACCTGTCATGAGGTTCGAATCCCTCAAACGGCTTCTTTGAACTCAACAAGAGCTCAACTCAAAGTTCTTCACTCCCTAATGTCATTGAAATTTAATAATGACAATGGTAGATGAGTTTAAATTACAAATTCAATTATTTTCGTTTGATAACTATTTGGTTTTTAATTTTTAATTTTTGAAAATTAAACTTAAAAACACTACATCTACATATGAGTTACTATGTTTTCTCATGTACTTTGTACCTATGATTTAAAAAACTAAAAAAATAGTTTAAAAAAATTTATTTATTTATTATTATTATTTTGAAATTTGGCTAAAAACTTACCTGGCATCTCAATAAAGATGGACAAATTGTAGAGAACATGACAAGAAGTTGTGAAAGAACAAACATGATTTTCAAAACACGAAAAATCAAATGGTTATCAAACATGACCTAAACTTTATGTTCATGTCTAATAGGTCTCTAAACTTTAAGAAATATGTAATAGGTCCATAACTTTCATGAAATTATAAATTTTTATCTAATACATCATTGACATATTAAAAAAATAAATAAAGTTTTAAGTAACTATTTGATACAAACCTAAAAATTCAGGAACTAAACTTGTAATTCAAAAAATAAAAATAAAAAATAAAAATAAAGTCCACAAGCGACTATCTGATACAAACCTAAAAATTCAGGAACTAAACTTATAATTCAAAAAAAATAAAAATAAAGTCCACGGGCAGATACAAACCTAAAAATTCAGAAACTAAACGTGTAATTAAAAAAAAAATAATAATAAAGTCGAGGAGGAACTACATTGCTCTAACGATTGATAAGAAGGAAACCCACAATCAAATTATGGCTTTGTTGAGTTGGGATGATATTAATCAAATATTGTGTTTCATTCACAGAATGATAATTTGCTATCGATAATTCTCAAAGAATCAATGGATGAAGTGTGGGTCCCACTAACAAACCATATTAATTATTTGTCTCATGAAGCTATCTGAATCTAAAGTCCTGTCAATTGTCACGTGGCACTGTAGATAATATTCGCAGATTACGAGGGTAATTTTGGAAGTTCGGCTAAAAAAAAAGGCACTTTTGCTCCAACAATCCCGGCAATTCGCGGATTTCTAAGATGAAACCCTCACGAAGATCAACGGTTCAGATCTTCCCCTGCCCCACTGGCCATTTTTTCAGTTGAGATTGCTCCAACCTCCTCGGGATGCCTTTCTAGTTGCATTTCTTTTTGTTTTTTGTTTTTATTTATTTTCTGCAAAATCTAAAAAAAACTTCAAATTTAGAAAAATTAAATTAACAAAAAAAAAAACCCGATCACGTTCTCTTGCAACTTGCGTGGCCCAGTAACGGTAAGAGTAAGACCATATTGAGTGCCATTTATTTTTGTTGTTTGTTTCTTTTACAGAAATTCTTATTAAATAAAATGCTGAAAATAGATATGTTATCATTTTTATATTTTTACTAAAATATCATATTATGTGGTTTTATAAATAACACGTAAAATGCGATGGTTGGTTATATTGTTAAAATTTAGTTTTTTTTTTCCTGTTATGTTATTCGAAATTATAATAGAGTGGGTGAAGTATGGTTATTTGAAATTTTTCTGTTGATTTGAGGATTTGTAAAGTTAATGTTATTATTCATGTTTAAATAAATATTAATGATTTTATAATTTGAAAAAAAAAGAATAACAACTTCATTTTCAAATAATAAACTCCCAAAATATTTGAAAGAGCTACCTTCAAACAAACTTTACAATGTCTTTTTATAAGAAAAGTGTTTTGAAAGCAATGGACGATCTTTTAATTTTTAATTTTTTTAATTTGTTGTTCTTGCTTCCAAAATTAAACAAATTCATATACAAGTTAGGTTTTTTCTAAATTTTTATAAATATTTGATTTCAATTCAAATTCAAAAGTGAAACAATTAAATCATAGCATATATACCCAATTTGATATTCAAGTGAATTTCCTTTAGTACAAAATCCATCATTTTAGATACTTTAATAAGGTGGGTCAAATCATGATCTTCTTTCATGAATTCTAATTATTTATGTATTATTATTATTATTATTATATATTTTCGAGTTAGAAGTCTAGACGATAAAAAAGTAAAAATTTTTATTGCAAGAGGTTGGATTCTCCCATGAAAGAGAGATTTTTCACAACTCATCTCATGCTCATCCTTGAATAAATAAGGAAAGACAAAAATAAATGAAATTTAAAATAATTAATTTTCGGTAATCGAAGCTAAAATTCATTAATTCTTCTTGTTTTCATTCATTCCAAGTGTATTCTTCACGGTATCCACAGCACCTTGAGCCATATTCATCATCTGCTCTCCAGTCTGCAAATTAAAAGTCACACCTTTTTTTTAAATACATAAAATGATTAACGAAATTTATAAATATTAATAAAATATTAGACGCGAAAAATAAGATTTAAGAGATTGTTTGAGACACGAGTTATAATAATCTAGACTAAATAAATAACCTGTTGGAGAAAACTAGAAGTTTCTTGCTTGGCTTCCTCGGCAGACTCCTTGCAAGATTGGGCAACATCAGTTGCCTTATCCTTTGCCTGGTTTGCTGCTTCTTTCCCCGATTCGATCCATTCTTCTGTCTTAGCCTTCAAGACACGCATTTTCATCAAATTTTAGTCCAAAAACATTTTTTGCATTTGTTCAAAAGTAACATATTCAACAATTCTCGTCAAATACGACAATGTGAAATGTCATGGAGTTCACCATTCTTGAATTGCATTCTAATTTTTTAACCTAATATTCGGTGGGACTTCACAAACTCTAATTATTCCATATAGTACAGTTCATATCTCTAATAAATTGTGAAACTTTTCAATATGAGATCCTCGATAAACGAATTTTGAGATCGTTTTCGATACCATTATTGATTAAACGATAAGATTAAATTTATGGAAAGATGAAATACCTGGGCTTGACCTTGGGCTTGGCCTTCCTTGAAGGATTGTTGCATGCTAGACATGATTTTTTAAAGTAATTGACTTGATTTTATTTTTCTTCTGGTTTTTGTTTCAAGTACTAGAAAGCTTTTTTTCTTTTTCTTTTTGTTTTTTTAATGATGCCTTGCTTTTTACAGTATGATTTTGAGATGAATTTATAGAATAAATGATTGGACCTAAAAAGTTATAGAGTAACCGTTATATCTAAAAATTTGGATCTCATTTGCATACGTGGCAGTTTTTGATTGATGCGCCTCGGAAAATTCGTATTGGCCTACTGAATCTTTCAAAAAGTGGACGGAGTCAGTGTGGGCATTTGGCCGACATGTCGTATCAACTTTGTCTATGTTTGGTAAAGTTGGTTTCTTTTTCATGTGAAATTTTATTATAAATAAACAAATAAAATTGAACCCACCACCATAATTTATGAAATAAAGTTTGGGAGAAAAAAAAATTCAAAATTTACTATGAATTTGATAAGATGGTATAGTTTTTATAATAAACTTTCAATTTTATCTAATTACACCTTGAAGTCAAATAAGTGGTGAAATATTTGCATTCAACTTAAAAAGGCGTTTTAATTTTTTTAAAAAAAAATTATTAAGTGAATTCCATGAATTATGTAGGTTATAAAATTGATGAGATTACAAGATAAAAAAAAAAAAACATCATAGTTAGATTTTAGTTCAAATTTGTGAATTTTGATAAAGTTATTTAATAGTCAATTTGTGCCTTGATTGAGCTTAATTTTTTTGTAAAGCATGATTTCATTGCTATTAGTAAGTTTTATTCGTTTATTTCAACTAACAGATTAGATATTATAAGATCAATATGCATTACAAGGGGAATTTTGCAAGATAAGATTGTCATTGCTTTAACCATTTTTTATTTTTAATTTTTGAGTTTAATGAACTTTAGAGATGAAGAGTTTCGAACCTATGACCTCTTGATCATAAGCTCATACAAATGTCAGTTGACCTACGCTCTTTTTAGTTATTATTTTAACTAATTGAACTATACTAAGATTGACAAACTATAATTATGGTTAAACCAAGGAAACCTAAATTCATGATTTAACTTTAAATTTTCCTTTCACACTTAATAAATGATAGATGTAAAAGTGAAAATGATCACAAGACATGAATGAAAGAAAGTTGTAAGGGTTTTTTTTTTTTTTTTGGTTTTTTTTAAATGAAAATGAAAGTTGTAAAGTTAGTAAGTAGAGAAAAACCGGACTCTCGTGATAAAAGCGATGTGGGATGGGCCTCGCCGCCTTTCATGGACTTGCGGGCTGCACGTGATCTGCTTTCCTTTCAGTCAAAGCTACACATATTTCTCACAACTTCATGTTAAAGAGATTCAAACAACATTCATAATACCAATCGCGATCACAAAAATTGAAACTTAAATGTTCTTTTTCTTTATATATGTACATATATATGTGTGTCAAAATATATACGATCCAATTTATCGTAATCGATTAGTTAACATGTTGGTAAAACTAATCGCATCGGAGCGTTTCTGCGGTCAAATTCAATTTTCATTTGATAAATGCATTGCTTGCAAAGTATGTGTACGTGTATGTTATATATATATCTTTTAGTTGAAAGTACGTGTTAATTATGCTGAACTATGAACTGAATTGATAATCCATATATGTTAATTTGTTGAACTATGTTAAAAAATTAAAAGTGTATTCAACTAGATGCAACAAAACATTTTAATTATTACATATATATGTGTTCTTAAAAAAATAAAATAAATTATACATATATACATGTATATCTATATTAATGATCACATAAATTTATATTTCAGTTCGTAGATAAATAAATGAATATTTAAACATTTCATACCCTCCTGAGTTATAAAATTTTATAGAATACTGTTATACTTCAAACACAAACTATATAAAATATAAGAATTAAATGATCAAACTATATAAAATATAAGAATTAAATGATCGAAAGTTAATGGACCAAGTACGACTAAATTAGTATTTAAATCAAAATAGATAAAAATCTCTTCTTATCTTATACGAGAGGAAAGGTTTTCTTCGTATGTATAACAACAAATTTCCCATATCATAAGGATAGAAATTACAAAGATTCCCATTTTTCCATAGCTGCATCAAACTAAAAACCAGAGAGCTACAGAAAACGCAGAGCAAAGTTAAACACAGAGACGAGACCAAACCGCCATTATTGAACCTATTCATCAACTATGGAGTATACAACTACAACACTATAATAACGAACCTTTTTTTCTTTTAATGCATGAGAGCAACAGCAGCCTCTTGAACCAAAGGTTGAGTAACATGAACAAAATGCTCAGCTTCCCTCTCCACTTGCTCCCAGCACTTATCTGGATTCTTCCCTTCCTTCATCTTCTTTACAAACGCCACAAATTTCCTCCAATTCTCAGCCTCAAACAGGTGAGGATTCATTCTCAGATACGTGAAGGCACACATCTCTGTCTCCTCTGAATCTTCATCGCCATAGAAAGAGGAAGCTTGGACGATCTGCTTATGAGCGAACTCGTCATACCGAGGCAGAGCATTTTCGCCTGCAAGAGGGACTTGGGCTTTGTGGGTGGCTTGAGCGACCTGCCGGACAAGCTTCTCAGGGGAGCAGAGGGCGTCCTGTGGCTGCTCGTGGTCGCGCATTTCGATGCAGGTGAAGTTGAAGATGGCGCCATGGCGAGCCAGCATTTGAGCAATTGGGAGATAGCCATCATGGTACCGTGTGTTGTAGTAGCCTGCTGTGAGCTCTGGGGCGTGTGAGCGGTGGCCATAATGCCAATGGATTCCAGCTATCTTCACTGATATCTTGACGCCGGTGTTCTTGAAGGTTGAGGTGGCTGCGGTGAGGATTCTATCGCCGTGGTCTAACAGCATTTGGGAGTACCAAGAGAGGAAGAATTCACCGTAAGTCGAGTTCCAGCCACCGCCTTCTTTTCGGAAAAATGGGGTGTCTTCTGGCCAGCTGTTGTAGCTTCCGGCATCTGTTGGACCAGTGCTTCCCCATTCTGGTTTACCAGCAGCTTCAGCAGCAGCTTTTAGACTACTCAGCATATACTGCACATACCATTACAAATGTTAGACTAACAGTCACCAAAAAGTTATCATTATACTACAACAGTGAGATTTGGATATTAGCATATCAATAATACATCGTGATATATTTTGATGTTTCATATACTTGAGATTTGAAAGTATCACAAACCTCAAGAATGGACATTTTACATGTTCTATTACTATTTACTACTAAGCCAAACATACAACTTGGAGAGAGTTAACTATCTTCTATAGATGACGAACAGATGAAGAAACAGGAAGTTAAAAAGCCACCTTATCAAAGCATTGGAAGGCTCCAATTCCTGGAAATCTCCATGTCCCATCTTGCTCGGGGTAGGATGGATAACGAAGTTCACCAGCAGGGCCCATTCCCACTTGGATTTCCTAAACCAAAACAACAAAATCCAGGCAGTTCAGCTACTATTCACATCAATTCAGAAAGTGAATTCATAATAAAGAAGTTGCAGATAAAGCAGAAGGAAATTGACAAGGGTTTTACCACAATGGTGTCATCAAGAAGGTGCTTGAAGTTGTCTCTGAAAGCGCGCATGAAGTCTGCATAACACTGAACAGGCGTTCGGCCTTTAAGAACAGGAAGGTTGTCGCATCCCAATGATATGTATTCATAATTCCTTCTCCCCCATTGATCAGTGTACGCAAGGTCTGGATCTTTATGAATCTCTTCCACCACCCATTTAGGCAAAGGAATACTGCACCCAAATAAGAAAGAACACCATATCATTTCCAAACCTCACCCAAAATTAGCACTGCAGAAAACAAAATTGTCACCAAATTCCTAGCTAAGAACCAGTGATTTTTTAGTTCGTTTATACTTGTTCAGAAGGCTAAATATATGTTATAATTCCTGAAGAACATCTCAAATTTATTTAACAATTTTCAATTATATTATCTCCTTCAAAATTGAACTATGATGAGATGATAAACTTATCTGATACTAGTGAAATTTTGAAGAAGAATTTAGCCAGGAGTAAGGATTCTAATTCTTCCTCCAAATTTGCAGAAATCTTATCATTTCCTCTATGGAGTGCCCTAATTCTCAGTCTAAAGCATATACTTAGTCTAACACGAATTATAATCATCCCTAAACAGTTTTTCATGTTCGATTGCAACAGAGAAACAGGATTCATGGAAGTCCAGTTTAGCAAGCGATTCCTTCACAGAAATACTTTAGCAAGTGCCTAACTAAACTAAAATTATACGAATCTTGTAACGAAAACGAAGATGGAAAAAGGTAAAGGCGCTTACGTGACAGAGTCACCAACGTTTCCACCACATTGATGGAAGGACATGACGGCTTGGACTTTGAGGCCATGCTTTTTCGCCATTTCCAGAAGCTCCGTGTAGCCTCCCCAGTTGTACGAACCCGGCGAGTCCCTCTCCACCAATCCCCACCACACGTCCATCATAATCCCCTCAACTCCGGCGCTCTTCAGCGCCTGTAAACTCGCGTTCATCGCCTTCCTCCGATTCACCGTGTTCCCCATCGTCACACTGTCCAACGGCATCATCACGTACACCGGCACTCCTTTCCCGTTCGCTTTCTCACCTCCTTCTTTGTACTCCCTCACCTCTGTCGGCGCCTCCACGTCCGTCGCGAACGCTTGGCACGCCACCGACAAATCCGGCCGTATTCCTCCCAGCACCGGCGATCTGCACGGACTCACCGGCGGCGACAGCGCGTCTACTCCGTCCGTTCTCTGCACTCTGCATCTTAGAGCCGACGCCGGCGACTTCCTCAGCACCGTCGTATTAATCGCTGCCGCCGTTTCACCGGCTGAGTTGTTACTCGTTTCTGAGACCACCGGAGTTCCGGCAAGCGCGCCAATCTGATGCGTGATACTCAACGCCATATCTAGTAAAATCAAATTCAAAGTGAAATTAAAATACGAATTCCAATTTCTATGAACAATTCTAGAACCTTAAAATCTGTTCTTATGATTTTTTATTTTGTATATTGCAATTGACTTCAAGACGAGTCGGTCGATCACATATATATAGAGCGCTTGGGTTGGATAAAAAAAGCAATCTATGATTGAACCATTAATCTTGCAACACGTGTCGCTCAAGACACGTGGCGGCAAAGCGGGCCAGTGGAGGAGGCGACGGCTACGATCACTCGACGCACGTGAAGATGGACGGTGAGATTTTCCAATACGAGAAGCTTCCAAGAAATCGGCTTTCAGAGTTCGTCTTCCTAACCAATTGCTTTGTGACACGTGGATCTTTACGTGTTGCGCTTACTATTTTCTTTCTTAATTTACAAGGCAAAAGAAAAAAAAAAAGAAAAAAAGAGAGAGTTTTATTTTTATTTTTTTAAATAAAATAGAGAATTTTATTTAAATAAAAGAATAATAAAAATAAGACTAAATAGATGTACCAAAAAATTCTCATAGGTAATTCTTACAAACCGTTTATGTATCAATAAATTATTATTTCGTTGATATAATTTAACATATTTTTGTCCATAAAACTTTGAACATAAACTTTCAACATCTTTTATCTCAAATAAGAAATATATATTTTAACCTCTACAGTATTAAATAACCATTTAGTTTTTAAGTTTTTAAAAGACTATAAATACTATTTTTATATATGAATTTTCATGTTTTTTATATACTTTTTACGAATATTTTCAAAAATCAAGTCAGGTTTTGAAAAAAAATAAAAATAGTTTTTATTTTTGGAATTTAGTTAGAAACTCAAATGTTTCGTTAAAAAATAAATATGGAGAGCATGGTAGAGAGGATGAAAATGATTGAAGAGAAATTACGAGAAAACAAACATAATTTTAAAAAAATAAATAGTTATCAAACGAACCTAAATTACGGATATAATGTCTCTAAATTTTTTTATCAAATATTCTTTGATACAAAGAAACTCAACCATACTTTAGTAAAGTTGGGGTTTTTGTATGGAAGACCATTTTTTAACATATTTAATGTGAAATGACGAATTTCGCATATAATGGCGATCTATTACGGCGTGTGAATGCGCCCAAAATTACAGAAGGGGCATCCTGCATTCGAGCAAGTGTTCACATTATCTGCTATTTCATCAAAGTGTAAGCGTTACAACAAAAATAAACGTGAGCGAGTGAGAGTGAGCCGTGAACGCTCGCTCCGATGAGGGATGTCTTTTGGTGTAATTTTACGCGCATTGCCACATCAAAATAAGTCATTTTTTCATTATATCTGAGCTTCATGTCATTTTACATTAAATATATTAAAAATGGGTCTTCCGTACAAAAACCACAGTAAAATTGAACACACAAAAAAATAATCTATTTCATCAAAGTGATATTTTCAAACATATTTACATGTTTAATATGTTAATAAAACAATAATTTAATGACATATTAATATTAATTTTAAAACTGATTTAATTAAAAAAAATCAAATATTTGCGGTATAGAGTAGAGTTAAGTATTAAAAACTTGAAAATTACCTAAATAAGTGCATTGAATTTCAGCCTAATAATTATATAATATGGATATAGTAAAATCAGGTGTGAAGCCTAATAATTATGTGCGAAACCCATAAGAGCCACATGATTAAGGTATGGCACATTTGGCCGGTGATGAAGGGTTGTGGTTTTCTTGATGTAAGGAACCATTAATTTGTCACCCATCAATTCGAAGTGAAAAAAAAAAGTTTATCATTCAATTTTTTAATTTAAAAATATTATTTCCACCCATGAATTCTTAGATTTTCTTATCTATTTTTTATCTATGTTTTCAAAAATCAAGCTAATTTTAGAAACTAAAAAAAGTAGTTTTCAAAAATTTATTTTTGTTTTTGAAATTTAGCTAGCAATTCAAATGGTTCTTCAAGAAAGATGAAAATCATTGTAGATAAAATGAAGAAAAACTGTAAAAACACGGATAATTTTAAAAAACCAAAAACTAAAAATCAAATGGCTATCGAAGACCCTAAATGATTCATTTTTCCTTTCACGTTGTATTTTCATCCTTCAACACTACTATATTTGGTACAAATATTATTATTTTAAGGTTAAAATACCATTTTGGTCCCTGTACTTTGAGAATTGTTCCATTTTGGTCCATGTACTTTCAAATGTCCAATTTTAGTCCATGTACTTTTAATAAAGCTTAAAATTGGTTCTTACCATTAGTTTATTGTTAATTTTTTTTTTAAAAAATAGTCTCTATTAGCACTTTTCCCTACCAATTTTGAAAATATGTTCACATTGTGCCTTTTATTGTATTAAAATTATTATTATTTTGTAACTAATTTTGATAAAAATTAACTTCCAATTTATCATAGGGACCAATTTTAAACTTTATTAAAAGTACAGAGACTAAAATTGGACATTTGAAAGTATAGGGACCGAAATGGAACAATTCTCAAAGTACAGGGACCAAAATGGTATTTTAACCTTATTTTAATCATTAAAGTTAATTTATTGTAAATTATTTTCACAAAATTGGTATAAACATTTTTTTGGTTAATTTAACTTAATAATTAAGATATTATTCGAAGTCGCGAATAAAAAATTTTAGATCTCATTTGATAAACAATTGGTTTTTGAAAATTAAACCTATACATACTACTTTTCACTTATGGGGTTCCTCAATTTGTTATCTACATTTTACATATGTTTTTAAAAACCAATTCAAGTTTTGAAAACTACTTTTTTGTTTTTATATTTTTTTTTTTTTTTTTTTTCAAAACTTAGTTTGGTTTTTTGAAATTATATGTAGAAAGTAGATAAGAGAACATGGAAACCCACGGGTGAAAATAGTGTTTATAGGTTTAATTTTAAAAAACTAAATGGTTATCAAACGGGTCCATAATTTTCATAAACTTATTTTTGTTTTTGGAATTTAACTAAGAACTCATATATTTTCTTAAAAAAGATGAAACTCATAGTAGAAAAATGATAAAAAAAAAAAAAAAATACAAATTTTCAAAAACTAAAAGGCAAATGATTATCAAACGAAACATTAAGTTTTTGAATATACTCAAATATTTGTTAAGTGATCAATCAACAAAATATGAGAAATTAGATTCAACAATTTTCTAGATGCCACATTACCATTTTGTTTCTCTTATAACAAGTAGAGACGAAATTATATATTTAACCACCAAAAGCAACTTCAACTTTTCGTATATATATATATATTTGTGATTTCAACAATATTTGGAGATTGTAGAATTCGAGCCTCTGACTTATTAGTCGAGTATATAAGCTAATTACCTCTAAACTATATTCACTTTGACAATTTTTTCTGTGTTCGTGTTTAATAATTGATACAAAATTAAATTGAAAAAAAAAAAGAGAATCGGAATAAGATATGAGAATGACATTAATTGTCCAAAACAATAAAAACAAGTGAAGACTGAAGATCATCAAATTAAATCTATTAATAGGCTTAAACATGTGAGTCTCAAAGGAACCGTGTGGAGAGATACCTCTTTTGTTTTTAGCCTTTTTACCTTCTATAAAACCTTTTTTCTTTTGTGGTCCTAAATTGTTGCATGTGAAAATAATAATAATAATAATAATAATAATAAAACTTTAAACTGTGTCGTTTTATCTCATAACTATCTAACCATTTAGCAATTGATATGGGCTATTTTTTTTTCTTTTTATGACTATTTTTAAAATCAATATATATCTAATATATAGCTTGACCAATCGATTGTTAATTGATTAACTTAAATAATTGGTCTGGTCATGACATTAGATCATTTACTAAGAAGTTAGATGTTTGAATCTCAAATTCACACTATTGAAGTTTTAAAAAAATTATTATTTAACTAGCCTTTTTTGAGGAAGGTAACGAAGAGGCTCACGTCATTGATAAATTGACATCGTGTCGAACTGTTATACAACTCTTAACTTCATATATTATCATTTTATTAATATTAAAAAATTGTGAATGCTTAGATTAAAAAAAGCTCAATACATAAGAATGAAATTAAACTTGAGGACTAGACAACGAGTGTTCAAAAAAATAGGTGACTCGAACAAATCGATCAACCCAATCCAATACATACGATTTGGGTTGGGTTATCAACTTGTTTGGTTGAGTTGGTTAATGGGTTCACTTGAAATTAATTTGAGTTGACCCGAACCAACTCGAACTAATTATTAATTGAAAAAATATTTTTTTTACCTACTATACAATGATATATACATGTATTTATTTTATTTTTATTTAATTTCATAATTTTTTATTCTTTAATAACTCTTAAAAATATATTTTTAAGTGATGTAATTTTTCATATAATATAAATTGAAACAATTGGCTAATTTTTAATTCAATGTTTGAAAATAAAATAAAGTGGATAATTTACATATTAACATTTTACTTTTTCTTGAAACAAAAAATTTGAATAAATGACTCAAACAACACGACCAACCCAATCCACACGTTTCATAATTGGGTTAGGTTGAGTTGATTATTTAATAAAAGTTGTTTGAGTTAAAGAAATTTACAATCTGAATAATTGAGTTGGGTCTAAAAAGTGTCTTAACCCTATCCAACCCAATTCATGAACATCACTAGGATTAGATTGGAAAACACTCAAATAATAGAGAGTAAAACACATTTAACCATTTTTTATTGTAAAAATATAACATTATAAATAGTACTATGAAGAAATTCGAAATTTTAACTTATAAAAGATGATAAAAGACTTAAATGTGATATCCTCAACCTATATATAAACTAACCGATCAATTTGTGATATCCTCAACCAAAAAGTCGAAGGTTAAGAACTTACATAAAAAGTTTAAATATTGGCAGGTGGCTATGCCCATATTCTTATTTGATTCCTCTGACATGATCTTTCTATTTTGGGAGCATTGACCTATCACAACAAATTCAAAATTTTCAAAGCACCAAAATTCACAATTTCCCTAAAACTTTTGAAAAGTTTCATAACGCCGTCCAAAATTGCACTTACCAAACCTTCCCAATCTTTATTCTTCCATTTGTCTCTAGGATTTAATGAATAACCAAACTCCCTATTCATTTCCTTTTATAGCAGTTTGGCACGTAGTTCCTAACTCTGGTTAGCTCATCATAATTTTTTTGCACGGTTTTGTAATATAGTTGATTGCTAATCTTGATGTCTACGTAAGTCATGACTCAAATTATCTATTCATTACTTCCCAAATGACCTTTTGAAATTTTGATTGCAATTTCTAACTTTAGTGAGCTTCTGTGGTGATCTTCGCAGGATTTAGCAATGAAGCCGATTATTGATCTTAATTACTCTCTACTGCACTTTTGATACTGTAGTTCCTAAATCTTGTTAGCTCGTGGCATGGCTATCTCGTGCCCAATCTTGCAATAAAATTTATGGTTGTACCTATGTTAGTGTTAATTATGGTTAGTAACAAGAATTATGTTATGTGGATAATATATATCAATTCTATCAAATAAACTTTGAATTTTTCTTTAATCTATTCACTTAAATTTTTAGATCTAGGGATAATTTAACATATGTATTAAAGTAGTATAAGTACTAAGAGGTGGTCTTTATATTCATTTGCATATTTGCAATGTTATTTTCTCTCCCATTGATAGTAATTCATAAACTCATATTGCATACCAATGGCTAGCTATATTTTTTTTCTTAACTTTTTTTATTTATTTATTTCTCATTTTGCTAATTAATTTAGTTTTGACAGATGGGTTTCCCTTTCATGTAAATGACAATATTAAGTTACCACCAAAGTTTTCAAATTCATTTTGTTACAAGAAGTTCAATAGGGACCTTTTAGGTCTTAATTATTGATTTTTATATATATATATAAAAAAAAAATCCATCAATCTAAGTTGCTTAATCTAGCTAAAGCGAGATTTCATTTTTTGCAACATGAAATATACCGTTACTTCTTTTCTATTATCATATAAGAAGAAAAAAAAATGTAAAAATATGTATCAATAATTTTATTACTCATAATCTAGCTGCAAAAATTTTGATAGAGATTTTCAAGTTCGTCCATTGATCAACCCCTCCCCTAATTAAATCAAGTTTTTCTTAGTTTTTTTAGTTAAAATTATTTATAAAAATTCCCTTAATATATTTTTTTTTCGTTTCCCTTTTAACTTTTGTTAAACTATGTTAATGTAATTAAAACCCAACTTATAAGTTTAAACTTTTGGGTTGATTGGTGATTTAAGATGATATCAAAGTAGGAGGTCCTGAATTCAAACATGATAAAGTCATTTCCTTCTTAATTAATATTGATGTCCACTAGTTTGACTTTTAAAGTTCAAATTCCTTAAACTCTAAAAATGTCTAACATGAACTTTCATTTTTTTGTCTAATAGGTCACCCATATATTCAATTTTTTTGAAAATCAACTAATCTATTAGTTCAAAATTCAATTTTATGTCGAATGAAACCTTAAACTTTCAATTTTGTGTCGATTAAATTAGTGAATCTTAGAAAATGACTAATATGTCAAAGATCTATTAAACACAAAATTGAAAATTTAGAGCATGTTTGGTAGACAATTTGAAAACATAATTTTGAAAACAAAGTTATATTTCATGTTTTCAAATATGTGTCTAGTAGCAGATTTAAAAATTGAATTCTAATATACGTACTTTTTGAAAATGTATTTTATAATATATTTATTGAGAATGAAACTAGTTGTAGTTGTAAAACGAAATGTTAGGTTGAATATAACTATTTATTAATTAATTTTTTGAACATTTTTCGTTATAAAATTTTGTATAATTAGTATTTTACAGTAATTTATAATATATTATATTATACATTTTTTAATTTAACAAAAATAAATTGAGTTTATAACCTGAGATATTATATTTATTAAAATTTTCATATTTTTAATTATAATTATGCATTTTAAAATTTCAAATTCAAAATCTGCAACACTGAAACATAAAAATGTTGTTTTCAGAATTTTCATGATTTGGATCACAAAATTCGAAAACAGTTTTTGAAAACACATATGTCAAACGTATATTAACTGAACTCATTAAATATGAAAACATAAAACAAAATCCAAATTACCTTGCCAAATGACCTAATTGATAACATATAATTTATCCTTTATTTTCTCATTCCACTAACTTTTTTTTTTTTTAAGTTATAACTATAATTGAAAGTGAATTGGATTTATAGGAAAAAATCTATTGAGGTTGATGTTACTTAACTTTAAATTCAAAAGTTTCAAAATGGTTTGAAACATCCAAATGTGTTGATGTTTCTTATACAAATTTAACTTAAAAGGTTAAGTTTGTGAGTTTTATTTGATTTTCAACGAGTAACTACATAATTGAGTTACTTTTGATGTATGTTTCATATTATAAGTTTGCTAGCCTATAAATAGCTACTTGTTTCTTCATTTGGAGCATCTCATTCTATTTTGTAGTATCTCATTCCAATTGAAGTGTTTTCTCTCTTTTCTTTCTTCTCTTTTAATGTTGAGTCAAGTTGAGAGCAAGTATCCAAGAGTTCTTCCAGATTCGAGTAGTTCAAGGTTGTTATTCTATCGAAGTTATGCTGAGACGATCGTTGTAGTTTGCTTGCAAACTGTGCATAGTGAATAATTGTCTTCGGGACATCACTTAGTAAGTGTGTCTCGAATATTTACAATTTTTTGTTCTTGAGTTTTGTGTAGTTGTTATATATAATGTTTATACAATTATTTACATTGTAATTATTTATAGCCAGTTAAGTTGTAATCAATTTGCTAATATTACTTAGTTCATATACACTGCAAAGTAATATTATCCAACAAGATCTTGCATCCATTATTCAATTTTATTCTATAAATAAAATTGGGTGATGATATTCATAGTAATTTAAGTGAATTAGAAAACCAATCCTAAGCACGATACTCAAACACTCTTTTACTATATTAAAACTTGACCCTACACTTGTGGTATTAATCTTTATATCTATATAAGTCATGATTCAAATTCTCTATTCTCCTTTTTTCTAAATGCCCTGTTTGTATATAATTTTTAACTTCTGTGAGCTTTTGTAGTGATATTTGCATGATTTTTCAATGAAGTTCATTGTTGATCTTAATTTTATGTGCAATTTGTGACTCAAACACTATTAATTTCTTCTTGTGATAAACCTTTGGTATTGTAGTTCCTAAATCTTGTCAGCTCGTGACGATCACGTGCACAATCTTGCAATAAATTAGTTATTGGTTGAACCTTTGTCAGTGTAAATCATAGTTGGTGTAGTCTCTTGTGCAAATATAACAAGAATTAGGTTATGTTGATAATATATATAAATTATATTAAAGAGAGTTTGAATTTTTTCTCCAAAAAAAAAGTTTGATTTTTTTCTTAGATCTAGATACGATTTAACATATATATATTAAAGTACAATTAAGGAGTAGTCTTTTATTCATTTGAATATTTGCAATATTATTTTCTCTCCTAAACTCTTGTTTCATATCAATGGCTAGCTATATATTTTTTTTCTTTTTTTATTATTTATTTCTCATTTTGCTAATTAATTTAGTTTTGACAAATGGGTTTCTCCTTTCATGTAATAATGTCATTATGACAACATTAGTTACCATCAGAGTTTTCAAATTCATTTTGTTGCCTTCTAAAAAGAAGTTCTATAGGGACCTTTAGGTCTTAATTATTGATTTTGTTTTCCATGTTTTTAAAAAAAAATAAAATTCATCAATCTAGAGAAGCTTTATGCCAAAGCTAAAGTAGGAAAATGTCAATGTTTCCTCAGAGTTGGGTCTCAAGAATTTGTTTTTTTTTTAAAAAAAAAATCCTTAAATTGCTTAATCAAACTAAAATTAGACTTCATTTTTTTAACATTAAAAAGATCTTGTTACTTCTTTTCTACTATTATATAGATAAGAAGAAAATATTGTATATCAATAATTTTGTTGCTCATAATCTAGCTAGTAATTGAATCAAGTCTTTCTATAGTTTTGTTAAGCAAATTTATTTATAAATTTTTCCTTTAAAAATAAATATTTTTTTTGCTTGTTCCCATTAATTAACGTTTTTGTGTTTGGTTGGCAAGAAAATAATTAATATGTCATTGGTGCCCATGCCTTTCTTTCTATTGGTTCCTAATATATATAGACAGAGAAACAAAATTTTCAGCCAGAAAAGGAAATGCCAGCATTAATACCATCATTCACCTATCACAACAAGCCATACTTTTTATTATTATGTTAAAATATCATTTTGATTCTTAAATTTTAAGTTTTATTTTAGTCTATACTTTCACAGGTCTAAATTTAATTTATGTATTTTATATAAATCTTAAAATTAGTTTTTATTGTTAGTAGAGATATCCATGAGGTGAGGTAAACTTCCCCGTTCTCACGAAATTCTTAGTAGAATTTGCGGGGATCGGACTTCCCGAAGAATTATTTTTTGTTTAGTTTTTTTTAAGAATCAAATAATTCTTTTGATAAATTTTTAAATAATTAACTTTCATGAATATCCATTACTTTTTAATTACATGGTTAATTATGCACCAAAATCTTCATTTAAATAATTAATTTTATATAAAAAATCTCTATTAAAGGAAAAAGTTCTTCAACTTTCTAATAAAAAAAACACTATTACATATCAAATTATCTAATTAATCCACATTTATTATTTAAATGTTTAACTATATAATTCAAACATGTTCAAGTATCTAAATCACTAACAATAAAATTTTAAATCAAAATATATACAAATCAAAATAAACGGGACAGGAACGATACATCTTTCGTCTTTGTTTAGTTTGGAGGAAATCTTTTTCCTCACACTCTCTCTCATTCCTTGTTAAGGTGGTCCGCGTGGGGTGGCCACATGTAAAAATAATATCTCTAGCCATTAGTAGGAGTGAGCATCGGTCGGTCGGGGTCGATTTTCGACCCCAACCGACACCGGTTTGAACGACGACCTTTTTTTAACTGACCAAAATCAACCAACCGATCGGCAGGGGCGGACCCAAATACTAATGTTTGGGGGGCCGACAAATTATTATTTGATAATTATAATAAAAAAAATCATCAAAAGATCAATTTGAACATAACATTATGTAGACTTAAAAAAATTTCGACCATAAGAATAGATGGGTGTACATAAGACTTCCTAACTAATTTTGAATAATTTTAATTTCTATCAAATAGGAAAAAAAAGTTAAATTACAAGTCCGTAAACTTTTAAGTTCTAGACTATTAGATCTCTAAACTTTAAAAAGTACATAATAAGTGTTTAAACATTACTCTAATAATTTCTTAAACTTTAAATGTATCTTATAGGCCTCTAGACTTTAAACGGAGGAATGCAACAGTAGAACTTGAACTTCGACACAAGTGAAATTAGATGAAGTGTAAGACAACAAAATGTTTCTTTTCCAAGATGCATTATACAAAATTATAAGTATATGCTGTTATTTTTTTAAACTAAAATGTTTCATAATATAGGATACTAAATTTAAATTTTTTGGGGGGCCATGGCCCCCCCTTGTCCCCATATAGATCCGCCCATGCCGACCGGTAGATTTGGTCGGTTTTTATAAATATTTATTTAATTAATTATTTAATAATTTATAATTGGTCGGACTCCGACCGAAAAAGCCACAAAACTGATCGATCGCTCTCGGTTCGATCGGTCGAGTCAGTTTTCGATATTTTTTTGCTCACCCCTAACCGTTAATTTAAAGTTTTTTGTTTTTGTTTTGTTTTTTTAATGAAAATTTGTTAAATAATAATATCAATATTCATGTGAAAATATATCCAATATGAATATGTTTGTAACATTTAAAAAAAATGTTAATATAGAAAAAAAAAAAAAAAAAAAAAAAAAAGTTAACCATACACTAGATCAATTTTAAGTTTTATTAAAAGTACATAGCTAGAATGAAAGAAAAATTAAAATATAAGAATCAAAATGATATTTTAATCTTATTATTATCATCATTATTTATTCTTATATACAAATTCAAAGTTGCAATTCCCTTCAAGTTTGCAAAGTTTTCATACCCGCTGTTCAAATTTCATACATTACCAACTTTTTGTAGTTGGTTGTATTTTTTTTTAATTGCCTCGAGGTTCGTAGTTTTTAATTCTCATTAGTTCATGATGGTCTCGAGAACGATCTTGCAAATAGCCAAATAGAATTGATCCTTGACTCAATCTAACTTTTGCAAATGGTAAGTTCATGGTTAAATATATTCTAATCTACCGACTTTAATTTGTAGGTTTTGTAGCCATCCATCCATAGTAATAATTGTTTTTGTAATGCTAGAACTTTGATCATTTTTAATATTTATTTAGGATCAAATTACAAATTTAGTCATTAAGCTTTTAACTCTGCGTTTATTTAGATCCTTGTATCTAATAAATCTTATAAAATGATGATTGTGTCAAAAATCTATTAAATACAAATTTCTAAGTACATACAAAATTAAAAATTTAAAACTATTATTAGGCACTTTTTAAAGATTAAGAACATAAATGACACAAAATTGAAAGAGACACTCAACTTCTAATTCAACCTTTATTTTCTCATTTTACTAACTAACCATATATAGTTTAAATATATATATATATATATATATATATATATATATATAGTTCTAACTATTTCAGTTTTGACAAATAGGTTAGCACGTTTAAACTTTTATATATATATATATTTTTAGATACTCCGTTCTATAATTTTACACGGACGTAATACAATTATTATTTTCTTTTAGAAGTTGAACTAAATATTATTATGATTGAAAAATACTATTTTGGTTCCTATATTTTATGTATTGTTTCATTTTGGTCCATGTACCTTCAAATGTTTAATTTTGATCAATGTACTTTCAATCAAACTTAAATTTGGTCTCTAGCATTAGTTTATTGTTAATTTTTCTTTTAAAAAATAGTCTCTATTAGTTTTTCCTCTACAAATTTTAAAAGTATGTTCATCTTGTGTCGTTCCTTGTATTGAATTTTTTATTATTATTTAACGAAGTTTTATTGAATGTATAAGGACTAAAATTAGATATTTAAAAGTACAATGACTAAAATAGAACAATGCTCAAAGTATGGAGACCAAAATGGTATTCTACCCTATTTTATCATTATGAACTCAAAAAAAAAAAATATTACTATGACGAAATTAATTGCCATTTGTTATCTTTCTAAATAAAAGGTTTTGTTTTTGGTTAATTACTCAAAATTTTCTTGACCGTAACTCGATTGACATGGTGAAAAAAAAATTATGACAATGTAGAAGCAAAATTACAGACTCTAGGACAAAAAGAAAAAGAAACCTTTGGCCAACACAAGGCAATGACCAAGATGTCATCTACGATAGACTTAGTTTCAGAGATATTTGTACTCGGGCTAAGAATAGCGTTTACCATATCACGGGCATCCGACTCATAACTATGATTGAAGTGGTGGCCTAATATCCAGCTTCCAAGGATTTAATCTCCCATTTCTTCTTCCAAATTTGCAACTCTGCGCATATGGGAGCCCCTCTATGATCGCGGACTATCCAATTGATTCCGCATTTTCCAACTGAATCGCTCCAACTTTTTCATTTTAGTGATTGTAATTTGAAAGGTTGAATTTTAATCATTATACTTTAATAAAACTTAAAATAAACTTAAAATGGTTTTCTATGTTAGTTTTTCAAAATTGACTCAAGCTTTTAATTTAGTTGGATTCTCAAAAAAATCAGTCAAAGCATCCACAAACAGACCTACTTATTCTGGCTTATTTACAGAACTTCTCATATGCATTACTAAAATAAAGAAAGAAGAATAAGGCAAAAAAAAAAACTTAATTAATTTGGTAGAGAGTAATAAAGAAAAAACAGAACAACACAAATTCAAGTCTTAATTATCTTATCCCCATTTACAACTAATTCCTTCTAAAATCTAAAAAAAAAAAAAAATGCATCATTAATTCACAACATATTCAGCAAATTTTCCAGCAAAATACAACACATTAACACTAAACCACTACAGAAATTTCATCATTATCACAAAACAATCTACTTCTTATTCTTCTTTTTGATCATCATCAATAATCTCCACTACTTGGAGTTGCAGATTTTGGTTCAACTCTGCTTAACTGAATCCCCCTTTTCTCCGCTTCATCTTCATCGTGATATATGTAAGCAAATCCTCCATGACGGGTCAGATCCATCCCCGCCATTTCGTCTTCATTGGAGATTCTCAGAAGCTTCAGTTTATGCAGAACGAAGAACAATGGCCCCATCGTTGCACTCACCCACCCCACAATCACCACAATCTGTATCAAATGCGCCGCCAGTAACCTCCCGCCGCCGCCCATCAGTAGTCCGTACGGTCGCCCCGATCCTCCGTACACTTCTGTTACGTATTCCTTCGTCGCGAACAGTGCCGTGAATATCACTCCCCACGCACCGCAGCCGCCGTGGAGTTGGGCGGCTTCCAGCGGATCGTCGTACTTCACCTTCTCCGCGAGCCGGTTGCAGGAGATTAGGACGAGGGCTGCGACGAAGCCGCAGATGATCGCTGCCCACGGCTCGACGACTGAGCAGCCGGCGGTGATGGCGGCGAAGCCGCCGAGGAGTCCGTTACAGACGTCCGTCACGTTCCAATGTCCGGAGAGGAATCTTTTCCCGAAGAGCGTGGTGAGCGCGGCTGTGCAACCGGCGAGCGTGGTGGTCACCGCCGTGCGTCCGACGGCGCTCCACTGGCCGTAGAAGTTTCCGGTGGTGTATGGAACGAGAATCTTCGTGAAGGAACCTGGATTGAAACCGTACCATCCGAACCAGAGCATGAAAGTTCCGAGAACGACTAGAGAGGCGCTGTGCCCTCGCAGAGCCACCGACCGGCCGGAGTGATCGAATCGACCTATTCTCGGCCCCTCGATCAAAGCGCCCCACAGACCTGCAATTCCCCCAACCATATGGACGACGCCGGAGCCGGCGAAGTCGATAACTCCAGATCCAAACAACAATCCGCCTCCCGATTTCACAGCCCCAGCCCAACCATCGGGCGACCAGAACCAATGAGAAACCACCGGATAAACGAATCCGGTCAAAACAGAGGAGTAAATCAAATACGCAACGAACTGAGTCCGCTCAGCGATAGATCCACTCGTAATCCCCGCGGCGGCGATCGCAAAGGCCCACTGGTAGAGGAAGACACTGTAATCGGCAGAGGAGGTCGGGAAGGAGGTGAGACCGAAGTTGTGACGGCCGATGAAGCCGTTGGAGGGGGATCCGAACGCGAAGGCGTAGCCGAAGAGGTAGTAGAAGAGGCCACCGGCGGCGGCGTCGAGGACGTTGGTGAGCATGATGTTCATGGTGTTTTTGGCGCGGACGGAGCCGGCACAGAGCATGGCGAAGCCGAGTTGCATAGAGAAGACGAGGTAGGCGGAGAAGAGAAGGTAGGTGTTGTCGAGGGCGTTTTTGGTATCGGAGAAGTTGTTGGAGATGGTGGTGAGTTGGTCGCAGATGAAATTTGCAGCGGCGGTGGCGTTGGTGGTGTTGGGGCCGAAGAGGCCGGAGAGATGGGAGGCGCAAAATTCTGAATCCATTGTTGGAAAGTTCAGAGTTGCAGAAGGAAGAAGATGAAAGGACGGATAAATGGTTCAGTTCGCTCCTCATTTATAGGAGAGAGAGAGACAGAAATGGCGCCTCGGTTTTAATTATTATTTTTGAAAAACTATTGCATTTTGTTGATTTTTTCTAATTATGTTAAAATTCTAATACTATTTTTTTTATTTTTGAAAAAACTATTGCAATTTTGTTTGTTTTTTCTAATTATGTTAAAATTCTAATTTATTACGTTGGTTACTTAGGGCCCGTTTGATAACGTTCTCGTTTCATGTTTCTTGTTTTTGTTTCTCATTTTTAAGAAAATAGAACATTTGATAATCCATCTCGTTTTCTTGTTAAAAATTTGAGAAACGTTTCTAAAATTTGGACTAAATTTGAGAAACTTCAAATAGTAGTTTCTTTCTGTTCCGTTTCTTCTTATATTAAATGTTTCTAAATTTATAGTCCTCAATCGTCAGCCTATTAGTGAAATGCATGTCAAATCTATGCTCTTTCCATTTTGAGCCCCAAGTTCGATCCTTGGTGAGTACATGTTGATTTTCTTTTTTATCAATTTTGTTTTTTTGCAATATATATAGTTTTATAAATAATAATGATATTATAAATTTATATTATTATTATATAAATTTATATTTTTTTTATTTCATTTCTTCATTTTACAATCTTTATTTTAATTTGAAATTATATATATATTTATATATATATATTTATATATTATTGTAATTTTGCAATTAATAAATTTTGTTCACTAAAACATGTCTTTAACCTCATTTTAATATTTTATAAACTACAACATTTATCAATATAATTGAGTTTGATCTAAGTCGACATTATTTAAGATTTAATAGTCAAGAGTAAGAGATAAGATTGCATATCAAATTTGAACAATATTTGAAGAATAAAATAATTTTATTGATTTACTTTTATTATTAATTAATTTTGGATCGAGACTTGTTGGTATTTGATAATATAAATTTGTTATAATTAATTGTATATTTATATATTTTAATGCATGTTATATATTTTATATTAGATAACTATTTTTTTTAACTATAAAAAATGAAAAAAATGAGATGAAAAAAACATTCAAGAACAAGAAACAAGAAATGGTTATTAAACAAGTTTATGTTTCTATTTCTTGTTTTTAAATAAACAAGAAACAAAAATAGTTATCAAACATATTCTTGTTTCTTAGTCTTAAAAAATGAGAAACAAGAAACAGGGAACAGGGAAAAACAAGAACGTTATCAAACGGGGCCTTAATTTTTAGAAAATTGTGCTTGATTTATTATCATTTTTCTTACCGACCTATTAAGTTAATTAACCAAATTTCAAAACACAAATATAAATTTTTTTAATTTTTTTATTATTATTCAAAATTTAACTTGGTTTATTTAAAATAGATAGCAGACATAAATGGAATAGTATTTATATATTTAATTTTTTAAGGTTAAAGACCAAAATATTATTAGAGATTTAATGGTTTGTTTGGTAGATAATTCTGTTTTATATTTTCAGATTCACTGAATTTAGTTAATATATTTTTTGCAGATGTGTTTTCGACAATTGTTTTCGAATTCTGGGATCTAAATTGTAGAATTCTAAAAACATTCATTATATACCGATTTTGAATTTGAAATTTTAAAATGCAACATTACATCAAACAAAGATAAAAATCTTAGTAAATATGGTATTTCAAGTTATAAACACAATTTACTTTTATTAAATTAAAATATGCATGCTACAATACAGTATATTATAAATGTTATAATAGAATAATGATTATACAAAATTTATAAAACACACATATTAATTAATTAATTAATAATGACTTATATTGAATATAATATTTAGTTTTGCAACTAAAACTAATTTGTGACCTATAAATATATTTTAGAACACATTTCAAACAACGGTTGAAATCAACAAACATATATCTAAAAATATGGAATACAATCATGTTTTTATATTGAATTTTTTGTTTTCAAATTTCTGTTTCAAACTGCCTACCAAAACGATCTTAATTTTCAAATTTTTGTTTTAAAAGTCTTTAAACTTTAAAAAGTATTTAATAAAATTTTGAATTCAATAAATTTCTAAACTTTAAAATGTGTCTAATAAATTGTCAATTTTTTTTAAAAAAATTGTGTCTAATGAATCATTTCAATTTTGTGTCTAATATGTGTTTGACCTATTCATTTAAAAAAAAAATTATAAAGTTTTGAGTTGGAATCCTCCCAACTTCTATTATACTGCAAAAAAAGGATAAAATTTATAGTTTTTTTTATTCACTAAAAATTATAGTTATCATTTATTTAGTTGATTGATTTTTAATAGACTACGGGTGTAGCGTGGTGAGGACGTACAACCAACAAAAATTGGTGGGATCAAACAAAACTTAAGGCTCCATCTCGTTCGTAATCCGTTTTCATTTTTATGTTTTCGAAAACAAAAAATATAAGAAGAACGATAAAAATGTGTTTGGTTACAATCATTTTGAAAAATAGTTTTAAAAAAGAACTCTTAAAATGACCTATTTTCAGAAATGACAAATTGTTGTTTTCTTTGTTTTCAAAAACTATGAAAACTCTTGATCAACTACATAAAAAATACAATTTTCATAAAAAACAACAAGATTGAATATTACAATTTTTTTTTAAAAAAAAAAACATAAACGTACCTCTATCTACAAAGTGAGTCTATCTTCAAATTCTTATTACAAGAACCATAAAAAATAAAGACCAACAAACCAAAGTTATTGAAAATATTTATACATGATTATTTTATCGATTTAAACTAGCAAAACATTATTGATGGCATGTAATTATGCTATCTTATTATATATTATTTACCTAGTTTTGATGATGATTTTATGAGCTTTTATGACTATTTCTCTTAATTTTGTAGAAAATCGAGATTGAAGAGCAAAATTGAGTGTTCGTGAGTATTTTTGGTGAAGTTTGGAGCCCTTTTTAAGCTTAATTGAAGTTTCAAGAAAAATAGAGATGTAATTTGAGAATAAGACACATTCTAAGAGATTATACATTGAATCACGGTTTCAAAGCATCAAACCAGAGGTCATTTGAACACCCGAGCGAAGAGATATAGCAAAAACAGTTAGGAATGTTTGCATTTGTCTCCTAGGCTCTACTGTCGAAGCGGGATTGTCAAACAAAGCGCTTAGGCGCTATAGCTCGAGTCTTTTACCAATTTTGTGGTGCTTAGTTTCCATTTTTAGCGCCTAGGAGTTGTTTCGACAACCCTAACTTTAAAATCTAAATTTTTAGATGTCTTAGGGTTCGAAAAAATCAATTATTGGAGAGGAGACAAATAGGACAGATCTGAAAACACCATTAGGAAGACGAGGGCCATCAAACGGAGCGAAAGCTACGCTTGAATACTCGTCGAATTACATAGATTTGTTTTGTTTTCTCTTTTTTCTTTCTCTTTTTTCTTGTAATGACCTCTTTGATAGATTTAGTTGGTTTTGTAATATTTTTCATTATGAGCTAAGTTTTATTTCTAGAGCTTGATGTAGTCGATAGTTACAAACCCTAAACCCTAGCTCATAGCTTTTATCATTAAGTGTTATTCTCTATTTTCCTAGCGATAGTTACATTGTTCTACAACTTAAATTCATTCATTTTGATAATTTGATTCTTAGATCAAATTAAGACTAGAGAATTCGATAATTTGTAGGAAAAATTTTATTCATTTTATAAATTTTACCGTCGCTATTTCAAGAAACCAAAAAAATCTTTCGAACTATCCCTCCTTTTACTATCTTTGTTGTCTCTACGGTTTTCATTTTTCTTCTTGACAATAATAAGTTCAGATTCACTATAGTAAGAAATAATTATATTAGTTTTTTCTCAAAAATTTGATTAAATGAAACATATATTAATCATTTTCTACATTTTCAAATTTCAACCAAACATGATTTTCAAATTCTGAATTCAAATTTAAAGTTTTTAGATTGAACCAAACGTGTTTTCAGATATAATGAAAATAAAAAATTTATGTGTTTGTTTTTCTACTGAATTTTTTTGTTTTCGAAAAAAAATTTACATCACAAACCAAACAAAGCCTAAGGTTATATTGGACCTAAGGGCCTTGTTTAAGTTAGCAATCGAGATCATTTTATGTTTTGATTCATTTGATTCGGTGAATACGCGCGTTTGTGACGTGTTTTAAAACTGTTTTTGGATTCTCGTGATCCAAATAGTAGAAATCGAAAACAACATTTTTATGTTTTCATTTTATCGAGATCACGAATTTTAAATTTTAAAATGCAGAATTATATTAAACAAAGATAAATATCTTAGTAAATATAGTATTTCATGTTTATAAACTTAATTTAATTTTGTTAAATTAAAATAGCTATAATATAATATATAATATATTATAAAATATAAAATATTATATTATATTATAAAATAATAATAATATAAAATTTATAAAAAAATAACATGTTCATAAATTAATTAATAATGTCTTATATTCAACCTATATTTAGTTTTGGAATTACAACTAATTTTATGATATATAAATATATTATAGAACACACACTTTAAACTCTTTTTGTTTAAAATGGAATCAAATTTCTAAATCGCTTTACAAACACATATTCTGAAAACATGAAATACAACTCTTTTTCATTGAATCCATTGTTTTCAAAATTACATTTTTGGATTGCCAACCAAAAGCACCCTAAATTTTAATAAAGGCTTCACCACTCTCTTCACTTTAATTTCAACTACTTCCACTCAACTTTTAATTTTAGTTATAATAAGTTCTATTAACACCTAAACTAAACTAAAAAAATAAAAAAGAAATATCAAAATTTTGGGAGGGTCTTTGCTTTCCAGTTCCATAATGGTCCAATCCATGAGAATAAATACTAATCAAAGACATTGTTAATGGTACTAAAAGGTGCTTGTGTATTTATGATGTGAAATTCTTAAAAAGAAAATGTCTAAATTATAAGTATTAGTCCATAAACTTTTTGAAGTTTGTACTTATTTAGTTGTGAATTTTTAAAATTACATCGTCATTGAACTTTTAAATTTTATAAAATCCATAAATCTACTAGATATAAAGTAAAATTTTAGGGTTACATTAGACATAAAATTTAAATTTATATCTAATAGATCAATTAATTTTAATTTCAATTGTTCATGAATCTATTAGATACAACATTGAAAGTTCAAGACTCTATCAGACACTTTTAAAAATTTATGGATCAAATAAATACAAATCTTAAAGTTCAGAGACTAAATTTGTAACTTAACCCAAAAAAAAAAGTATGAAGTGAATAATCTACTAATTGTTTATTGTATTATATTTCATTCATATTTATAACACAAGTAAATAACATCAATGGATACTTTATCAAGGTGCATAAGAACAAAGAAATGTCATTATTTTTATTATGTACATATTTTTTGTTAGGGTTAAAATGTTATTTTTGTTCATATACTTTTTGGTTTCATTATATTTTAGTGTTTGTAGTCTTAAATGTTCAAAATTAGTATCTATACTTTCAATAAATCTTAAAATTAATCCCTACAGTTAGTTTGAAGTTTTTTTAATCAAAATTAGTTAAATAAAAACAATAATTTTAATACAATAAAAGGTACAACGTGAACATATTTTCAAAAGAGAGGATATGATAATAGAGATATTTTCTATATAAAAGCCAATAATAAGTTAATAATAAGGATCAATTTAAAGTTATATGGACTAAAATTGAACATTTGAAAGTATACATATTTAAATAGAATTAAACCCAAAATTCAACGACTAAAAGAATATTTTAACATTTTTATTTCTATTCATGTCAACTAAGGAGATGTTAATAACATTATTCATTTTTTTATTTTCACTTCTCATTTATAACATTCTAGAAACCTATGAATCCAATAATTGTTATGTCTTCCCAATTATCGTCTTCAAAAAAATTCTTAAAATTGCAAACAAAATTTAAAAATAGAAATGTTAGGACATGGTTGGGTAAGCAATCTGAAAACAAAAATTTAAAAACAAGATATTCAATAAAAAGAAAGTTGTTTTTCATGTTTTCAGATAGGTGTTTAGTAGCAGATTTAGAAATTTGATTTCATTTTAAACAGTTGTTTAAAGTGTGTCCTATAACATATTTATAAATCATAAAATTAGTTGTAGTTGCAAACAAAATACTAAATTGAATATAAGTCATTATTAATTAATTTATGAACATAATTTTTATAAAATTATCATTTTATAATATAATATAATTATATAATTTATAATATATCATATTATGCATATTTTAATTTAACAAAAGTAAGTTGAGTTTATAACGTGAAATATTATATTTATTAATATTTTTACTTTTGTTTAATATAATTATGCATCGTAAAATTTCGAATTTAGAATCTAGATACAATAAAAACATATAAATGTTGTTTTCAGAATTTCTACTATTTGGATCACAGAATCCGAAAATAATTTTTGAAAACGCATCTGCCAAACGTATATTCACTGAATTCAGTGAATCCAATCTGAATTGCATACCAAACCCGCCTTAGTTTCTTTATATTGTTTCAAGTGTAAATAAAAGTGTTTGTTTTATCCGCTTTTACTTGTAAAATGCATCAAATTATATGTATTCAAATAAAGTTTTGAGTTGTTTTTTAAAATGTGAGAGAACTAGACATGAAAATTATCAACAAACACATTTTTATTGCATATATATATGGACAAATTTTGTAGATTTTTATTTTAATTTCCTTTCGCGTAAAAAGTAAAAAATAAATAATAAAACAAGAAAGGTTAACTTACAAGTACATCCCCTAAATTTTCAAGTTTATATTTAACTGGTATAAACTTTGAAAAGTATCAAATAGGTCCTGAATTTTCAATTTTGTGTCTAATAAATCTTTGACCTAGTTGATTTTTTTTTTTTAATTCACGAACTTACAAGACACAAAATTGTTTAGGGTTCAATTAGACATAAAATTTAATTTTATACCTAATAAATTAGTTATTTTTTAAAAAATTGAACATGACAGAGACCTATTAAATATAAAATTAAAAGTATAGGGACTTATTAGATATTTTTAATGTTTGGAACTTATTAGATAAGATATAAAATTGAAAGTTTAGAGACATACTTAATATTTTAAAAGTTTAAAAACTAAATAAATACAAACTTAGTAGTTGAAAGCTAAACTAGCTAACAGCAAACAAAAATATTGTATCGACTCAAAAAGCCTATAGATGTCTAATGAATTCAGAGAAATTGAAATAAAACAAACTTAGTTCTCAAAAACCAAAAACAAAACATTGATTTTTTGTATTTTTTTTAAATTATTCCAAATACACTAAACTATAGATGTCTAAAGATTTTACAAGCAAAAATGGAAGGAATAATAACGCTCATAAACTTGGATAAACCTAATTCACTATTTAGAAATATAAAGTTTTTTTTTGTTCTTTCTTTTGAAAGGAAATATAAAAGAGCTACAAAGAACATAACTCAACTATCATATCGAATATATTAACGACCACGAGATCAGTCGTTCTCAACCACAAAAAAAAAAATATAAATGGAATTTGTCGATTTTTAAAGATGTCTACCTGTCAGGTAGATGTGAAGTTTGAATAATTAATAATATATTAGAATCTTACATTTATTATTTTATTATTTTCTTTGATGTGGAATCTTATATTTTTATGATATATTTTGAAAGAATCAAATCTTTAACTTATTCAACGCTCTCATGTGATGTCATCGATGCAAATCAAAAGACATTTGACTCCAGTTTTTGAAGAATATTTTAATTACAAAATTTATTTAAAATACCTTTAAGCTTAATAATCAAAGGAAATAAACTATCATGTAAGCAGAAGCACATAGAAATTTCAAGAGGAAAATAATAATAATAAACAACAAACTACAAAAGCGCATAGTTTTCTAAAAATATTTCAAACAACTCTTTTTTTTTTAATATATCAAATCTTTTAGTCATGAGTTATACTTGATGATAGTTGAACTATGCTCTTATTGCTAATTTCAAACAACTCGACATATCAGTGTTATTATTTTATATTCGATTTGCTTGTTTGATAATCACGTGTATTTTGATTTTTTGGTTTTTAATTATTTTAAAAAAATATTTGATTTTTTTTCAATAAAAAACAACATGATTTTTTAAAATATATCTAAAGAGTAGATAGTAAAACAAAGAAATGGATAGATAGAAGTAATATTTAATTTATAATTATATGCATAATTCTTAAAAATTAAAAACTAAATAGATATCAAATAAAACTTAAATTTTTAGTTTTAATCTTTTAACTTTTAAATATCCTTTATTTTAATTTGTAGACTCTGAATTAAAAATTTTATTTTAATCATGATGTTCAAATTGCTCTAATAACTTAGCAAAAATTTTAATCTATTACTGTTTTTTTTTCCTTAATTGAAAATGTTGTTAAGATTTAGTAGCATACGAAATATCATGAATTATAAGATAATTTAGAATTGAAAAAATTCAAACTACAAATCTTGTAGTAACTAGCACATTCAATAAGCCAACCAACCGACCTATGCTTTCGTTAGCGAGGTAGATTATTTTTTCTTAACATGTGTTACACTAATGAAATATGTTTTTAATATTAAGAATTCTACATCTTTAGTGCACAAAAGCATTGGTTGACAAAAAGGATAGGAAAAAAAATAAAAAAACTAATTTCACATTTTAAGATGCAAAACCACTAAATGACAAAATAATAATAAAATAAAAAGAGGACATACAACTGTTATATATATATATATATAATCATATCGTAATTTAGGAAAAAATAAATATTGTTATGGCAAAAAAATAGGATCCGGTCCAACCGCGCAGGCGATCCTAAGAGTGGAACTCGACTGGTTGGGATCGGGACCCCATGAGCTGGGGAGCGCCGCCTGTGGGGTGGCTCGGCTCAGGCGAAAGCCAACCCCAAGGGGTCGGCCCCGGTCGAGGGTGAGCCGAACCCATGGGGTAGGCCCCAAGCCCAGGGGAGCCGACCCAGGGTTCGGCCCCGACCGGGAGTCCGACCCCAAGGGGTCAGCCCGGCTCGAGGTGAGCCGACCCCATGGGGTCGGCCTCGAGCCCAGTCGACCCGGCGTGGGGAGGCCTATCCCGGAGGCCTATTCCAAGGTCTCGGCTGACCGGAGGCCTATCCCGAGCGGGTCGGCCCCGTCTGCAGGTGAGCCGACCCCTCGAGGTCGGCGAGAGTCCCTTCATATGCCACGCACCGTTATGACAGATAATGGAAGAAGTGAGGACGTTGTGAAACGATTCCCTTCTCGTAACCGTTGTCATTAAACGCTCGCAATTATGGACGGTTAGTGAATAATTAAGCCCTAGAGGACCGTTACGATTATGCGACTATATAATCTCGTCGATAGCACCCAGGAAGGTAAGCAATCATTTGGTCTGTGTTCTAGCTTGAGATTTACTTCTGTGCGAGATTATCCTCTCTAACTTGAGCGTCGGAGTGCGTGTGGCAGAGCACCACACTGGTGTTAGCTACCTGTTTTGCAAGAGATCGTTGCCCCAACAATACAAATTCACTGTTGATCCGTCCAACCAAATTACGACATCAACAAATATGATACTTTTTTTTCCCTCAAGAGTGTTGCATGCGCAAAAACTCGACGAGGGAAAAAGACATAAATCTGAATATTTAATTTTTAAAAAGAGTTATAGATAGTTATTTCTTATATATTATCTAAAAAAAATCTTATATATTTAAAAATCTAATAAGTTTCCTTTCAACTTTCTCATTTGTATTTTATCTGAATTGAATGAAAAAAATATTTAATGACCTATTACTCGTTTGTAGTTTGATTAAAATTCAAAAAACTTTGAAATAATAAATTAATTTTTAAAAAAGTATTCTCGACGAATTTGAAAGAAAATTAGGGTGCATTTTCTTTGTAATCTAAAACCATAAATTAAAAAAAAAAAATGAGTGGACACTCTTTTGTTATGAGTTAAATTGGACCAACGAGAATGGGCAGGTCAAATGACCAAGACATAGAGTCAGACATAATAAAAAGCCCAATATGAGGTCAAAACAGGCTGAAGCCAACCAGGGACCGAACCAAGGCGAAACGAGACGAGCGGGCGTGCTCGGGCTTCGACCCAAGTGCGTGGTCGGCCTCGGCATAGATCGAGGCCGACCAGGGTAAAGCCCTCCTATTTGGGCTCTACCCTCGCCCAACATTCCCAAGAAAGAAGTCTAGGCTTAGGTTTAAGCCCAAGCCCGTGGTCAACCTCGGATGAGGCCGAGGTCGACCAGATCCAAAGTCATATCTTGGGCTTTACTTCAATCCCACGCGGCCCATAGGCTTGTTTCCAGCCCTCTCCCGACCTTTCACGAAAAGACGCGTTTGGGCTTTGGCCCAAGCGCGAGGTCATTCTCGGCACTGGATAAATCTCATCCGTTTGAGAGCTCTATCCAAGCCACATGACACAAACCATGGACTTGGGTTTGAGTTTTGGCCCAAAGTGGTCGACCGGTAGAGGTAGAAGCCAACCCTACTAGGAGTGAGCATCGGTCGGTCGGGTCGATTTTTTCGACTGACCCCAACCGATTTCCGAATCACTCAATTTGGTTTGGTCGGTTATATATATATATATAAATATTTATTTAATTAAATATTAAATATTTATAATTATTATTTTTTATTATTTAATAATTTATAATTATTTTTTATTATTTTGAGAAAATTTTTAGTTTTTATTTTTTAATTATTATTATTATTATTATTAATTTATTATCATTATTATATATATATATATATATAATTTTTTTTTAAAATTTTCGGTCGGTTCGGTCGGTTTTGTGAAGGGTAAACCGGCCCCGACCGACTCTCTTCTAAAGCCGACCGACCGCCTTCGGTTGGTCGGTTTCGCTCGATCAATGTCGGTTTTTGCTCTTTTTTTGCTCACCCCTACCAGCTACAAGTTTGATCTCCAGGCCTCGCAGCGACTCGAAAAGGCCCGAAAGCCCATATTCAACTTCCCCACAATCTCTCCTTTACCCAAGAGGCCAAGGAAGAACGCGAGGGGAAACTATTTAATCTCTCCCAGGAGGGGAGAGAAGGTTAAGTTAATTATAGTGACCATTATACAAAAACTTGTCTATAATTCTCTCTGAGACTCTCACTGACTTGGCATCGGAGCTTGTGTGGCCTACACCACACCGGTGTCCAGGTTTTCCTTGCCTTGCAGGCTTCGTTCTTCTCCTAAGAATTACAAATTTACCGTCGTTGTTACGTGGAGGTCAGGTGTATTCTCCTATCCAAAATTTGGCAACAACATTAATATATTTAAAAATTGAATCTCAATTTAAAAAGTTGTTTGAGGAGATGCATTTAAGATTTATCTATAAACAATAAATTAAGGAGTGGTAGTTATGGACTAAATATTTAGTTAACATATATATATATTTTTTTGAAAAAAACATATTTTATCATATAAATTTTATATAATTGTTATTTTACCATGTTATATAATTTTTTATTGTATTATATTGTATACGGTTTTCCTAATATTTATTTATTGTACATGTTTTAATTTTAACCAAAAAAAAAAAAAAAGAGTTTATAACTTGAAACAGTAGCCATTTAAGTTTTGTTTTGTTTTTTTTTTGTATTGTTTAATTATTGCAAAGCACATATACATTAAGTGTAATGTTCGCAAATACGTATATAGCCACTGAATTGATTACTTACAGGAGACGAAACTTATTATATCAAATACTTCCACCAAGAATTGAAAAGATAGTTTCTATTAAATATTTGCATATTTTAATGTCAAATTACTTAAATATAATAAAAAGCTAATTGATTTTGATGCCCCATTAATATTTTAAGCCATCAAATTCAAAGTTTACAAATGTGTGACATCAACAATGACATCAACAAAACATTAGAATAGTAATAAATCAAAGTAGTTGAAGAACACTTCCCTCTTTATTAGCCTCGTTTTATTTAAAAATCTTGATTTGCATAATATTAATTAAGAGGCTCAAGGCAAAAAGTCATAATGTTCATGGCATAGCCAACCAAATGAGGGGAAAAAAAGAAAAAGAAAATAAGCCATTAATTAATTGCTTTTGAATTCACATCATTGACTTCATGACCCATTGATTGATTGTTTTGAAAGTCAAAAGTGACAAAATTGTAAAACTATATAAACTCATAATACATTATTTCAACTATTAATATCAATTATGTGTGGATGTCAACTCGTTGTTTTTTTTTTTTTTTAATATCTCATTTAAAAAGTGATATCATTTGATGATGATAAGGACGTTATAAATTATTTAATTAAGTGATATGTTAATTAAAACTATCAAAACGTTAGTTCCTGTCTCCTTTTATGTTATCTAAAAAAAAGTGCATTCAACAATTGGGAGTGACAAATTCGAACACATGACCTCTTGCTCATGTGTCATACTTGATACCAATTGAATTATGCTCTTGTTGACACATGTATGAAGATAATTAACTCTCGATAATTATAGAAATATTAAATAGATGATTGAGTTATTAAAATCATTAAATTATAACTTTGGTGCAGTGATTTTGAATTTAAAATATGTGAAGATTATTAACATCTAATAATTATAGAAATATTTAAGAAATATTAAATAGATGATTGAGTTATTAAAATCATTAAATTATAACTTTGGTGCAGCGATTTCAATGTTACATTTAAGATTTTTTTTAGTACATCAACATTTAGGGGTGGGGGAATTCGAAATCATGATCTTTTGGTCATAAATCTTACTCGATGACAGTTGAGCTATGATTTTGTTGGCACATTTCACAAAGTGTTTGATAAGTCGCTAAAGATATGTTTGGTATTTAATCTAGATTATATTTTTAAAGATGTTTTTATGGAATTTTTTAAAACATTTTTTTTTATAATATTTTAAGTGAATCCCAATTTTAAATTTGGAAAGTATAAAAACTTTGATATGTATATTATTTTACATTTTAAATTTAGAAACTTATTAAATATAATTTTAAAAATTCAAGGCTAAATTTATCATTTTAGAATTTACGAGAATACTTGTTTTCAAATTAATTCAAGATTGTGGAAAAACGAATCATAATTTTTAATTTTTTAGTCGATGATATAAGATTTAATGAATGAAATTAAAAGTAGGGTAGTTTAACTAAAATTTTAACCTGGAAAAACAGTTGAAAAAAATGACAAACAATGAGTTATCGCTCCTCCCGCAAACTCCCCAAAGCCGCCGTTCAAGGCACCGCAGCCGTGGCAGAGCTGCCGATAACGATAAGGAATGTTCGCAAATTTGGATCGTAAGTTGTAATTCATCTCCCCAATCTTAAGCCTCCAAACTAATTTTAGGTTTCTTAGATTGATTGATTTTCCGATCCATCGTGCAAAGAAAACCGCTAAAATCAGTCTTGAACTGATTGGATCATACGTTGTTTAGTTTAATTTCTGTTTTTCGATCTGTCTGGTTTTTGAAGTGAATGCGTATTTGAAGCGGTCTGTTTACGGTTCATTCTTAGTAGTTGCATCCAAACTGTTCGACGAAATTCCTGAACCAAGTATTCAACTAGTTTCATCATTTTGCCTCGTTTTTCATCTCATTCTCTGCTTGATTTCAACAGAATCGCTTAAATTTGGCTGCAAATATGAACCATGGCGTTGCGGCTAGTGATAAAGCAGAGGAGTTGAAAGTTCAAACCTCCATGGGAGCTCTGAATTACTCAATCTCAATGGCCTGCATGTCAAGTAAGATACCAATTACTAAAGACTTTTTGCTCAACAGTTTTGACTCTCTATCTTCTTGCTCTTTTTAAGAACATTTTCATTTATTTGTCAACATGGGCTGCTTGTACATTCTCATCATGATTCAGTTTTCAGAGTCCATGTACATTGAATTGGTCCAATCAAATGTTCAGATTCAGAATTGATATTATTTCCATTTATTTCTTCTATATCATCTATGCATCTTATACATGCTTGCTTAGATTAGAAACTGATTTATTCTATTATGTGTTTAAATTTTTGTGCTTTGTCAAATTTTGTTAATGGATGAACTCAATTTGAGCTCTGAGCTCATTATTTTTTTTTTGATAAATTATTGAATGAAGTTGTTATAATGTCGCTACCTCTTTAAACCCATCGAATGTAGATCTTAAAATTTGTATGCCACTAATAAGTTGGATACAAAATCGAAGTACTTTTACAATTTAGTTCTCATACATATCCAACCGTGCAAAACTGTTGGCGGCTTACCTAACTAAAATTCAGGTTTATATCCTATTTTCTTCCTCTACTTTTAGCTTTTGTCTATTTTGATTCCTATATTTTTTAAATCGATTATTTTATTTTATGTTTGTGATTTGAAACAAAAATTTGATACCCAAGGAAGATTCCTACAAAACTATAGCAATATATCAAGAAACATATTGACTATTATAGCATTGCATCAAAATGGTGATTGAAAAAATGAGATAAAAAGAAAAGAAAGAACTAAATCCGACACTTTTATACAAATTTAGAAACTAAAGAAATACTTGACTACATATCAGTTTGTAGGTTGTAGCTATCTTCCTATACATCCATCATTCAAATTTTGAGAATTAGGAGAAGAAGTAAAAAAGTTTAAAAAAAAATAATTTTTTATATTTCTCTTTTTTAATTGCTGAGAAGATACCGATCTTGATATTTGAGAAAATTTTTAGTATTACGGGAGTACCATATTTTAATGTTCATACTATATTTTTAATATTAGTAGCCCTCACATAATTTATGATAGATTATCTGTAGTATGAAAAATTTTGAAATTTCTGATTAATTTTGGTTGGGGGCAGAACATGGAGACATTTTGATTAAAAAAAAAAAAAAGATTGTGATCACTGGATTCACTGCACGAATTTCAATTATTATTATTATTATTGTAAAAAATATCTCATTTCGTTTGCAAGTTGAGGGCTGAAGCTGATCTCAGCGATGACATAAACGTATCTGTTGATTGAGATGGAAAACATCAGCCAGGTATTTTTATTACATTTTTTGTGCATTCTCATATTGGTCATGAATTAACTATTGTGATTGTGATTAGAAAAATGAACCATGTCTTCTTTAAAAATCACTAATTGCTATGTTTTTTTTGGCTACCACTTGCCTATAGGGTATACTGCATATTTTTCAATGTTCGAAAATAATCATCAACGATAAGGATTACAAATTATTCTATCCAATATATTTATTAAAAAGCATTGTATTGTATTGTATTAATAGTGAAATTACAAATTTAGTTTATAAATTTTCGTGTTTGTGTCACATAGGTCATGGACCTTTAACTTTATGTCTAATAAATCTCTTAATTTTAAAAATGTCAAATAAATTATTGAAGTTTCAATTTTGTGTCTAATGGATCTCTAACATATTTAACATTTTTTTAAAATTAAGAATAAAAATTTTGGTCGATCAGAAGTCGTCATGTCGTTATCTAAAATTAATGGAAAAATTATTTATTTAATTAGGGATTAATTAAAATTATAAATATCTCTAAATTAAATTAAGTAAATTCTACTAATTGAATTATATGAAATTTGGGTCAATTCTTCACAAACTTTAAATGGGGACCAGGTCTTAGCCCAAATGGCTAGGTCCAAGTCAACTGGACCAATATGAAGGGTTAGACCCAAGGAAAACCATAGGTTCAGTCCACTGGTCAAGCCCAAGCCTACTTGGAGCTCTATAAATAGAAACTTCCCCTTCATTTGAAGGTTCAAAAGTTGGAAACTCCAGAGAGAATTCTATAATAAACGCTAAAAAATTCTCTGCACACTTCCAAGATCAAGAATAATTATTCGAGATATTCATTGCAACTTCACACTCGAAAACAAGCTGTAAAGCCTTCGAAACAAATTCACATTCGAGAACAAGGTACAAAACTCTTGAATCAAATCTACATTCGAAAATAAGTTGTGAAGCCCTCACATCAAATATACGCTCGAGAACAAGTCAAAACCCTCGAACAACTTGAAAATCTTCATCAAGCTGTAAAGCCCCTCGAGACAATTCGCATTCGAGAACAAACTACAAAACCCTCGAATCAAATATACATTCGAAAATAAGTTGTGAAACTCTCACATCAAATCTACGATTGAGAACAAGCTGCAAAGCCCTAAAAACCTTAAATAAGCTACAAGCTGCAAAACTCTCGAATCAAATCTACATTCGAGAACAAGCTGCAAAACCCTCACAGAAAAAATCAGAGGAAAAACATTAGAGATTGTAATCCACTACATTTAAATTAATACAAACACAATGTTCAACTACACACGCCTCATTTCTATTGCTCTGCTGAAATCACGTGTGAACAAACACTAAACATTAAAATATGTCTGATAGGTTTTGAAATTTTTAACTTTGTGTTTAATAGGTGTTTAAACTTTAAAATGTTTCTAGTCAGTCTGTTAATTTTTAAATTTGTGTCAAATAAGTGATTGAACTTTCAATTTAGTGCCTATTTGACTCTAGAGTTTTAATTGTACAACACACAAAGTTTAGGGATATAAATTGATTTTTGCCCTAAAAAATAATCATCTTAGTTGTTATCATTGCATCACTTAATATTTGTCATGGCCAACTATGGGACTCCAATATATGCACCAATGATAATATATATTTTCTAAGTTAATTTTTTAAAAAACATCTAACTACAAACTAATTGAAAATATAGTTATTTTTTATTTTTTTTTTTTTTTTAATTTAAAGACTAAAATTAAACATTTTTCAAAATTTAGAAACTAAAATAGAAAAAAAAAAATATAAAAATTAAGAGTTACAAGACTAAAATAGTTTTGAAGATCAAAGACTAAAATAAAATAAACATGGGAGTTTATGGTAAAAAATGAGATATAAAACTTTGCTAGATTTAATTTAAATTAATAGGCCATTAATAATTAATATTTTCAATCAAATACTTAATTGTATTGATTTAATATATTCTTATATCAATAAAAATTAATTTAATATAAATTTTAATTAATAAAAATTAGGGTAAAATACCTTTTTGGTCTCCGAGTTTTGAGCAATAAGTGTGTTTGGTCCCTAAGTTTTAAAAATGGACCCTTTATAGTCCCCAAGTTTTTTAAATAGATTTAAAAGGCCACTCATGCTACTTTTCTATTTTTTAATTATTTTTTCATTTTTTTATATAAAATCAATATTTTTAAATTAAAAAAAATATATATTTTCTCTCTCAATTCTCTCTCTCTCCTCCTCCTCCCTTCATCTTATTCTTTCCTTCTTTTCTTTTTCCCTCTCTCACATCTTCTACCCCACTCTCTCTCCTCTGTACATCACATATGAGACATTTATATAAAAATCTCTTAAGTTTAATAGAGGTTCAAAATTTAAGTGGGTTTGAAAGACAGTGATCATAATTTTGATTATGGATGATGAGTGATTTGAGAAGATTGAGGAAAAAAAATTAAATGTTAAGAGAGATTTTTTTGATTTGTTGCAGTTTTGTAAATTGAAGGGTGGGTAGTTGAGATCCACCCTTTTGAAAGGTTAGAGAGAGTGAAAAAAAGTGAGATACAGAAGAGAGAGAATGTGGAAAATGATGTGTTGTGGGAGAGAAAAAAAAGAAAGAGAAGAAAGAGAAGGAAGATGGAGGGAGGACTGATGAGAGAATTAAGAGAGAATAGACAATTTATTTTTTATTTTTCTAATTAAAAATAATTATATATTAAAAAATATTGATTTTATATAATTAATTTAAAAAAGAATTAAAAAAATAGAAAAATAACAGGAAGGATCTTTTAAACATATTTCTCAAAATTGAGAGACTAAAAAAGTGTATTTTAAAAATTTAGGGACCAAAGACACCTATTGCTCAAAACTCGGGGAAAAAAAGGTATTTTACCCAAAAAATTATTATTAGTTTATTTTAATTGAATTTAATGATAATTTAATATATTATTATCAATTAAATTTTATTAACCTATCAAATAGAAACAAGATTTAAAAAAAGAGGGCAAAATGTACTAAACTCAATAGCATGGATATGTATTCGAGGTTCAAATTTACACCCCTCAAATTTGGAGTTCTCAACAACAGAAAAAAAAAGTTAAAAACAGAGAATCTCAATTGGACAAGAAAGTATCAAATATCCTACACATAGATATATAATAGAAATTGCAATAAAAATAATTTAATTCCAATGTCGCTTCTACATTCTCATCAAAATTCCTTTATTCGAATTTAAAAGGCATGTTAATATCCTACACATAAATATATAATAGAAAGAAATTGCAATGAAAATAATTTAATTCCAATGTCGGTTCTACCTTCTCATCAAAATTCCTTTATTCGAATTTAAAAGACATATTTTCAATAAGTTCAAAAAAAAAAAAAAACAAAACCCTACAAAAAGTAAATAATTTTTTAAAAAGGGCAGAGCTGGAATAAAAAGGACCACATTTGTCACATTAATTAAAAAAAAACAGACCTAATTTTAGAATGGTTTCAACAATTTCTGCAACATGGAGATTATCCTCATCAACATGGTTGAACTTGAGCCCGATTTTCAACCCGAAATTCCGGGCTCGGAGCCGCAATCGGATCTTCTTCCTTACTGCCTTCGCCACCATTCACACAACGCTATCTCCTTATCCATCATGTCGCCACCACTTTCCTCCAAAGCACTCTTCATTTCCCATGGCCAATTTCTCCTCCGCCGGCTCTGCCCGCCGGCCTCTCCTCCGGGGGGTGGTATTCGACATGGACGGAACCCTCACTGTACCCGTCATCGATTTCGCCGCTATGTATAAGTCTGTGCTTGGCGATGAGGAGTATCTGAGAATCAAAGCTCTGAACCCTTCGGGAATCGATATTTTGCATATGATTCAGAGTTGGGCACCCGAGAAACAGCGGAAGGCGTATGAGGTAATCGCCGATTACGAGCGTCAGGGAATTGATCGCCTTCAAATTATGCCCGGTCAGTACCGGGCTTAGCTTATTTTCAACTAGACTGTGTTGATTTTATTGTTTGTTTTTAGAAGTTTCTGATTGCTAGCGCCTTTGTCTCAGCAGCTTAAATAATGTGAGAACTTAGGTCTTTGGTTATCTCAACCAAATTCTTGATGATTATACATGCAGGTGCTGCAGAGCTTTGTACCTTTCTTGATTCCAAGAATATAAGGTAAGCAGTTTCTTCTCTTCCTTCACTTTAACTTATGGTTGCTTGCATCTTGTGATCAGTGTGTCTGTCAGCTCTTACCTTGACTGTAGTCGAGCTACTGTTCTCTCATTGACCATGGACTATGAGCCATATGCGTTCGATGTTGAGGATCCCACATTAGAAAAGTAGTTAGACCTCATCGTCTCATTGTGAATTGGTTTTGAGATGTATTCCCGTGTAATCAAATACATGTGACATAATGAAAAGTCCGTAGATTCATACGCCACCCCCACCCTCACACATACACACTGATGATTCTTTTTTAAAAAGGGAAAAAGAAAATGAGAAAAGAAGCAAGAAGAAGATGAAAAGAAGGAAGATAAAGATCCAACATAATTTGATGTCAGAATATCTCGAGTGTCTTGTGAACTCATTGAAAAAGATGTTACAGTGAAATTTTGCTATTTACTGCTTATGGGTTTTAAACAGATTAATTGATGAATTTGTGGGTTCAAGTTATTTGGAATCTAGAAAGAATTAAAGATGATAAACAGCACAATTTTGCACTTCCCCAAGGCTAGGAATATTGTGTGGTAATACATTTTCTTTCTGTCTCCCTCTTCTGTATTTATAATGCCAATATGTTTTATCCTTTGCTACATGTCAGGAGGGGACTAATCACTCGCAATATAAAGGAAGCTGTTGATATTTTTCATCAGCGTTTTGGTGTAAGTTTGATTTTTTTTTAAGGCTCTCTGTCAAATTGCAAGTACAGCTATCTCTTATGTTTTTAATATGCAGCTGTATTCTTATATTGTTATGCTTTGGACTTGGAGTAACTTGACCTTTAAGGATGTTGCCTGTTCACAGAGAGTGAGACCTACAAATATGTTGATCAAAATTCAATTTATTTCCCAACATAGTCCTCCATTTCGATAGAATGAGGGATTATGAGCATGAGATTTCTCCTAATCACAACCACGATAATGCATTTTCTTGGAGCTTACAGTAACTCTAATAATCCTTTCATCCCAATTCAAACGGTTGGGACTTGATTTCATTTGTCTTGTTCAAGTATCCCTTTAGCTCCAACACTCATCTACCTTCTTAGGACATTAGCAGATAGAAGAACCAGAGTCCCTAAGAAGGTCTCACTGTTTATGTTTCACCCTTTGAGCATTATTTGCATAAACCGGCTGCATTGCTCGCCTTGGCTTAGCAACCTCTCAGTTGCTAGCCCAGACTGCTATGCTGTAGAAATTGAGGTCTCTAGCTTCTACTGACATCTGGGCTTTAGGATATAACTCAAATTCACCTTATATGAAAAATTTGCCCTTCTATTCGTCTTCTTTATCCCTCTCTCTCAAACATTAATATCATTTCTTGCAAACCACTCCTCCAAGAAAACTCCAAGAGCTCTTAAATTCTATGCCCCATCATGTGTCATTGGATTTGGAAAGATAGATACCCAAGGAAGAGTGAAATTTTCATGTGAGAGCTAATGATGGGTTGTAAGATACCCAAGACTTGCCAAAAAAGGGACCTTAATCTCTACTTGTCCCTCCTAAATGTTGCATCATGTGTATCTGAAGTGGAGACTCAAAACCAGCTTTGTTTTCACTGTCAATTGTGCCTTTCGATTTTGGAATTCTGTCGTTGCGTTTGGATAAGTTACTCCTATAAAACCGGTTTAGTTTCTTGCTCTTGGAGGTTATCCGTTCAAGAAGAAAGATAAAGTCCTTTGGTTCAATTTTGCTAGAACTTTTCTTCGGACTTTATGGAATGTCACAAAAGGATTTTCTTTGATTAAGAAAAATCTTTTTTTTATGGGATCAAATTAATTTTGTGGATACTTTTTTGTTGTAAACTTAGTTCCACTTCTCTTTGCTCCAATTGGAAGATTTTTTTATAGCTACCTGGGCTTTGTTATAAAAAAGGATCTTCTCTAACGGTTGAGGCTTACCTCCCCTTTATGTGTATCCTCTTTTCATATCTTAATGAAATTGCTTCCTTTAAGAAAATTAAAATCTTTCTCCTCATGTTTTTATGTCTTTCATAGTAACTATTACTTTATATTTCTGCAGTGGACATTTCATCCAGCATTAAGCAGGGAATTTGGTTCTTATAAACCAAATCCTGCTCCCCTACTTCATATCTGCTCTTCTTGGGACGTCCTGCCTAATGAAGTAATTATGATCGGTGACAGCCTCAGAGATGATGTGAGTGTTTTTTTTTTTTGTTATCCATTTTTAATTGTGAGTCATTAGGTTTTCAACTGACATTACTCGTTTCTAGTCCTTTCTTTCATACTATACATGGAATCACCATTAAGTGAAAACATAAGATGATAATCATAGATAGATATCTAGTTTGCCGTTACATGTAAAGGATCGACTTCCTATCCTATAACTCAGGTTGGATGTGGCAAGCGAGCCGGAGCTTTCACATGTTTGCTAGACGAAACAGGAAGGTACAGCTCGGAGCATTGTTCCAAGATGGATCTCGAGCCAGATTTTAAAGTATCTACCCTCGGTGAAGTTCTTCATCTTTTGAATGCAAATTTTGACTTGGCACCATGATCCCATCCGTATTGATTTCATGAAAAGGCAAAATAAGTTTCAAGTTGTCTGAGTCATTAGGATTTAACTTGAAAGTTGAGTCATTTATTGAAGGAAACGAAGAGATGGGAATTTCTTTTTAGAAGGTGGGAATCCTTGAACAACAAAACAATTGGGACTGAGACCATAGTTGCTGGTTCTTTTAATTGTAACATTTAATCGTGTGTCGTAAACAAGCTGGACGGTACGAGGTGAATCTCTTGTAGTTTTATATAATTTATGGCTGGCTGCTTGTGGTTCTTCAGTTGTGTTCATATGAGATCACATCAAGCATTGTATTAGTAAGCAACAGGGTTGCAATCTACCACTGTTATAATTTTAACAACCCTTTTCCTTCATTGTTTTTCTCCCTTTATTATATCCATTCTAAGATCAGATGGAACATTAGATGCATAAAAAGGGGCTTGAAACCATGACCACAAGGTTAATAGCTTAATATAATAAAAAAAATGTGAATTTTGAAATAGGAGAAAAAAAAGAATAAATTGAAAGACAAAAATATCGCCCACTGAAGGCCAGAAAAAATAGGAAGAACATATAAAAGACTAATTACACATTTTGCTTATTTTTGTAGGTATAGACATAGAGAAAAATATCGCTTACCGTGGGACTCGAAACCACACGACTGAGCTAGATGAGCTTATTAATTTAAATATAATTTAAATATAATTTAAACATGGAGAAAATATTGTCCACCGATTAAGAGCCTTGCGATTCAAACAGTTTGGTTGTTTTAATTCAAAAAATTCTAGAGGATTAATTTTTAAATTAATATAATTAAAATGTGAAATTTGAAATAAGAAAAGGAAAGGAATAAATTGAAATAGGAATGACATATAAAAGACTAATTACACATCTTGCTTGGACGTGTAGTGAACACATGGGGAGAATCACGTTCGAGTTATTGACCCGAACGGTCTACACTATATGGATAGGGTTGGGAACCTCATCTTGGTAACACTGTGGATGCGGTCCGCTTTGTATTAGATACAAAGGAGGTGATCCAGCTCGTTCATGTGGTTGACATGCGAGTGGGGGCATCTTATGCAATGAGATTGTACAAGATCGAACTGTAAAATATTAGACCTACTAATGTAACACCGTTAACAGTATAGGACTAATATATTTGTAGATGACCATTAGTGACTCATCATTAATCTTGAGTGTGTTACGAACTCACATCTACGAGAGTGCGTCCTTTGACAAAATGCGGGTGAGAGCCTCGAGCGCTCGCCCAATATTCCTATCTTATTGGGGATAGGACCACGTGGGGAGCTGAGAACTTAACTACGCAATAAAGAATTCACTTGTTCCCGAGCTAGGGAACTAGAGTGGTTATTCCCTAAGTGTTGTCTCCAGGGCTTGAACAACGGGGCCCCACCCTCTCACTGGCCCGAGAGAGATGTTGTTTATGGTTAGACCATGCAACAAAATTATTCATTAGAGAAGCAATGAGACTTAAAAGAGGAAGAGGTAGATACATGGGTAAAATGGTAATTGGACCCAACTGTGACTACGAACAACCTGTGAAGGGTCGACTCACGGGCATTGGTTATATCGATGGACACAACTTGTCCTATAGTGAAGAGAGTATAGCTACGAGCTATAGTGAAGTGCCCCTATAGTTAATGAATGTTGATTAACAGGGTCAAAGAGTTTGATAGGTTAATCTCGTATCATTGGAGCTCATGATCTGTAGGTCCATTAGGTCCATCGGTTGACTCAAATTGGACTAAATGAGGGTTTACAGTTTGGAGTGGATTTGAAGTGTTCAAATTCATTAAAAGGGTATGTATATGAGATATGATTGACATAATATATAGTTTAATGTGAATGAGATTCATAATAAACTATAGTATAACCTAATTAATTACTTAAGGCTTATTTGGAGAAATTAGTTTGAGAGAAATTAAATTGAATGAGATTCAATTTTAATTCCACAATTATGCAAATGTGATTTGTATAATAAGATATGAGATATCTTATATTATATGATATGCAAATATGATTTGCATATTATATAGTTGTGGTATTATGGTGAATTGGTTGAGATTTTAACTCCACCACACACCATTATAAATAGGTGGAAGTAAAGACATTTTAAAAGTTAAGTTCTCATTTTTTAGAATCTACCTAAAAAGAAGGAGTTCTCGTGAAGAAGAGTTCCAACCCAAAATTAAAAGGGACGTGAAGAAAAGTTTATAAAGACAACCGTGGGTTCGAACCGTGGGGTTCGAACCCACGACCACAAGGTTAAGAGCCTTGCACTCTACCAACTGAGCTAGACGGGCTTATTGATTTAATAATAATTTAAACTATTTCATTATTTTTAATTCAAAAAAATCTAGAAGATTAATTTTTAAATTAATATAATAAAAAAATGTGAATTTATGGAGATCAAACCCAATACCACAAGGTTAAGAGCCTTAATATCGCCCACCGTGGGGTTCATCAAACCCACGACCACAAGGTTAAGAGCCTTGCGCTCTACCAACTGAGCTAGACAGGCTTATTGATTTAATTATAATTTAAACTATTTGATTATTTTAATTCAAAAAATTCTAGAAGATTATATTTTTAAATTAATATAATAAAAAAATGTGAATTTTGAAATAGAAAAAAAAATAATAAATTGAAATAGGGAAGAACATATAAAAGACTAATTACACTGCTTATTTTTGAAGCATAGACATAGAAAAAAATATCACTCACCGTGGGGCTCTATAACCCACGACCACAAGGTTAAGAGCCTTAAACTCTAGCAAAGAGCTAGAGCTAGGCGGGCCTATTAATTTAATTATAATTTTAAAAAAAGAATAAATTGAAATAGGGAAGAATATATAAAAGACTAATTACACATTTTGCTTATTTTTGAAGCATAGACATAGAGAAAAATATCACTCACCGTGGGGCTCGAACCCACGACCACAAGGTTAAGAGCCTTACGCTATACGCTAGACGGGCCTATTAATTTAATTATAATTTAAACGGAGAGTTGAGCTAGACGAGTCTATTAATTTAATTATAATTTAAACGATTTGGTTATTTTAATTCAAAAAAAGGCGCCACCGTGGGGTTTAGAGGATAAGAGCCTTGTTTTGAACCGAGCTTACGGGCTTATTGCTTTAATTATAATTTAAAAGTTTACGTTATTTTAATTCAAAAAATTCTAGAAGATTAATTTTTAAATTAATATAATAAAAAAATGTGAATTTTGAAATAGGAAAAACAAAAGAAGAATAAATTGAAATAGGGAAGAACATATAAAAGACTAATTACACATTTTGCTTATTTTTTAGGAAGTATATAGAAAAATATCGCCCAAGGTTAAGAGCCTTGAGCTCTAAAGGACTAAATTTTACTTATTTTTAAGGCATAGGCATAGACCACAAGGTTGAGAGCTTTGTGCTCTCCAACTGACCTAGGCAGGCCAATTGATTTAATCATATATTAAACTCATGAAAAAAATATCAAAAGGTTAAGAGTCTTGTGCTCTACGGACGGAGCTAGACATGCCCATTGATTTAATTATAAATTAAGCTTTTTGTTATTTCAATTAAAAAAATTCTAGAGAATTAAATTTTAAATTGTTATAAATATGAATTTTGAAATATGCTAAAAAGACAAAAATGATAAATTGAATTAGGAAATGATAACATGAAATTATTTATTTCTTAAAAAATAAATTGCATATCATGGGATTCAAACCCAGAACCACAAGATTGAGAGCCTTATGCTAACTGAGCTAAACGAGCATTTTAATTTGATTATAAATTAAACGTTTGGTTATTTTTAATTCAATTTTTAAAGGATTATTTTTTAAATTAATATAAAAATGGATTTTAAAACATGATAAAAGGAAAAAATGATAAATTGAATTAGGAAATAATATAATTATTTTTTCTTTATTTTTAATTAGAAAATTTTAAAGAATTGTTTTTAGATTTTATAGTAAAAGTGAATTTTGAAATAGGAAGAACATGATTTTATAGTAATTTATAAAAGACTAAGTACATATTCTATTTATTTTTTACATAAATAATTTTTTTTTTATCCTCAAAATTATGTAAATTGTCCACCACTCGAAGAGTCTTGCACTCTACCAAACTAAACGAACATTTTATTATAAGTTTTTAGAAGTACAATATAATATTTCATTTAATTTTTAACATTTATTTTTCTAATTTTAAATTTATTCGTCATAGATACATAAATTCAAAAAAAAAAAGTCAATTTTTAAAAAAAAAATTAAAAACTATTTCATTGTAACAAAGCTATCCAAAAATATACTTTCTTCTCAATTTTTTTTTTTTTAAGCAAACTTCATTAAAACCACAAGCTACCAACAACGATTTATGATATAATGGGCCAAAGCATGAAAAAGTTTTGCATCCTCATGCTAATATTAAGACAATTAATTAAATTGTCATCTTACTCTATTTTACTCTATTTTATGTGCATTAGTCTAATGCGTTTGTCACGGTTCACACGAGATTTATGATTCTCTCTAATTAGATGCTCTGGATTCTGACTCTTCTAAACGTCTCAAAATAGAGGGTAGTCTCCTCTATTTATAGAGTATGATGGACCTTGTATGGGCTTGGGCCTAGTGAATTTTGGGCCCAACTCTTGGGCTTAGTTTTATTTGGACTTAATCAAATCCAGTTTATTTATTTATTTATTTTTAAAAGGTTTGGATTATTTAAATTGAGTTCAGTCCATTCTTAATACTAGATATGTAACATTATTTAATTTGTCAATTTACCAATTTTCTCATGTCTTTTAATTTAATTTAGGACACGTGTAAATTTATAATTGACCCTAAATTTACTTTATCATTAATTTAAATTAATGATGTAACAATTTGTGATTGGCTGAAATTTCTCATTCAACAATCACTTTATGGATCTAACATTATTTAATTGTTAAATGTTGTTCACATTAATATAGATGAAATATTGTCAAAATAACATAACTTGAGTGACATATCAAACGTGTTAAAGGTTTATATGTACCTATTGATAATATAAAAAAAGTTAATTTACAAGTCACTTTGAACATAACTCAATAAATAAATAAATAAAACATAGGTTCTAATTTCAAATGTTGATGACGAAAAATAAATAAATAAAACATTGACGACCTTCACCCATATTTGTTTAACTAAAAATTATTAAATTACAAGTTTGATCCCTATACCTTTAAAGGTTGTTTGGTTGAGGGTATTTTATATATCTAAAAATAATAGATGTGTGAGAATAAAATTACTAAAAATCATAAATTAATATGATTGCTTGACCACTCGAGAGAATGTTAATTTTTATAATAATAAATGATATTTCCCCTTTTATGAGATTATGATGCATTAATTAATAACTCGTAATTTAATTGATCATAATTGATATATAATTTTAATTAAATAAATAATTATAAAAAATTAAAAATTTATACTAAATGATTTCAATTAATTAAATATATTGAATATATTACTAATTTATTAATAGTTTTTATACCTACACAATTACATTAATTTAATATATTTTTTAAAGGAAAAAATTAAAGTTTTACCGGTAAACATATCACATATATCATTTTTCACTCTAAACTTTTAATTTCATCAAATTAGACCATAGACTTAGTTAAATGTTGCAATTTCTACCATCTAAGTCAATTTTTACTAATTATTAACAAAAAGCAAGGTAAAAATCTACGTAGACTGAAACACATGTTTTAATTTTGTAAGGGTATAAAAAGCAAAAACATAAGTAAGATTTATGACCAAGAGGTCATGGGTTTCAATCTTCCCACCCAAAATAGTCCATGTATCTTTTATAACTTGTGAGGTTTCTCTCCATTTTTTCAATGTGGGATCCTCAAGATGGTGATGGGCTTGATGGGTACCATATTAGATTACATGCTTTCCATCTCAAAACCAATTGTCAACTTTTATATGTATTATCGATCAAGAGGGTCCGAGGTTTGGATATCCCCACTCCCAAATGTTGTTGTTTACGCAAAAATTCGTCTTTATGGTTTGATAAAACCATCATAAATAGTCTTCGTTCCAAAGCACTTATTACTGTAGTGACTAAATTCTAACTTGTTCTAGACCCTATAAACCTAGACCCTATAAACCAAATAACCTAAATTTAAATTTGTTATTATTATTTTTTTAGTACATCAACAATTGAGGGTGGGAGATTCGAGATCATGTCATACTTGATGTCAGTTGAGCTATGCTCTTGTTGGAAATTTATTATTATTAATATTAGATCTACATTAATGATATTTTATATTTTAATCATATTTTATCGATTTATTATGATATAATGAAAATATTTTCGATTCATCTCTCATGTCGATGTTAAATCCATAGTTCATAGATATGTCAATAAAAATTTAGTATCCTACTTCTAAATGACTGATATTCGGGCACAAAATGGATTTTTGGTATTGCATTTTACATCATTTCTTTTTTTTTTTTTTTTTTTTGAGAAAGATACGGTTCATGTGGATTAAATTATAATTTGATGTGCTTTCATATTAAACTTCTTATGAATGTGCAAATTCTATAATATTCTTGTAAAGTTATATACCTGAAATAGAATTTATAAACTAAAAAAATATGGGTATGAAATTTTAGATAAAAATGACTACTTAGACTTTAAGTATTTGTATATATTTAACTCTTGAACTTACAAATAAAAAATAATATTATGATATCATTATTCAACGGTTGATATGACATGTTAATTATTATGAATAATAGTAAATTTGACGTGATAGTGTAAACATATATATATATACGAAAACAACAAATATAATACTAGAAAAATAGGAGCAAGTAGGAGAATAAAGGCCGACAAGTTAAGCTGTTATGTTTAGACACTTTTCATCTACCTTCTATTTACCATATCAGACTAAACTTAGTAGATATTTATTTAATAAATATATTTGGATCTTGTGATCTGAAAAGGTGAAAACTTTGAAAATAAACCTTCTATATGCTTTTAATATTTTCAAAAATAGTGAAAATAGTAACTACAATTCGATTTACTATCACATCCCTTATTTTTCAAATTATAGGATTGAATCACCAACCAAAATGAATTCTTTAACTTTTCTAAACAATTTCTTTACCTCTAAAATAATCTAAAAAGAAATAATTATTGTCTTCATTATTTCTTCAAAATTGTATTAATATTTTGTAAATGGCATTGACAATGTAGATATAAATTATAATATAAATATATTTCAAATTTTATGGTCGCAACTAAAATTATTTGAAGTTAATGAAAATTAGAAAAAACGAGTTAACTTCCCAAACTAAATTTGTAATTTAATAAAAAAAAATAGAAAACAAGTAAAGAATTCTCAAAAAAAGAATTTATACTTTTTAATTCCATTGACAAAATAAACGGTGTGGATTAAATCTGACCCATTTAATTATAAAGTTTCTTAATTTGTTAAGTGATGAGATTAAAGCCAGATGGCCACGTCATTAGCCAAAAGCCAAAATCCAATCAAATCGTTCCCACGCGCTGAGTTGGCGAGTTGAGGTTGAATTGGGAAGCGTACGTGACGCACACTCGCGCGCGTGGGCCACTGGAAACTGTATGAAAAGACAAAAAGGCCCCTTTCACGGCGATCTCATTCTTTTGTTAAAAATCAATTACTTCAAAATGGACGGCTAGAAACGGATGCTCGTGGACCCCACCTTTTCCTTTTGCTCTACACAATTCTAGTCAGTCACGGGGCTTCCATTTTGGGCATTTAGTTGAATTTGGATGGTTTCAAAATTTAAATTTGATACAATGTTTGGATCATTATATTTAAATTTTAATAGATTTGCAACTCAATTTTATGGTTTTGTTTTGCTAATTTCAATACAATTTCATTAATTTTACAGACATCAAATAACTGCTTACCAAACATTGTTTTCTGATTCTCAGGGTTTAAAAAATCCTTAGAACAAATCTCTCAGGATTTCGATTCCAAGGGTTTTGATTTCAAAACGGTGCTCCAAACACCCATTTACAAGTCACAATTATATTAGTTTGAATTATAAATCTCGTCTTTATATTTTATAGGAACTAAATTTTAGCTCCAAATAATTCCTATGTTTTAATAAAACTCTCCTAAATAATTTCTTGTAATTATTTTTTAAGTTTTATCAAATTATAAAGATAAATTCTAATTTTTAAAAATCATATGAACTAAATTTTAATTTTGGTTTTATGAACTAAATTCTAATTTTATTTTTAAACTATAAAGATCAAATTTATAATTTAACATAGATTATAATATAGTATTGATTGTTTTTAAATAAGATTATAATAGTATTTGTTGATTATAATTTTATTTTTATCCATATAATTTGTTGATTATAATAACATTAGGTATGTTTTACTTTATCTTCATATTTAAATTTTCACGGAATATAAGTTGTAGGCTCTAATGCTTTTAGTATATATATATTTTTTTTCGATTTACTCTTTATTCTTTTACAAGTTTCAATTTAGTCCCTCGTATTTTAATATTTTTTTAAAAAAATTTACTCACTCATTCATTGTTGACGAATGTTACCATTGATTAATCATAAACTCGTATGGTATAATACTTAGTGAATTAATAAAAATCAATAGGAGAAAAAAAAACATTTAAAAGAAAAATACTTGAAATTTCTAGCAATTTCTTAGAATATATTTGGAGGAGTCCTGTTTTTTTTCTTTTTGTGTTTTTGTTTTTTTTTTTTAATCTCTGAGATTACTTTGTTATTGCTCTAAATTTCTACAAACTGACTAAGTTTTATGTCATATCAATTTGTTATTAGTCAATTTTTAACCTTTACCAACAATAAGTAACTAAATTAAAAAATGTTAAACATTAATAATTAACTTTATTTTTAAACAATATGGGCTATATTGAATAAACTGAAAAGTATATTTAACTTAAAATTTTTGAAAGCTCATTCATTTTTTATTTTAGTTTGAAAATTAAGTCTACTGCTTTTGTTTTGCTTTATGTAATACCTTTTTACAAACTTGTTTAAAATATAAGAAAATATTATAAATTAGAGATAGTTTGATTTTAATTTAGTTCAGAATTTATATGCGTTCAAGATAAGTAAAAATATATAAAAAATTGAGAGAAAACAAACATGGTATAATGATAGAGGAGAATATTTTATAAACTTTATAAAGTTTAATATAATAATAGACACGCAAGCTAAACTAAAAACCAAAATAGAAAAAAGAGAGAGAAAGCGAAGATAATAGTAGGACTTTAGCTTAAAATAAAAATATGCAATTTATATTACAATAATAAACTAATAATGTTTTGTAGACTTTAAAGCCTCAAAATTTGGTGAGAATGCTTCTGCAAATGCCGAATGCTAATCCAGGATTAAAATATTATCTTCGTATGGATTTCAAAATTTTAATTTTATATATATTAATAGACATATGGATAAAATATTAATGTGAATAGATATTGTTGTAAATAAAAATTATTTAAGTCAATAATTATATTTATTTATATGAGTATCTATAAAAGATATTATAAAAATTAAGGATATGTTTAATATGCTTGATTTTTTTTTTTCAAATTCAAAAACTCGTTTGACAAACTTGTTTATGAAAACTGTTTTTGAAATTTATAATTCAAAATAGTGAAACTTCTTACAATAATATTTTTACATTTTTAGTGTATCTAAATTTTAATTTCAAATTTAAAATGCATAACTACACTAAAAAAATGTAAAAATAGTATTTTATATTATAAAATTATTTTTTGTTAATTAAAAAATGATATAATATAATAAAATAATAATTATACAAAATTTATAGCATAAAACAAGCTCATAAATTAATTAATAATAATTAAAAATAATCTAATATTTAACTAATAGTTTAGGAGTATATATGAAATATATTAATAATTAAATCATTCTTCAATTTGATAGATCATTAAACCAATTATACCCCATATATCTATCAGGTGATATTTGACATAGGAATATTTTCATATTGTAGTAACCAAGATTTAAAATGTCAATGCCGAGATTTCAATTTTATGAAAATATCGATGGATATTTTAAAAAAATTAAAAATAAATATTCTACACTTTTTAAAAAGTTAAAATATTTGTTATAATATTATATTTACTAATATTTTGTTGCTATCTGTTTAATATTTCATCAATTTTGTATGGTTGAATGAATATATGGATTGAATGTCAATATGGGTTGAATGATAAAAAATATATGGATTAAATGTCATAATTTTATGGGTAGAAATATTTTGATAAAAATATATAACTATTTATATATTATAAAATTAGTTGTCCAAAACTAAATAAAATTAATAATTTATGAACATGTTATTTTTTTATAAATTTTATATTATTATTAAATAATAGATATTATATATTTTATAAAAAATATATATATATATATAAAAAGTTTATAAAGACTTGTCTGCATTTTAAAAAAAGACTGGATACAATGAAAACATAAAAATGGGCATTGGAAATTGCGGCGCGTCGCTGTAAATGGCGCGTGATGAGTGGACCCTTCGAAATCTTGGAGCAAAAAAAAAAAAAAAAAAAAATATATATATATATATATATATATATATATAAGAGAGAGAAGGACATTCCAAAAATGGAGTCGTCAAGATCTTACAGGTGCCACTCTAAGAAACATGGCTTCAGCCGAAAACCTCTGCGCCCCACTCTTCTTCTTCTTCTTCTTTCTTCTTCTTTCTTCTTCATTTCATTCCAATATTTAACACCATGTATTTCTTTCGTCTTTTCCCAATACCCTTCTCTAAACTCTTCTAGATCCCTCTCTTTCTCTCTCCCTACAAAATCCCCCTTTCAGCCTCGAGCAAACAGCTGATCACTAGTAACCCACTGCGTTTTCTCCAATTTCAATCTCCCCCAGCCATGATTTCTTCACTAATTTCCCCTAGTTTCTCTCTCAAATCCATATTTCCCAGACCCCCACCAAAGCCATCTCTCTCGTTTTCCAAGCCCATCCTCTGTTTCCACCATCGAAACCCCAATACCTTCGAAAACCCATCGAAACCCATCAGCATTTTCATCCAAACGCCCGTGGAGAACAACCCAGGTCATGTTTTGTACAGAGAAGTGAAGAAGAGAGAGGGGAATAGTGGAAGAAGAGGGTTTCCTCTTGTGGGTAGCCATCAAATGTTGCTTCTATGTGGGCTTGGATATTGGGTTCAGGGCTTTAGGTGCTTTCCATGGCTGGCTCTCAACTTTCACATGGCTCATTACCTTAATCTCCATCCTTCCTTATTGCAACTTGTGCAGAACTCTGGAAATCTTCCCATGGTTGCTAAACCCTTGTATGGAATTCTTTCCGATGCTTTGTATATTGGTGGCGCTCGTCGAGTGCCTTATGTTTCCATTGGAGGTATGTTCTTGTTCTTGTTTTTAAGTCTTTCTTCATTTATTCTTTTCTTTTCCAGAATTTCATCCTGCATTAGATTCCCTCTGCCTTCAGTTTGATCAATAATGTAACTATTACTCAATCATATTCCAAAGTAAAGATGGATATGAGATGATTGATGACGACGTTTCTTGATTCTTATTCCCTAATCACAACTCTGAAACATCGTTAGTTTCGTATTTGAAGTCTTTCTGCAGCTTTGGAAAGGGATTTTAAGCACTTTTTGTGATATGGTTATCTGCAAATAAGATAGCACTTTCAAACCCAATTTTCCATTTTAGAAGTTGAATGAAAATTTGAAATTATGCATAGAGATTGTGAATATGGGAACTCATTGATCATGGACTAACTGGGAAACTTCTCAGTGCTCTTGCAGGTCCTATCTTGGGGATCTCTGGCATTGATCCCTGTGGCAGGTGATGCCCTTCCTGCTTTAATGGCATGTGTTCTTCTAAGTAATCTTGGGGCATCCATAACAGAAGTTGCAAAAGATGCACTTGTTGCAGAATATGGCCAAACAAACAAAATTTGTGGCCTTCAATCTTATACATTTATGGCCTTAGCTGTTGGTGGAGTCTTAGGCAACTTCATTGGTGGATATAACTTGCTGAGTTCACCACCTAGAAAAATGTTTCTTCTGTTTTCTATATTACTTTCTCTTCAGCTTTCAGTTTCATCAGCAACAAGAGAGGAATCTCTTGGTTTGCTGCAACTTTCAGAACCTGATGTTCATGGGAAATCAATCATGGAAAATGTTAGAAATCAGATATCTGGCCTTGTAATGGCTATTAGCGATCCAAGTGTATCTCGCCCACTGGCTTGGATTGTCGCTTCCATTGCCATGGTCCCTCTTCTATCAGGCTCTATATTTTGCTATCAAACACAATGCCTCAATCTTGATCCTTCAATAATCGGAATGTCGAGAGTGTTTAGTCAATTGGTTCTTCTTTCTGTCACCGTACTTTACGACCGCAATTGGAAAAGAGTATCCATGAAGAAGCTGATTGGCATGGTGCAGATTTTGTATGCTTCTTCCTTTCTTTTTGACATTGTTTTGGTCAAACAGATAAATCTGAAGCTGGGCATTTCCAATGAGGTGTTTGCTCTTTGCTTTTCGGGGTTGGCTGAAACCATTGCACAGTTTAAGCTTTTACCATTTTCAGTACTCTTTGCAAGCTTAAGTCCAAAGGGCTGTGAAGGATCTCTCATTTCGTTTTTCGCATCGGCTGTGTGCTTGTCTTCCATCGTTAGTGGTTTTTTCGGCATCGGTTTGGCTTCTTTGATTGGAATAAGATCAGGTAACTACTCAAACTTGCCTATGGGGGTTTTGATACAGTTCATTGCAGCTTTACTGCCATTGATCTGGATCCATTTTGTTCCCACAACATCACCCATTGTCGAAAGAGAAAGGAAGAGAGTAACAAGTAGAAGATCTCGGAGAAATAGAAGGGTCGGACGAGTCATGTATAACAGTGATTCTGTATATGTTTATCGACGTGAGAGGGAATCCGAGATGCAGGGGTGATAAATCTAGTTTCTACTGCAGCTTATCTTGTAGGAACTCTACAGATTCTATACATCACCATCATTCCTATACTTGTAAATGAAGCAAGTCTTTACTCTAAATGGTTCAGACACATCTGAAAGACTACCATTATGTTACATCAGATTCTCTTGGTAAGGTGAACAAGATGACTCTCAAGTTCCTTCCTGTCGATGTCGGTGAACTCGTCGATTATCAGAACTCGCATCGGTATCGTAATGTGTGGCAAGAGAATTGTGATGAGTATCTATGTGACCAATTTCCTAATGCAAAGAAAAACATGGGAATTGAAGGGGGAGAGATCAGACAAGCAAAAGAGCAGAGCGCAGAAAAGTTTGAGCTTAATTTGTGGTTGTTTGATGATGAGCAATTGAACTAAAGGAGTTAGTTGTTTGGCTGTTCTAAAATCTACATTTGTTTTTGTAATTAATGGAAGAAATCAGAATCATTTTTAAGGATAGAAGCTGAATCTTGGGATACAATTCAATGATAGTTAATTTTAAGGAGCATATTTACCCTTTAACCTGACAAAACCTATCAATTCTGAGGCTGAAATTTTAATCTCAACTTAAATTTTAACAGTGGTAACCATCCACTTGAATAGGCGTTACAATGCAACTTTTACCTTCAATAAAGTTTTATTTGAAAAATCGTCCATACAAATATTTTAGAAAGAAAATCAATTCTTATCCTAAACTCTCAATCTCAATTTCATCCCAGTGTACACACGAAATTTCACTCTCCTCTGTCTCACTCAAGTGAATGGGTTTCGAGAGCATTCCACCGGTTTTTGGCAGCTTTTATTTTCAGCCTGATTCACCGTCATTTCGAAGAACACTTGCCTCCCGTCTTACCGTGGTTGCTGGCACAGAGTTAGTTGGAGCTTCTTCCTCGAGTCCTATCATGATTGTGCACTCGTTGCAGTAAGCTTAAAAAAGTATTGCAATGGTTAACAAAAAAGTATTATCATATATCTTAAATGAATTATTAAATGTGTATAATACAAAATTAATATGATGTATATGAATATTCTATGAAAGATGTATAATACAAAATTGATATGATGCAAATAAATTAGAGTTAAATTTTTGTTATAATTCACAAGTTATTTTAGGGCTAATTGATGCATTAATTAAATTTAAATTTGTACAAAATTGGATATCATTGGACTTGGTGAGTTTACAAAGATTTTTACATGACTTATTATATTTAATGAGTGAATTAGTAGAAAATGAATAGAGAGTAGAAATGGTAACATTTAACAAAATCTACAATCTAATCTGGTAAAATTAAAAATTTAAGTTGAAAATTGATATAATATAACACCACAAGTTTAAAGGTAAAAATGGAAAGTTTTTAAAATATTTTTTTGTGCATTTAATGAATATAAAATATGTATAATAAAAAAATAATAAACCTTCACAGAAAAATGATATTGGAGATAGATTTTCAATGAAGTTTGTGAGTTTGAAAAGGTTTATTGAATGACGTGCATTAATTGATAATTTTATTTTGGGCAAGGTTTGATTTAAGGTTTTGAGAAATTTTTACAATTACTTTTTGTTAGGCAGTGGGTGTGTTTAGCAAAAATTAAATGTATGGTAGAAATTATAATACATGTTTAAATTCAGGATTCAATTTAATAGAATTAAAAATTTAAGATCAAATTTGATAAATTTACCAAATTTGATGGTAAGAATATCACTTCTATCTTGATTTTATCTTGATTTTTTTTTAAGTTCAAACTTTATCTTTAAATTTAAAAGAATATATAGAGGGAGAAAGATTTGGGATGACCTACAAATCAACTAATGAATCAAACAAAATTTAATCAACAAAATACCAAATTAAGTATTCAAATACACCACGAAAATAGTTCAACAATCCAGCTACAATAATTTTTTTTAGTACAGTAAAGGTTGAGAAATTCGAACTATAAATTTAAAAAGAATATTAGTCATGCTTAACTATAAATCTCTATAAAGACAAAATTTTAATAATAATTTCAGTTCAAATTTGATTGAATTAGAACTTAGGTTTGGTCGTACATGAGTGGAAAAATTAAATATTTTTTTAAAAAATAAGATTAAAATGTTGTTTTAGTCTCTATACTTTAATTTTGTTTTATTTTGATCAATATACTTTTAAATATCTTTATTTTTTTAATAAAACTTAATATTGATCCTAGTTAGTTTAGTGTTAACTTTTCTTTTAAAAAAATTAGTTTTTATTAGCTTTCTCTCTATAGTTGAAAATATGTTTATATTGTGCCTTTTCTTGTACTGAAATTAGACCAATTTCAATAAAAATTAACTTCAAACTTATGATAGGTATCAATTTTAAGCTCTATTGGAAATATAGAGACTAAAGTAAACATTTGAAAATAAAGGGACCAAAATGGAACAAGATCAAAATACATGGATCAAAATAATATTTTAAGTGTTGATGTTCACATTAAAATAGTGAGTACAAATTTTCCATTTTTTTCAAAACATGAAATATCTTAATAGTTATATATTTTGATGCGATAATAATCTAATAATTTATTTATGTCGGCCAACAAGAGCACTGTTCAACTGACATTAAGTATGACTCATGACCAAGAGGTCATTGATTTGAATCCTCCCACCCCCAATTGTTGATGTACTAAAAAAAATTATTTATGTCGTGTTTTACTTTTAATGGAAAAATGTTTACATAAAGTTAAATTTGCCCCAACCAATCTCCAACCAATCTTTCCAAATATATTGAGAATATAACTTAGATCAAAATAATAATATCTATTACAGCATGCTTGTTATCAAGATTACATTTTTAAGGTTAAATAATTCCAACTTTGGAGTATAGAATATCAAAAAAGGTGATTTTCGAAATCCCCTAGATCACATATTTGAAATCATTGGTTCTAAGAAGTACTTGTTCTTATCTTGATATGGGATGTTTTTTAATATTAAAAATTGAAACTTTATATTAATGTGATTTGATAGTAGAAATATAAATATTAATTCTCGAGAAGCTATTTTTTCGATATAGTATAAAAATTTATTAAGAAGATGTTTTATTAGGTAGATGTATGAATTAAGAATTCAAACTTATGTTTGATATATGAGTTTTTTTTTCCCTCGTATGGATTTTTTAACGCCAAGAGCAATGACAAAGCCATATAGAACAAGTAGAAATCGAGCTTTCAACCCCTATGTTCTTTTTATGTTTCATTTGTTTAAGAAAATGTTATTCATGGATTTTTTTTTTTTTTTCTAAAGAAAATATATGTACAAAATCATTCTTCGACCAAAATAAAAAGTTTAGATTTTTTTAATCTCTCATCAATTTATATTGTGAATAATATTTTTTTTATATGAATTTGTGCTCTTTTTGACATAAAATTATACATTTACCCTTGCTCGTGTGCTACATAAATTCAACTGAACATGTTAAAAATTTTGACAAAGTCCCATATTGGTTAGGGAAGGAAGAAATCTATCGTATATAAGTGAGAACAATTATTTTCATAAGCAAAACTATGAGGTTTTATGCCCAAAGTGAACGATATTTTGCACAAATCTTTGTCCATGTATTTTTTCAACTTCGGTTTATTTTGGTCCATGTACATTCAAAACATCCATTTTAATCTCCATACTTCAACTTTTGATCATTTTAGCCCTTGTATTTTCAAATAGTCTATATTTTGGTCCTCATTTTTACAAAATGACCAATGACCATTTTGGTCCCTTTTATTTTCATTTTTATCTCATTTATTTTCATCATAATTTTAGTATGACACTCCACTTCACTTACTAAATTTCTTGAAATATATAGTCATAAATAATTTATATGTAATGCTCTAGACTCAAGATTCGGATCAGGATTTGACACATGACAACTCTAGCATTGTCCTCCATCCCCTGTGACCTAAACACGCTACCTACTTGTCTTGAACTTTCTAAGATAATGGTTGTCCTTACAAACTAAGTTCATTCAACATGTTTTATCTTCACTCACATGAGTTAATAGGAAAATTCTCAAGAGGTCACCTAATATAGAATTGCTCTCAGCCAAACACGCTTAACTTTGGAGTTCATGCGATTGAGTCGTGAAAAGGAAGATGCACCTTGTTATTGGTATGAATGGTAACTATCAATTTTTTTTAAGTCCATAGTTCATTCATGTATCCCCTCATGAATTCGGGCGTTATAAGGTGTACCTTTTTTTTCAGTAGCTCAATCATATGAACTCCAAAGTTAAACGTGTTTGGCCTGGAGCAATCCTATGTTGAGTGACCTTTTAGAAATTTTCCTAGGAAACATGCGAATGAGGATAAAGCAAGCAAAAAGAACATGTGTTGGTTTGTGGGGACAAAGCAATTCAAGACAAGTAGTAGCATGGCCAGATCATAGGAGTGCCCGAATGTCGGGGTCGCTAGGTGTCGAATCCGAATTTGAAACTGGGACATGGGGCATTACCTTAAAACACTTTAGTTCTACAAATAAGGAGTAAATTGACCACTTTCTAAAAATTACAAAGACAAACACGCAAAGTACATCAACTAACATTTAAAATGAATAAAAGTTGAAAGCGCATAGACCAAAATGAACCAAATGCACATTACCAAAATAGTAAAGTCAATAACAACATCTACTCATATAACTAATTATTATCATTATTTCTTGTGTTCTAATTCAAGGCTACACATTCAAGCACTAAAAACTTATGATTCATTTATAAAACCAAACACACAAAACACTACAGTCAATGATGGAACTCTCAAACTTCCATCATTCTGAATTTCATTATTTAACTCCAAAGCCATGGTTGCAAAGCTCTGGCCCAAAACCAAAATCCTCTTCTTGTAAAACCAAAACCCAAGTCAGAAAAAACTTCTACTAAAGCTGCCATTGCCATGGACATCCTCCAAGCTCCACAGCCCATCCAACATCAAGCTTTCATTTAACATCTCAGGCAGCAGAAAGCCATGGCTGTTGAGCTCAGTGATTAAGCTCTGTTCATTTTCAGCTGTTTGTGAATGGAAATTTGTGCTGTTCTTAATCATCTCTGGCTCTGAGGCAGAGGAAGATAAAGCTTCTAATTTGTTGTTGTTTTCATTTTCTTCTTCAAGCAAAGCCATGATCTTGTTCATGTCCACTGGATTGAGCTGCTGCTGATGTTGCAATTGTTGCTGATGAAATTGCTGCCTTCTGAGGAGGCGTGCTTTTGCTTTTCCACTGGCATCAGAAGTATCTTTTGTCTTTTTCTTGAAATGAGTCCTCCAATAGTTCTTTATTTCGTTATCCGTTCGTCCCGGCAGGCTTCGGGCAATCGTAGACCACCTGAGTAAAAAATTACACAATTAGTAACTAAAACTAAGTAAGAGCAACTTGTCTATTGATACAAGACGGAAACTGAAGAATATCATACTAATGTGGAGATAGAAAAACAGTTGAAAGCTCGGTATTTGGTTACCTGTTGCCCCATCTAGCATGAAGCTCAAGAATGATGCTTTCTTCATGTGGGGTTATTTGTCCCCTCTTCAAGTCAGGCCTTAGATAATTCACCCACCTCAGTCTGCAACTCTTCCCATTTCTCTTCAATCCTACATTAAAAAAAAAGACCATAAAAATCAGTCAAATACTTTCCCTATGCATGGCGTACTTAGGACATGTTGGAAGGTGATTAGTGATTTTAGACATGACAAAAGTCATTTTCGTGATTTCGAAATCACTCCCAAACGTGTCGAATTTGAGCTGACTAAGTTTGTAATGAAAAGTTACCTGCAAGCCTAGCCACAGAGTTCCATCTTCCTTCACCATATATTCTAACATATTCCATAAGCAATCTGTCTTCCTCAGCAGTCCAAGGTCCTTTCCTCCAAACTTCATCTTCCACCAAGCCCCAACCCCAATGGCCAACCATTTTTCCCAAGTTAAACATTAAAAAAAAAACAACCTTTCTTCTTCTTCTTCTTCCTTGTGATGCTTAATTTGTGATATTTGTCCACCCAATTCAATGAGACTATGACATATTGGGCTTCAATATTTGCTCCATATTTATACCTGCATTATATTCTCTTTCATGGGGTCATTTTCAAATCATCTCTATCCTTTTGCAATAAGGAAAATGTCAAAATACACTCACACTCCCAAACCCCATTCTTAAAACTTTTTTTTTTTATTATTCTTCTTCTTTCATGATCTCTAGGATTCTCAATTTTCATGTGCCAACAACAAGACTTTAGTGTAGAATTCCCTTTTGCATTTTCTTTTTGTACCATTAGTCTTAGTGGTCAGATTCATGGGAGCCAAGAAATGAACAGCTGCCCAAGACCATTGCTTCTGCCAAGACATTAGGTGACATGTTTCAATGGAAATCAGGATAGGATAAAAATGTTCTTGATGCTAAAGTGAGAGAGACCTAAAAAAGGAAAAGAAAAGAAAAAATGGAGGTGAATTTTTCATATAGTTTAACAGGATTAGCCAATGAGAATTCACCATCTGTTTCTTTGGCTTGCTTTGGTTTTAAGAGATTGGCTTTTTTGATGTAATCTTGATTATAATTATATTATAATCACATTAGTTGGATTCCAAATTGGGGTTTTGGGGAGGATTATTTTATTGCTAAGATGTGTTTGATTTGTTTTCAAACGTCATTAGGAAGGGACAGGTGTTGGTTTTTGGTTCAAGTTTTGGGAAAAAGATAGTGGCTTGCAGATTGTTGCAGATGAATACAAATCTGATATCTGATCTTAGGTTTTGATCAGCCGAAAGACTCATAAAAAGTGAAGTAGGGGAACTTTTTGATTTGTTTTCAAGGTGGAAAATGAAATCAAAATGAGATCCCAAATGATTTCTTGCCTTAGCTTTTTTTAATTTTGGGTCCATTTTGTATTGTTGTTTGGCTTTATCATGTGGTATTTGAGGAGAATGTGGTTGGTGATGATTGAGAGAATAGTGAATCTGAAATGTTTGTTTAAAGAAAAGGTTGTATTTTCATATGAAATGAGGGAAGTCCTTAAAAAATGATTTTGAAGATCACTTTTAGGAAGAATGGATGATTATTAATTGTACGGGTTAATCTTAATCTAGTTGTTGGACTTAGAACTTTACGATCAGAATAATCTTTTTAGACAAGAGTCAAGTGTTAAGAATGACCACAATTTGTTTGACACAACACAACTTGGACCATACAAAAGCTCACCCCTATTCACATCGTCGGGTTAAGATCTTCTTTGACGTGAATATCCTATACATGTTATTGTGTCCTAGCACAACCTAGCTAGTTTTAAAACATGGTGTCAGGTAAGATCTTACGCTCTTGTATCGAATTAAATCATATTTTCGACTACTTATGCATGCCTTTATCAATTATTTTGAGTTTCGATCTTGAAATCATACTCCCTAGACGAAGTGTTTCATGCATTAGTTGGATCATAGTCTGCGTAAACTAAGGGCAGACACTCATCTTTTACAACATGGTCTACTAGGATATCTAATCCTATTCACTCCACATGCTTATGCACTCCTAGGGACCTAGAAAGTTGCCTTCACTTTTGACTTTCTTTCATAGATCTCTTTTTCTATGCATTTTTTTTTTTTGAAGAATTTTTCTTTGCAATTTAAGGTGAGATTCTTATACATTCTTCCATTACAAAGTCACTTCATCCAATCTCATGGCCCAAGCAATACACACTATGACTTTTGGGTATACTTTTACCTATATTGTAGTATACTCTCTATTCGCTTGTCACCACCACCTTCTACTTTGACCGTCACAATCACTTTAGCAAATACTTATCTATATAAATTGAACATCCATAATGTCCTAGTTTCTTGCAAGTAATCGTAACATGACAGAAAGTTTTAATCATACATTGATGTCTTCTCTCCATGTAAATAGGGACTATGATCATGACATGATGTGGGGTTGGATTGAGTGTCCTTAATCCTTTTTTCTTGATTGGAAGTTAATTTTTTTGACATATTAAAGCTAATGGACTTCTAGAATCCCCCTCCCTAAAAACAGCCCAATGAAAAGAAATCATTGAGTGCCCTTTTGCACTTGTTTAAACTCAAAAGGAATGTGATTCACAATCACAAAGATGAGAAGATTCTTTTCTTTTTCTTTGTTTAATTGAAATACTTGATGGGTTAGTAGGATTCTGAAAATTAAAAATATATATATATATATATATATTAACTTGAAAAGATGAGGTAGATCCTTAGCACAAGCTTTGCATAAATTTCAAAGTTGGAGCATGGATGATATGACAAATGTGGGATCTTTACTTTATTAATAATAAAGTACAATTTCTTGTACCCATCCACCAAAAATAATTAATAATAATTTTTCAGAATTTTTAGTTTATTTTATTTCATATGTAATCTCAATGGTACAAAGTATATCTTTCTGGTAGATTTTTTTCCAATAAACAAATTATCAATTTGTGTGGGTGTGCTTAGACAGTGAATACTTGTCTTTTACAGAAAGAATTTTAATAAGGTAGATATGCAAATTTATCTTAGGCTTAGTTTGTGGTTGTCCTAATTTTTAAAATAATTATTGCTATTTGTGTTTATAGAAAATTCAGCTATAATATAAAGTAAATAGAGCTTGGAAATTTTCAAATTTAAATCTAAAAACAGGTTATAGTATTTGGTAAATTGCTATTAATTTTATATTAATACTTACTATCTAAATTTGTTATGAGATAATTAAATTTTTATATAATTTTAATTCTAATTTATTTTTTTATTTACTCTAACTTATTTGATAAGGAAAAAGCAATTCTTATTAAAAAATTGACTGCAAATTTGGTTCCATAGGTGAAGAAGATATATAATGGAAATAATACCATCAAAATTTTCTAGATTTTATTGAGGAGATAACACATGCTTAAGAAACCTAATTTCAAAAGCTACCCCGTAATATAATTATTCAAAATTATAAAAAAATAGAAAGTAATTTTATATAAACAGTGGATTTATAGAGACTAAATTTAAAAAGATATATTTTTTTAATTCACTTGTTCCATGTGACTATATATATATATATATACAAACGGTCTTTTTTTTTTTTTTGAGTACATCAACATTGGAGGTGGGGATTTGAACTCATGACATCTCGCTCATAAATCTTACTTAATAGCAGTTGAGTTATACTTTTGTTAGCATAAGAAACTCATTTTATATCTTATAGATTAGCTTTAACGTTAACACATGAACTAAATAAATAATTTAACGTTAATATTTAAAAATAATCCAGAAAAAGAGAGAAAATTACTATATTCTTATGAGAAAAATGATATATTGGCTCTAAATTTCTACGTAACCATTGAAAAGAAAAAAGAATAAATAGAGAAACATTTGGAGATGCAGGGTATCGATCCCTGTACCTCTCGCATGCTAAGCGAGCGCTCTACCATCTGAGCTACATCCCCATTTTGATATTAAAGGTGGCTAACGAGTCAGCTTTTAAATTTAAAATTACATGTACGTGTTTATTTTTTATTAATTTAATTCAGACGTTAATTTCTCTATTTGTATTTTTCGATACAATTTCTAATAGGTCTCTAGGTCCTATTAGATAATTATTTGATTTTTAAAATTAAATTTATAGATACTATTTCCACGTCCACTTATGAGTTTCCATATTTTTTATCTACTTTTTACATATGTTTTCAAAAATCAAGCCAAATTTTGAAATCTAAAAAAAGTAGTTTTTAAAAATTTGTGTTTGTTTTTGGAATTTGGCAAGAAACTCAAATTACCATAAGAACAAATTGGAATACAAAGAAAATGGAGAGGTAGATATGCAAAAAAAAAAAAAAAGGACACAAAATAGGTAAAAACTGGTACAAGTGGGCTAAAAGGCAAAAAAAAAAATAGGACTCCCGATAATCGAAAAGGCAAGAATGGGCCCGAATGCACGATGTTCTGGTCGCTAAGAAAACAACTATAATTTTCAAAAACTAAAAAATAAATTGTTATTAATATTTGGTTTTTATTATTCGATATTTGAGTAAATCGACAACATTGATTTTTTTTTTTTTGAAAGAAGAAAAATAACTAAACAACTATGCCCCTCAGGCTACAAGCCTTGGAACTATCTAGGGCAACCAAATCTGAAAACCAATCAGGCAAATTCGTTGCCCACAGAGCCGAGAACCCTGATAACGCCGACTTAGCGAGAGCATCAACTAGGGAGTTCAGTTCTCGTCGTATATGAGAAAACTACAAACACTGGACCATCTTCCTCTATGAAGGGATATCATGAATAACATTATGCACATCCATAGTAACCTCCCAAGTCCCACGTATCATTGATACTACAGTTAGGGAATCAGAATGAATATGGACCTTTGAAAGACAACCTATAAGCCAAGCGCAACCCTTCTAGGACTGTTATAGCCTCAGAAACAACTAGTGAAACAGAGACCTCACAACTCTTCTTCATGGCCGCCAAAACACTACCATCTGGATACTTCACCACAACACCCAGTCTCGAGTTCCTAATGGAGTTGCTATGGGCAACATCCACAAATATATCCATTGCGTCATTAATCACCATAATCAACATCCGCAACATCCACAAATATTTGTCGACCTTTCATCCCCCTTTTGTTTCTTTTCACCAACTAGCTTAAGCTCCTGTAAATAATTCATGATCCAATCACATTATCATCCACTCCAGAGAATAGAACGGTTAAACAATAAGTTGTTTCGATCATTCCATATAACCCAAGCTCCAATACAAAGAATGTTGAATTGCTCGATAGACAATATGTCAACTAAGTACATCCACCTATCCCTAGAGCTCATTGATCTCATGCCCCCCGTATAAATGTTGGATAAAATTTTATTCCAGATATCTCGAGCTCTATCACATGTGAAAAAGGTGTGATCCGTACTTTCGATCTCATCCTCACAAACAGGACAATATATAGGTACCTGAAAACCTCTGCTTGTTGCATAAGTTGGCCCTTTCTAGAATACAATCATGGAAAGAGCACCAGACAAAGTGTTTGATCTTCTCTAGAACTTTCGCACCCCATACGACTTTTCACCATGGTTTGCACCGGACTTCGCTGGATGAAGTTTCTAAATCCTGCAAAAGCGAACACAATTTATAACCACTTTTAACTGTATATTCACCCTTCTTTCAAGTGCGGATCCACATGTCCAACAACCACGCTCCGAAATTGCACAGTTAGTAACCTCCATAACATCATATGGGATGAGGTACTCCTCCAGTTTTGGAACATTCCACTGCATTGTCGGAGTTATAAAATCAGACGCCCCCAAATCTGTAGGACCGTATGGCAACACTAGAGAGGGGGTGAATAGGGTTGTCTACCAACTTTTTGATTTATTAAAAAAAATTAACTTCAACACTTTTTAAGCACTTTTTCACACAATGAGAAATTTAAGAAATTTGCACTCAATAAATTTTAATACAACAAACTTTAAGCAAAAAGTAATTCAATGATAAAAAGATTGCAGAGACAAAACAATTAAGAGAAGCAAATCCTAAATCATGCAATCTAAAAAAAATGCTAGAGCAGAAAGTAAAGTGCAGAAATTAAAAAGTTAAGGAAAAGAGGACACCGAAAATTTTATAGTGGTTCGACAAATCGCCTACTCCACTCCCCAAGCTCCTCTTGGGTATTTCACTAAATTCGATCCTCTTGCGGGTGAGAACCAAACAAATCACGACCTCTTTTTCCTAGGCTAAAGAGAAACCCAAATCCTTTTTACGGTTCAGATTAAACCAATTGAATTTTCACACAACCCAAGGTGTACCCACAACTTAATACAATATTCCCGAAAGAAAGAAAATTGAACAAAAGAAAAGATTGCTTCAAAAAGCAAGATTACACAAATTTCGAATCACGCTTCAATTCCAAACTTCTCACAACAATTGCAGGATTTGTCGGTTTAGAGGATGGTGAGAATTCTTGAAGATTAGAGCCTTTTTGGAGACTTTTTTATGGCTATTTGGTTGCTGGAAATTTTTCAAAAAGTGAGTGAAAGATGATGTTTTTAGGGTTAAAAAGGATTTTGAACAAATGGAAGATAAGCCATTGGATTTAGGTCAAAAAGGATGGATGGTTGTGATTGAATGGTTGAATTTTGGAAAGATTTAAGTCCATAATTGGAGAGAAGGGAGGAGAAAATATTCTTCTCCAAAATGTCTATGTGTGACATTTTTTCGTTTTTTTTTTTTGTTTTGTTTAATTCATTTGAATTTCAAAAACTTGAATTTTTGAAAGTTTCTCGCCACATGTACGCTTTTTATTCGTCCACATATGTCAAGTCAACCACCATCATCAGCTACCACGTCATCGCCACATCAGTCGTCGCCACGTCAGCACAGTGCCACGTGTCAATGCCTTATTAGTTTCCCTTTTCAAACTTTTTCTGCTCATATCTCCTTCGTTTGAGCTCCGATTTGAGCAATTCAAATTGCCTTCTACTCGTCTCTTCGAGCTCTACAAGATAGATCCTTTGAAATACTAAAAGATTAGTACAAAAATTTGAGTTTGTTATCATCAAAATATTTAGTTTGATTGAAGCACAAAGCTAACAATCTCCCTTTTTTATGATGACAAACCTAAAAGAATGCATACATTTTTAAATACATTCTCCCTTTTGTTATCACCAAAAAGACATACCATGAGATTTTTCACATAATAAAAGAGATAAAAGCTCCACTGAATTCAATATTCAATTAAATATATGCTACCTCTATCAATCACAGTGATGTCATTAAATGCGAAGGATACCAAGTGCAAGTCTATTTTTACAAAATGGTTCTTCATTAAGAGTTTTTGTAAAAATATACGCTACTTGTTTTTCTGTGTGAACATAATGAATGACAATTTGACCTTTTGCACATGCTCTCTTAGAAAGTGATGTCTTATATCTATATGTTTTGTCCTAGAGTGTTGAATAGGATTTTTAGTTAAATTAATTGAACTAGTATTATCACAAAAGATAGGTACTTGTTCAAAATTTAAACCAAAATCACGCAAGGTTTGTTTCATCCATAAGACACGAGAACAACAACTTGCAACAAAGAATATATTGGCCTCGGTAGTGGATAATGCAATGAGTTTTGCTTTTGCTATACCAAGAGAGTAGTGAGCTACCTAAGAAGTGACATGTTCCACTAGTACTTTTCCTATCGGTTAAACTTCCAAAGAAAATCAAAGATCGAGAATATGCAATTAAATCTAAAGATGCATTCTTAGGATACCACAAACCTAAATCTACAGTTCCAAGTAGATATTTAAAAATTCTTTTTTACAAAGATGCAAGTGTGATTCTTTAGGACATGATTGAAATCTAGCACACATGCAAACACTAAACATAATATCCGGCCTACTTGCGGTTAAGTAAAGTAGAGATCCGATCATACCTCGATAAGGTTTAATATCTACGTTTTTACCTTTTTCATCCTTATCAAGCTTTGTAGTTGTGCTCATTGGGGTCTTTGCTACTTTTGCATTACCGAACTTAAATCGCTTGAGTAGGTCCTTTGTATACTTTTCTTGATTTATGAAGATTCCTTCTTCAAGTTGTTTGATTTGAAGCCCGAGAAAGAACTTGAGTTCTCCCATCATGCTCATTTCAAACTCGTTATGCATACACTTAGAAAATTCTTCACAAAGAGAAGGGTTAGTGGCACCAAAAATAATGTCATCAACATAAACTTGTACTAGCAAAATATCCTTTTCTTTGGTTTTGATAAAAAGTGTAGTGTCAATAAGTCTCATTTTAAAACCATTTTCAAGCAAGAATTTACTCAAACGGTCATACCAAGCTCGAGGAGCTTGTTTAAGACCGTAAAGAGTTTTATTTAGTTTGAAAACATGATTTGGATTTTCAAAACTTTCAAAGCCAGGAGGTTGTTCAACATAAACTTCCTCCATTATGAAACCATTTAAGAAAGCACTTTTCACATCCATTTGAAATAAGGTAAAATTCTTATGAGATGCAAAAGCAAGTAACATGCGAATTGACTCAAGTCTAGCAACAGGAGCGAATGTTTCCTCATAGTCTATTCCTTCTTCCTGATATTGTAACCCTGAGCAACTAACCTAGCTTTATTTCTAACAATATTACCAGATTCATCCATTTTATTTCTAAATACTCATTTAGTTCCTATAACTGAATGATTAATAGGACGCACAACTAACTCCCACACATTATTTCTTTCAAATTGATTTAATTCTTCTTGCATGGCCATTAACCAGAACTCATCACATTCAGCATCTTTAAAAGATTTTGGTTCAATTTGAGACACAAATGCAAGATTATTTAAAGCATTTAAAGAAGATCGAGTTCTTACTCCTTGAGATACATCACCTATAATTTGCTCTTGAGGATGGTGAGTAGAGAATCTCCAATCCTGAGGGAGGGTTTCCTCTTGCTCCTTTTGAGTTGCATTTTCAATTGCTTCTGTGTCCTTATCTTGAATATTCAACTCCTCAAATGATTTTTCTAAATCATCACTCACGGATACTTTATTAAATGCAACATGTGTTTCATCAAATACGACATTCATTGACTCTTCAACAACAAGAGTTCTTTTATTAAAAACTCTATATGTTTTACTACATGCAGAATATCCTAAAAATATGCCAATGTCAGTTTTTGAATCGAACTTTCCAAGTTTCCCTTTGTCTTTCAAAATGAAACACTTGCAACCAAAGACTTTGAAATAAATGATATTCGGGTTTTTATCATTAAAAAGCTCATAGGGAGTTTTATTTAACACAGGCCTTATTAAAACTCTATTCATTATATATGATGCAAGATGATATGTGACTTCATTTCCAAAAATACTTTGGCAAATTATATTCATTTAGCATGGAGGTAGCTAATTCTTGTAAAGATCTATTTTTCCTTTCTACAACTCCATTTTGTTGAGGTGTTCTTGGAAAGGAAAAATCATGAGAAATACCATTTTCTTCACAAAAAGTTTCGAAAGAAGCATTTTCAAATTCTCCTCCATGGTCACTTCTAATTTTTGAAATCATAAAACCTTTTTCATTTTAAATTCTTTTTGAAAAAGCGATAAAAGATTTTAAAGCTTCATCCTTATGAGATAAAAATAAAACCCAAGTGAATCTCGAAAAATCATCAACTATAACAAAAGCATAATGTTTTCCACTTAGACTTGCAACTCTAGTAGGTCCAAAAAGATCCATATGTAATAGTTGCAAAGGTCAGAGGTAGAAACCATTTTCTTTGGTTTGAAAGAAGACTTAGTTTGTTTACCCATTTGACAAGCATCACAAACTTTATCTTTTTCAAAATTTAATTTTGAAGACCTCTAACAAGGGATTTCTTAGAGATATTTGAAACTAAATGCATACTTGCATGTCCTAATCTTCTATGCCACAATCATGGATCATCATGCAAAGCGAGCATGGACATTTATTATCTACTATAGGACAATTCATCGGATCAACAAGTATAAACATTTCTATCTCTATTTCAAACAAGCAGATTTTTCCATCACATGCATTTTCAATTATGCAATTTTTATTATTAAAAACTACCTTGTATCCCTTATCACATAATTGGCTAATGCTTAGTAAATCATGCTTTAATCCATCCACTAAAAAACATCTTCAATAAGAAAATTTGAACCATTACCTATGTTACCTTTGCCAATGATCTTACCCCTTTTGTCATCATTTGAAGGTAACATATCCTCCATCTTTCTTTTCTAGGTATGCAAATTTTGTGTGGTCCCAGATCATGTGTTTTGAACACCCATTGTCCAAGTACCACTTGTTCTTTATTGATCTCAAACATACGAAAGAAATTTATTCTCAAGATATAATCTTAGATACCCAAATTTGTTTGGGTCCTTGGGGTTAGTCAATAAAAACTTAGGAATCCATCTCTTTTATTTTCATTTATAACGTTGGATTTCCTTAAATTACATGCATAGGCTTTGTGACCATGTTTTCCACATGCATGACAAACAATAGATGACATGATACTTTCTTTTACAAAATAATTTTCAAATTTCTTTTGCTTTTGATGAGGTTTGTAACCTATACCGCTTTTATCAAAAATTCCTTGTTGTTTACCCATCATAATGTCTAGATTTTTCTTCCCATTAGTAAATTTTACTAGGATAGAAGATAAATCTTCATTTTTAATTTCTAATATTTTATATTCTTCTTTTAAAGTATGCAGATTTGATTCAGACAAGTCAAGATCTTTTCTTAATTTCTCATTCTCTTCTTTTATATTTTCTAATATTGTATATTCATCTTTTAACACATGCAAATCTGATTTAGACATATCAAGGCCTTTTCTTAAAGTCTTATTTTTTTTTCTTTTATATTTTCTAGCTCAATTGATAGGTCATTATTTTCGTGAGCTATTTTAGCTTTTTTTTTTTTCTAAGAGACATGTATTTGCAGCCTAATTTTTCAAATTCATTTTTAATTTCATTAAAGGTTTCTACAAGTTCATCAAAGGAAAGATTTTCAGGAATTACCTCATCGTCATCGTCATCGTCTCTCAGAATGCCATAAAGCAGAGGTTGGCTACTTCTCCTTCACTTTCAGATTCACTCGCCGCTTTCATCCCAAGTGGCTTTCATGGCCATCTTGCTCTTCTTCAAAGATGACTTCCTTTGTGGACAATCCCACTTCACATGTCCAGGCTTCTTACATTCAAAATATATAATTGTGTCCCTATTGCTCTTTTCTCCCTTTCCCTCTTGACTGTTACTTTTCTTGGAGAAATTTTTCTTTTTAAGAAACCTCTTGTACTTTTTGGCCAGATACGCATATTCATCATTATTTAATTCATTCTCACTTTCAGAACCATCTTGAGCTTGAGTAGACTTTAATGCTAGGTTCTTCTTCTTCTTTACGTCATCCTCCATGTTGCCCTTCATGATTATCTCATGTGTCATGAGAGACCCAATGAGCTCCTCTAAAGGAAGTGTTGAGAGATCTTTGGCTTCTTGAATCGCCGTGACTTTAGCTTCCCAATTTTTGGGCAATGACCTGAGGATCTTCCTAACATTCTCGGAGGTAGAGTAAGTTTTTCCTAATCCTTTCAAAGCATTTACGATATTAGTAAATCGAGTAAACATTTTGTAAATAGACTCATTTGCATCCATTCTAAATAATTCGTAATTATGGACTAACATGCTAATTTTTATTCTTTTACTTGATTCGTTCCTTCATGAGTTACTTGAGCATATCCCAAATTTCTTTAGCGAGAATTACATGCAGAGACTCGATTGAACTCATCGGGACATAAGGCACAAAGCATGCGGTTCATAGCTCTAAAATTAATAGACACTTTCTTTTTATCATCTTCATTTAACTCATTTTCATTTTTGGGCACTTCTTGATTTGCAACAGATTTAGTTGGGACAACAGGACCCTTGAAAACTATTTCCCACAAATTATAATCAATAGATAACAAGTAAATTCTCATCCTAGTCTTCCACCATGCATAATTATTTCCATCAAAGAAAGGTGGCCTAGTGGTAGATTGACCCTCTACAAATCCATTTATTCCAAAGATTTGCCATAAGCTCGAACAATTAAGAGTTTTAAAAAAAATTAAAACAAAAAAAAATATTCAATTTTAAAAAATTATTTATTTTCCTTTTTTTTTAATTAAGATAAATTTTAGTGAAGACAAATTTTCAATAAAATTTCAAAACTTATTTAGAGTTTTAGAAACAATAAAAATTGAATTTTAAGAGTCAATTTTCAAGAAAAGATTTTTCTAGTGAAAGAACCTTTTAAAAACTTAAAATCAACTTTTTTTCTTTAATTTTAAAAAATTTCAGATTTAAAAAATATAAAAAACAGTTTAAAAATTATAAAAAAATTAAAATACTCTTCCGGATAAAAAAACGAGCTACCTCTCGATACCAATTGTAGGACCGTATGACAAACAACACTAGAGGGGGTGAATAGGGTTGTCTACCAACTTTTTATTTATTAAAAAAATTAACTTCAACACTTTTTAAGCACTTTTTCACACAATGAGAAATTTAAGAAATTTGCACTCAATCAATTTTAATACAACAAACTTTAAGCAAAAAGTAATTCAATGATAAAAGATTGCAGACAAAACAATTAAGAGAAGCAAATCCTAAATCATGCAATCTAAAAAAATGCTAGAGCGAGAAAGTAAAGTGCGAGAAATTAAAAAGTTAAGGAAAAAGGACACCGAAAATTTTATAGTGGTTCGGCAAATTGCCTACTCCACTCCCAAGCTCCTCTTGGGTATTTCACTAAATTCGATCCTCTTGCGGGTGAGAACCAAACCAAATCACGACCCTCTTTTTCCTAGGCTAAAGAGAAACCCAAATCCTTTTACGGTTGAGATTTAACCAATTGAATTTTCACACAACCCAAGGTGTATCCACACCTTAATACAATATTCGAAAGAAAGAAAATTGAACAAAAGAAAAGATTGCTTCAAAAAGCAAGATTACACAAATTTCGAATCACGCTTCAATTCCAAACTTCTCACAACAATTGCAGGATTTGCCGGTTTAGAGGATGGTGAGAATTCTTGAAGATTAGAGCCTTTTTGGAGACTTTTTTATGGCTATTTGGTTGCTGGAAATTTTTCAAAAAGTGAGTGAAAGATGATGTTTTTAGGGTTAAAAAGGATTTTGAACAAATGGAAGATAAGCCATTGGATTTAGGTCAAAAAGGATGGATGGTTGTGATTGAATGGTTGAATTTTGGAAAGATTTAAGTCCATAATTGGAGAGAAGGGAGGAGAAAATATTCTTCTCCAAAATGTCCATGTGTGACATTTTTTCCTTTTTTTTTTTGTTTTGTTTAATTCATTTGAATTTCAAAAACTTGAATTTTTGAAAGTTTCTCGCCACATGTACGCTTTTTATTCGTCCACATATGTCACGTCAACCACCATTGTCAGCTACCACGTCATCGCCACATCAGTCGTCGCCACGTCAGCACAGTGCCACGTGTCAATGCCTTATTAGTTTCCCTTTTCAAACTTTTTCTGCTCATATCTCCTTCGTTTGAGCTCTCGATTTTGAGCAATTCAAATTGCCTTCTACTCGTCTCTTCGAGCTCTACAAGATAGACCCTTTGAAATACTAAAAGATTAGTACAAAAATTTGAGTTTGTTATCATCAAAATATTTAGTTTGATTGAAGCCTGAAAGCTAACAAAATCAATGTCCCCTATAGGTTGGGATATAGTTTTAAAGGACCAGGGTTGTGGCAACCGAGGATCTTGAAACAACTTGATTGAACGACCATTGCCAACCTGCCATCTGATTCCTTTCTTCAAGAGGTCCCTTCCCCATAGTAAACTCTTCCAAAAGAAGGACGTCGATGTTCTCATGGAAGCATTTAAAAGATCAGTGTGGGGAAATAACGCCCTTTTAATACTTTGGACACCAACAACTCCGGATTCATGAAAATCTGCCACACCTATTTGGCAATCAAAGCTTGATTAAACCAGTGGAGATTTCTAAAGTTTAAGCCCCCCAGCTCTTTTGGCCTAAAAACATGTTCCCACTTCATTCAGTGAATCTTTCTGTTTCCATCATTTGTCCCCCACCAAAACCTTGTCATCATTCTAGATAAATCTGAACATAATGTTTTGGGTAATTTAAAACAACTCATTGCGTACGTGGGAATAAGCTTGTGCAACACTCTTAAGTAAGACTTCCTTTGCCCCTCTGGAAAAAAAACTTGTCCTTCCCTTCTACCCTTGCAACACATTCCAGATCCTATCCTTAATTTTAATGAAATCCCCCCTCTTTACATCTTGTGAATAAGGATGGTAGACCCAAGTACGTACCTAAGGAACTCACAATTTGCATGGGTAGAATTTGTGTGAAGTGCATACGACACTCATCAATCACATTTGGCGAAAAGCAAATAACAGATTTCTCAAGATTAATCTGTTGACCAAATACCATCTCATACCATTTTAAAATGAAGCTAAAATGTCCAAACTCCACTGCATTCGCTTTAAGAAAAATGAGACTATCATCAACAAAAAATAAATGCATTACCTTTGGGCTTTGGCGGGCTATTACAATTTCTGATATATTGCCTCTCCTAGCCTCTTCTGAAATGAGTGTTGAAAGACCTTCTACACAAAATAGGAAAAGGTAGGGAGATAGAGGATCCCCTTGACGCATGCCACGTGTTGGGTGGGAATAGTCTGTATTCCTATCATTAATCAACACAGAGAAAGAAACGGTAGATATGCAATCCATAATTAACTCAACTCCAGTCCGTTGTGAATCCTAATTTGAGCATTACTTTTTTTAAATACGACCACTCAACCCTGTCATATGCCTTGTTCATGTCCAGCTTAAGGGTTGCGAAACCCTCCCGCCCAAGTTTTTGTTTGCTTAAGAAATGTAGGCTCTCATGGCCAATAATGAGGTTATCAACTATTGTTCTACCTGGTACAAAAGTCGATTGTGCTTCAGAGATTATGTCGCCCAGTGTATTTTTTAACCGGTTCGCTATAACCTTAGTCACAATGTTATATGAGACATTGCACAAGCTAATTGGCCTGAAGTCCCCCACACCTCTGGGCTCTTTAACTTTAGGGATTATAACTATGTTAGGCAACATTGGTTTAATGATTGAAGAAGGTCCTGCTTAAATAAATTTATGATAGAAATTAATGGAAAACATTTTTATTTCTACCTTAAACTTGGTAAGATGTATTAATTTTTATTGAAATTTTTAATCGTACCGAACTCTGGATCAAGTGTTTCAATTTTTACCTATTGTTCAATTGACACTAAATTCACTCACTCTAATAGATCGTTGAATTTTAAAAAGTATCTAATAGATTCTTAAACTTTCAATTTTGTTTCCAATAGGTCAACTTTCAATTTTATATCTAATAGGTTCTTGACTGTTCACATTTTAAAAAATCTACCGATCTACTATATATAAAATTGAAAGTCTAAGATACCATATTAGACATAAAACTCAATTTTATATCTAATAGAACATTTAATTTTTAGAAATTTCAATTATGTCAAGGACCTATTAAACTCAAAATTGAAAGTTAAAGGATTTAATGGACATTTTCAAAGCTTAGAGAGTCTTAGACACAAAATAAAAGTTTAAAAACTTATTAGACACTTTCTATGCTTCAGAGACCAATTAGATCATATGTGAAAATTTAAAGAATAAACTTGTAATTAATCTAAAAAAAAATTATACCTTACCCAATTTAAGGGTAAATATTATTTGTTTTAATCAAATTAATTTAAAAAGTCTAACATCGATAATAAAAGTCCAATCTACTTTAATGACAATAAATAACAAAAAGAATCAACAACATGAACTATTTTGAAACTTTAGAGACTATTTACGGCGCTAGTGAATTATAATAATATGAGTTATAATAGTCTTTGAGTTATTATAATTTGTGGAATTATATAATATTATTTAAAATGCAGAGTAGTATAGTATATGATTATAATAGTCTGTGTTTGGAGTGGAGAGTATTCTACAAATTGCTATAACTTGTGTCCCAAATAAACTCTTAAAGGTTAATTTATCAAATCTTAAAACAAATATTAGGACTAAAACAATATTTTATATATTTTGATCGATGTTTATTGTATCAGTTGATGGATTTAGTTGATTTGATCAATTTTCAGTTGGTCTTTTACCATCATAGTTAGTTAGTCTTTTTCTTTCTGCTTTCAGTTAGGGTTGATCTCAACAATTCTGTATATATTAATTTAATTTTAAAAATATATATAGATTCTCTATTCTATAATTTGAGAGACATAAATAATAAATTTATCATGTGACAAAAAAATAAAAATAAAAATAATGAGAGATTGTGTAGTGTTGGATTAGCACATTCTTAAAAATGGTATAATTTAGACATGTCAAATGAATTTGATTTCAAAGAATATGAAAAAAATAAAATGATGCCAATATTGTCAATATAAAAATAACTAAAAAAATTTGCTAAAAAAAAAACTAAAAGTAAATAAAGAAACTAGCACTAATTTCTTTTACTAGCCCTACGTTTGGAATAAAAGTTCGAGAAATAATTTTAAATATTTTATCTTGTTTAACGAAATTGGACTTTGGGCTCCATCAAATAAAGTTTGGGCTTTTTACTATGAACATAGGGCCATCAAACTGTCACGCCCATTTGGGACTTATATCGTGCCTGTGATGTTTTTTTTAGTACTTCAACAATTGGGAGTGGGGAAATTCGAACCCATGATCTGATGCTAGTTGAACTATGTTCTTGTTGGCATATTATGCCTATGATATTAAGTATAAGTTCATATATATATATATATATATATATTAATATAACTTGTAATGTAAAATATAATTGAAGGAAATATATCATATATTGTCGAGAATATTAAGTAATTTGGATGTATATACTATATAACATTCTAACAAAATTAATATGTCTATATAATATATTTCAATGTACATATTAATTGTAAGTACAATATACTGCATGATATATATTATTCATCGTGTATTTTTAAGAATGTTCTCATGTAAATAATGACACTTATAAATAACATATGTCATATTATATATTTATTATTTGGTAGTTTAACACATATATAACCTGTAATTTACATAGTTTATAGAATATATCTATGTAGGACTATATATAATAAAACTACTCATTTAAAAGAAAAAAGAGTTAAATTACACTATCAAAAAACTAAAATAAAAAGTAGGCAAAATATATACAATGTAATATGTATACCAAAATAAAGGTACATCAATCCACAATATAAAGTAATATAATAATTAACAAAGTAAAAAAACAAAAACAAAAACAATTTGCACACAAGGAAAATAGACATATGAAAATTAAGTGAAAAAGGTATGTAGTATAAATAACTAGAAAATCAATTTTCGCAGGAAAAAAAAAAGTATAGTCTGTAGTATAATTGAAATAAAAAATAAATAAATAAAAAGAAGAATAAAATAGTTGTAGATATGTCATGTTATAGCTGATTTTTTTTTTCTAAAATGAGTCATTGTAAAATGTACCGTTAAAAACGTGACCTTTAGCATAATTTTCTTTATATATATATATACCAAATTCATTTTTTCTAGAGGTACATATTCATATTTTTATGGTTTAATTTAGTTTTATTCACTCAAATTAAATCGAAAACAAAAAACGAAAAGGGAAAAAACCATTGGAGACCCTATTAACAAAAAAAAAAACCTACATTTTATTTTTTTCAGAAATTACTTAATATAATTTGATGTGACGTTTTTTTTTTTGTTCACTTACATATGAGTTCAATTAATTTTATAAATTTTGGTAATTTAAGTTATGCTCATTTGTTCACCTACCTAATGTCAATTGAGCTATGCTCTTATTGATAACTTAAGTTCTATTGAAAACATTAAGTTCAATTAATTTTATAAATTTTGAATATGTCTTATTAAACACAAAATTGAAAGTTGAAAATTTTATTAAACAAAAGATGGAAAAATTGAAGATCTAATAACACTTTTTAAAGTTGGGATATCTTTTAAAGATAAATTTGAAATGTTAACCACTAAATTTATAATTTAATTTTTTAGATATAAATTTTAAATTTAAAAAATTAAATTTATAATTTAACCGTACATTTACTTATTTGAAAAGTGCAGAGTGGAAAGAGAGAAAAAAAAAAGTCACCGACTGAAAATATTCATTTCGTGGCCATGAAAGTTTATAATAAATACATAATGTGCCCTCAAGTTTTAAGACAGTCCGTACAGAGGAGAAGTAACTTTGTCCTAAAGGAATAACTTCGTCCTTGTGGAACCATAGACCAGGAATTGCAATTTTTCGTGTAAAAAAAAAAAAATCAGTTTTTACCAAGAAGTGTATTCATTCTCAATTTAAATTACAATTTATCGTATTAAATCTCAAACGTGATAAATATGGTAATAAATACATTTTTTCTTGATTTTTGTTAATTCAACCAATAATTTTAATAAATAATAATATAAAAATATGTGAGAACATGTTAATTTAAATAAAATAAAGTTTAGCATGAAATTATGTTTGATTAATAAACAAAATCAATCATATAATAACTCTATCAAAATTAATTAAAAGTTGTTCTAGTATTATTTTTAAATTGCTATCAATTTTATTTTGTCAAACCTCTAATCTCTTAGTCGAGCATATTTGTAAACAATTTGAGCTCAGTCATAGGCGGATCTACATGGAAAGAAGGCCTTGGCGGCTGGCCCCCAAGAGTTTTGAATTTAGTACCCTATAGTATAGAATGGTTGGGTTAGAAAAAATAACAATATATGATTATATTTTTGTATAATACTTTTAAATTAAACAAACTGATTTTCGTTCTAGTGGTTAATTATGTAATCTTATTCTGCTGGTGTCCAGTTTCAATAAAAAAAAAAAAGAAGAAAATTTGACATTTTGGATTCTTTAATGTTTGTCTATAATTTTTGCATTAAAATTACAAGTAAATAATTGTTTATTTAGTGCTAAAATTTAAATCAATAATTAACGACAAATGCATGGAGTTTTATAATAGAGTAGTATTATGACTAATATTAGCCATATTGCTCAAATTATACTAAAAGCGGAGTCATAATTCATAAATTTGATCTCACCAAATAAACAACACATTTATAACAATCTCTTCATTTTTATTCTTCTTATTCTTAATTTTTATTTGTTCGTGAACAAAGGGCCAAAATTTAACCATAGAACGATTTTAATTATATTATATTTATTAACTAGTCATAATTTACTTATAAAAATGTTTTAAAAATCTCAATCAAAGTTAAATTTATTTTCTATATATATTTGCCTAAATGTTTTTGAAAAGTGAAAACTAGACAAATAAGTTATTTATGAGCAAGTTTAATTCAAAAATAAAATAAAAATAAAATAATTATTCAATCAAAACTTAAATTAAATCTATGCAAAAATTGTTACTAGCTCAATTTATGACGAAATTGTAAGAATACCTTTAAATCTTGATTTAGATTCAAATTATACCACTAAATTTTGAAAAGTTTCATTTTAAATATAGTTGAAATTAAGTAGATTTAGATTCAAATTATACCTCTAAACTTTGAAAAGTTTTATTTTAAATATAGTTGAAATTAAGTTGAAAATGATGTAATTTATGTCTACATATTATTGTCCACCGATTGATATGTCAACTTTAATCCATCACTTTAATAAAAAACAAAATAAAATTTTCAAACAATTTCAAAGTTCAAAGGTTAAAATGAAACGTTTCCAAATATAGGACACATAATTGAAAATCTACACCAAAATTGTAAGTATAAATTAACTTTTTTTTTCATTATATTTTCGTTACTTTGAAAATGACGGGCAACATAGGTGATTGAGATAGATTCCTAAAAAGGAATTGCATATTTTTATTTATTGAGAGCAATAATTAAACAATAAGAAGTATATTCTTTTTTAGTCTTGTATTACCATGAATAGTTTTTTTTCTTAATGTTGATAGTATTTATTGATATGTGAATTAAAGTTTAATTTATATTTAGTGCAAAAAATCTGTATGTATTAGTAGAGGGCAGAAAAAAAAGTAAAAACACATAATAATAGGGCCTACGAACAGGTCGATTCCGTACCCTTTAAAATAGTTTATAGTACCATTCTTTTAAAAAAAAATTCATGATTTTATAGCGGGTCCCATAAAAAAAAAAAAAACAATAACTTTAGGTAGAAAACATGAAAAGTAACGAAAAATTTTTCTCTGTTTTTTTTTTCAATAACGGTAGAGCAATAAATTAAACATAACTATCGACCTTTGAAATAACAATAAGTATTGTATGTATTAAGTTGTCTTTGAATTGACATAACAAGAAATTAATCATTATTGTTCTTCGTATTATCTTTCATTGACGTAAGGTTATGTTCATATTTAATTTTTTATTTTGTTAATACGACAAATAAAGTTTATTAACCAAAGTGAGCATAGTTGTTGTAAGGACCCTAAGATTTTTTGGCTAAACCTGACCCTAGAGTCTTTACTAAACATGCATGAATCGAGGCCCCTAAATGATTGAAGTTAAAGGTTGAAGAAACGAATAAAAACGAAACAGTTATTCATAAAAAACAAGTCAATTGTTCATTTGGGATCCCAATAAAAGAATTGAAAATGACATTAATTTAACAAAGAACTTAACTTGACTTGGCCTCCCTAGACTTAAATCAAAGAATAAACGAAAAGGAAATGTTTTAACCAAAGAACAAATGTACCGTGAAAAACATGTGACTCAAATTTGCTAAACCGGCTTCTCTTATCCCATGGCTCGAGTAAAGCGCTCCTCGTCATTCAACCAACTTGCCTTCATTTCTTACTCGAAAACATTTTTATTTTAAAGAAGGGGTGAGTATTATATACATAATACTCGGTGAAGAGTCCCCACAAAGTGGGTTCAAAAGTCATGGACCCTAAAAATATACAAGTAAAATATAAAAGACATTCGTGGCTTTTCTCTTCGGCTTTTTGTGGAAATTTTTACTTCTGTTCCATGGCCTCCATTTCAGGTCGACCCATTAATATAATCATACATTCATTAAATAGTGGGGGGTTAGTTGTCAAGCCTTCGTAAACAATTTCATTTAAATTTCTCTTCGGCTTCTAACGAACAACTAGTCCTCCCACAACATGGCCTCTGAGTGGGTCGACTCCGAGAATCTCAAAATACGTAATTATAAATCCAGGAAAATTTCACACAGCCTTCGCAAATAAACTTAGTAAGGCAGTATCAGGGCCTCAGTTACCTAGATGTTCTATTTAGAACACAATAAATCTCATGGCATTAACATGGCTAGATCAACATGCATAATTTCAAAGACAACAGAAATCTAACATTCATGGCATAAATCCAGCATTCACAATATCAACAGGGCAACAGAAATCTAACATTCATGGCATAAATCCAGCATTCACAATATCAACAAAAAGTCATAACTCAATCCAACATGGCTTTTCAAACCAAAACCTCCAACCATGTGGGATGTTTTCAGCAAACTTTTCAATCTGGATCTGAAAATTGTATGGGTTCCCTTACCTTAGCCTCTGCTAACAACTGGGTTGTAAATTTCTCCTGCGTAACCTGACTCAAACGACTTTCGTTTAGGTCCATTGCGAATTTCTACAATTTCGACGAATACCTAACACAACCATGGGTTAATTAACCTCAACCTAAACAAATCTTACTATACAAGCCCTTCATAGAGATGGCAATTCACTCACCGCGAATCCGGCGAAGACCAAAGTAACCTCCTCGCCATCTTGGAGTGGGCGGCGGCGGCGGCGACAAGAAGCGGCGATGAGCGGCATGGCAGCTGCACAGATGCGGCGGAGCGGGCTGGACAACGATCTGGCAAAGCGTGTGGCAGCGACGACCCGTCAAAGTGAGGCGTCGCGTCGAAGCGTTCGGGCGGGCCAAGTGAGCTGGCGCAGACGCAGGATCGGGGACTTCGACGGCATGGTGCGCGAATGGCCGAGAGTTGATCGGCCGGCGCGCGGCGATCGGAAGCTCGAACGGCGGCGCGCGAGGATCGCTCTCGGCGGGCGTGGCGAAATACTGGACTTCAACCGGTGGCGTGGTAAACCGCAGCGGGTAACGGTTCGTTTGCGCGAGAACTTCCGGCGGAGACGGCGTGCGAGGAGGTGGACGCAGCTCGAATCCCAAGGTGCGGCGGCTAGGGTTTCTATGAGAAGGGGATGGTGAAGAGATGGATACCTCGATTTGCGTGCATAAGAGGACAAAAGGGCCTCTTTTTAAAAAAAACCCTACTTGGGGTTTGATTACTAAAATGCCCCTCAACCACCTACAATTCACCAAAAGGCCTTGACTAAGTCAAAACTCAACTTAAATGTATGATTTTACTAATATTAATAAATACTTTAATGGAGCATAAACCTGATTTATGGTGCGGGCGTTACAGTTGTAATTGATATATACCTTCCACCAAAAGATTAGATTTCAAATCTCTCACCTTAAATATTGTCGAATGCCGAAAAAAAAAAATCAAAGTTACATCTATTTGTTTAGTTATGTATCACATTATTTTATTTAAGAATGTTTTCAACTCTACTCTATTTATTTAACTAAAAGTTTATTTAACTATTGACTATCCCATAAGAAATCAATTGTAAATATAAAAACAAAAAATGCAAATATGTCAATAATATTTGATAAACAAAACTCATCTCATGATAGATAAAAATATTGCACTTTATTAATTAACATGCCATATTACAAACGTGAAGAATCAAACGTAATTTAGAAAGTGGGTCTTATCTTATTATACAATTCTGTAGATGAGTATTACATGGGACCCACCTTTTTTTCAACATTTTATCCCTTAATTATTTTTTCTTCTTCTTCCTCTTCCCTTCTTCCTTCTCTCTCATTCTTTCTTTCTTTTTCTGTAATTTCTTCAACTTGATTAAAAAAAAAACATAAAGATTTATTAAAAAAAAATCAATATTTTTTAATGTGTGAGTACATCAACAATTAGGGGTGGGGAATTTGAACTCATGACCTCTTAGTAATAAGTTTTATTTGATGTCGGTTGAACTACGCTCTTATTGGACTCAAATTTAGATTTGATCGATATAATTGATTTTTGGATAATTTTTTATACATTTTTTTAGTTTGAACTATTAAAAAATATTTTATATAAATTTGAATAAATAAATAAAATTGAGAAAGATCTTAATTTTAATAGCATATTGTTGGTCAACAAAAGTATAACTCAAATGACATCAAGTAAGACTTGTGACCAAAAGGTCATGAGTTCAAATTGCCACCCCCAATTGTTAATGTACTCAAAAAAACAAATAGCATATTGATGTATTTAATTAATTATAAATACAATGGACATATGGTAATCATATATATTTAAGAAGTTTGAATTGTCATTACCAATTTACAATTAGTAAACAACATCCATTACTTTTACCACACAATTTTATCACCATTACTCCCACAACCTATTATGTTTACACTCAAATCATTACATTTTAGTAAACACGCATTAATGTAATAACTTTTTTTTTTTGTTTAAATTATAACTTGTATGAAAAATCAAGGGACCAATTTTGTTCCTAATATCACCATATCCATTACTATAAAGACGTTTAACATATGAGAGTAAGAATATAAAATTTGAGAATATAGTTGGGTACGTGAGAATGAGATTTGTAAATTATATTTTATGAATAGATTAGATAAATAATGTAGCTTATGTACCTTCAATATGTGTCTTTTTAGTTTTATTATTAAAAAAAGTGTCTATTTAGTTTTTAAATTTTATTTTTTAAAATATCTCTATAATTTGATTGTCAAATTACATTAAATTGGAGAAATTTGCATGGAAAACCCCTTTTCACATGCATTAACGTGATTTGACCCATGCTCAAAATTAATGACATTTGACCCTTTTTGTACCGCGTGCATTTCGCCTAAATTACCGTAAGGGCATCATATTGACTCTAGCTCTCTCGCCGCTCAAGTCACGTTCTCGCCTCGCTCAAGTCTCGTTCTCGCCTCGCTCGCTCAAGTCTCGCTCGCTCGCCTCCTTTTTATGCGTGCATTCCGCTCAAGTCTCGCGCTCGCTCGCTCGCTTCTCGCTCTCGCTCTCGCTCGCTATGATAGTAATTAAATAAGACATAGCTCTCTCGCTCTCGTTCTCGCTTCCATTTGGCTGCTCGCTCTCGCGACTTCGCTCTCGCCGACTCGCTCTCTCGCTACTCCACTCTTCTCTGTTTTTTTGTCATTTTTCTTTATATTTTTTTCCATTCATTTGAGCGAGAGCGTGAGCAACATGCGGGAGCGTGAACAAGAAAAACCGCTTCATATTACCCTTATGAGTCATTTTGCGCGCATTGCCACGCGTCGAGAATAGGTCATATTTCATTATTTTGAAATGTCGCGTCAAATGACATTAATGATTGGAAAATGGGTTATCCGCATAAAAATACCCCATTAAATTGTAATTTTAATCTTTTATCTTATCATCCTCATATGTGTGAGTTTTAAAAAAATCATTATACACTTAGTTACTTTTTTTAATTAATTTAACAAACGAAGGAATTTGAATCTTTGACCTTTTAATTTGATCGATGATATATATTTTAATCAATTAAAGTATATTTAAATTAGTAGTTTGAATGAATATTCATTAAATTCCGAGTGAATTAGATGGTACAAAAATAAAACATAAATAAATAAAGTAATTTAGTGAGCTAATGGATTAAAAAAAATATTTTTCTTAAATAAAAAGAAATGAGTTTCTCGTGACAAGAAATATGCAACGTTGCAACTTGCATTACTTTTTACAATTTGATTATTTATTTTCTGCAAAAGTACTTTCGACAATGTTTTGAGTATTGTGCAGTACATTAAAAAAAAAAGAGAGAGAGAGATTGTCATTAATTAAAGATGAAAATTATTCTCATTGCATAGAAGAAACAAAAGTGTCATTTTTTCCAAAAAAGAAAATCATTTTGAAAAATAAAAATAGATTATGTTTCAATTGCGCATTTAAGAAGTTATATTGAACTTTGAAATTGTTTCTCAAAGAATTTCGTTAAAATGATGGATGACGCAACACTTGACATGTAAAAATTGGCATACATGCTTGATATCATATATAATATTATTCACTTTGAATTTCATTTTGTAGATAACATTACAAATGATATAAATGTTATCTGTTGGATTGAAATAAACTATAATAATTATTTTAATCTTTATGTTGTTGAAATTGAGTTGTAAATGATGTCACACACTTTTTTTACTTTTTACATGATGTCATATCTATTTTTTGCTCTTCATTTTAATGAAAAAAATTCTCCATATTTTTTTGGAACAATTTAAATGAAAATTTTTACAAAAATTCAAGGTTTAGGAACACAAATTTGGTATGATTCATTCTTTAAAAAGTTGTACATGGAAAATCAATAATAAAAATAATCACATCCATATTTAAATAATGACTTTAATATTTATATTAAAATTCAACATTGTATTTTTTTAAAAAAATAATAACGAGATAATAAATTTGGGGGGAGGGAACATTAGAGTTTGTATAAATTAAAACCCAAACTGCCAACAACAACATAACTCAGTTGACATCAACTAAAACTTATGACTAGGAGGTCATAGGTTCAAATCTTTCAAACTAATAATCATAATTAATTTAAAACCTAAATTTTCATTAAGGAATCATTCATTAGTATTTTTTAATCTATTTTTACTTAATTTCATTTAAAATGAACTCAATATCTCGGAATAAAATTATTATTCTCTTGAAATCTATCAAGTACAAAAAAAAAAAAAAGTCATCACAAAAATCTTCCTAAATAAGTAGAGAAACATTGAAAAGAAGAGAATATTAAAAATCACTTACATAAGTAATAGCTACTATCCATTTGATTATACATCTATCTAAATTATGTTACTCTTTGCAATTAAAAAGTTTTAAACACACATGTAGGACAATTTTAAAACGGAATAGAGTTTTGATTTATTTATGAAAATTTAGAGTTTTATTTGATTTTTAATGTTAGAGGTGATACCACTCTAAAGTTTAGAAGTTATTTTTATATAAAAATTTGAAAAAGAAACCAATTATTGTAAAAACTGTCAATCAAAATTTCATTTAAATTTAAATACGAAAAATATAAGAAGTGAAATAGACATTAAAAAAAAGCATAACTAAAATTTTTATTTTGGATTAGAGGAAGATACCTAATTTATAGGATTTTAAAAGCAATTATCTAATAGTAATCTTATTCTGGGATGCATTTTGAGGTTTTATTTGCGATTATTGTAGCTCTTACAAAAATTATTGACAACTCTACGTTTAGGGAGAGTAGGATTGAATCTCAATTTTAAACTTAATAAAGACTTGCCAAAGTATTCGGTAAATTTAATCAAAATTAGCATAACTAAAATGACCAAATAGACCTATAATTTTAATCATTTATACATTGATATTCATTATATTCATTATTATAAATTAATTATCTAGAAATTTTATAGTGTAATCTACAAATTATATTTTGTTATTCCAATTTAAGTAAAAACAAGAAATAAATATAAAGGTTATCTATTTCGCTCTCATTCAACTTTAACAATATATTGTAGCAATAAAATTATGTCATTTATGAGCTCATACTAAGGTCTATTTTTCTTATCAATTAGAGCATGTTTGGAAGTGATTTTGAAATAACCAAAATCACTTTTTACATGTCTAAAATCACTTTCCTTTTAAAAGTGTGATGTTTGGTAATATTGAGCAATTGATTTTGGAAGAATCCGAAATCACTTGAAGTGATTTCCTATCAATCACATGAGAGGTGATTTCCAAGTGATTTTTATCAAGTGATTGTGATTTAAAATGACTATTATTTCATTTTTGAAAAATATAAACTTTTGGTGATGGGTAAAAATCGTCACTTTTTGTAAAAATTCATAAATTTCCATCAAAAAATGATTTTTTTTCAAAACCGTCACCATTGAGTTCATCGTGATTTTTTACAAAATGTCAAGTTTTCTGTCTCTAAAGTTTTTATAATGTGTATCTCTTACTTTATTATTTTTTTTTATCTTTTCATTCATTTTTCTCTATAATGGTTTTAACTTTCTTTGAATTTTATTTATTTCTAATTTTTTTTTTGTTCCTCCCTATCATTTTCATATATTTTAAAATTTTTTATCACTATTTTTTTTTTATTTCTTGCTCTACTATTTTTTGTTCTGGTACTTTTTTTTGTTCCTAACTCTTAATTTTTTTCTCTTCAATCCTCGTTATAAATTTTCTTCCTAAAATTTTTATCATGTTACCCAATTTTTTTTTATCTATTTATCTTTATTTCTCTAATATTTTAATTCCTTCATATCTCTGACTTGATGATTATAAAATCACTTTTGAAAACAAACATTAATAATTTTTTTTAAAAAATATTTTTAATTAAATTTAAAATTAAATATTAAAATAATTTATAACTAAATAATTTTTATAAAAAATTAATTATAATTAAATCATTAGCTTAAAACACTTATTTTAAAGTCACTCCCAAACATGCTTTTTGAAAACCACTTAATTGTATGAAAATCACTATTAAAAGTGTAGAACCAAATATGAAAATGATTATATGAAAATCACTTTTAATAAATCAATTATAAACAAAAATAATTGTACTAAAATCAATATTTATAGAATCATTCCCAAACATGAACTTAGTCAAAATGTGATGGACGACAATATACAAGAAAATTGGTTAAAACCTCATCGATATGCTCTGTAATCAAGAGATTTCAAAGTTTAAATTTCCTTTCACATTGTTTATGTGAGGATATTTTATTTTTAATGACAATAAACCAATTTGACAGATAAAAAAGATATATCTAGGTTGTATCATTTGCATCAGCAACCTCAAGTGGTTTATAGAACGACATTATCATATAATTATAATTTTTTCTTTTGTAAAATCTCCCATTTGGGAAAAATATATAGCCATTGACTCATTATTTATTTATTTACTTATTTATTTGGACTTTCTCTATTTTGTGTGGGCATAAATTTAAAAAAAAAAAAAAAACTCTATTTATCTTTCTAAAATCTTTATAAATAGGGGTCATAGTTTTAACCGAAAATTGATCCAATGTTTTGATTCAATTTGTTAGAAGAAAATTGACATCTCGATTTTTGTTTAGGCAAAATTGAAAAATATTGGTTCAGTTCAGTTTTTGTTTGAGAAAACCATTAAAAAATCGAATCGAACCAAAGTATATATATTTACCTAAAAAATCCTAAATTAAATCTCAATTCCTTCTTGTCTCGTTTTAGCTGTTTTCTTTCAATTAATTTTTAAATACAAAATGAAACTTGTTGGCTATATGAATGAATTGAGGTGTTGAGAAATTTTAGGGCAAAAAATACTAAAATAAGGGATAAACCAAGAAATAAAATAGCAAAAATTTGTATAAAAGAAAACCGATCACCGAACCAAGCCAATGGACAACCGACCTGATGGTTTTGTCCTTTATTGAACATTGGTTCAGTTCCTCTTTTGCTAAAACTGAACCGATATCATCCTCATATATAGATAAAGATTGTTTTGGGCTTTTCATAACTATTCCAAAATCTAAAAAATATTGACTCAATTCTCGATATCTTTGAGATGTGTAATGGAGTGAAAACACCAATGAGACAATAAAATAAAAAAAGAACATAATAATGGGAAGAAGACGTTGATAGCCCAACACAAAAAAAAAAAAACTAGAATAACTTGGAAAGTTTTAAAAAAATTGAATTATTGTCGATGCAAAGAAAATCACAAAAATTGATGAAATTTGTTTCAAGTTGATATTGGAATTGTACATAACGCCCAACAGTTGAAGGAATTGAAGAAAATAAAATAAATGGATGGATACAATAGTCATTTTGAGAAATCCTTCAAAAATAATAATAATAAAAAATAAATGGAAGGATACAATGGTCAATTTGAGAAATCATTAAAAAATGCCTTATTATTCGGAGGTTTGAGTTAAAAGCTATGACCCGTTTGATAACCACTTGATTTTTTGTTTTCGGTTTTCAAAAATTAAGCTTACAAATACTTGTTCTCCACTCATATATTTACTTGTTTTGTTATCCAACTTTTACATGTGTTTTCAAAAACTAACCCAAATTTTGAAAAATGATAAAAATAATTTAAGCCTAAAAAAAATTTGTTTTTGTTTTCTTTTTGGAATTTTTATGTTTTCAAAAACCAAACTAACTTTTGAAAACTAAAAAAAAACTCTTAAGTTTAGAACTGGAAGGAAGATTAAAACATTATAGAGAAAAAATGAAACTTAAATTTCTCATGATCAAGAGAAATTGTGAGAAACAAAAACAGTTTTAAAAAGACTAAAACGAAAACTAAATAGTTATCAAATTTTCAAAAACTAAAAACAAAAATCAAATAGTTATACTATATCGGTAATTTTTTTAAAAATCGCTATTACCAAACACTTTAGAAGTGATGCCATAATTATCTTAACCACTATTTTGTATTTGGTAAAACTGATTTAATCCATTAAAACTACTTTTAAAATATGTTCATTCACAAATTTTATTCCCTACTTGCTTTTAAAACTAGATTATCGTAGAATTAGATGCCACTTAACAAATTGTAAAATTTCAATTTTATCCTTTAAGAAATTAATATGATGCTTAATTGTTTAGACCCCACAAAGTTAATCTCAAAACTCTTACCTAAATAACAAATCTAGTTTTCATGTTAACTACACGTTCATCTTAATTAGTAAGATTTTTTAAAAATTAATGTTATTAAACTAAAATAGATTATAATTTCTTGATAAATTATGAGTATAGCCTATGAACTTTTGAGTTGTATCTAATAGTATAGATCATTGAGTTTAAAAAGTATATGATAAGTTTCTAAACTTTCAATTTTAATATTAATAATATATGGTATCTTTTAGTTATTTTAATCCATCGATCCATTAGAAATGAAATTTAATTTATGTCTAATAAAAATTTTAAACTTCCAACTTTTTTTTTTTATAAAAAAATATATAAATTAAACTAATAACTTATTAGATAATATAAAATTAAAAGTTCAATCATGTAGATACATAATTGAAAATTTAAAAACTTATGAGATGTTTTTGAAGTTCAAGGATTTTTTTTTCTTTTAGTATAACAAATGTAGTGTATGGAGAATTGAAAATAAGACTTCAACAAAAAGAGTACCTGTCAATTACTGTTGAGTTATACACGTCGGCAAGTTCGAAGAGTTATTAGACACAAAATTAAAACTTGAAACTTATTAGATACGTTTTAAGATTTAGAGAATTGTTAGATACATATATATAAAATATTTAGGGTCTAAAACTTAATAACTTATAATTAAATTTTAAAACAATGTTATTTTATTTTGTTATTAGATAATTGAATCTATACTAATTTATAATTAATTTAAGTTTCAAACATTTTTTGGTAGTTATTTTGAAAATCCATGATTGAAAGCAAAAATTTAAGTTTCGAGCATGGGCATACCTAACCCTTCAAATGATGAGACACAATTTTGGCGTACCCGTTTTTTTCATTAGACCCACCCCCATTATAGAGTCCATATTTTAATAGGTCCCAACTCAACTTAGTCCTTCGCACTTTTTAAGAACCTTCATTTTGAAGACTTTGTTTTAAAATTTATAATTAATTTATAAGTTTAGTCCATAATGATTTTCTCTGACCTAAACTTTAAAAAACGTCTAATAAATTTTAAGGTATCGTTTGATAACTATTTGTTTTTGAAAATTAAGCCTATAAATACTATTCTCGTTTAAGGATTTTCTTGTTTTGTTATATATCTACGTTTTATTTATGTTTTCAAAAACCAAGTTGTTTTGAACATTAAAAAAAATAACAGTTTTAAAAAACTTGTTTTTGTTTTTAGAATTTGACTAAGAATTCAAATGGTTCTTTAAACAAGAAAAGCCTATGATAGAGAAATAGAGAGAAAACAACCTTAATTTTTAAAAAACAAAAACCAAAATCAAGGCATCATTTGATAACCATTTAGGCCCCGTTTGATAACCATTTTGTTTTTTGTTTTTAGTTTTTGAAAGTTAAGCTTATTTCACCTAGTTTTCTACCATAAAGATCATTTTCTTAAGTAAAGATTTTGAACTCTTGCCAAATTCTAAAAACAAAGTCAAGTTTTTTCATTTAAAAAAAGTTGGTTTGGTTTTTTGAAAACATTAGTACAAAGTAGATAAGAAGACACATAAACTCATTGGTAGAAGTAGTATTTTTAGATTTAAATTTAAAAAACAAAAAACAAAAAATAAAATGGTTATCAAACGGGCCCTAAGATAGATGAAAACAAATTTAGCTAGGCATCTACATCTTTCCTTAAGATAAACGAAAACAATTTTAGAGAAATTGGAAGAAAACAAATCTTAATTTTCAAAAATTAAAAACTAAAAATCAAGTAGTTATCAAACGGAACCGAAATGATTATCAAATGAGGTATAAATTTTTAATAGGGTAAGTTATTCAACTTTAAAAACTTGATAGATGACCGACCTAATTGATATTTTTAAAAACCATAGATCCAAACGTTTTTTTATATTATTTCCCATACATTTTAAATATTGGTATTTTTAATTATAATTAATTAAAATGCACATGTTAACTTTATTTAAATTATGGGGCACTGGGGGGAACAATTCCTTGGTAGAATCGAAACTGAACATAGGGAAGAAGTTTGCCTTGATTTAAAAAAATGTGAAAAAGTTTAGATTTAAAATCTTGCTTCTAATTGGTCACTTAATACTTTTAATTTTTTCAATTAAAGGATTATATAAAAATGTTTAGGGACAAAGTATACTTTTTCTTTCTCAATCTTTGTCTTATACATTATTTATCTGTAAAGATGACTAAATTTTTTGACATTAGAAAGTAAGTTGCATATATTTTAATTATCTCGTGGATTTGTTTTTTTTTGTTTTAATATTTCTAGCATACCCTACCTTTATAACAAAAAAAATATCAAGTGATAAATTATTTGTAAATGACAATAAATATATGTATATATATAATGACAAAAGTAGAAAAATTTATAAAATCATTCTGATCTACGATAATAAGTTGTCAACTTACTCTTACTTCACTATTAAGAAACGAATAAAAGATCTATCTCTAAGTTTAACTTTCATGACTATCTAATAGACGATCCTAATCAACAAAACTCTTTCATTTGTCGAGTGGTTTTGAAATAATATACAATAAAATTAAAAAAAGAAGAAAATTTTGATTAAAGTTTTTCTTTATGATAGTTTGGGACAAATTGGTAATTTTGTTATTTTAACATTGGGATACTTTTTATTTGATACCATTTCATGATGTGATGTTTTTTTTTTTTTAATGATGAATAGAATTTGACAAATAACATTGTTGGCCTTTCAAAAATTTGAATTTGGTAAAAGGCACAATTATAGTCAACAAGTAAAAATACAAAGCATTATCATTTTCACAACTAGACACGATTATGACTTGTAAATTATAAGCATATATAGCAGAGAAAATATTATTAGACGATTGTCATATGTTCAGAAACGATCGATTTTTTTTTTTATTTTTGTCATAATAAAAAGTCTTCATCTTACTACCACACAATTCAAATTGCACTATTCCTTTATAGGTATAAAATGGACCAAGACCTATGTTTATTTGACTATTATTGTTTGTAAATTTGGGTGCACTTGTCCTTGAGTGTACATTTATTATAGATTTAGTTTACAACATTCACAAATATCTTTTCACATTAGATTTATATTATTTGTCTTAGTGATAAAAATGTTTGACCAACTTCCATAACATTTTGGGTAAATAATAAAAATTTATTAACGTTTTGTCTTCAAATTATTGTACTTATGTTAATTTTATTATATTCATAGAATTTAAAATATTATGTTATAATTTATACGGACTCAAGTCTCTATAAAAAAAATATTTTAATTAGCCTTATTTTTTTAAGTACATCAACAATTGGGGGTGAGAGAATTCGAATCTCATGACCTTTTGGTCATGAGTCATACTTATGTTAAAGCAGTTGGCTTAATTAGTCTTCTTAGTTTCAAATAAAATTACTTAAAAATCTAACACGGTCACTTTTTTTTATATATATAAACTAAGGTCCTCAAAAGTTGAGGGGGACTCGAACTCTCTCTAAGCCCTTCTTTTTTTATGCCAGGTTAGTAAATGCTTATTATTAGCCTCTCAGCGCCTTCTTAAATCAACCCATAAGTTAAATAATTAATGAAAAATTATAGAAATTACAAGTAAAGTTATAAGTTTGGTAATTGAATTTCGTATTTTATTTATTTATTCCCATTTTAAAACTTCCTAATAGTCCTCAAACTTTGTATTAATAGATTTTTGTTGTTATTTTTTTTTGGTTTAATGCTAAAGGTGATATGCTTTGTTTCTAATACAAGTTTCTTTTTTTTTTTCCTTCTTGTTGAAGTATACAAGTTTTTACTCATCGTGAGTTGAATATCTGGATAAAGTTAGAACCATCGATTTTTGAGATGATAGTAGATGTTTAATGTATTAAGTTATAATCAAATTGATACTACAAATACCAATTTAAAACTCTTACAACTGTAGAAATTCCAAACACCAAACTCATTTTTTAATTCAAAGTTTGGACCATTTGAAATTTGAACATTAAAATGTTTTTTTTTAATAAGGAATTGAATAAGAATTTTGAACAAAACAAAATAATTATACAAACTAAAATAAAATCTACTTTTTTAGAAACCTATTATAACATAGCTCAATATTTTTTTTTTTTTTTTTTTTTTCTATAAGATTGAAGGTTCTAATATTGGCTCACAATGGTTCAATTCACACAAAAAAAGAAAAAAAAATTTTCGAAAATTATGGAGATACATATTTTTGGTTTAATTTTAGTTAAATTAGTTTTCAAACCACCAATTTTGTATTGTCTCTTTCAAACCTATGTGATGGATTCTAAAATTATATTTTTAAAAAATAAATGAATTATTAAACATAAAATTAAAAAATGTATGACTCTATTATAGTTATGAATTAAATTAGAGATCTAAAGAATACAAAAATTAAAACTTTATGAAGGTTAAGCACAACTTAAAAAATTTATAGATTAAATTTGTAATTTAATATTTAATTCAGTGCTTGCATGTAAGACAAAACAAATACAACTTGTTGTGAATAACATCGATATTCTAAATTTGTAAATATAGCAAAAAGAAAAAAGAAAAAAGAAAAGTCTAGCATAGTCCCACTCATGAAAAAGACTAAAATAACCTTCTAACTTTCAATAATTTATTTTCGCCATATTTCAACCCTAAATCTCTATTAGTGATGGGTATTCATCACTAGTAAATACCAATTTATATCTATTAATGATAGACATCTAAAAATGATATAAACTTTTGTCTAAATAAGGGTAAAAAAATTAAAAAAAATGGTCATATTTATAATATCTTAATCTTATTAATATATTTACAAATTATTACCCAATAAAAACTTACTTTTTACTCTCAAATTCAAGCAAATATTTAAAAATTAAAATAAAATTTAGAATAGGGATAAAGGTAAATGGGATGAGTGACGAGATTAAGGCAAAATATCGCTCGAAAAAGAGAAGTAAGAAATGTAATTGATCCTTGAAAATGTAAGGAAAATTAAAAATAAAAATCAACAGCAGAGTTCTTGCAAATTGTGCTCGAATTTTGCTTATGCCTTCAAATTACGCCATGGAAGCTCCGACTGACCTCTCTGCAAAACCCTAGCAGAACCTGACCGGAAATCGATCTTCCATGTCCAGACCTCCGTAATTCTAGTGCTTGGAAAGATTCGGACGTTGTTAGCCAATGGATTCTCCTATCCCCTTTCAAGACCTCAATCTTCTCCCCGACCCATCTACTGCTGTAATGGCGGCCGCAACTTCCCCTAAAACAGCCACAATCAACTCTTCTGTCAACAAATTTGTTGAAAGGGGCAAGTTGTTGACCCCTAAACTGGAACCGAAGCTCGAGCCATTCGACGATCTTTTCGAGACTCGGGTGACCCAACAACCCCAACCAGTTCAGCAACCCTTCTTGTCGAGCCCTTCTTCGAACTTCTTCTCTAACTCTGACTTTGTTCATACCCCCTTTTCCGACCAGAATCACACCCCGCTTTCTCAGTCTTCATCCATTTCTTCCGATAAGGACAATGTTTACTCCGAATTTTACCGCATTTCTCAGCTGTTTAGGTCTGCTTTTGGTAAAGGACCTCAGAGCTACGGCGATGTTGAAGTTGTGGATCCTGATGCTCGTGCAATTGTCCCAGTTCCCGAGGAGAATCAGATTTCTACTGTGGTAGTCTCTAAGAGGAGGTATGATAAAAGGTCCTCAGAGCTCGTGAGAGTAACTGATCTTGGGGTTGAGGACCAGAGGTACTTCCGCGACGTGGTGAGACGCACCAGGATGATTTTCGATTCGTTGCGTGTCTTGTCGACGGCGGAGGAGGAGAAGAGTTCGGGGCTAATCCGGCGACTTCGGGGTGATTTGAGGGCTTCGTCCTTGATGAGAGAGCGCGGTCTGTGGCTGAATCGCGACAAACGGATTGTTGGTTCGATTCCCGGGGTGCACATTGGCGATCTATTCTTCTTTAGGATGGAATTGTGTGTTGTTGGATTGCATGGTCAGGCTCAAGCTGGAATTGACTATGTTCCCGCGAGTCAGAGCTCGAACGGTGAGCCAATTGCCACTAGCATAATTGTTTCTGGTGGATATGAGGATGATGAGGATGCTGGGGACATGATAATCTATACGGGTCATGGTGGGCAAGACAAATTTTCAAAACAATGTATGCACCAGAAACTTGAAGGTGGGAACCTTGCACTGGAGAGAAGCATGCACTACGGGATTGAAGTAAGGGTAATACGAGGTATGAAATACTCGGGCAGTGTAACAAGTAAGATTTATGTATACGATGGTCTGTATAGAATTCTTGATTGTTGGTTTGATGTGGGGAAGTCGGGTTTTGGTGTTTACAAGTATAAGCTTCTAAGAATTGATGGTCAAGCCGAAATGGGTAGCTCCATTTTGAAGTTTGCGGAGAATCTCAGGTCTAGACCATTGTCTTTGAGGCCTTCTGGTTATCTCAGTCTCGACATTTCAATGAAGAAGGAGGCAGTTCCAGTTCTCCTCTTCAATGACATTGACAACGATCAAGAACCATTGTATTATGAGTATCTTGTTAGGACTGTGTTTCCACCTTTCGCCTTTCACCAATCAGGAAGTGGTACTGGGTGTAGTTGCGTCTCAGGGTGTGTTCATGATTGCTTTTGTGCTATGAAAAATGGTGGGGAGTTTGTTTATGATCAGAATGGATTTCTAGTGAGAGGAAAGCCCATAATTTTTGAATGCGGACCCTTCTGTCAGTGCCCCCCTCAATGTCGGAATCGTGTTTCGCAGAAGGGCTTGAAGCACAGACTTGAAGTGTTTAGGTCCAGGGAAACAGGTTGGGGCGTTAGATCTTTGGACTTGATACATGCTGGTGCTTTTATATGTGAATATGCAGGAGTTGTCCTCACGAGGGAACAAGCTCAAGTTCTTTCTATGAATGGTGATACATTAATATATCCAAATCGTTTTTCAGATAGATGGGCAGAATGGGGTGATCTATCTCAAATATATTCTAATTATGTGCGGCCATCTTACCCCTCTGTTCCTCCTCTGGATTTTGCGATGGATGTATCCAGAATGAGGAATGTTGCTTGTTATATAAGCCATAGTACATCTCCAAACGTGTTGGTGCAGTTCGTGTTATATGATCATAATAATTTAATGTTTCCTCACCTTATGTTGTTTGCAATGGAAAATATCCCTCCTCTGAGGGAGCTTAGCATTGACTATGGTGTGGCTGATGAATGGTCAGGGAAACTTGCCATCTGTAACTAATTTTGAAAAGGTTATAATTTTTGAGTATGAGCAGCTCCGAATGCTGAGATCAATGAACCAAGGTAACCAAATTCTTCCCGCACTTTGTATCATTTATAATTAAAATAGAGACTCTCAGATCATCTTATACTTCTTTTCCTACTGTTTTCTAATTGCAGTTGATAAACTTCTGCTGTGTGTTTTTGTGGGTGTCATATGGCATCGTTTTAGTGTCAACTACATTACTTTTATTCAAAATGCTGTTTATATATACATTTATCTTTTTAGTACTTCTATTTATGTTATTATTAGTAATGCATCCATCAAATTTGATATGAACCCATCTTATGGTAGGGCTATGGATCTACTCCTGATTTCTTTGGTCCGAGTTCTGTAAATTTTCTTGTTCTAATTGGTTGGAGTTTTTTGGTTGTCATTCTCATCGTATGTCATTCTCTTGTTCTAAGCTCCTTGTAGGATAAGATCCGATAGTTCATCTATTCTAGTGTTATCCGTTTAACCTTATTGGTTAATTTAATTTTTATTGAACATTTTTCTATTCATAGTTGGCATATCTTGTTGAAGTTGACTTAATTTACCTCATCATAATATTCTTGTTACATGATTGATTTTATTATGATTTTCTTCTGTATTTGTGCGTGTTGGGTTTGTTTCTTTTGGGACGGTCTCAGATTCTGAAGTGAAAATGCTTTTGTGAAATGGTTCTCTTTACTACATTGATAATGCCATTCATTTTCCTTTATTAGTTATTTGTTACTTGAGAGAAAAAAGGGGAAAGAAAAAGATGAAAACCCAGAATTTTTCAGCATGATTCCATGTCATTTGGAGACTTGATGTCTTAAAAAACTAGCTGGTACATGGTAAGTTCAATCTGAATCCGGTATTATTTAGGCAACACTGAACAGAATTGAAGGTGAATGGAGTGTTAAAAAAATGGATGACTAAGAAGTTTGTGATGTTTAGAAGATCTAACCGATGATATTAATGATGAGAGGTTCCCAAAGGAATGGGTGGAAGTTCTATTATTGCTTATAATTCACCAAGACTTGTAATTGTGCTTTTCTATGTGACAGCAAAAATTATTTAGAGGTAAATCATACTATAATTTTAACATGCTAGGTTCAAAATACCAAGGTATTACTATGCTAGTGATAAAAGCCTTTAATCAACTTTGTATGAGTCAATATCTGCATTATTTGCTTAAATGTGATCTTGATCCTGTTTTAGGACATGCATCCAACTGTCTAGAGATATAATCTATCCCCTTTTTTCAACACTATTCTTCTGTTGGCTGTAATTTCATAATGGTTATTTATTTATAATTTGATAGAATGACAGGTTCTATGAGCTTTTGATGGAAAGGAGATTAAGATTATGACATACTGAGAATTTCTTTTTGAGATTAGAGTAGACGATCATTTTGGTATAAAAAATGATTTTTTAACAAAAGACCCGATTAATGTATGCACAAGATTTGTTCTGTGTGCAAAGGTGAATCTTGATGTCAATTTCTTTGATTGTGTTTAGGCTATGGAGCTAATAGGTGGGCAAAACTGTGGAAAGCATTTTCATTCAGTTAGTAATTGTCTATATAACATCAGATTGATAGCCATTCTGATGCACCATCATTGATTTTGCTATATTCTTTTGTCTTTTGCCCCTATGTTTCAGTGCTGATCCTTAATAGCAGAATGGTGCTGATTAACTTGTATGCATATTTGAATTGTACCCAACATCATCAAACCATTTTTTCTCTTCCACAATGAAGTTAGGTGTTGATTCTGTTCTCTTTACTAATATCAATACCTCAAATGAACCGTGCAGATGGGAGTTGGAATATCGTGTGTCTTAAAATTTTTTTGAAGTCACGGCCTAGGTCAGTCCTAGCTATCGCCACCGCGTTTTTCTGGAGAGAAGTAGACTGCAAACTTGTTTCAGCTTCCATATCAAGTAATTCATAACCTTTTTGACTTAAAATACTGTATTGTCGTTGTTGTATTCAATGTTGTTGGCTCAGACATATTAAAAAAAAAAAAAGGCACTGCCAAGTTTTTGAATGGGTGAAGATGAAAAAACAGAGTGTATGAATTTCTGCAAACTGAACACGGACCATGGCAGTGCAATAATACTCTACAGATTTTGGGCTTTTGGATCAAGCCTTTAGATACAGAATTTTCCCGGGAAACTTAGAGGTGAAAAACCGTTTCCCAAGCTTGTAAGCATGAAATTGAAAATTTTTTGTACTTTTTATAGCTTGTAATTTACAAAGCCCTTAATCGGCTAAAAATTTGTACTCTGTACAGTAATTTCTTTCAGATGTACAGCTGAAGTCTCGGTTCTTTTGTTCCTTCTAATTTTCTAATCTCTCTCTCTCTCTCTCTCTCTATATATATATATATATATATAGATATATTATTTTTCTCTCTCATATGTTTTGAATCAGCAGCTCATTGTTGGATGGTCCTGTCTGGCTATTATTTTGTTAGAAGGAAGCTGCTTTTTATCTGTAATCATGGTGTTATGAGCATCATCAGCAGTCTCTATAAAGGTATGCATTAATAAGTGTTAAAAGGTTCATAGTGTTGTTGAATCTACTCTACTAACAATATTATGATGTTTTATGGAGCAGATGGCATTTTAAGTGTTTAGGCTTTTGTGTGAGTGAGGGCTATCAGTATGGTCTTCAATGCATGCATTTAATTTTATTAATGGGTTGCTTGTTTGTTTGTTGGGACTAGGTTTTCATACTCGAAAATGAGATCGATATTAAATATCCATGTTTGATTTCGACATTTGAAATTTGAAATTTTTTTGAACTTCATTGACTTGTGGGTATCTAGCTGTCCTTTCGAATCAAATGTATGAGATTTTTATACCTTTTTCAGTTCAACAAATGTCGGGGTGGGGGTGGGGACCGAGCTTTTCAACCTCAGACAAGGTGATAGTTGCTTTATTCATTGAGCTATGCTTGAATTAGTGATTTTTTTTAATAACTTATTTGTACTTGGGCATTTTCAGAGTTAGGGTTTTGGTTTGAAGTTTAATTGAAAAGTTTAAGTACTTGAGTCTAGTCTAAATGATGTAGATTTGTTATATAATAAAATATTTTGTAAAAATGACATAAATGTTATAACTTGTAATTTAGTGATATACATACCTGTAATTTATATTGGTACACCAGTGTTATATTTTATTAATTATATGAAAAAGGCATCTCAATTATATATTTTATATTATCGTTGATATACTTTATGCATAAATAATATATTAGTGATATATTTTTGTCCATGATATAAAAATGCTATACATTATATAAGTGATATAAGATTGAAAAGTTTGTCATATTTATAAAGTTTTTTAACCTAACACATTTATAATTAATAACAATCAGTTTTGCCCCCTTTTAGGTCTTCCTTTTTAAGTTTATATTAATTAATTTTTTAATAATATTAATTGATTCATTTAGAATATAATTGAGCTAAGATTGACCTATTGGATTAAAGTTGTAATTGAAATAAGATTGGTTTATTGGATTAAAGTTGTTTATATATGGATGATTCCCGATAAGAATCGAGTTTAATCAAAAGGGTAAAGGGATGAGAATATATTCCAAACCGTTTGATACTCAGATTTTGTTTCTTATTTTAAAATTTATAAAATCAATTCAGTTCAAATATTTGTGAAAACAGTTTTTGGATTTTGTGATATAGGAACTTCGAAAGTAACTTTTTTTTTTTTTTTAATGTTTTAAGTGTATCTAAAGTTTAAATTTTAAAAATTGAAAAGCATATTACACTCGAATTTAAAAAAAGAAGAAAACCTGAATAGATATATTATTTCAAGATATAAATATATTTTATTTTCTTACAATTAAAACATATGTAACACAAATATGTTAATAAATTTAATCAATAATATTAAAAATTCAACTAAATATTTCGTTAGCAACTACCAACAGAAGTTTATAAGTGTTTCGTATTAGTTATGAAGAATTTCTAATTTATTGGTTCAATCCTAAATCAAGAATGAAATTCCTAGAATTGTAAGAATGAGGTTATTTATATTCCAATATCTAAACTTGTGCACTCTTTTAATATATATATATAAACTCCATGTAATTTAATTTGACACTGTGATAGTAACTTTTTTCAATTCAAGTATAGCTTAATAATAAAAATAAAAATTAATATTTTAAAGATGGTTGATTATTGAACTAAAGAAAGACTTACTTCTTTTATTTAAAATTAAAAAACATTTTAGCAAAAAATAATATTAGAAGTTTATTTTTATAAGAAAATAATAATTGGTTCTATTCTTATTATGTCCTTTTCTCATTAAATAAATGGGGCCAATGTGGTTGGCACTTGACAGTGCTTTTAAATTTACTAAAGTTACTTTAGATTTATTACGGTATATGAAAATTTATTCATAAAAAAATTGAAACTGACTTGAAAGTACTTTTAGATTTAAAAGTAATGCGCTTAAAAATATATATATAAATCTGTGGTCCAATTTCATCTCGTCTTTAGGGATATTTATAAGAAAGTTCATAAAATCTTGGGTCAAGTCAAATATAGAAAAGATGGGAAGGGTTAATTCTTTTTTTCCTTTTTTTTTTGTTGGAGTAAAGAAAAAGAGTGGGATTGGAAGTGAGAGTTTCGAGATGGAGAATAAAATAGAAAAGAAAAAAAAAAGTTATAAATCTTATATTCTTACCTGATCTTTTACTTTGAAATTTATTCTAGTTTGATGTTTAAATTTTCAAAAATATATATTCACGTCTCCACTTTTTAAAAATAAATATGCTAGAAGTACACTATAATAAACCACTAACAATTAGATCATCATTTAGAATCTGAATTCAACATCTAATAAACGACATTTTACATTTTCTATACTTTTTGTAACCTAAACATGTCAACTTAATTTTATGGTTTTGTCAATAAGCCATTTAAAAAGAAAGGTGTACATTATTAATATACAAGTAATGACTTGTAAGCTTTTACCTTCGCACAATTTTAAGATTCTTCCAATTCAAATATAATGTCAATTTATTCATATATCTATCCATTCTGCCTACTTTAGTACCATATTTATGAACTAAAATAAATATTCTATATAAAATAGAAAATAGTAATTATTATTATTATAAAAAAAAAGACCTCACACCAATATTACACCAATATTAAAGTAGGCAGAGAAAATGATTGGTGGAAGGGGAGCCCCTTTCAAGCAAAGAATGACATACTAAATAAAAAGAAAGGGTATAGATCACACTTGTTAAGATTTAGAAAATTTTACAAATATATATCACTGAGGATAAGTATTTACAAAAAATAATAAAATATCAAATATTTAAAATTATATGTCATTTGACATTTTATTATTATTATTTCCTTATTTATCATTTGATTTTAATACATTGCAAAATTTGAATTCAAAATTATTTAGATTTGTTAGGATTGGTAGATAATATAAATTTTGTTTTAGGTTTTCAAATTTATTGAATTAAGTGAATATGTGTTTATGAAAAATTGTTTTCAATTTTATAGCCCAAATAGTGAAATTTCTGAAAAAAAAACATTTTTATACTTTTATTGCATCCAGTTTTTTAATTTGAAATTTTATAGTTTAACATTGATAAAAATTTTGATATATAGTATTTCATATTATAAACTCAATTTATTTTTGTAATTATATAATATTATAAATAATCATACAAAATTTATAAAAAAAACATATGTGCATAAATTAATTAATAATGTTTTATATTTTGTCTAATATTTAATTTTCAGATTACAATTAATTTCATAGTCTATAAATGAATTAAAATTCAATTTCATAAATGTTTCCTTTTCTTTTTTCTCCTTCCCTATTTGCTATTGCTATCTTCCTTATTCTTTTTCACAATTTTTTCCTTTTCGAGTTATTATTACTCCTCTCATTGCTTTTTTTTTTTTTTTTTTCTTTTTCTGTTTATCTTTTCCTTTATCTTTCATAGCTTTTATTGCAAAGCAATCTCTCTTCGTTGCTGCATTCGATCATTATTTTTTTTATTCTTCTATTGACATTTCACATCATCTTTCTCTCGTTTTTGTTGTTATTGTTGCATCTCTTTATTTTCTTACATGGGTAGCACATTGCACATTTTTAATACCATTTGCATTTCTATTTTTGTTGATTTTTAATACCATTTGCATTTCTATTTTTGTTGATTATTAAGAGTAGGAATGGACGTCCAACCGATCATATTTAATTTTTTTTCTTACTTAAATTGATCGGTTTAGGTGGTTTCTTTTTTTTTTTTTTAGTAAAAATATGTTTATTAATTTAATTTAATCTATTTATTATGTATAAGATATAATATACATATATAAAAGTTTTTACCTTTTTGTATTATTATTATTATTATTATTATTATAGTCGGGCCTCAAATCGACCGAGCGAAGAGTCGATTCGGTCGGGTTTTTTGGTCAAAGTATTGATTTTCGGTCTTTTTGCTCACCCCTAATTGAGTTTATATTGTATGATATATAGAATATTATACCTTTGAAATTATACTATTCGTATTAGATTATATGAGATTCCATTATGAGATTCCATCTCAAAATCAAATTGACAAATGAGAAAAAGCCATATATATTATATATATATCTTATATACTTTTCTGAGGATTTCCTCAAGATGGTGTCTTTTTGGGTTCACCATTCTTGAATCGGATCCCAATTTCATTTTCAATAGACCGAATACCCGGGTGGGTTTAATAGACTATGATACCATATTAGATTATATGAGATTCTACCTCAAAACTAATTGACAATAAGAGAAGTAGCTCATATATCTTATATATTTTGAAGTTTCTCTCAATCTTTCCAATGTCAATCCTCATCAAGGAAGATTGATTATTGGCAAGTTTGAAAGTTTTGAGATTATTTATTTACTAAGCATTGGTTTCTCCAATTTAATTTATTTACATTATATTATACATATTTTTTCAATTTATTTCGCTCTCTTTAAAGTCGAAGGGGTAGCTCTTGTAAATATTTAGTCGAAGGGATAGTCCTGTCATTTTACCTATATTCGAAATGTCTGAAAAAAAAAGCGTGAGCAGCAGGATTCGAACCTGCGCGGGCAGAGCCCACATGATTTCTAGTCATGCCGGATAACCACTCCGGCACGCTCACAAACTTTGAGATAGGAATTGATTTAAAAAATAAAAAACAACAAAGGAGAAAAACTAGGGTTTTTTTGGTGGCGGAAGAAAGGGCGAGAAGATCGGAGAAGACGGTGACCGAATCAGAAGGAAGCAGAAAAATCGGAAGAAATGGAAGAGTTGAGGTCCGAAAAATGGAATGGTAAGCAAATAGCGAGAGGCGAGAGGAAACAGAAAAGAAAGGGGAGAAGAGAAGGAAAATTTGTTAATATAGTTGTGTTTTGAAACGGACTAAAACCAAAATGACCACCTCATATTCATATTGCTTCTCCTTCTCACTTTTGATTTTGCCTTTCCTTCACATCCACAGCCTGATTCCCCCCCTTCTCTTTGTTGTTTTGGGTCCAGCGGCGGCGGCTGCTGCTGTGGATGGTAGCATCGCCGGAGGTAGACGGCAGCCATGGGAGGAGGGCGGGCTATTAAATACTACTAATACTACTACGTCCACCACGTCACCAAAAAAGGTCATGGTCGTCGTAGATCCCACACGAGAGTCCGCCGCCGCGCTCCAGTACGCGCTTTCGCATGCTGTCATTGATAACGACGAGGTCATTCTTCTCCATGTTGATAACCCTAATTCTTGGAGGAACACCATTACTACATTCCTTAAGAGGCCCAATGGCGGATCCGCCAATGCTCATTCTCATGCTCATGCTCATGCTCATTCTCATGCCACGGCACCTGCAAATGCCGCCTCCGACGGCGGAGGAGCGGCGGAGGTCGATTTTCTTGAGGAGATGAAGAAGGTCTGCAAGGTTGCTCATCCCAAACTGAAAGTGCGCACGGCGAGGGTTGAATTGGAAGGCAAAGACAAGGCCGCCATGATTATGGCTCAAACCAAGGCTCTCGGTATTGATCTGCTAGTCATAGGGCAGAGGCGAAGTCTCTCCACAGCAATCTTAGGGTTTGCCTTCTTCCCTTCATCAAAAATTTTGGGATTAGTATTCTTCTTTTTTAACTTCAGATCAAATGCATTTTTGGTCCATGAATTGTATTGTTCTGCTTTGATTTTCGAGCTTTCTCAATAATCATTTTAATTTTAGCTCCTAAACTGGTTTTGGTCCCTGTTTAGCAGTTGAATGTGAGAGTTTTGAATATGCTTATTATACTCTATCGTAGTCAACCAACCACCATAGGTCGGATTAGTTGTCAATAAAGGCATATAAATAATAAAGAGCTTAAAGAGAATGGGGTAGAGTTAGATAATTGCCCGAATAGGCAATGTGCATAGATGCAGACACTCACGGATATTAATTTTTTTTTTTTTAAAAAAAGAGCATGTCTCGAACTCAAGTAGGTTGAGCTTGTATTGAAATCAAAGTATGTTAGGTTAGTTAAGATAATGTATTGACTTGTTTACTTGAGTAAATATTGAAGTCAAAGAAGGTTAGGTTGGTTAAGATAATATGTGTATTAACTTGTTGATTTGATTATGTATTGGAGTCAAATAGGTTAGATTGGTTAAGATAATATGTGTGTTGACTTGTTGGATTGAGTATGTATTGAAATTAAAGTATGTTAGGTTGGTTAAGATAATATGTGTATTGATTTATTGGCTTGAGTACATTGGAGTCAAGTAGGTTAGGTTAGTTAAGATGGATGTTAGGTAGAGAAAAATTAATGACAAAATAAAGACAATGACTTTTATGGATAACAAAATAAAGACAATGACAAAGTTTATTATTTTTTTAAAAAATTAAATAACAAAGAATGTAAAAGTTCATTGGCTAAAATGAGATTTAAACATTAACTTTATCAAACCTAAAAGCTTGAATACAATGTAGTGAAATTAATACATACCCTTTGTTGTTCGAGTAATTTTTTTGAAGATCCATACCTAAATGCTGAGTGTTTCTGTAATTGGGACTTGGGGTAAGCATAGTTCTACAAGTGTATATTTGACATCCTCTTTTGGTTGGACAAAAGCGATTTTATGGTAGGTTCGAGTTTTTTTTTCCTCCTCCTCTCTTTTGGACCTTTTGCAATTATAATGGAAGTTTAGTTGACTGACCTTAGGATGATTCTTTTAAATAAAACATTGTATTATATAGATAAAAGTGTTGAAATCAAACTAGGAAACCATAAGTTATGAAACCATTAAGATGTTTTAATAGTTAGCTTTGGTCAACTGGATGAAAAGTTTTTGTTTGTGAAATTATTAAATGCAGATATAGACGGTCAGGAGGGCCAATGAAAGGGGCAAAAATGTTGGACACAGCAGAGTATTTGATTGAGAACAGCAAATGCACTTGTGTTGCTGTACAAAAGAAGGGTCAAAATGCAGGCTATCTTTTGAACACCAAAACCCACAGAAACTTCTGGCTGTTGGCTTGATATCATATCATCAACCTCTCTTCACCATTTTCCATTCTCCACAATCCACCACTGTTTTCAATTCATCACACTCTCTTTCTCTCTCTCTCTCTCTCTCTCTTTAAACTCAAAACAGATTGTCTTTCAATTTGGGTCACTTTCTTCTTCCCCCATTGTGAGATCCATTGCAAGCTCACCCAGTTGAATTTGTTGATTCATTCATCTCTAGGCTTGGCTTGGCTTGGTTTGGTTTGGATTGGTCACCCTCCTTTTCTTTCTTTCCAGGCAGTGCATCAACATTTATTTGTACATACTTTTGGACCCACAGAATTAACCAACTGAAAATGAGTTAATCCACTCTCCTTTTTCTTTATTGCTTTCTTTTTTTTTTTCTTCCTTTTGCTCCAAAGGATTTGTTTGTTAATCATGTGCTTATTTGTGTCAGTCTGTTTAATCTTGACATTGTAATTTTGTTCCTTTGAGCTTGAGTTTGTATAAGTGGTGAAATTAGTACTCTTCTTACAACCTAACCTAGAAAATTGCCCTGAAGCCAACTTAGTCAACTGTCGTGTCGAGTCGAGTAGTAGTTAAAAATGTCCAAACCGAACAAGAAAATATAACCTAACTACTGTAAAATCCCACATCATCTAGTAACAAAAAAAAAATGTCCACACCCAGTCTCAAATCTTCGAATGCCAGCAACTTTACTGTAAGAAGTTATTTATTTCACTGCTTATCCAAGTTCATGGGGTTCAATTTGATGAAAAGGTTAAATTGGACTCATTTAGACAGGTTCAAGAAGGAAAAATAGAAGTAAAAAGCCCTCCTTTTCTTTGTTTTGTTACTTTGTGTAAGATTGTTCTTATCCATATTGAAATAAAATGAAGTCTCAATGTTTGTAGGGATGATCTTGTTGAGCGAGAAAGAAGATCAAACCATCCAATTTTTAGGATGAGCATTTTCCATCCAGATTAATGAGATTAATAAAATAATTATATATATATATTTTATTGATATGGCAAGTTCATTAGTTAAATTTGCTTTCCTTCCTCAGTAATGTTTACAAATAAATTTTATAATAATTATTTATAATAATAATATATAAAATACATTTTATAATAATCTACATTATAATAATATTATACTAAATAACTCTACATCTCAAATACATACTAAAAACTCTACAAACTATCATAACTCATGTTTATTATTATACAACTCTCAAATAACCCCTAAATGATTTTGAATGTGGTAATAAATTGCTATGAATGAAAGATTTTTTCACATTAATGAATTGAGATCCTCATAAATAAATATCACATTGGTTCAAAATCCATCCAATTATTAAATTTTTTGACACAAACCTAACTACTATAGTTAATAACCTAAGAAATAATAAATCAAACTGCAAAATTACAAAAATACGTCTATTAATTTTAATTGATATCAAATATATTAATAAATATATTTTTATCAGAATTCAAGGACACAGTTGTACAACTTATAGAATAGATCTTGTTCATCTAAGATCATTCAAGGACACAATTGTACAACCTATAGAATAGATCTTGTTCATGTAAGGTCATTATAGAAACCTATAGAACAAATCTTGTTTATGTAAGGTCGTTATATTTAGAATTATAGAAATATATTGATACATGATTGTAATGAGTGAAATATATTGATACAGTATAGTTCTATAATTGCATCAATATATTCTATAATTCTAAATTGCAATAAAGATGGACATTTTAAAGATCTAATAAGATACTAACTTGAACATAACTCGATTAAGACATTATATCTTCCACCTAAAATTTAGTAGTTCAAATCTCCACCTTCACATGTTAAACTTAAAAAAACAACAACAATAAAACAATTAGGAAAAGAGCGTCAAACATTGTCATCTTACCAAGTTACATTCCTGTCCAGCAATATAAAATTAACCAAATGAAGCAAAGGAACAGAGGCTGCATAGAATAAAATTAATGTAAGTTGTACAATACTATACATTTCCTTTCCTAAATCAAAATTTTGATCCCATCTGCTGGATTAAATTATAAAGTTATAACTGCAGAAGAGAACAAAAAGAAACTGCAGCCTGTGTTCATTCCAGAGCAACTACTCATTTCTTCAATCTACAACATACAAAACCAGCAGGAAGATCGACTGATTTTTTGCTCTCATCAAATCATCTGACCAATTTGTACAACAATTACGAATCTCATCAAATCATCTGACCAATTTGTACAATATTACGAACAAACAGTCACATTATCTGATAAGAGATTCGATGTGCCGAAATTTCGGTGCTTTCCATCAGCAACGTTAGTTAGCTGGAACCCATGATCAGGAAGTCGATTGATGAGAAGAGTTTCGAGTTGGCAAGCCAAGCTCTTCCCCAGGACTGTAAAATAAACGAATGCAGCATCCCGCATTCCTTCTTTCAAACGATGTGAATGGACTCGACCCTCCAGATCATCAGTCTATGGCAGGGGAGGGAGGTGATAGTTCAGTATGAGATCTATAAATTCCAATTGGACTGAACAGTATATTTCACTTTGACAAAAATGAATCCAAGGCACATACAAAATTAGATAAAATGACTCACAACAATCAACACACTCATGACAAGCTTGAAAGTTCATAAATAAAATAACAAGTCAAGGGCATACCTGGCCGACATAGAATTTGCCATCCGGTCTAAGAATCACATACACGCTCGAAGCACCTATTGTCGACGGAGGTGGCTTCTCTCTAGCCTCAATCAGAACACATTGAATTTCTGAAAGTTTCAAAGTGTTTTTATTCTTGTGGAACTCCATCTGCTTCTTCTGGCATATTGCAGTGATAGCACCCTCAATTTTCTTCCACAAGACACCTGTTTTGCTAGTTGTCTCTATTTTTTGCTGATCAGCTTCTACTATGACACCATTTGACTTGAGATTGGATCTGACATTGCCATTAAGCCTTGCATGAGAAGAAACAAGAAAGTTCAAATCTGTCTTCTCTTTTCCTGAAATTCCATCTTTAGCATATTTTGAGAGATACAAGTCTTCAGCCCTTTGAATTATAGCTTCAGAGATTCCTTCATTCTTTGCAGTTTCAAAGGCAAGGCTCTCTCTACATATTCCATTAATCAGCTTCCACGTGGGAATCGTTCGTCCATCAGCATAATCAGTTCCCATTGCTTTGTACACAGTGTTATATGTATCTAAAGGCAAATTGAATATTCCATGCAAGTGAGTGGAGACAATGCCAAGGCAACCTACTTTATCAAGAGTTTCAATTATGCTCCCAGCAATGCAAGTTCCTTTTGCTGTTTCTGTTCCACGACAGATTTCATCGATAAGTACAAGACTTCTTTCCGTTACTCTACTGATGATGGAACTCATCTCTGACATTTCCACCTGAGAAAAAACACATGTAACAAAGGAATATTTGCAAGTGACTGCATAGACGAAACGCCTTTACTGAACATGATAAGTAATCTTAGAAACAACTCTTGCTGAACTTATGATGCTTGACATGACAAAGATAAGCCAGCACTGGATCATGTCAACTCCAAGAAATTGAGATTTATGAATTTAACAAATTTAACAACTTCTCTTTGGAACTCACGCTGAGCAAACTCAAAAACAACATTTGTCAAGTCGACACAAAGTCCTTAAAGTCTTCTCTCAATGGAAAATACAAACAGAAAATCTTACATAAGATGGCCTCTCTGTCTAAAAGAATTATACTGACCATAATTAAAGAAGATAGTACTGCCACTGGAATACCTTCTAATTTAAAGCCTACGGTCTTTAAGGTTGACCTCTATTCCGAAGAGCTTTGATTTGACATAAATGTCCTGTTACAATTTTCATTATCATTTCACTCCTGAAGACAATATCCAAGCTCGCGTCAGATAATATTTCTATTTTCATCCACTTTCAACTTAAATTTCCAACATCTAACTTCAAAGCCCCTATTGTGGACTTCTAAAGTAAAATTAAGGTGAGCTGTCCTGCAGGAGGCACAACTAGGTGGTTAGGCCCCATCGCCCTTTATAGCTGAGAACATTGAAGATGGGCCAAAGAGTCAAGGAGCCAATATCTAACTTGTATACCACATGGCCTAGGCTCCACAATCTAAAAGAGCCAAATAATCATCTGATTTCACCCTTCAGCCCTGTGCACAAATGCACCTTAGGTTCTTCTGACATGGCCTCTCAATCATTAGATGTTGATCCACTTCTAAAATGTTTGTAGAGGCATAGAGCAAGAAAGGATAGGGAGGAGCTCTACCATAGGGCGTAGAATACATCAAAATGAATTTGATGATATAGAAAAGTGTAGAAAGATGTGTCATATAACAAAATTCCATCTATGCCAACTAGCGAGCTAAAATCTTTGGTTTAGCCAGTGTAGCAAAGAAAGTTTTCAAACCCCTATTTACTACCTTCAACTCCCGGTCTAAGCATGATAGAAAGTGGAAATTACCTTGGACTATCCCACCTTGGAATGACTATTATATTTTATGGTTAGAATACCACTGTACTTTGGGTGGATTCCATTTTAGTCCCTATACTTTCAAATGTCTAATTTTAGTCTTCGTACTTTCAATAAAACTTAAAATTGGTCCCTATCATATAAAACTTAAAATTGGTCCCTATCATTAGTTTTTAAAGTATTTTTTTTCAAAATTGATTAAATCATAATAATAAATTTCATTCAAGAAAAATGCAATGTGAACATATTTTCAAAATTAATAGAAAGAAGATTAATAGAGATTAACGTTTTTTAGAAAAGTTAACAATAAACTAACAAGGGACCAACTTTAAGCTTTTAAAAAATACAGGGACTAAAATTGAACATTTGAAAGTATTTGGATTAAAATGGAATGAAACCCAAATTACAGGGACCAAAATTCACTTTAGCAAAACTTGAAGTAATCACCACCTTAAATTCTATACTTTATCTAAAAGGGGATTCTAAAGTCACAAACGGTGGAAGTTCTCCATACCCCTTTCTCATCACACGCAGCAAATCACAGAAGATTCCAAAGGCTAATACAAGAAATGGACATCTTGAACTTGTTTGGTCTAAAAAATGTCCTAATGTTCGAAAACACGATACAAAGCTGACCGTACAGTTGGGAAACACAAAATTAAGTTCTTAGCTTCAAGGATAATAAGAAAACTCAAAGGAGTCGTATATTTTTGCGCATAGGTTGCACATGACTTAAATTCCCGTCTCCTAATCCAATTGTTGTAAATTACCCTCTTCAATGAAGCCACATTCATATATATAACATTCAAATGGCTGCTCACCTGAAAAGAACTTTTTCCATCAGCAGGACTATCAAAAGATTTCATATGAAGCATAATTGAATCAAAGTGGGGAATTAGGGCCGACTCGGCTGGGACCATAAATCCACATATCCCAAGCAAAGCAGCAGCACAAATGGATCGAAGTAAGCTAGACTTTCCTCCCCCATTTGGACCCGTCAAAAGAAATAATGATTCCATCTCAATAGTATTCTGCACAGCATTGCCTTCTACGACATCAAACCAATAGGGAGATAGTCCAACTAGCTTCATCCCAACTTTCCCCTCCAATGATTTCATGCCCTGCATTTATTTTAAAACCTAATCAGAAACTATATAGATATTTCTGCAGATAGTAGGATAAAGGAATGAAACAGACTTCAACAAGAATTTTTGATACTGGCTCAAACAACTAAAACATGTGATCAAACCAAAAAACATTAAGAAAAAAAAAAAACAATGGATCTTCTCTTTATTTAGCCGCTACTTATATGGAAATCCAAATTCAAGAATAGTTGAGTTGATCATTACATTGAAGAAGTAAAGAACTCATATTTGACTTCCAAGCTAATAAGCTATTCTTGTACATCCGAAAGTTGTGGGTTGTCTTGCAAGATTTCTAATCATCAATGATAAAAAAAGAAATGAATATTCAAGATGTTGAAGAAGATTAGGCAAGAGTAATATTCAACTGCATAACTCCACACCTCTCCGTTGAGCAAAAATCTGTTATCCAACCTTGCTTCGTTAAGTGGGATAGAATCCATCCCAAAGTACCTATTCCAAAGGGTCCTCCTAACAATAAGTGGGATAACATACACGATTCAAATGTCTTTACCATGCACTATTTCAGAGCACAAGGTTAATTTAAACAAATTTGCGAGGACAGCCATTATTTGCAACCAGAATGAGGTGGAAGTCAAAGCTGGTGTGAGGAATTGCAGTTTGGTAAACAACTTTTCAGTTTCTTGGTCTACAACTAGGAAGCAAAACATAGAATTCTGATTTTTGAGATCCTTTGATTAACAAGGTGACATTGATCGCCATAGGTGCAAAGGGGATCTCTTCCTCTCCAAAAGGGTTTGGTCAACTTGCTTGAGGTTTTTTTATCCAGCATTCGTGACTACTACTAATTTTTCTTTAAGATTCCAATAATGTCAAAAGGGTTTGGTCAACTTGCTTGAGGTTTTTTTATCCAACATTCGTGACTACTACTAATTTTTCTTTAAGATTCCAATAATGTGCCCAAAGCAAGGGGTGATATAATTAACGGACTTTTTGTGGGAAGCTGGAAGAAAACAAGGGATACGACCCCAATAACTGAAATATAATTTCATTGTTCTTTTTGTTCTTTTTGTTCTTTTGTTTTGTTTTATCTTTTTTAATTTTTTAATATCCGTGAGTGTTTAGACCAACTTACACGCATCTTGACTATCTCATGGGACAACCGCACCGCTTGACTCTAGCATTTGGTTACCAAAGAAACAAATATAATCTCATTGTTGATGGAATCAAAACATGCTTGAAAAAAAAAATGAATTCTAGCAGGCTAATGATGGCAGAGGTACTTCAAGAGAAGGAATATTTCAAGGCATAGAATTCCTGGCTACTGCGAGAAATGATGAGTTTGAGCAGCATAAAGATCGTTATTCTCATGGTAACCTTGAACAGTTCTAGCCAAAGACCGTGACAAGTGGACCAATATTTTGCTTTGATATCACACCCTGCTTGAGTTCTGCCTTCCCAAGCCTTATACCAAATCTCCAATGATATAAATAAGACAGTGGCCACCCTTAGGGACAACAATTCAACCTGTAGTCTCTCCTTCGCAAAGAATTTTAAGGATGAGGAAATTGAGGAAGGCTCCTTTTGATTAATCAAACAGAGGGCTGTTTGCTTAGGACCCAACCAGACTCATGGAAGTGGCATCTTAAACCAACAAGCTCCTTTCCTTGTAAGTCTCTCCACCATTTCTTGGCTACAAAAGATCTCTCTTTCCACGGGAGGTGATCTGGGCAAGATCAACACTATGGATTATATGAAAAAATGAAGGCCTTCTGCTGCTCTCTCTCCTAATATGAGCAGTCTTTGTAAAAAGAGCAGTCCCTAAACAAAATTATTATGCTCTGCCAATCTCTGTATTCTGGGATGCAATTAAGCAGACTTTTGGCTGGAACAACCCTCTTCACAGCAACATTGTTATTAACCTCCACACAGTATTGGTGGCTCACCCCTTCAAAAGGCAATCTAAAATATTGTGGGCTGAACTTGATCAGAGGTTTTCTTTGGATAACTTGGCTTGAGAGGAATGGCGTAGCTTTCAATGGAAAGGAGAGGAGCTATACTTACCTTTTTTACCTTATTTTGTACACTGCAGCTACTTGGTGCAAGCTAGACAAATCTTTTAGCAATTACTCCATTAGTGAGATTTGTACAAATTGAAAGGGATTTCTGTAACCTCCTTTAGCTTTTTGTATATTTAAAAATTAATGAAATCAAACTCTTTCTTCAAATATATATATATATATATATATATATATATATATAATATTTTGCCTTGATCACTATTCTCCAAAGGACTTTATTATAATGATATTTTCAAGTCAATTTAGCAAGGAAGGAATTTTTCTTTCCAGTTAACGAAATGGCCTCCATTGTTACTCTTTGTTCTTTCCCAAAAGAAGTCCCCAAGGATTTCTCCAAATAGTCAGCCACTTTGTTGGGCATGAACACGACCTAGCCTAACAATAAAGCAAAAATTGATAAACCATCGCACAAGGGAAAGTCAGAAGGCAAGACTTCTAGGACCCTAAACCATATCAATTATTAATAATAATTCCCAAAAACACAGAGGAATAATACATCAATTGGGCTATTGTTTATTCAAAATATAGAGAAATTGACAGTATGGACATATGTAGAGCTGGAACATTGATACGCTAAAGAATACCTTGGGCCTATCACTGGGCGCTGCAAGGGTAGGAAAAACCCATTTTCTCCTCCTCCCTTCACTTCAAAATATTTAAAAACAAAAACACCAATCAGCAGGAATCAGGACCGTTGAAATTAATATACTTCATTAACAGGAAAAAAAAAGTTCCAGAAGTATATTAAGATAGAAGTTTTTGTAGAATAAGTATTAATAACATAATGGTGATTGCTTACTACACCACAAAAATAAATATCGGCTTAACTCTCCAGAATTTTATTAATTCACACAAACTAATAACCACAAGGAATTATACAAAGAGATATATCATCACCAAGAAATTTTATCATCTGAACCAAAGAAACCCCAACAGTATCAATATCTAATCAAATATCTAATCAAATAGTAAACATAAAACATAAAAATCTCATCTAAAGACAAGGGAAAAAATCTACTCAATGGACTCAAAATTCTAAACTGATAGGTTGAGATATAGTTGATTTTTTCAAAATATTTTCCGGACTCTCCTAAGTCTATGCCCCAATGCATAGACCATTAACGTAACATAGGGTTGAAATAACAATGTAAGAGTTTGAACTCAAGAAAAGCACATTAAAATTAATACCAGACTCAAAAGCTTTGTTAAATCACCATTATCTATTCATTTATACATATACATGTGTGTGTGTGTATTTCTGATTTTAATTCCCTTAACAGCAGTCAGTCTAAGTATCGAATGATTTTTTCATGAATTTTAGAATGACAATCAACACCTTTGAAAAATTTTAGCAAATTAACTTGCTCCAAAACTTCTGACAGACCATGTTACAAAGCCTACACACAGATACAGATGAACTCTTTTAAGAGATTAGTAAACTTAATTACAAGTACAACATTGCTTCATCTTCTTAATATCATTTAGAAAAGACATTGTATTATAGAGTTTATTTAGCATACAGCCTATTGAGCTTCCCAGAAAAATTTCTGGTTCTTTTTTTCCTTTTCTTTTTTCAACTTTTTATGTTCATACTGCATGTACCGCTTTCAAACAGTATATAAGGATTCTAATTTCTCTAAACAATAGAAAGAAAGGATACTGAAAGCATATAGACTCAACCTCACATGAGCAAATAACGCCTTGGCAATAATGAGTAACATGGAAGCAAAGATTAGAACGTTAATATTAGCTAGCAATTCAGAAGAAAGTTGTCTCAGCAAATCCACTACTCTTGCTTTTGCTTTGGTATTGGCTTCTTGGTACCTGAAGACAAAAATAAATTTGTTCACTGTTTAATCACGAAAAGTTGAAAATATGATGAGAGAGAGTTTTCAAGGGTACTATTATAAACAAACCACATACCTTGTTAAAGCATCCTCCACCTTCTTCGTGGCAAACCACTCCTCCCCAACCTTTTTCCCCTTTGAATCAAGAGCAGGTTTCAATTGTTTAATTTCTTCTTCTCCAGGGCTTCCAGCCCATACAGCTGGTGCAAACCGTCTTCCTTTGAACCAGACAGATTGATGCTCCCGAGCATACAATATTTCTCCCTTTGGACCTCCTAGTGGCGCAGTAGTAGCCTTGATTCTTGAAATGATTGGGACGAAATCTTCAGTAACCTGAATTAAATGACGGTGGTAAAATTAAATAAATGGCCACAGGGCTCACACTGTGCATGTATAAAAGAAAGACTAACCACCAGTAGAAAGACATGGAATAAACACAAGTTAGTACTTTGCAGAATTAAAGCTCTAGGAAAACAAGATAATCACAAGGAGAAGGACACTAACTGATAGAGTTCAAATCTTAAGAATGATACGGGTAGGAGAATGATGGTCTTATCACTACATTTAGACATGATGCATCATGCAAGAATTTAGTCAAAGTTCAAGATGATTTATCTTGAAAATCTACAACGAGGTACCAATGGCAGGATGGTAGGGTGGCGACCTTAGTTTTGGTTAGACTGAAATTAAACACTAGAATGCCAAAGATCAAGATCCGGTTTATTGATTGGTCATAGGAACTTCATAAAATCAATACAATGAGTAAACCCAAAGAAAATAATGTCTATTTCTTTAATATATACGCTTTGCTAAAGAGGAGGGGAATCGTCTATTACTATTAGTTGAAACAGACTGATGGGACCTCACTGTATTACTCACTGTTCAGTACCTAATTCTCCTAAATCTCTCCAAAATCTTTCTTGTACTTTTTACTCTTTGCTGTATTTAAAAAGAGGTGTTTCAATAAGAAAACATACAGAGAAAATATTCAGGCAAAAGAAAGGTTCAAGCTTAACCGAGAGTTTTCCTTCCTCTCTAAAAAATCAAACTTGGTATCAGAGCAGACCATGGCCGACGCCTCCAAGTCACCTATGTCTGACCTATCAAAAACAACAAATCCAAGACCAGAAGTGCAAGGTGATTCCTCAATCTCACGACCCACCTATACAGTACGCTCTAAGGATTAGTCCATGGGCAGTCCAACATTCACCAATCTTCTTAATCAAGTCACCTCTGTGAAACTCGACCGAACAAACTACATGCTATGGAAAAGCATTGTAATGCCCATTCTTAAGGGCTATAAGCTTGAGGGTCACCTAACCGGGGAAACGCCAACACCAGAGATGTCGATTATCATCTTGCCATCAGACGAGGAACCAGAGGGGTTAAAGATGCCCAATCCAGAATATGATCTGTGGGAAGCAGCTGATCAGATCCTTGTCGGATGGATGTACAATTCCATGTCCCCCGAAGTAGCAGCTCGAGTGATGGGGCATGATCAAGCAAAGGATCTCTGGACTGCAATACAAGACTATTACGGCCTCCATTCAAGCTCTCAAGAGGGCTATTATAGACATATGCTTCAACAGACCAGGAAAGGTACTATGAAAATGGAAGAATATTTACTTACAATGAAAAAATATCTTGACAATCTTGCTCTTGCTGGTTTTCCTATGGATATGAGAACCTTTATCTCATATGTTCTTGCTGGATTAGATGAGGAATATAATCTCATTGTCTGTGTTATTAGAAATCAACCAATGTCTTGGTACAAGGTTCAATCCGAATTGTTGATGTATGAAAATAGATCAGATCGTCTTATTGAACTTAAAGGAAATGTATCTGTGAACCAAGCCTCCATTAACTATGTGAATACTGAAAAATACAAGACAGCTCCTACAACAACGAATACTAGAATTTCACTAACAATAGAGGCGGCTACAATGGAGGAAATAACCGAGGAGGTCGCACCAGGGGCAGAGGAAGATATTCTTCTTATTCCTCAAAGCCAACTTGCCAAATTTGCGGTAAAATGGGACATACGGCTGTTATTTGTCACCATCGTTATGAGCGACCTGATCATGTAGTTGCTGCTGTTACAACAAGCACCCCTGGTGGATCCTCAAATTCTCAAGAGAGTAATCCTCCTACAGCACTGATGGCTTATCCTGAAACCTTACAAGATGATGCTTGGTTTCTGGACAGCGGGGCCACTAATCACGTAACCTCAGAAATGGCAAAACTAACCATCAAGGGTAAGTCCTCCTCCTTAAAACATATTGTTGTTGGTGATGGTACAAAACTTCCTATCATATGCTCAGGAACATCTCATTTACAAGGCATGAACTCCACTCTTTTACTAAAAGATATTCTTATTGTCCCTGCAATGAAAAAGAATCTAATCAGTATATCAAGGCTTACATGTGATAATTCTGTAACTGTTGAGTTCTTTGATGTTTTCTGTATTGTAAAGGAAAGGAAGTCCAAGAAGGTGTGCTTGGTAGGAAGCCTTGAACATGGACTTTATAAGGTTTTGGGAGCTAACGATGCCTCAATGCAAGCATTAGTGAAGAAAATTGGCAATTTAGGGGAGCTAACTCACTCAATACCTAGTCAAGAAATGAAGTGCGACCAAATTTCGAGAAATAGAGTTAGCTTTTCTTTTGTAACTTGTACTCTTGATGTTTGGCACCAAAGATTGGGCCATCCTTCCCCTAGAGTTTTGAATCAAATGCTGAAACATTGTAAAACTCAAGTTAAATGCAATGAAGATTATTTTTGTGAGGCCTGTAAGTTTGGCAAATCACATAGATTACCTTTTCCCACTTCAACTTCCAGAGCTTCTAGACCTTTAGAACTCATACACACTGATTTATGGGGACCCTCCCCTATATCCTCACTAAATGGATATAGATTTTATGTTGCCTTCCTTGATGACTACTCTAGGTACACTTGGATTTATCCACTTAAAACCAAGGGAGAAACCTTTACTATATTTCAACAATTTCAAAAACAAGTGGAGAACCTATACCGAAGCAAAATCAAGACAGTAAGATGTGATAATGGGACTGAATTCAGGCCACTTATTCCCTTTGCCAAAGAACAGGGATTCAAAATTCAATTCTCATGCCCATACACTTCAGCACAAAATGGAAGAGTTGAGCGCAAACATCGACACATTGTGGAAACCGGTTTAGCCCTTCTTGCTCAAGCACATATGCCTTTAACCTACTGGTTTGAAGCTTTTTTAACAGTTGTACATCTCATTAATAGGCAGCCTTCACCTGTGAATAATGGCCAGTCACCTTTCTTTCTACTCAAAAAGAAAACACCTGATTATAAATACCTTGAGCATTCGGATCTACTTGTTATCCCCTGTTTTTGCGTCCTTATCAAAGAACAAAAATTCGAGTTTCATCATAGAGAAAAATGCACATTTATCGGGTATAGTAATCAACACAAGGGTACAAATGTTTAAGTTCCACGGGCCGAATCTACATTTCGGACATGTTTGCTTCAATGAAACCGAATTTCCCTATTCCTCTCTTTTTCCCCAATCGACCTGCCCTCTTGACACATCTCACAGCACCATCTTATCTTGGCTTCCATTACCCTCAGCAGCACCACCTCAATCTACCTCCCAATATCACACTTCTAATACAACACCTTCTAAACCTAACCATTCACAACCTTACCCTTCCTCTCCCCAGATTTCTCATTCTGCATCTCAGCCTCCCTCACCTACTAACTTGTCACCTCCCCTTTATCCCACTTCTCCTTCCAGATCTTTGCCCTCCTCTCCTGACCTTCCCATCTCCTCTTCCACTTCTTCAACCTCCTGTCCTTTGCCTCCTCTAAACACCCACTCAATGACTACTAGAGCTAAAGCTGGAATTACCAAACCAAAAATACCTTTTACTGGCCTTACCCACACCCCTGCTCTTTATTGGTCCCAAACCGAGCCTCTCAAATTTTCTGATGCCATCACTGCTCCAGTTTGGATTGAAGCTATGAAGACTGAATTTGAGGCTTTGCAACGAAACTCCACTTGGCAACTTGTCCCTCCCTCCTCATCTCACACTATTGTGGGAACCAAATGGGTTTATAAAATCAAACGTGATGCGGATGGACACATAAGTCGTTACAAAGCCCGGTTAGTTGCCAAAGGGTATCTTCAAGCTCCTGGCATTGATTTTGGTGAAACTTACAGCCCCGTGGTTAAACCATCTTCAGTTCGAGTGGTTCTCACTCTTGCTATCACTTGGAAATGGCCAATCAAACAACTCGATGTTAGCAATGCTTTTCTTCATGGAACCCTTAATGAAGAGGTCTATGTTGCTCAACCTGAGGGCTTCATTAATAATCAGTTCCCTCAACATGTGTGCAAACTGAACAAGGCTCTTTATGGTCTTAAACAAGCCCCCCGAACATGGTATGATCGGTTTCGCACCACCTTATTGCAATGGAACTTCAAGCAATCACGAGCTGATTTGTCTCTATTCACCTTTCATAGTTCTCAAGGTACCATTTTTCTGCTAATATATGTCGATGACTTGATTGTGACAGGATCTTCTTCCACCTTACTTGATCAGTTCACTCTCAAACTCAGCAAAGTTTTTGCCCTCAAAGATCTTGGGTTGCTGCATTACTTCCTTGGCATCCAGGTTCACACATATGCTGGTGGTCTTATCCTTTCTCAGGCTAAGTACATACATGATATCTTACATCGGCTGCAATTTCACCATCTCAAGCCTGTTTCAGCTCCAATGATCACTGGTAAACAACTCTCTCTCAATGACAGCCCTCCTTTTTCCAATCCTTCCCTATATCGTAGTACCCTCGGGTCTCTTCAATACCTGCTCCACACACGACCTGATATTGCTTTTGCAGTTAATAAGCTAAGTCAGTTCAATCATTCTCCTACCATGTCACATTGGCAAGCTCTCAAACGTGTTCTTCGCTATCTTCAAGGGACCCAACACCTAGGCCTCCATATCCAACCAGCACACCTTTTGACATTGACTGGATACTCGGATGCCGATTGGGCGGCATCCCCTGATGACCGCAAGTCCATTGGAGGTTATTGTGTCTATCTTGGCTCCACCCTCGTCTCATGGTCCTCTAAGAAGCAAGCCGTTGTAGCACGCTCTAGTACTCGAATCTGAATATCGAGCCTTGTCTCATGTTGCTTGTGAAATCCTCCTCGCTTCAGCCTCTCAAAGAGCTTCGCGTTTCTCTTCTTCATACTCCTATTACTTGGTGTGATAGTGTCAGTGTTGCAGCCTTAGCTCACAATCCTGTCTTCTATGCTCGCACCAAACATGTCGAATTGGATGCTCACTTTATTCGTGATCAAGTCCTCAACCGTCGCCTTCAAATCCGTTATATTGCCTCCCATGAACAGATCGCAGACTGCCTCACCAAGTCTCTCCCTCAACGACAACATTAGTTTCTTCGCGACAAACTCGGCCTCCAGTTCCTCCCTACGTCTCGTTTGAGGGGGGAAGTTGAAACAGACTGATGGGACCTCTTTGATTACTCCACTGCTCGATTACCTAATTCTCCTAAATCTCTCCAAAATCTTTCTTGTACTTTTTACTCTTTGCTGTATTTAAAAAGAGGTGTTTCAATAAGAAAACATACAGAGAAAATATTCAGGCAAAAGAAAGGTTCAAGCTTAACCGAGAGTTTTCCTTCCTCTCTAAAAAATCAAACTCTATTATTGTACTCATTGTACAATACTTGTGGGAAAATCTCTGGATGACCTAAAATCTATTCAGCAGCTCCTTTTTATGTAAATGATCTTTCTATTGGAAAAGCAATATACTCCAGTAATCACCAGAAAGTAAAAATGGACAGACATCCAGCAAACATAACCAAGAGATTACAAGAAATCTTCTAATTGCTAATTATCGGGGAAGGGCTATAATTGCAGGTTGGGGAAAATTATGCAATGAAGACCTGTCAAATTGGCACAATAAAACACTCCCCTCACAACAATAAATCAATCTCCAAAACTCAACTGAGGAACCCAAACCACTTACCACACAGGAAAATAAACATGGTCTTCATAAGGAACCTTTCCAGGTCAACTAAACTATGATTCTCAACACAAGACCAAAGAAGGAAAGCAAGAATCCACTGAGAAGTGGCTCACTTCCCGGAAAAAAAAAATAATGAGATGCCAATTCATGGTTAAATTTTTCTTAGAGAAGTTTATTTAATTAGGGATCTTCTTAGATAAGGAATATTAAAATGTTTGGGGTCTATGGTATCAATGGATTTTCAGGTATAATTGGTTTAGAATTCTTTGTTGGTAATCTAGCTGGAAGTAGTATAAATCCAGCTCCAGCATGATATGAATTACACTTTAGCCTTTTTCCAGGCTAAAAACTTTTGTGTTTGGCATGTGACTTTCTCACGCTTCTCTCTCCCCCTTTGTTGACTAAATGTTCCAAATCATTTAGTTTAGGATTCTTTTGTAAATAATCGAGTCTAGACTTACGTTGTAAATCCTATTTCAGTATGAAACGAATTATTATTGGTGTTTATCCTAGCCAAAGTGCTTGCTTAAATTATGTTTGCGTAGATGTGGCAGAGTCTGTTTCTGAGAGAGTTACAGCATCTAGGGCAGGCCTTTGGTTGAGAGTGAGACTGAGTTGAGTGTGAGCAAGTTAATGGTGTCAAAGGATTGGTTTCTGGGTTGAGTAACCACTGTCGGTATTGTCTTCTCTCTTAGAGCATGTTTGGGGTGCATGTTATAATAACTTGTGTTATAATATTCTATGGAATATTCTGCATTCCACACATAGACTATTATAACCCAGATTAAATAACTCTGCATCCTAATCACATATTATATAACTCAAACTCTACAAACTATTATAACTTAGACTAAATAACTTTGCATCCTAAACACAGATTATATAACTCTACAGACTATTATAACCCAAGCAGCGCCTCAGACAACCCTTAAAGGCCTCTTTTTTTATTATATTTTTTTGTCTAAATAATCGAAGTTAGGAAGTTGCGTGGAATTCATGGGCTTGGTTCCTTGACCAACGCCTAACTTCTTGAACCAAATAAAGAATTTGACATAGGCTTTTCGTGTAGCTTTTGAGGAAAATTAGACCTTTGTTGTTTTTTCCAAAATTATATCAACTTTTAGAAAGAAAAAGAGAACTGCAAAGGAGGAAAAAAAATGGCAAATTGAGCCTTGGAAACATACTGCAAGGGAGAGTGCTTCAGCTGCCCTTTCCACTTCTGTACACGCTTCTTCAATGTGAATCCTCTTCACACGACCTTTCCAAGAAGATTCCATATCCTCATAAAAATCATTAGGAATGATAGAATAAGAACTGATTTTTTGATCACTTTCACTATCACTATCAAGAAAAATCATTTCGCCAACTCTACTGGAAGCCCGTTCACATTCGTTGACCTAAATAAAAACAGGGAAAACTGATGTAACGGATTAAAGAATGACTCTTGTATTAACAATACAAATTTTGATTCCTGCTAAAAGTGAAGTTAGAATGTAGAACACTTCCAGTTAGGAGAATAATAAATTTCATGCATCCATAGGCCATACTTGACGTTCAAAATAGCAGCTGGGATAGCTATGATGATTTTTTAGCTACCAGTTGTAGATAACAAAAATTGAACATTTGACAAACAAAAAATTACAAAAGGTGAACAAAGGAAGTTATTTATGTAAAGAATTAAATGCATTTAAGATTCATTTTTACTTGTAAATTCCTTATGTGTAAATGGGTGTCTCTTTAAAGAACCCTAATTCTAATTTCTGAAAAAGAGATTTAGTCATGGTATAAGCGGAAAAAAGAAAAAAAAAATGATTTAAAAGTGAAGAACGTCATGCTTTAAGACAACACAAGAGTTCCTTCTAGGCGAGAACAACATGTAAATAGAAAAATGAACATAATTTCATAATAACTACTGATTAAGTGCAGAGTGCCGTGACCTCTGGTATTTTTTTCCGTTTCCAGCATGGCTGGGATTCAGTGTTCGAGTTTTTGGGGTTGTTTTTGTTGATCAAACAATTAAAGGGTTTACAGTTGGTCATTAATAGCCATTGTCCAAATTACTACAAATAATGGAGACAGTCGTTGGTCCCAAAAGAATGATATCTCACCGGTGATAAAATTGCACTGTCGAGGATGATCCGTTGTTTGTTGTATGGGATGTTGAAAACTCCATGGTTAATAGTCAATTCCATGGTGGAAGACAGATTGTAACTACATGTGTTATTGCTATGGGACGAGTGTGGATGAGATGTACAAATGCAATCAATCACAAGTATTTGAGTTGAATCTCAAAAGGTGATATCAAGGTAACTCAATTCAATATTTTCACTCCTTGCGGATTTGGCAAGATCTGATCTCTTTGACATGAATGGAAGTAGGATGACCAAAAACATTCTAGTGGAAGATGGTCGGATTTACAAATTCTTGGCGAGCCTCATGTTGGATGATCGGAGGTAGAATTGGGTAAGACTATTCTCCCACTAAGTTTTATGCATTATGATTGGAAAGAAATATTTGAGAGTTCACCTTGGTCAAGCTTCGCTTACGCACAAGTTTACGATAAATCAAAGAATCTGAAAAACCTGCGTGTACGGGTGTGACTATTGTAACAAACCCGAAACATACTCGTGAGACATGTTGGAAACTTCACGGAAAACACTGCAAATTGGAAGAGTACAAGGCAAGGTGAAAAGAGCAACAATCAACAATCTTCTAATATGGGACCTTGAGTGCTAATGTTGTAGAGTCCAACCCATTTAACAAAGAGCAAGTTGATCAACTCCTCAAGAAGGCTGCTAAAGGTCACTTCATCATCTGGTAATCCTAGTGTTTCCTTGGCACAACAGTAATTATTCTAAAGCCCTATCTTGTCTCCACTCCTCTCCATGGATTATAGATTAGGAGCCTCGACCATATGACTAGTTCTTCCAAATTATTTGAATCATATTCTCCCATGTATTGCAATGAAAAATTCGAATGCGGGATGGTAGTTTCAATTCTATTGCAGGAAAAGGAACTATTAAATTAACCTACATGATTACTTTGCACTCGCTCTTCATGTCCCTAAATTAGCATGTAACTTGTTATCTCGTTAGTAAAATCTCTAAAGATGCTAATTGTCGTGTTACCTTTTTGATTCTCACTTTGCATCTTTCGGGATCGGGATTAGGGGGAGACGATTGGGCGTGCTAGGATGCTCGATGATCTCTACTATTTTCGATGAATCTCCAACTAGCCATAAAACGTTCGTGGCTCGAGTAAGGGGCTTGAGTAGCGTTAGTTCTCCTTACGCTTCAAGAAACTATCATGCTTTGGCATCGTCGATTAGGACATCCTAGTTTTTTCTACTTAAAGTATTTGTTTCCAAATTTATTTAAAGGGAATTGATTGCTCTGTTTTTCAGCTGCGAAAGTTGTATTTTTGCAAAAAATCATAGATCAACTTATTTGCCAAAACCTTACAAGGCTTCTACACACCTTTTACTTAATTCATAGTGATGTATGGGGTCCTCTAAAGTTTTAACTCATAGTGGAAAGCGATGGTTTGTTACATTTATTGATGATCACACTCGTTTAACTTGGATTTATTTGTTAACAAAAAATCGAAGTGAAGGAGATTTTTATTCGATTTTACACCATGATTGAAACCCGATTTGGACTAAAATTAGCATTCTCCACTCGATAATGGTATCGAGTATTTTAATGAACACTTAACTCGATTTTCTACGCGCAAGCTAAAGGAATCTTTCATCAATCCACGTGTCGAGATACTCCCCAACAAAACGGTATAGCGGAGCGCAAAAATCGTCATTTACTTGATGTTGCTCGTGCACTTATGTTCTCTATGATGCACCTTCTTATTTGTGGGGTGAATCTATTCTAACGGCCGCATACCTTATAAATCGAATGCCTACAAAAAGTTTTAGATTTTAAAACCCTCAGATCACTTAAAAACCTTCTTTCCTAATGTTCGCTTGTTTTACGATTTACCGATTAAGGTGTTTGGGTGTGTACCGCTTATGTTCACATACCTAGCTTCTCAGATCTAAATTAGATCCTCGATTTGTTAAAATCGTCTTTTTAGGGTATGTCTCCCACAAAAAGGCCTATAAATGTTTTTGATCTGTGACTAAAAGATATTTTGAAACCACTGGATGTTTCTTTTTGGGAAAATCAATCATTTTTAAAATTCTCTTCTTGAGGGGAGATAATACCTAATTTAGAAGATAATTTTTGGGATACCTCTCCTCTCCCTAACATCATTAGTCCGAGATTACAGCTACACTCTAGTTCTTTGCTGCCAATTATGGAAAATTCTTGTTCAGGGGAGAAACACTACAAAATAATCAAATTGATCGAAATCATCTGAACTCGGGTTTATACTAGAAGGATGATGAATCAAAAGAATAGAGACAGACAGTGTGGGCTTATCACGAAACCAATCGATACTCCGTTAAATGATTACGAAGGTTGGGTAACATACCCTCTAATCCCATTTCTTCATCAACCTACAATCACTTTACTGTAATATCCGATCTTGACATTCCAATAGCTCATAGGAAAGGTGCTAAAGCGCCTAATCCTAAATATCCTATTGCAAACTACCTTTCTTATCATAGATTGTCGATAGCCATAGAGTTTTTACCTCTAGGATAACCAATCTGTTTGTCCCAAGGAATATACTGAGGCCCTGGATGACTCGAGCTCGAAATTGCAGATTATGGAGGAAATGAATGCCCTTAAACAAATTCACACATGGGACATTGTAAAATTACCAAAAATAAGAAGCGATGAGGTGCAAATGGGTATTTACTATAAAGTGTAAAGGCGATGGGAGCGTTGAAAGATATAAAGCGCACTTGTTGCGAAAGGCTTCACTCGGACCTATGGGATTGATTATCAAGAAACTTTTGCCCAGTTGCTAAAATTAATTCCATTAGAGTCCTACTTTCCATTCTTTGTGAATGCAGTTTGCCACTTTATCAACTTGATGTCAAGAATGCTTTTCTTAATGGGAACTTGAAGAAGAAGTATTTATGGATTTACCACCGGCTTTGAAAAAATCTTGGGATTGACAAAGTATGCGAGCTAAAGAAATCTCTATCTGGTCTTAAACAATCGCCGAGGCGTGGTTTTGAAAGGTTTGGAAAAGCGATCACTAGTCATGGATTTCTTGAGTCAAGCGGATCATACCATCTTCTATAAACATCATCGCAAATAACAAAATTGTTGTTTTAATAGTATATGTTGATGACATTATTCTCACGCAGTAATGATGAGTCGAGTTAAGCGACCTTAAGAAAAACCTAGCTAAGGAATTCCAAATTAAAGATCTCGGAGTCTTGAAGTATTTCCTGGGAATGGAATTTGCTAGATCAAGAGACGGTATTCTTGTTAATCAACGGAAGTATATTATTGACTTACTTGAAGAGACAGGATTACTTGGTTGTAAAAGCAAACTCCCATTGAACCAAATTTGAAATTGCAGTGTAGCAGAAAAGGAAGTAAAAGACAAAGAAAGATATCAAAGACTTGTGGGAAGATTGATCTACTTGTCTCACACACGTCAGGAAATCTCCTTTGCGATCGAGTATGGTAAGTCAATTTATGCATGCTCGGGATCAACTCATTTTGAGGTTTGTCTATAGAATCCTCAGTACTTGAAAGGCACTCGGGCAAAGGTGTATTGTTTAAGAAGCATGGGAACTCTACAGTTGAAGTTTACATCGATGCAGATTAGGCGGGTAGTCGACAGACAGATAGACGATCTACCTCTCGGATACTGTTCCTTTGTTGGAGAAATTTAGTTACATGGCGGAGTAAAAACAAAGTGTAGTGGCGAAGCGATCTTTGAAGGTGAGTATAGGCCCACAGCTCATGGTATTTGTGAGGCATATGGATAAAGAGACTATTGGAAGAATTGAAATTGCATGCGAGAACAACCCATACGTATTTATTGTGATAATAAGGCGGCGATCTCGATTGCTCATAATCGAATCCTTCATGATGGAGGACAAAACACATTGAGGTTGATAAACATTTTATAAAAGAAAAGATTGATGCGGTGTTATATGCATTCCATATTTGCCTCTGACGGAGCAAATTGCGGATGTGTTAACAAAAGGGCTCCCAAAACACAGTTTGACAAGATGGTCGACAAAATTTGGAAATGAAAGACATCTTCACACGGCTTGAGGGGAGTGTTGGCTTATTTATTTATTTATGTAAAGAATTATCATTTATTGCATTCCATTATATTTACGGATTCATTTCCTTACTTGTAAATTCCTTATGTGTAAATGGGTGTCTCTTTAAAGAACCCTAATTCTAATGAGATCAATAGAAAGAGATTTCATTCTGTCTTCAGGAAGTTATATGAAATGCTTAAGCATTTTACACTCGTCACTTTTCTATTTAGTAATAATGACAATGATTTAAAAGTGGAACCATGCTTTAAGACAACACAAAGTTCCTTCTAGGCAGACACATGTAAATAGAAAAATAACATAATTTCATAATAACTACTGATTACGCAGAGTGCCACCTTTTCCAGCATGGCTATTCAAATTCTTTCATTAAAATTACAGTTAAAAAATTAATACCAGCAAAGGAAAATAGCAGTCGAGAATGGTGGGAAAATAAATAGATAAAGATGAATTGCTACTTACAAATGTATCAAAGTCAATTTTCAACCCTGTTGCCACAGATGTAGGATGCATCAACAATTTCAGGATATTGTTTAACTCACAATTTTTATGCATTTGTAATATTTCGTCAAGTACATTCTTCATTCTACAGAATTCAATATGATTGGCCTCCCTCATTTCCAACAACTTCACGAGCTGAAAAACACATGGATACAAGTCAAATAAATTTATGTGATAGCCTATGCCTCAATCGGAAAGAACAGAACAAAATGGTTGTACTGAATTCACCATGAAACCAGAGAATTTAAGGAACTCGAAAATCCTGCAATCTCTCCCAATCCAAAGCACACCCACCCCAAAAAAAAAAAAAAAAAGAAAAGAAAGAAATCTTTTACACATCTTTCACTTTCAACTTCTACATAGTTCACTCCTCCATTTTAAGACCATTGGTCCCAATCTAACAACTTAAACAATAAACTAATGTAAACAAAAACTATTTCTTCTCCTCCTTCAGTCCTATTATCATCATTCCATTTGCTCCTTATATGTCAGTGCACTGCTGGTCTATCATTATTCAGATGCATAAACTGGCATTGATAGCTCTTAACAGAAAATATATATATATATAAATAGAGCCATGGAACAAAGACGTGGAAGGGAAAATGGAAAGAAAATATTAGAAATAATTAATTGCAAACCCACAATGAATGAAAAGGAAGTCTTTTATCAAGTCCTCGTGCTGATATCAGTCCACACATAAAAAAAATTAGATTGAACTATCCACGACAAATATCTGATAAAAGCCAGAAAAAGAATGCTGCAGGTAGCACTTTAGTCAAACGATCCACCATTCACAATAAAAATGGCTTAACCTTTGCTGGCGGAAAGCAAGTGAAGTCTGGAATTGCGCATGTGACATCGCTCATAAGCCTGCATGTTGCTGGCCAAAAGAAGAGGATTAAGAAAACGTTTTAAGGGGTTTCAAACAGAAATAACAGAGAAGAATTGTAAAGGAAACAGCAAAGAGGGTTCTACAAATTCATGTTAACTAGCATATTCCATGAAAATTTGGCTAACTATAGAATAGCAGTAGAAAAAATTTCGATCTGTATATAATTTCATCCATAACTATATAAACTTCACGGTGGAAAACAATATCACAATTTCCAAAATAGTCATAATCTTACACCCCCAAAATATCAATGAACCTAGACTGTCATTAGTCAAACATGGACCAAATAAACAGCTTATATGCAAAAAAAGGTAGATTTGATAGCATTTTTATGTCAAGTCTATATGACTCACTCAATAAATTGAAATGGTCTCTTCTACCGTTCAACTAGGATCAATAGACATGAAAAACTTGGCAGAAACATAAAAAAATACCAGGAATGCAACCACTCCACATGCACATTTGCTTATCTTCGAGAGAATTTGAGCTCGAAATGACATGAAAAACTGAGTTACAGTTTGTTTCACAGTGCAAAGACTGCAGAACTGCTAATCCCAGTTCTTCTGACAACAAATATAATAATGAACTCCTTTATCACTATTGATAAATAGAGTTCATGGAGCAGCTCAAGATGAGAAAAGTGCACAAAAAAAATCTCATTAAGACCGATCCAGAAACAAAATCATATGTTTTTCAAGGTCCATTTATGAATATAAACTAAACCAACACAGGTGTGTTTTTCTTTTTTTTAAGAAACTGCAGTTTTATTGAGAAAAATGAAAGAAAATACAAGGGTGTGCAAAAAACAAGTCCTATAAAAGAAAAGACTACAATCCAACAAAATCACGCCAAGATCATAATTACAAAAAGACTTAGTGACTGACGCCCACACACAAGGCATTAAACCTCATCAACTTCCAAACCTCGTCACAAAACCGCTCAATCTCTCTAAAAATTCTATCATTCCTCTCAAGCCAAACTCCCACAACACCGCAAAGAAAGTCACATGCCTCAAAACACTGCCTTTCTCACAAAAAGGCGAGCCCAGAACCTCCTCAACGCAAGAGTATAAAATGGTTGACACAATCCTTAATCCTAAGAGAGAATCAACAAGAATTAGAACTTCTACCAGTGAAGTTATATTTGAGCTCAGTCCTGGGAGCAAGTAAACAAGCACATGATGGAATATCCTTTCTTTTTTTTTCAAATAAGAAACAAAGTCATATGAAAGTTATCAACAGATAGCTGAAAACCAGAGTAAGAAATGAGGGGGAGGACTGCATAATGCTAAAACCAGAGCAAGAAATATCATCTACTCATAAGCAAAAAAAAACAAGAAAAGAAAGAAGGCGATTTATAAGGAGAATCACCTTGAATAGTGGTCGCAATCTCATAAGCAGGAGGATTGAGAAGAAGATCCCGAATATACCTGCAAAAGAAACTACCTATAAAATTGCAATTTCTTTTGTATGGGAAATAGCCATAAAAATGGAAATCCCAGATGAAAAATAATTGTCATAACTCAGTACATTCAACATTTCAAGCACCTCTTACAACAAGAAAGCAGAACTCGGATTTGGCACCTACGAACACAACCATCATAGCCTAAATGTTACATGATTTGCAAGTGGTTAACTTATTCCAACTCTTATAAAATTAATATTTTGGGATTAATTTGACTTATTCCAAAACCTTCGGCTGGTCCCACCATCAATCACAACCATTTTGTTCCTTCGAATTCGATCTCACCAGCTCTCTCTCAGCCCACTTTAAATGTCGTTTCCTTCACCGAGGGGCCCATCAATCTACAATTAGGGTCCATTAATTTGACTTCAATCGGAAAACCTAATCTACCCGTTAATGGTTTCGATACTAAGGCATTTCTTTCCAGTCCAGCATCTGCGGCTTCCCTTCTGAATTCCAACTTCCAGCCTCATCCTTTTGACCTTGCGATTTTTGGTGATGAACCCAATGTTGAGTTGCAGCAACCAGTGGAAATTCTTCCCCCTTTACCAGAAGACTTCTCACCCTTACCTACGGTAAAATTGATGGAGGTTGCACCTACCCTTACTATTAATCATTCACCCACCCTCTTACCTTCCTCACCCTTAGCCTCGGGTCCCTCCTCGGCTCCTCCCCCTGCTATCCATCATCAACACCAACACCTTTTAGTCTTCGGGATATTGCAAACTTCCTCACCGATCATGGTTTATGCATTATGCCTTTACCAGTGCTAGATCCATCAGTTAACCAAAAGAAAAATGGTCACACGAAAGGAAAGAAAAACAAATTACAAAGAGAGCTACGGAATCTGAAATCCACAATTCATTATGATAAAACTGCAACTTTGGCAATCTTGGAGGGTACTTCTGTTGGCTCATGAAGTTTTTAACTTGGAACGTACAGAGGTTGGGTTCCTGGAAGAAACGGTCTTTGATTAAGAAGACTATTCAACTTCAAAATCCGGGTATTGTGTTGTTACAAGAAACAAAGCTAGTTGCAATTGATTCTTTTTTTATTAAATCCATTTGGAGTTCATCTCACATCGGGTGGACTGCTCTTGATGCTCTTAATTCGGCTGGTGGTATCCTTATTCTTTGGAGTGAACCAAATTATTCAGTTGTAGAGGTTATTCGGGGCCTTTACTCTATTTCAATTCATGTTTTTTTAGTTGATGGTTTCTCATTTTGGTTAACAGCTATTTATGGTCCCTCAGCTTCAGGATTCCATGAGGATTACTGGCGTGAATTAAATGATGTTGCAGGTTTGGATGGAGATCGTTGGGTTATCGGTGGTGATTTTAACGTAACCCGTTGGACTTGGGAAAAAACACATGATCACTCCATCAGTAAAAGTATGTGTGTCTTTAATCAGTGGATCTCGAATTATGAGTTGCTAGATCTTCCTCTACAAAATGGCAAGTTTACCTGGTCCAGTTTTGGTGATACACAGTACAAATCAGTTTTGGATCGATTTTTCATCATCGATGCTTGTCTTAGTAAATTTGGTAATGCAATTCTCAGACGTTTAGACCGAATTACCTCTGATCATTATCCGTTGGTTTTATCCTTTGGAGACTTAGTTTGGGGGCCCTGTCCCTTTCGTTTTGAGAATGCGTGGCTGAGACACACTTCTATTCGACATGGTTGGTGGCATCAAAATAGATTGGAAGGTTGGCGTGGACATGGCTTCATGATGAAATTGAAAGGCCTCAAATTTGTTCTTAAACAATGGAGTAAATCCATTCGCTCACATGCTCCTTAGTTTTCCTCTCTTTTGGCTCAGTTACTGATGTTAGATGGCTTAGCAGACAATGACCCTCTTACAAATTCTCAGATAGATTATCGTCATCTGCTATGTGAACAAATTGAGGAATTGACGGTACAAGAACATATTTCCTGGAGACAAAGGTGTAAGTTGAAGTGGATCAGTGAGGAGGATGAAAATACAAAATTCTTCCATCGAATTTTGGCTGCTCGTAGACGCAAAAATTCGATCACAGAGATTCTCTCCAGAAATGGACTAAGTCTACCGACATCATCTGATATTGAATCGGAATTTATTGGTTTTTACACATCTTTATTTACGAAGGATGGAAATCAGAGGTTCATTCCCACCAATGTTAACTGAAGCCCTATTACTACTGACCAAGCCTCAAGTCTTGAGGGAGTCTTTACTGAGGAGGAAGTTTTCAGAGTTGTTTCTTCTTTGGATTCTAGTAAGTCTCCAGGACCAGATGGCTTCACAGCATAATTTTTCAAATTTTTCTGGGATACTATTAAATCTGATGTTATGGTTATGTTACATGACTTTTTCTTCTCTGGGATTATCAATGCTTCTGTGAATGAAACTTACTTATGTTTAATTCCAAAAAAGTTCACTCCCAAATCAGTTTCTGAGTATCGTCCTATTAGTCTTATCTCTTGTGCTTACAAGATTATTGCTCGGGTCTTATCTAATAGGTTGAAGGTTGTTTTTCCCTATACTATCTCTGAGAATCAACTTGCATATGTGGTTGACTGACAAATTATTGATACCTCTCTAATGGCCAACGAATTGATAGATGATTAGACTGTTTTCTCAACGAAATGGAGTGGTGTTAAAACTGGATTTAGAGAAAGCTTTTGACACAGTAGACTGGGACTTTCTGGATGCTATTTTGCATGTCAAAGGCTTTGGTGTGAAGGGATATCATGGATTAGGGGGTTGTATCTCTAGTGCGAACTACTCCATTATCATTAATGGTCGGCCTCGTGGTAAGATCATTCCATCTCGTGGCATTCGACAGGGTGATCCTTTATCACCCTTTCTCTTCATTTTGGTTTCTGATTGTCTGAGTCGTCTCATGGCTCACAGTTCTCTGATGGGGGTTATCTCTACTCATCCGATTGGTAACTCCTCATTCTTTTTAAATCACTTGCAGTTTGTTGATGATACTCTTTTATTCTCTACTTCTAATAGGCTTGCATTGACTCGTCTTTTTGAAGTGGTTAAAATCTTTGAATCAACCTCTGGTTTAAAGATCAATTTGTCTAAGAGTGAGTTGCTAGGGATACATGTTGCTGAAGCTGAAATTGAGTGGATTTTGACAAAATTTGGGTGTAAAAAGGGATGTTGGCCTTCTACTTATCTGGGACTCCCTCTTGGAGGGAATTCCAAGTTATGCTCTTTCTGGAATCCTGTAGTTGAGAAGATGAAACAGAAATTACACAACTGGAAGTATGTCTTTATTTCAAAAGGAGGTAGACATACGCTTATTCTGGCTACTCTTGCTAGTATGCCGACATATTATTTATCTCTTTTCAAACTTCCCTCTTCAATCCTAAAAATCATGAATAAAATTATTTGTGACTTTTTTTGGGGAAGGTTCTCGAGGAGATGGTGGTACTCACAATGTGAATTGGAAGTTAGTACAACTTCCAAAGATGATGGAGGGCCTTAGTATTGGTAACTTTAAGCTTCGAAACTCTGCTCTTCTAGCTAAATGGGTATGGAGGTTTGTTCATGAACAAGATGCTCTATGGCGAAAACTTATTGTTGCTAAATACTATGGTGCTTTAAATGGGGAAGGTTGGCCACGTGTTATTAGACCGTGCGCTCATAAATCACCCTAGCGTTATATCTCACACCTATCGGATTTGGTTTCAGTTAGTTCAGCTCGTATTTTGGGTAATGGTTGTCATACTTTCTTTTGGAAAGATTCTTGGCTCAATTGTGGACCTTGTGCTTTGGTTTTCTCTCGTTTATTTCGACTCACAACTAATCCAGATAGTTTGGTGGTAAACCTATGGAATGTTGATAATGATGCTTGGGATTTGCAACTTCGACGTGGTTTAAATGAATTGGAAATGGAGGAATGGGCTACTCTATCCCAACTTTTGTCTTCAGTTAGACTACGGAATATCCCTGATACTTGGCCTTGGCCCCTTGATCCATCTGGCACCTTTACGATCCCTTCGCTTATGGTTTCTTTGTTGGGTGAATCTGATGACTTACCAAAGGATCTATACTCGGTGATCTGGAAGGATCATTATCCAAAGAATATTAAAATTTCCTTGTGGGAGTTGAGTTTAGGTGCAATCAATACCTCGGACAGACTTCAGCGAAAATGCCTTTTATGTCTCTTTCATCATCATGGTGTGTTATGTGTTGCTCTAATTTGGAAACTGTTGGTCATCTGTTAGTGCATTGCTCCTTTGCATCGAGATTTTGGTCTTATATGCTCGAAGCTTTTGGTTGGTGTCAACCTTTTCCAAACACAGGTTTTGACTTTTATCTACAGTCTTCGTGGGGCATCATTTTCATGGCCTTAACAAGACTTTGTGGCTTGTCTTTACTCGTGCTTTCTTTTGGACTTTATGGGTTGAACGGAATGGTCGGGTTTTTAGGGGAGTTTCTTCTACCTTTAATCAATTTTTGGAATTGGTTCTTCTTAATGCTTTCTTTTGGTGTAAATCTGAATATCCATTCTCACTTTATAGTCTTTCTTTTTTATTTTCAAATTGGAAAGCCTTCTTGTAACTCACCTTTGGTGATTGGAGTTTTCTCCACTATTTCATACATCAATGAAATTGTTTCTTGAACAAAAAAAAAATATATTCTCGGATTATAGAACCAATGATAATTAAAGGAAATCACCATCACGGATTGCTTAAAAACAAAAATACAGTCGTCCAATTATAATTTGATGATGAATGGAAAAAACTCTCTAAAAAAAAACTTTATGTCTTGACGACAAGTAGAGCTAAAAGTTTACTTCAAAGTTCAAATGCAGGAGTTTCCCATACAAATAAGCAGAGGTAAAACACAGTTAACATTTAAGTGTGAATATACACACACCTCCTGATAAATAAATGGACTAACCAGTGACTAATCCTTTTTTTAGGAGAAAGTGAAGGAATACAAAAAAGCAACCCTCCAAGAGAGGCTAAGACTAACTATTCAAAAAGGACCTCCCATTCAAAATAACACCTAGTAGATAATTACAAAAGTCCTTAGAAACAGACATCCAAACGGAAGCATTAAACCTAGCAAGTGACCACACCTCCTCTCGAGGTCTCTCACGGATCCCTAAAAATTCTGTATTCCTCTCTAACCAAAGATCCTATTAGTTAAATGCATGCTCTCATGAAAATATATGTGTATGTGTGCATGAGACCACGGTTCCAAAGACTGAAATTGTCTGACTATGGTTTGATAATGCCTCCCATCCACCCCATGCCACCTCATGGGAATTAACAAACAAGATATTGAAAGAAAAATCAGCTGCAACTTAAAATGTTCAAAGAACAGCGTAGAAGAAATCTAGCAAAGTTATTAGCAGACAACTATGTCAACAACAATTAAAAATTGGTTCCGACTCACAATGCAGGAAGGCCAGCACAATTTGACGGAAGCAACACCTTCAACAAACAAGGTATTCCCTCTGTTGGTATGGCACCTATATGCATTCCATGTATGACCATGCAGCTTAATATCATTTTAAATCGTTTTTATGTCTATGGTATCCAAGGGAAATAAAACTAACCAATCTGTGTTGCAGTTCCTAATGTTAATGGATGTGGCCTATTCTCTGATGATATTGTTACATTCCTAAATGTAACTTCATCATCAAGACCATAAAGCTCTTTAACCTGGGAATGAACAGAATATAAAGTAGATTAACATCATAACAAATAAAAGCCAGGCTATGCTATTGACAAAAATAAAATAGATGCAGATGTGATGCAGACCTTAGACAAAAGATTAGTAAGAGGATTTCCATCGAACCATTCAAAATGTCTGGAATTACATTCCCCCCATAGCCGGCCACCCTCACCAAATTCACCCCAGCGACAAGTGCCTATAAAAAGCCTCTCATGAAGTGAAAAGCTGACGCATGACATCAAAAAGAAATTTTCTTTAAATGGCACAGATACAGCACCATACTTCCTCCAAACATCAATAACCAAGAACCTTTAATCAAAATTATGCTACACAGTACACACATTAAAGAAATTTCTTATATAGATACAGCAGCATACTTCTTAGTTCTTCCAAACATCAATAACCAAGAACCTTTAATCAAAATTATGCTACACAGTACACACATTAAAGAAATTTCTTATATGGATACAGCAGCATACTTCTTCCGAGCATCTGCTACAACCTCTAGTTATGGTTTAAATCAAATTTATGCTACAGTAAAAGGATAATTTCCAGTATTTTTTATTCATGTCTCCATTATAGTTTTCTTAATCGAACAACTAATTTGAGGCTACTTCCTCAACTAATTACATAAATCAACGACCACGAAGCATTTCATAGTTAAAGTATCATAAGCTATTGTTTGTCCTTGGAAACAAACCCAACCAGGTTAAGTGGCAATCATTAAAATTGTAGCAATGTAACAAAGTGGAATTCTTAAACATTTCTCGGATGTTCCAATTCTGTAATGATTAAGAAACAGCTATACGATTATTTTTTTTTGGTCAAGAAAGGCAGCTATTAGATTTTGAAAATAACAAATATAGAAAATAAATGAAATTTGCAGTGATTTTTTAATACAACTCTAAAGCATTAAGTAATCTTGAAAATCAGTAAAAAGACATTTATGCACTCCCACATTCCATTCGAAAATCCTACAAGGCACAGATGTGGTAAAAAAATATTAACTTTAATAGACATAGTTAGTAAATTATTTTAGGAATAAAATTTAAATGCTAAATATATAACTTTGTCCTTAATTTTTGTGTTGTTTTTCAATTTCATCCCTACTCTTTCAAAAATATTAATTTTAAACAATTTTGCTTCATCCTTTTAAGTGTGTAAGTTTTTTTTCAAATAAGTTCTTTAGAGCATGATACATTAAATTATGAGTGGGATTACACGCATGTTAGATCACCAATCAACCCAAAAGCTTAAATCGATGGGTTATTGTAAATTTCATTATATCAACACTAGTCCAACATTTAATTATATCAACACTAGTCCAACAAGTGTAACTGCCCAAGTTTTAAATTAACGAGTCGAACACACAAATCTATGAAATCAAAAAACTTACCCAGTTAACGCAACCCAACTCGTAATAACTTATCTGACCTACGATAGATTGAAGTGGTAGAAAATGAACCAATTAAAAATGTTACCATGCTAACAACTAGTCACCTCGTTAAGAGACCTATTTTAAATTTTCATGTCATTATTATTTTTAACATCCATCGACTGTAAGGACTTAATGGAAAAACTGGATAAATAAACAATAATAAAAGTTCAATAAAAAATCAAGCCTTCATTAAGAACAATGAAATAATACACTCGTAGGCCATACAAAAAAGAATCAGCCCACCACAGAAGGAGCCTATACAAAGAAATAGAAAATGTGAAAGGATAGCTCCAATTATGAACAAAAGATAATTGCAAAACTCCTAAACCACAAACACCCAAAATGAGGCGTTAAACCTAACCATAGTCCACATCTCACACCTCACACTCCCAACCCCTCTAAAGATTCCAATGACTCTCAAGCCAAATTATTCATAAGATAGCAAGAAAGACTACCCTCCACGGGCTCCTCCGTCGACAAAAAAGGGAAAATAAAACAACACCTCTTCCATCATCGTGCAATGAGCACACTGAGGGTCTTCAGAAAAACTATCTCAAATCGAAGTCGCAAAATGACATCTCTGTGACACTTGATAAAGATCCAAATGCACCATTTGAAGCCCAAGCATCTTAGAAGTAGGCCTTTGAATAAAGTCAATGTTTCTCTTGAGCCAAAAGTTTCATATGAGGACAATAAAGGTTACCCTTTATAGCATTCCTCCCTTGTCACAAAACAAGAAATGGAACGATGCCTCCACCATCAGTGATATGACTAGTTATAGGCCAAGAACACACGAAAGTTCTCCCAAAAAAACTGAGACAAATCAAAGTCACAAAATGGCATCTCCATAATACAAGATCCATATCCTCATAAAGCATATTGGCACAAGGCACACCAAGGTTCCAGCTGCTTGGAAGAAGACTTTTGAATAAAGTCAACAATGTTAAGATTTTATGTAAGCTCTGCCAAGCAAAGAATCAAACCTTCTTTGGATTTTAACCTTCCACCTTCCATTACGAGGAAAATGATTGGGGCTTGAACATATGAGAATCACGAAAGAGAGAGAGAGAAAGTAATGTGAAGAGAATTGAGACTCCACGAATAGATATCCTTGGACCCGTAACAAAAATGAGAAGATTTCAATTAAAATGAAGAGCAAAGAAGATGCATCAAAAGATTCTCTATTGGATAACAAATGCTCAAAACCAAAGTTGTACAAAAAGGAAACCTTGGGGAGAAAAAAGAATAACAACAACAAAGGCCACACAGGCAAATTTCAAAGAGGAATAATGACAAAGACGAGAAAAGCAGACAAAGGGGAGACTCCCCTTAGCCAACTATTCTCCTAAAAACAAGTAACTAAACCATCCCTAACAGAAAACTTCACAAACTTAGAGATGGAAGGGCAATCAGGGGAGGATTCTAAAAGTGCCTTACACTGCAACTCAAAACCCCCCAACCTACTGACAACCATAGACCTCAGTCGTTAAATTACTACTGCCTTCAATTAAGATAAGAGGTTTGAACCTCCAACCCATAATTGTTGAACTTAAAAAAAAAAAAAAAAAACTACATATATTAATCTTATACCACAAAGTATCAGACTTTAAGGGAAATTCTCACAAAAGGTAAAACATGAGATCATGCACAACAATTTTGTAAGATGAAACTGTAAAAGATAAATGGATTGATGGAAAAAGGTGCACTATGGGGGAAAAGGAAGGGACATGAAAAGGAAGACCATCTCAAATATGCAAGGATAAGGAGATTCTAATAACACCAAAGTGGCTATAATAAAATATTGTGTGCAAATATAACATACAACTGGTTTTTTAGAAAAGAACCAGCTTTCATTGAGAAAAAATGAAAGAAAGCATGGGCATACAAAAATCCAAGCCCTCGAAAGGGGAGTCTCGTTAAAGGAAGGGGCTCCAATCAAGTAAACCTAGACCTAAAGAGTAATTACAAAAAAGTTTTGTCACTAGCACTCACAAAGAAACATTAAACCTTGCTAGGGTCCATCTCAACTGTCATAAACATTCTATTGTTCCTCTCACCCCAAAGGCCCCACAACTACGCACATAACTCAGCTTGCCACAAAAACCTCCCTTTCTCACAAAAAGGAGGATGGAGGAGGAACTCCTTGATCATCTCCCTACAAAATATTTGTCTGACACATTGGAAACCAAACTGCCCAAAGAAATAATCTTAAATAAACCATGCAAAATCGCAACTCCACAACAAATGATCCAAATCTTCATCTGCGTTCCAACAGATAATGCAACAAAACGGGCCAACCTACAAAGGCAACCTCCTCACAAGTCTATCAAAAGTCTTCACTCTTCCATGGATAACATGTCAGGTAAAGAGTCTAATCTTCTTTGGGATTTCCACTTTCCACAAGAGAGAAAAATAGACTTGCTAAGGGGAGAAGGGTTCAACAACCAACAAAAGAACAAACAACATGAAAAGCCCTCAGACCAACTGGGGATCCAACAATGAAAATCTCTCCTCCCTGGCCTGCACTAGAATTCCTTAAACAAAGAAAGAAGAGTAACATCCATCGTCTCCCAATCAGTCAAAGCCCGACGAAACCCGATCAAAAAAGAAAGAGAGCTCCAGAAAAAAGACATGACATCAGCCACAGGACAATTCCTCGTGGAAGCTAAATGATATAATTATATAAACAAGAAGCATAAAGGATGATCCCCTACGGCCCTACCCACTTATCTTCCCAGCAATACGTTTCCTTCCCATTGTCCACCAGTCAATGAACTAAATCTGAAGAAGAAGAAGAAAAAAAAAAAACAAAAAAAAAAAAGAGCTCCAAGGCAATTTCTTTCCAGGAGTTCCTGTAAGAGCCTTTGACCCCACCCAACAACCACTCAAAAGGATGAGAGCTTACTAACTCGCAATAATCCTACATCAAAGAAACTTAGACTTGAGAGGGAAGTGCCAAAGCCATTTTTCTAAAAGAGCTCTATTACGAACACTAAGATTCCCTAGATCTAACCCACCATGGGTCACTGATTTTCCCACTATCTCCCAACTCACTAAGTGTGCTCCCCACCCCCCACCCCCTTCCCAAAGGAAATCTCGCATTAGCTTCTCAATAATCTTACACACCCCGCAAGGAACATGAAAAGGGAAAAGAAATAAATGAAGATGCCACTAAGCACAGAACTACCAAATTAACTAATAGCCCTTAACATACACAATCAAATTAACCCAACAGCCCTTAACATTGGCTAGGCTTTAATCAAAATGAGAATAACTCAAAAAGGAAAATAAGAAATAAAATCATAAGAAAAGGAAGAAAAAGTTCTCCTAGATTTGATATTTGCCATAACTAATAATATTTGAGAATCATTTTTTGGAGGGTGAGAAACAAGGCATATTGACAAAAAAAAACATTAAAAAAAGGTTTGTAATGAGGATTACTAAAAAAAGTATTCCTATTGACAAAATAAAAAAGTTCTACATATTCACACCATACAAACCTGAGGAGTTGTTCCTTAATGAAGTGTGAAGAAATAAATGATGGTATTGACTAGTGCGCAGTTTAGTAACCAAGGCCTCCTCCGTCAAACCATCCTCTGATGAAAATGTCTTCATGGTCTCTATGACAAGGCTTATGCAATAGCCCCTTGCAGATCGAGATATTCCTATATGAGTTGCAATCAACATCATAAGTAACAATGAGCTGATAAGAGTCGGTTTTAAAAAATGAAAGCAAGAATATATACCTCGAGAAGTACAAGATCCATTAAAGAAAAAAAAATCACAAAATAACACAAGAAAAAGTACATCATATTAATCACATGAAAGAATATTACTCCATACAAAATATTTTACTAAATAACAATTGAATGAACTATACAACCTACCAACCACAGGCATTGGTTCTGGAAAGTCAAGATCATGATCAACCCCAACAAGCCCAAAGACATAAGGACTGCCTGGGTGTGCATGCCTGTACACATGGACAAACTCAATGGAGTTTCAAATCCAACATATGCAATGTAACCATCGACCTTAGGGATGATAAAATATGAAATTTTAGCAGACAATACCAAGTTAATTAATGAATTTACCCAGATATGAAACGTCCTTTGCGAGAACGAGCTTGCATTGGACCCTGAACTTCTTCCACTATGCACTACATAACCAAATTAAACAAACTCTTAAGAATGATATACTTCTTGAAAGATGCAAAAGTCAAACTTAATGGAGTCCATAGAAAGAAAGAGGTACGAAATCACTGGTCTTAGTATCACAATATTTCTCAAATGTTGTGAGCTTAGTCGTACATTTTTTTAGGAAGACAGGTCCAAAGCTCAAATTTTGAAAACAGCCTCAAATGGCAAAGTCACAGGGATAATCAAATAAAAATAAGGACAGATATTTCTTGATTGGAAAAATATAAGACGGTTGTCTTTCTTACTGGCTTGATGATCTGCAACATGAATTATTATTCTTATGTATGCTCAATGGGTCATTCACATTGACATACGGCATAAGATTAAAGAAAATCGCCCTATGAAAATATCACAATCATATGGTATAATTTTCCCAAAAGATACCAGAAGATAAGTATCAAATCATCACAATTGCTCACCACTGAGAATCCATTACGTGTCAGATCATCCAAAGTTTGACGAAGATTCTGCAAAGTGATTCTCTGATTAGAACAAGAAGGATTAGAAGTTCAAAAAATATGTCCAGGCTTTTTTATTATTATTATTTTATTATTTTTAAACAATATTTTCATTGATTAATGAACAGGATAAGGATGAGAAAGGAAAAATGCAAAAGTAAAACAAAGAAGCCTATGAAGGTGAATAAAAGCACCTCAATTAACACAAATATCGCTGGGAGAATAAGACTCAAATAAATTAGGAGGAGAGCACCCATGAGAATAAGCATCATGAAATATTTTGTTATCAATGACAATCTTGAGGTCACAAAGAAACCAATTGGCAGCACAAAAAAACGTTGTGACCACAAAAGGGGCACTAAAAGGGGGACAAGAAAAACAGCATTAATTAGGCATCTTGTTTTTGGTGTGGGTAACTTGAAAAAGGAAAATCAACAAAAAAAAAAAAGGTGTGGGGGGAAGGTGAGAAAAAAAAATTTGAGCCCGCAGAGGCAAGAAATTTTAATCTAGAATCAACATACAAGATTTCCAACTAAATGAAAGTGTTAATCTAGAATCAACAGACAAGATTTCCAACAAACAGCCAAAAATGAAACACATAATTACAAAGCTCAAAAGGAACCTGTTGACTGAGACTTAAACACATCCAGATGTTTGAAAACCTAGTGAGACAAGAGCTGGAAAAAGAAAGACTCTCTGTCGTCTTGAAAACCTTACCATAGTAGTCATTGCAATTATGTAAACTCAAGAAAATGGGAATTGGCAGTATAACACTTTCATTTAGCTAAAGAAAGGAGTAAAAACACTAAAAACATATGGTCATGTGTGAGTCTCAATCATAATAATGCTTTCATAATTTGAGAATGGTGACCAGTACACAACCATTCAGACACTGGAAACATATAGCTAAAAGTAAGAAGGAATAACAATGCTTTCAATTATTTGAATACAGAAAGATCAAATTGGAAGAAATCCAATACCACAACAGGGCAACCAGCTTTTGGAATACTATCCATACGCTGGCCTCCAAAAGGATTTAAACCAGCAAATTCAACAAGTATGCAAGCATCTATTCCAATTGCTTCATAAAAATCTCCAACCTGTAGAGAAAGATAGAAACAAATTGCATTGTCGTTAAATACTGAGAACCACAAGTTCAAAAGAATAAAAGTAATTATAATAAGAATAGACATCAAAATAGGCAATTGGCAAGATAAAGTCAGGAAGCAAGAAGGGAAATATCATACTCTACAGAGCAAGACTTCTCGAGGAAACTTTGCCTTGAACTGTAACATCTCCCAGTTGAGAGTTCCTTCTTTAAGACTGCAAAACAGTCAGCATAGCTGCTAATTAACTAAACAATATGACATAACATCTCCATGAGTCCATATGAGCAACGGAAGGCCTTTAAGCCCACTAAAAAGAAAACTAATTCTCAGTATGCACATGCCACAATAAAGAAAAGCCTCTCTCATAAGCTCACCTCCCATTTTTCAGGTTAATGTCTAAACCTAGCAAATTTGAAAAGTCAAGCCTCTTAACCAGCTGGACAGATGAAGGCTTCTTGCACGATTCTACCGTCTGCAAATTCAATGAAAAAAATACCATGACACACGGCATCTCAACAAGAATTAATGCATCAAGATAAAATGGCAAAAGATCATTCTTAATATAAAGCTAGTAGTTCACCTCTTTCCACCACAAAATGTGAGAAAGGAACTTATCGTCTTGGACATTATTAATATCCTTAAACTTCTTGGCAGCTTTGATGCTTCCTCCGGAATATTTTCTACCTTTTCCAAAATGCAACTTTTCAAGCCGTTGCCTTTCACTGTGTTTACGTGTGAAAAAATTCTACGCATTAGAATAACCAATGTAGAAAACGTGGTGACATCACTCAGTGGCATTCCTGAATTACTTCTATCAACCAAATAAGTCCCCCGTATAGAAAATGATACAGTAACAAAAATGTTTACAGACAGAAAAGTAGTTTGACCCCCTAACTCTCAATTCAAGAAGTTCAAACTTCCTCTAGTGAACTCCTCCCAATGAAAATTTTCCTATTGAAAGAATACAACCGATGATTACTCCACAACTACTCATAAAATTTTGAAAACTTACAGAGACTTGCCCTTTTCAGGAGTACAACCCCCAACAAAAAAAATCTCCAAACTGCGACAAATAGAATTTCCAAGCATGTCGAATATGCACAACCGCCATATCACATTTCTCGAGCTCTTCAGAAAATAAGCTAAGGGAAACTTGCAGACTCACCGTGGACATAAAGCAAGAGTAGAAACTACAACAGTTGCAAGTCTCTTAGAAAGTACAAACTGCACACTAAACCAAGCATAACCAAATGAAGAAACAGAGACCCAGACCAGAAATACGACACAAAAGGCGAATAATGAGACTCCACTCCATAATGCAAGAAATGTAACCATGGAAGAGACAAGCAGAGGAAGAGAAAAGGGGCCATTACAAAAACGCCGGCGGGTGAGTAAATGGGGTGAAGTTGCGCGGAGGGAAGCCAATCAATAGAGCCAAAAAACGCCAACGGGGGAAAGAGACGACGTTTCGAGTGGCCACCCAGTACATGACGGTGGATGAAAATGAAAAAGTTGGTTTCTGAGCTTCAATTCGTTCTAATGGAAGTTAACGTTTTTCTTTCTAATCAAGAAGTTTTGTAACTCCTCGTCGCCGGAACTGAAAACCCTGGTTGTTTCCGATACTTCCCGCCACAATGGAACAAAGACCGATTGTTCATATCCATCATTCCAAATAACCTTTTTGGTATTATTAATATGTAATTTTTGGATGAACAAGAAATTCAAAAATCACATCTTTTTTTAGTTAACATAAAGTAGAGAAATTTAATGTGATTTGACTTTACATGTTTTGGAATTAATGACATTTGACCTTTTTATATCTTTGTGATTCCGCCTAAATTACAGTAAGCGCGATCACTACTCTAATTCTAGCTCTCTCGCCTCGCCAAGTCACATTCTCGCCTCGCCTCGCTCTCGTTTATGATAGTAATTAAGTTGTCAAAATTCGGAAAAAAAAAAAAAAAAAAAAAAAACAAAAATCGTGACTATAGTTGACTTCGCTCTCATTTCAGATCTCTCGCTACTCCACTCTTATCTGCTTTTTTTTGTCATTTTTTCTTTATATTTTTTCCATTTATTTGAGCAAGAGCGAGAAGCGAAGACAACGAGGCGAGGCAATGGAGGCGAGGCGTGAAAAGACGTGAGAGCGTGAATAAGAAAAGCACAGTTTCATATTACCCTTATGAGTCATTTTCCGCGTATTGCCACGTCATAAATGGGTCATATTTCATTATTTTGAAATGTCAAGTCAAATGTCGGGAAAATGGGTTATCTGTACGAATACCCCCAAAGTACTATACTAGCATAGCTAAACAGGTAACATTTTTGGTAATTAAAATGTAATTTTTGGATGAAGAACAAATTAAAAAATCACATCTTTTTTTTTATTGACACAAAATATTACTCAAATAAGGCCACCCCGACAATGGTCAAAATGGGTGAGACTTAGATCTTTAGCTAAGATTCGAATTTTTTATTCTCATTTGTTGTTCAACAAAAAAAAAAAAAAATTATATTGTTCTATTTTACTACAACAAATGTAGGTAATTTATACTTCTTTACTGCTACTGATTATAATTTATATCAACATTAAGATCTTGAATTAAAACTTGTCTTTTACTGTATTGACCTTAATAGATTAGATAATACCTAAATTACTCTTATCTTTTATTAAAAATATTAATTCAATTATAGCGATTAACACTTTTTGACCACAAAATACACACTCATTGATATCGACATTGAGATTTTGAATTATGAAATTTTAAAATACATAACAAAATTTTTTATTTTGTTTAGAACCATTAAATTTTAATCATTAAAAAGTAAAAACTGTTGTTTGAATGTTGAGAAAAAATTCAAAGAAAATAACTATTTTACCATTATGCCCATGTAATTCTATATAATTTTTTTAAATAACCACCTTATTTATTTAGTTGTTTTCAAAAGCAAAACTAACATCTTTAGACTCTCTTTCTTTTACTATATTTTGTATAGTGTATTTAATCGTCTATATTAAAATAATTATTAAACAAAATAAAAATAAAACCTACACTCTATTGAAACAAATATCGTCCGTAATTAACATTGTTATACATGTCAACCATTAGAGAGAAGTTCAATAAATTATTGTTTATACATGTCAACAATTGCTACAAAAGAAATACATGGATTACCATTATTGAAATCACAGACAACCACAACCAATGGACTTGCTAACATTTACAATTACAATTATCTTATGGCAATTACATTTATAAGAATATATTAAGAATGATTTTTTTTAAGTCAATAATGTGTGAAGTTTAAAAAAAAAAAAGATGTCATTCAAACCTCTACCTCAATGAAAGATATAATATCTTAACCAATTGAGTTCTCGAGATGTCATTAGAAATGTTGATGTTAAGACTATTTCAAGAGTAATTTAATAAATAAAGTTTATTTTGACAACTCACATTCTAAGTCCTCCAAAGTTAGTATTAGTGATCGAAATGGGATCAAATCCATCAACTTAAAGAAAAATTATTCAATGGAGTCACCACAACGTAGTTATATCTTAATAAATCGTAGAATACAAATTCAAAAATTTTCATATCCCCTAATAAGCATTAGATACATAATCAAAATGCTTTTGTAGTTTATCTCTTATACATCCAACCGTGCAAAACTATCCATCATAATATGGCACCTTCCTCCCATCATTTCTCCAACTTAACAGGCTTAGGATGTTATCGATGAGAAGAATAACTAATCGAGTCAGGGTCATGAGCAAAGGTACTTAAAAGTACAAGAGAACATATTAGCATTACTCTAAATGAAGTCTCAAACTGAGAAGGACAAATACAAAGCAGAAGATGAAACCATCTTCACCTTCTTAACATGTTAATTATCAAAACAGAAAGATACATTAAGACTCGATTCACAAACGTAAGAAATGCACTCATAAAACGATAGTCAACCAATGCAGCAAAGTGTCACGAGTTCGAACCCGATATCAGCTTTCCCTTTGTGATGAAAACAACTTCAGTCGAGTTAAGCGAATAGAGTCGTAAATCGTAGCTGAGTTCATAAGCCTGTATGGTAGCATTGTATAAGATGATTTCTTTCTTTCTTTCTTTGGGGTGGGGGGTTAATGGTTTAGAGAACCATTCAAAAAAATCAAGAGCCATAAACGGGAATCAAACGACAAAACCAAGCAAAAGAATAAGATCATCAAAACCACTCTTTTTTTCTATATCTACTCATGTTTGACCAACTTCACTTCACATTATCTTCACATGGCCAGGGTTAAAACAATGGTTCTAAATGGGCTTGACTCCATTTCTCTCACTTCTTCCTTGACACCTTGGAGCTGTGGATGGTTTTATTAATTAGACTTCGTCCCGGAGTAGCCAAAAACTAAAACGACGTTGTCAACATCATCTAAAAGATTGGATTATGAGAAAACGTACCGAGTCCCTTTGCCTCAGACGTCCTCATGATTCGAAGTTTCTTAACCGAGCCAAGAAACATCCTATCAGTGAAAACAGACATTAAAGGGTAAATAAGTGATCCATGAACTACAAAGTTGTTTTTTCCATGAGTGAGTACATACCTCCAAGGAACATCCCCAACCAACAGCCAGTCTCCTTCTTTATCTTCATACGTGAGCACAAACTCAGAGGAGCCACTCAGAAGTTTTGAGAGTTTTGGTGCTTGTTCATCGTGACCACCAGTTAAGCCTAACCATAAAAGAAAGACAACTCTTTATCAGTACAAATAATTTCAGTCACCAACTATCCATCATCCATGTTCAGTTATTGTTCAACTCCCTAAAGAAGATGAAAAATCCAACTTTTCTTACTCTAGACATATACAGAGTCATAACATACATACATACATACAAACAAATATGTGTGTGTGTGAACAAATAGATAGATGGGCATGATGATCTTGAGAAGCAACTAACCGGTGGATGGGACGCTTCCTGCTGACTTAAAAAACATGTCCTCGAGCATCAGGGCCAAAGTCTCATAGCAAGAATGGGCATTCAAATCTACTTTCCGGCCAATTAGAACTCCGTCCATATACACTTTCACAAAACCAAGAGGTCCCTTTTCAGTATCAGCGACATTAGTAACTTTGCCATCATGGATCTTCTCTGAAACACCCTTGGACCAATTCTTGAGAGAAATCAGCTCCTTTTCATCTCCAGCCCTTTGATTTTTAGCTTGGTTAACCAGGCTGTTAATTCTGTAAGCTCTTAAGGGCGGCCATCCCACCACCTGACTGCTTCCAGTTCATCCAAAAGTAAAAAACAGAGAACAAATAGAAACAGGTATGCATCAGAATATGACTTGAAAGAACAATAGAATAGGTATAGTAAAGGTAATGAGTTAGAATCGAGGAAATGTTTTGATCAGCATCCAACCTTCCCACACCAAGACAATCAAGACTCGGCTGGCATTGCCATGAATGCATGTAGCCAATCTTTAGTTAGACGGATCTTAGTGACAATACCCAGTTGGACATTTTTTGAGATTTAACCAAATATAGGGACCAAATGTTATAGAAGTTCCTATAAAAAGTCAACAGTTCATAAATTTCTATTTCTACTTGAACAGGATTACACACACCATACACTAGTTCTAATAATGCAACAACGAGACAATCTCTTTTCTACTGTTAACTATTAGGATTAAAAATACAAAACTAACCAACAGTGTTTGAGGAATTTGGAATCAAAACCAAGATTCTAATTAATCCTCATTTCTATAAAGGGAAAAGTCCTTTACTCTTCACAGTGCTGATTCACCTAACTAATTCATTCCGTCCTGTTTGATCAACAACCTAAACATTTAACAATCAAACAGAGCATCCCCCAAACCTGACAGCCGGAGGAGGAGATCCGCCATTGTGGGAAACAGGTTCCGCCGCCCTCTTGACGCCAGACACAGCAGCAGCTCTGCCTGAGAATCTAGCCGAAGAAGAAGACGACGACGACCCACCAGGAGAGATCGCGGAGGGAAAATCCTTCGCCATCAATATCCGGCCACGCTCAACCCAGCCACCGTGCTTACCCTTCCCGGCAGAAACCCCACTTTCGAGGCTGAGCGCTAACCTTAATTCGAGCTCCGCCTCAACAGGGCAAGAAGACTCCTCCGACGATAAATCCGTCTGGTGGGTCTCCACATCATCTGCCTTGGAAAGCGAATTCTCATCGTTGGAGGCCCCGGAAGAGCCGGCGGCGGCAATGCCGCTGGAACCGAGTAAACCTAGGGATGGTTGTTCCATGGGGGAGAGAAGTCGAGATTTGGAGAAACAGAGGGATTAGAGAAACGGTTGGATTGAAGGAAGAGGGATTGTTTGAGGAAGAAGATGGAATGAGTGTGAGGAGGTGGGGGTGATGATGATGGGACCCAGATGTCTGGTAGTGCGGCTACCAGTGATAGCAGTTACCCACCATGGCTCTCCATTGTTGTCGACAGGAATTTCTCTTTTGAGCTGAATCTCAACTCGATTCATGTCTCCTTCAGGGATCTTTCTCTCTTTCTCTCTGTCTCTCTCTGAGCTCTGTAGCTGTACTGCCATCGGAATTCTCCCCATTCAATTTTTTTAAAAAAAAGAATATTATATTATAAATTTATATTTCAAACTCGAGGAGTTCATTTGAAAAAAAGCCATCTTTATTATTTAAATCCTATTTTTTTTAACTTTTCAAAATATTATTATTTGCGTGTTTAAAATTTCAAAATTAAATGACAAAAGCAAGATAGCTCAAGTATTGACTCATAATTGGGAAATCAATGATTCGAAACTCTCCACTCATTTTGGTGTATTAAAAAAAAAAAGTTTCAAAATTAAATATTTAAATTGTGTCCTTTTTTTTCCTATACTTTTTACCACCAACATGGAGAGAGGATTTGACTCCATTGGATAATCATTTTATTTTCAGTTTTTTATTTTTACAAAACTTAAGTTTGTTTTCTCCTAATTGCTCTACCATGTTTTCCTATCTCTTAACAAAGTATTTGAATTCTTAGCAAAACATATTTTTTAAAAACTATTTTTTTTTTAGTTTTCAGAACATGACTTCGTTTTTTAAAACATAGGTAACAAGCAGATAAACAAACACAAGTAAATTCATGGATGAGGATAGTATTTATAGGCTTAATTTTCAAAACTCAAATGATTATCAAACGGAACCTTTAATATATAAGTAATATCATGACCAAGTAAGTTATGTATATGTCATTATTTTGTTAATCGTTTAAACAATAGATAAAAAAAAAAAAAAAAAGCTTCAAATATGACTATTGATGTATTGACATTGAGCATGTTCATTATTCATATATTAGTCATATGTATTCATTAAAATAGATGATTGAGTGAGTGGTTTTTTTAGTCGAAAGTATATGCATTGACCAATTAATTATACTTAGGTTGGTTAATGAGTGAATGTTAAGCAACAAAGAGTTGCAATAAGGAACATAATTATTTAATACTTGAAATATAATAGAACAACCCTAAAACATTTTTAAGTACGAAAAAAACAGTCCAGTAAGGATTAAACATTTCAACTCACGAGATATTGAAACTTTAAATTTATATAGTACTTTTAAGTTTTAAAACTTCGAATATTTTCGAGTCAAACTTGTTGGATACAACTAGAATTAACTAAAAATATTGATATTAGTTCATAGATTTTTAGATATGACATAAAAAATAATATTTCCATAAGACAATTCTAAGTTTAATATATATATATCTCAATCTAATCTATTGGATAGATAGGGATACATAGATTCTACCCTAAATCTTGATAACCCCCAAAAGACAAAGGGTAATGAAAAGAAATAGTAAAGAAAGATGGGAGGTGAAATGGTTGTCTTTATCTTTAGTGGGAAAAAAAGGGTTTAGGGTTTTATTATTCTCAAGGTTGTGGCTTTTAGAGACCAACACATTTATACTATATTCTTAATCCATTCTCCTTTTTTTCTTGTCTTCCACTTGCAAGACAATTGGCATAGACACCTTGGTTGTAGAAAGTGAAGCTTAAAGCTATGTTTGGTTAGTGGGAATGTGGGCCTTTAAAGCTTGAGGTATGTATTTTTCAAATTGTTTTAATATGTTTTTTTTTTCTTTTTTAAATAGTGAGTACTAGATACTATGAAAAAATTTGATAATTTTGTTGGTTTCAATTATATTAATGCTCTTAAATTTTTTATTAGGATCTAAGCTTGTAAGGTGATATTTGATAACGGTTTTGTTTTTAGTTTTATGTTTTTAAATTTTATGTTTGTTTATTTACCACTTCTTTTATTGAAACATTTGAATTATGAATCAAATTTAAAAAAAAAAAAGTTTTAAAAACTACAACATTTATTTTTCGTTTTTTGCTTTTAAAGTTTGTACTAATTTTCTTGTAATTTCTTTATTATAGTTTTCAGATTTAAAACATTTGAATTATTCGTCACATTCTAAAAACAAAAATAAATTCTTAAAAAATATTTTTTAATCATTGTCCGATAATAATTGGATTTTTGTGTTTAGTTTTTAGAAATCGTGCTTGTTTTCTCCTTCATTCTCTACAACAGGCTCTATCTAAAGAAAACATTTGATTTTTTTTAGCCAAATTTCAAAAATAACAACAAGTTTTTAAAAATTATTTTATTTTGTTTATAAAACTTGGTTTTTGAAAATATAGGTAAAAAAGTACACAACACAAGAAAACCTATAAATAAAAGTAGTATTATAAGCTTAATTTTAAAAAATAAAATATAAACTGTTATTAAATGGGGCATTAATTTTCAAATGTTGGTTTTTTATTTTTTAAACATTGGTCAGAGGTTTGAATCTCGTAATCTTTTTTTTAGTTCAACAATTATCGAGTGGGAGATGGCAGAGATCGAACTATGAAAGAATAATTGATAATTTATTGTTGTTTTTGACCTCCCAAATGTTTGTGAACTAAACTACGAACTTGAGTTTTGCAACTTTCAAATGTGGATTGGGCTTTAAGATCTCACTCTTTGGGCCTGATTTTGGGGTCGAAGACTTCTTTTATTTTTCTTTTATTTTTTTTTTTGTCAACACCAAATAGTTGGTCTTGTTTGGTGAAATGATTTACATTATAATTATAACTCTAACTATAACTATATATATAAAAAATATTAATTAAGCTTGAAGGTTAGGTTACCAATCTACGAGGAAAATCTTATGTCTAAAGCCCTTGACTATTTGATATACTCGAATGAGCTAAACCATTTACTAGATAATTTTGTTCTATAGGCTTGTGCATAAACCCCACCTGTTGGAAGCTCCATTGAAAAGTTTTTATATCATGAAAGATACTACAAACTTCAACGGTCAAATTCCACCACTTGTTCAATATAAGTATAGATATAACAGTAAGCGGATTGTAGTGGATTTTCAATCTAGAAAAACTCAATTTTTGGGTCAGTCTGAGATCTTTCAACACAGCAGAAACTTCTAAACAAACAGGCGAAACAAAAGAATTAATATTATTTTGTAAACCTGCCACCAAAGACTTTTTTTTTTCAACAGCACCAAATAGTTGGTCTTGTTTGATGAAATGATTTACACTCTATATATATAATATTAATTAAGCTTGAAGGTTAGAATTAAAATTATAGTAAAAAAAAAGTTGTTAAGTTACCGATCTACGAGGAAAAATCTTTTGTCTAAAGCATCAGACTATTTGATATACTCGAATGAGTTAAACCATTCGCTAGATAATTTTGCTTTATAGGCTGTGCACAAATTCCACCTGTTGGAAGCTCCCATAATAAGTTTTTATATCATGAAAGATACTACAGACTTCAACGGTCAAATTTCACCACTTGTTCAGTATAGATATAGCAGGAAGATGATTACAGTGAATTTTCAATATAGAGAAACCCAATTTTTTGGCTAGTTTGAGACCTTCCAACATAGCAGAAGCTTCTAAACAAATTGACGAAACAAACATATTAATATTATTTTGTAAAGCCGCCACTGAAGACTTCATTTTTTTTTACAACACCAAATAATTGATCAAACATTTAATCTTGTTTGATGAAATGATTTACATGATATATATAATATTAATCAAACTTGAAGGTTAGGATTACAATTATCATACAAAAAAAAAAATGTTAAGTTACCAATCCACGAGGAAAAATCTTTTGTCTAAAGCATTAGACTGTTTGATATACTCGAACAAGTTAAACCATTCACTAGATAATTTTGCTCTATAGGCACATGCACAAACTCCTCCTTGTTGGAATCTCCCCTTGATAAGTTTAATTTTTATATCATGAAAGATGCTATAGACTTCAACAGTCAAATTCTACCACTTGTTTAGTATAGATATACAATAAGAGAATTAGAGTGGATTTTCAATCTAGAGAAACCCAATTTTTGAGCCAATCTGAGACCTTCCAACACAACAGAAGCTTCTGAACAAATAGGCGAACACAAACATATTAATATTATTTTGTAAAGCCACTATCGAAGACTTCATTTTTGTTTTTAAAAAAAAAAAAACAAAACCAAATAGTTGGTATTGTTTAATCAAGCTTGAAGGTTAGAATTACAATTATCAGACAAAAAAGAAACTTCTAAGTTACCAATCCATGAGGATAAATCTTTTGTCTAAAGAGTTAGACTATTTAATATACTCGAACAAGCTAAACAATTCACTAGATAATTTTGCTCTATAGGCTCGTGTACAAACTCCACCTGTTGGAAGGTCTCCTGATAAGTTTTTATATCGTGAAAGATACTACAAACTTCAACAGTCAAATTCCACCACTCGTTCAATACAGATATAACAGTAAGAGGATTAGAGTAAATTTTCAATCTAGAGAAACTCAATCTTTGAGCCAGTCTGAAACCTTCCAACACAACACAAACTTTTAAACAAACATATTAATAATATTTTGTAAAGCCGCCACCAATCGGGAGTCAAAGTATATGACCACTACCCCTAAACCTATACTAGATTGTTCACCATACGCCACGTCTACATAAACATTTACTCAAAGATCCACTTATGGTTGAGAAGAGAGATGTGTGTTTCGGGGATAAAGATATATGGGATTAGCCGCTTAGATTCTAAAAATATTTCAAATATTTCATAATCTAATCCCACCAATTTAGAACAAGTATAAGAAGATGTTGATTTACATATATTATACGAGCATATGTAAGTACACACATATCAATTATAAAATCAAAACTATATACAAACGTGACTTTGAAATTTCATTCCAAAAGCTTACGTTTCCAAAACCAATTTAATTAAATTTGAAGTATACAATCAACTTGAGAATACTTTTCTATTCAAGATAGTTGATTTGAGTCTTACCATTCATTCATATATTCTCCCTAGAAGGCTAAAAAGTTATAGGCTTATCTACCTTTACATGTTATGTAGTATTAAAAAAAATGATTTGAATTCATCATTTTAAAATTCACATATTTTTAGGGAGAACGAGATTATGTAAATTCATATATTGTCATAGTTGATAGCTATTTAATTTTAAAAATTAAAGTCTATAAACATCACTCCCACAAATATATATATAGTTTTTATATATAGTTTTTGTACCTATCTTTTACAAATATTTTTTAAATTTAAGTAAAAATTTTAAAATTAAAGTTGTTTGATAATAATTTTTTTTTGTTTTCAAATTTTTAAATTAAACTTATAAGCAGTAACTTCCATATTTGTTTAATCTATTTTTCAAATATTTTTAAGATCGAAGCTAAATTTTTAAAATTAACGCCCCATTTGAAACCAAACGGTAGCCCGTATGCCCGATTGCTGCAATCTCTATAATCGGCTTATTAAGAACGGTAATATGTGTCTTTTCAAACAAACAGAAAAAATGGTAATAAATATAATAAAAAAATTCACCAAAAGTAAAACAATGTATAAAATGAGAAAAAAATGTAGTTAGTAGAACTTGAACCTGGGAAGGAGTAAAATTAGGTAGAGTGTTTTACCACGAGGACAACAAAAAGTTTCTTTTCCTAAGATGCATTATACAAAATTATAAGTATATGCTGTTATTTTTTTAACCAAACCGTTACATACTATAGGATATTAAATTAAAAATTTTTGGGAGGCCGCCCATGCAGTTAGAGATAAATTACGATACAAGTTTAGTTATTGAACTATAATATTTTGTGTATAATAAATCAATAAACTTTAAAAAGTATTAAATAAGTTTTTGAATTTTTTATTTTGCTTCTAGTACATCCCTTAAAAAATGTTAAATAGATTGCATTTTTATTAGACACAAAATTGAAATTACATGACCAAAATTCAAATTTATATCTAAAAAATCAGTTTTTTGAAAAAAAAAATTGAATATGCTAATGACCTATTACGCACAAAATTAAAAGTTTAAGATCTATTAGATACTTTTCAAAATTCGTAAGCATTTTAGATATAAACTTGAAACTTTAGAGATTAAAGTTGTAATTTAATCTTAAAAAAAATATAGTTGGTGTGCTTTGCCAAAGGTTTGGTTAAGAAATCTAGAATAAATTTATACTTATTTATAATTAATTTTTCTAAACATGTGTAAATCATTAATTAAGATATTATACGAACTTAAAGAACAACTAAGATATGATACTTCTTAAAAAAAAAAAAAACTCAAAATGTCCATAGGACCCTATATTATTTTTCATAGTTTCAAATACCCTATATTATTTTCCATAGTTTCAAAAGTTGTATTTCTACTATCAATTATTAATAATGCGTTAGAATAACTTCTGAAAAAATATACTTATTTTTTAAAGCACCTTAAAAAAATTAATAATTTAAAGTAGGTTTAGTATTAGTTTATTGAGTGATTTATGTGACCAAAAGTGTTTTTTTTTAAATCGTAATAAATGAAAAGGCTAAAAAAAAATGAATTAATTAATAAATATTTGTTGAATAAACACTTGATAGATAAATTATCCAAAATTGACTTTAAAATGAGTAATTAAAAATCTTCGAAATACGTAATAAAAAAATTATAATTAATAGGATAACTTTTAAATATAGCCCAACCAAACAAATTTATTATATAAAATACTTTAAAAATTAATAAGATATAATAACTTTTTGATTGAAAATATTTTTAAAAAGTGTTTAACCTAGAAAGTAATCCAAAGTTCAAACAGAAACTTAAAATTTGTAACATAGTTCAACAATTATGAGGTGAGATATCAAGATAATCGGTACCTTATTCATCAAACTATGCAATGTGACTATTAAATTGTTAATCGACGAGACTATGTGTTTCTTCGTCGTTCTTTAGAAGTAAAATTTTCCGTATCAACTTCATTAACTACGTATGTAATTTCCTTCCTACCTTTTAATTGTTAAACTTATCATGAACATATTTTGAATTAACTATGAAGATGAAGATGAAAATTGAAGTAAAAGTAAAATTGAAATTAAGCTCAAACTTTTATCCACAAGGAAAAATCCACCAAGTGGAAGACGAAATCAAATTCTCAATAGGAACAATTCACCAAGTGGAAGAACTCAAATCCATGATCAGAATAGCTCCAATCTGATTAAGGTTGTGCATAGCCTATAATAATTGGCTGCAGAATCATAATATATTAATAAGGCCAAGTCGGAGTTTTTTTTTTTAATTATTTTTTTTATAATTTTGTAATTATTGGTAAGGAGGAGGATGGTGTTTGGTTTAGTTTGTTTGAGAATTTGAGGTTGGAGTGAACCAAGTACGATTACTAGATGTGTTTGGCGCAATTTCGAGATTAGTGAAATGTAATTTTTATCCACCCGACTTGTTTTGTAGTTGAAAAATTAGCCCGTCGACCAACTTAACTTATAATTTAAATGAAAATACTTATATATGAGCAATAACAATCTCCTGCGGACCACTATTAAGTTTTTGACTAGTAAGAAAGATAAATGGTTAATCGTTATATACTCTATTGACTGATCTTGTGTTGACCACTATTAAGTTTTTGATAAGTAAGAAAGACGAGTGGTTAACAGGAATTTTTTGTTGGTCATCATTAAGTTTTTGACAAGTAAAAGAGATGAATGCAATTTTTATCAATCTCAATAATAATATATGAATACTTTTTCCTATATTAGACAAAAATTTGAATTACGACACACACGTTGTATTAAATTTCAACTTGATTGCAATATGTAAACAGGAGACATGTTATATAAACTGTGAATGGTCAAATAATAATATCTCTTTGGTTAAAGAAAACAATGGAATGAACTTCTCCTTTGCTTCATTTACAAATGTTTGCTATAAGATATGATATCTTGATCCTCAAGGATGTTCATTTATTTAGATCCAAGGCTAGCTAGTAATAAATAATCCTACTTACTCTCATTTGAAATAATTTTTTCAAAGATATCACAAATACACTTTAAATTTAATTTATCAACCTGAATAATGCTCAATTTATTTACGAAAGATAATATTTACATAAATTATTTTAATTTAAAACAAAACTAAAAAGTAAAACCTCAAAGAAGTGGAATGAAAAAAAATGTTTATAAGGCTCTAAAATCTCAATTTAAAATATGGTTCACATTTCGAACTAAGAATAAAGAATAAAGAGTGCATCTATAACTCTATCATGTTCGTTCCTTTCTTATATAAAGATAAATATTATTTTTATTTTAACCCACCCAAAATAATTTCTTCCCACTTGCGTTGTAAATATTAAATTACAAAGATTAATATATATATTTATATTTTCCCTTTTCATGTGAGTCTCCAAAAAAGAAAAATATTGATTTCATGTCACAAGCCTCTTGCTCTCTCTCACCCAATTTCCTTTTCAATATGCAAAATCTAACTACCAGAAAAATTATTAAATATCTTTCAATTGAAAAACTATTTCTTTCAAAGTGGGATTGATAATCCTTTTTAATAAAAGTTTGTTTCTTTTTCCCATAATAGAAATTTGATAAATTCCCATTTCCATTTTCCACTCAAATCCACCGCACTTGGAGCTCTTCGGGAATTGGGATTGGAAGAAAGATCAATCTCTTCGATGTTGCACACCACGGCTTCGTTTTCGATATACACGGATGATGAAAACCAAGAACAAGTGGTGGGATTAGAGGAATTTGAGAAGGGTATCACGATTCAAGTGAACAAAGAAGCTCTAGGTAGTGGAAATGATTTCAGTTTTGAGAAAGGGGCTATGGGGTTGATTCAAGAGGAAGAAATTGAAGAAGAAGATGGCCTCAACTCGATTAAGAAACGGGGTTTTTACGACGGCGAGTTTGACCTGAGACCGGCTAGTCCTCCGCTGTATCTTGCGGCGGGGCTTGGAATGGATGCCTCTGGTCTCGGCGGTGGGTATGATCCTGTTGATTTTCTTGATGAGAAGATGGTGGATGAGCCTTCAATTCATCCTTCGTTGATTCTGAGGAACTGTGTGCAGTCTTTGTGGGTAAGTTCTAGTTTCATTTGTATTTCATTGGACAAATTTTACCAATCAATTATGGGTTTGATGCATCGAGTTTCTGGCCATTCCGTAAAAATCATGTTCCTGGGTTTGTTTTGAACTGCTTGTTCTTTCAGAATCTCTCTTGAGCTGGTTTTCCAATTCTTTAGTTATGAAGTGAAGCTGTTAAGGCTGGATCTGTTGTTTCTGTGGGCAGATAGTTAAATTCTTCCGGTTTATTTTAGCAGTTGTTCTATCAATTTGTGTAGATGAAGAATCTACTGAGACTGATCTTAAGAATCTTAGTTAACACTATCTTGTTTATGACAGTCTGAGGGAAAACTTGATGAAGCTGAGGAGCAGTGCTATCAAGCTACATTGACATACCCTGAAGATGGTGAAACTCTGGTGCTGTATGCTCAGTTCGTTTGGGAAGTTCATCACGACCAAGATAAAGCTTTAAGTTACTTTGAACGTGCAGCTCTTGTTGCTCCAAATGACAGGTGAATGAATGAATGCTTCTTGCTTTCATTTGGCTGTAGAGTAATGAAATGGTTACACCTCAATGACCAAATATCTGCAGATATTCTTAATTAGATCATCTAAATGCAGTTTGTAGTTCTAAAATGGATATTGACCTGATTGAACGAAGATGGACTGAATGTTTCCATTTCTTGATTGGCAGCAATATTCTTGCAGCACGAGCTAAGTTCCTGTGGGAATTGGACAATGAGGATGAAACTATGGTGCTTCCACTTCTTTTTTTCCTGCATAGTCTCATAGTATTTTCAGAGTTGATATGTATAATCGGTCTGATGTCTTATTATCTGCAGATCCCAGTTGAAGAAGACAGTAATACAGTTGGTAGCTCATCCTCCAAAGAAAGAATTGAACAAGTAGCTGACACTGGTGAGAGTGATATGCAGGAGTATTATGAGAAGATGCTCGATGAGAACCCGAGCGATCCGTTGCTTCTGAAAAACTACGCTCGGTTTTTGCACCAGGTGAAACTAGCTTGCCATTTTTTTTAATCACAATGAGGTCATCTTACCAGGCTACTTCTCTTTGCCATCAAAAACTTTGATTGAAAGGTTTCAGGACTAGCCATCTGAGTGATCGAAATAGAAGAGAGAAAGGAAAAGGGAAGGAAAATACTGATGCTTTTCTCAAGGCAATCGGAATAGAATGTGCCGATAATTAAGAGAAAAATGAAGAAGTTTCTAACTCTTACTGGGCATGGATTCAGCTCACAATTTGAAACTTTTATCACTGGGTTGCAGTGTGATGAGATTTCTGAAATGCCCCTTTTATCTTCTAAATCATTTGATACATTTGTGTTGATGCCTACAGTCTAAAGTAGACTTCCAAGGAGCAGAGGAATACTACTACCGTGCCATCCTGGCAGACCCAAGCGATGGGGAACTGCTGTCAGAATATGCAAAATTGGTGTGGGAGCTTCATCATGACTACGATGAAGCATCGGAATACTTCGAGAGAGCAGTAGAAGCCTCTCCTACAAACAGGTACATCAAATTCAAATAGGCTCCCTTTACAGCAGACCAGTATTAGCTTTGTGTGTCTTTTGCTTGCATTAACATTTGCATTTACCTTCTTAACTTTTTGTTCGTTCATTTTCAGCTATGTTCTTGGTGCATATGCAAGCTTCCTTTGGGAAACGGATGAATACCAGGAGGAAGATGGGGCAAGCAAAAATGACTCTCAATGGCCTTCAAACACAGTGGTAGTTTCTGTAGGGAATGCTTGAATTTGTTTAAAAACATAGGATAATCAATGATATAATGTATTAAGTGACACGCTCAAAGCGAAATAATACCATTCTAGTTTTAATATACGAAATCAAATGGCATCAACTTCGATGATACTTACCTGCAGAAAGTTGGTTTTCATTGAATCAGAAACTGGTTCAAAATTGTTGCTTGAAACAATAATGGGCTAGAGCATCTTAATCTTCAATAGCATAGCAAATTTCTAAAAGAAAAATGAGAAGAAACCCACTATGTAAATATATTCATAAAAATAGATAATAATGGCTACATGATAAATTTGCATTGCATAACAATAATTGAATGAGAATGAGTACCATAAAATCTGCTACTCAACAGGTTTTGTTGGTGAATGAGACAAAATTTGATTATATCTAAAACAACGCATTTATAACAATGAATATTAATTAAGCATACCCAGGCAAAAACAGTGAGTTTCATGAAATGTTCTTAAATCAAGAAACCCAATGGAAAAATAATGATGCATTTCATATTCCCATAGACAAATAGCTTAAATTGACTCAAATTATTCTTCAAAGTAAGGTGAGTGTGCCTCTGCTGATAATGCTAGAACCAAAACTTTTGCTTTGCTAAACGAGCTATGATGACTCTGATGGACTTTCTCCATTTCTCGACACTTGATGGCTAAGGTTCCCTTTGTCCTGTCGAGTAGTAGGTCGATAGAAGCCATTGCCCCTCGGTCTGATATACTCACGATCGCTTCCATCTCGAACTCCCATACTGTAACTCCGAGAGCTATAATGCCCCCTAGAAGACTCTGTGTGATAGCTCCCTCTTCCTCTACCCCTTCCTGCTCAGAATTCAATATTGTAGGCAAGGAATGAACCACCAGTTGAAATAAGGAACCCATAACTAAAACTCAATAAGATATTAAGAATGCAATGGCCTTTTGCTTAAATAAAAAAATTTATGCAACCACCATCCATGCATGCTCGAAATACATTTGTAAGCAGTCAGACAAAAAAACAGTTAACCTGAGCATTGCTCGACTGATTAAGGCGTATACTCTCTACCAAATTTCACCCACCCATGTGAACGGACAGGAAAAAAACCAGCTTTACTTATCAAATTAGTTGAGATTGCTTTCGTGCATAACAAGTTTACAACAATGCATCAGCAAAGCTGTAACATGGTTTATCATATCAGATAACAGATTGGAATTGGAAGATATAGCTATCGACATCAGAATTCTAAAGAGAGACAATGTAAAAGAATACATACTTCCTCCTCGGTGTGGGATGTTGCTGTTTGCTCTCCGCTCCTCAATGTACACTTGACGCCCAGCAACCTGAGCAGTACCTGCCTGGAGAGGGGGAAAAAGGACTTAATCAGAATCTCTATAAAGTGAAGGTGTGATCTCTACAAAAGAATACATTTATCTTTGCCATGGGATTAGAAATTTGGTCAAAATAGCTCCTTCAAATTAAAAATAAAAAATAAATAAAATAAGAAAAAGCCGTAATATTGAAAGTTTTTGGTTAAAAAAAGTTATTGGTGGATGTTTTCGGGGGCAGACTTTCCTAACCTTACAAAACAAAATTGGTGTGGGAGGAGGGGGTTGGGGGGATGAAATCATAAATGTTTTTAGAGCAGAAAGTAAAGTTCAATTTAAAAATAAAGAAGAACGAGAAAGAATAAAAAACACTAAATTCCAAGGATTTCAGGTGGAGCAAAACCTTGATTGCATTTTGGACACCAGTGATGTCTTCAAATTCAACAAACGCATAGCAAAAACCAACATCCTGGAAATCAAGAGATAGTTAGGCAAAATTTAAGACAGTGACAGTCATCAAGAAATACACTGAGAATATTAAAAAAACCACGGACCTTGCGACTCCTAATAACCACCCCATCAGAACTGAGTTTGCCAAAATGCTTGAATTCCTCCTCAACTTGTGAAGCAGACACAGTGGATGGCAAGCTTCTTACATAAACAGACTTTATTTCACCTTCATACATTGAAGGTTAAAGAAAGTCATACTTCACACATAAATAGTTAAAGATGCCAATAATGATCAATACAACATGGCTAACCTTCATCATCAATAGAAGGGAACTCCCCTCCTGTCTGTTCCCTCTCGGAGTTATTTTGGGGAGCTGTAGTTAATTGCTGGGTGGTGGAAAGTGGAGTGTAGTTTTGCTCCGAAGCAGGTGGAGTGCTCTTACTGACAGGATACTGAGAAGCAGCAATGGGAGCGGGAGCATCTTGTCCTTTAGCAACTCTTAGCTAAAGAAATTAGAATAAATATAGTCAGTTCCGTTCCACGCATATTGATAAAAACTGTATAAAATTATCTATGGTGAAATGATAAATAATGTCAAATCATACAATTGAAGCATATGTGTGCTTTTGGGGCTCCTCAGCATGTTCTTCGACAGAAACAGGTAAGTGATCTTGCGAAAGAGTTGGAGCATTCTGATGCATAGAATTTAATTCTGCTGTATTTTCCTCAATAATGCTTTTCGGCTCTGGAGCTTGCTGCAGTTGCTGCTCTACAAACTTATGGTTATCAATGTGACCATTTTCTTTGACAACAGGGGCGGCAAACTCTCGCGCCTGGACTGCTCCATTGAGTGAGTAATTGGGCACTACAAGAGTTATAACTTCATTCAGCAAAGTATTGCAGGGCAGAGTGATGTGATCAAACATGAAATTTCCAAAATAATAAAGATATAAGAAAAATCAGATTAACAAATACAAGTCAGGATCAAATGAACTCCAAGCCAGAACAAAAAAAATTTAAAAATAAAATAAAATAATCCAAAAGACCAAAATTTATCGAAGAAAATTTAATAGGACACCTCGACAGTATTAACAGCAGCATAGTTTAAATGAAGATTACTCAAAGGTTGTGTTCTATAATCCAATACATCCAGAGAAGCAAAAAAAATTGTTCCCCACGTGGTTAATAAAGCAAACCTGTCTCTGGAACTGGGGTAGGAGCATTTAAGGTGGAATCGAGATTGCTCTGACTTAATAAGACTGCTGGATAATGGTGGATTGAGTCCTCATCAACAAAGTGAAAGATATCATTCAGAACAAAATAGCCTTTCTCTTGAGGTGCAAGAAAAAAAGTTTGCACAAATTTTCTCATTCGATTGAAATTCTTCATTTGAACAGAGCCAGAAACCATCACAAGAACACCACCATTCCATGATTCTAATGAATGTGCTGTCTTGATCTCAATCCCGGTATAACTAAGTGACATAACAAGTGCATGTATTTGCTGCAGATCAAACAGCAAAGATAAACTATATGAATCATAAGAAGATAGCAGAACAAGAAGGAATATGCCATGAAACGGAATCTACAAAATGATGTATTATCTAACACAATTCAACAAAAATATCAATGAAAAAATAACAGTCATAAACCACTACATGGCACACGAACAACATAAGCTGGTGCACAAGGACACGTTTGAACGTATCTTAAGTGCATAAAACACTTACATCCTTTACTGTGGGGGAAAAAACATCAAAATGGAAAATCGAAACAAGCACGCAAACGCACAAACATTGTGCACCCACGTACAGCCCACAGCAAAAAAGTAAGCACGTAGAAGATTCTACCCTTTTTCACAAAGAAGTCGAAACCTTCAATTTCTTCTTAAAAGAGAAAAAGACCAATAAACCAAAAGGAAAGCAGAAAAATACCAGCATTGCAGTGGCGGTCTCTCTGTAATTGCCATCAACACGAAGCATGGTGCTCGCATCAGAATAGAACTGATGAACAAAGTCAGGTTGCTGCTGAAGAACCTGATAGTACTGCCCAACAAAGTACGTTCCCACCTAAACCAACCAAACCCCACATCAAATTTCTGCAAGGAAGCAAATCCCAAATGCCCAAACAAAAGAACCAAGAAGGAAATAAACGAAACCTGAGCAGCAGTGACCGGAATGTGAAAGGGCGACCCCATTATCGAAACTCTTAAACCCTAAAAATCGAGAAGAAAGAATAACAAGTCCCACAATCAAAATCTTAGATCTACAATGCTCCACCGTACAGGAAAAACAAAACCCATTTCAGATTCATTTTCATCTATGAACCCAACAAAGAGAAAAATTCAAACACACGTGAACTACTAGGAAATACCAAGATTTAGAGAGATATACAGAGAGAAAGAGAGAGAGGAAAATAGTCAGGGGAGGTTGTAGAGAGAGAAAGAGCAAAAGGGTTTAAGAGATAAAGCGGGAGAGAGAGAGAGAGAGAGCTAAGGATAAATTCACAAAGGGAATAGTCTTCTTCTCCGCCACTGATTTTTGGGTTTTTATTATGATAGTTTTTCTTTATGATTTGGGTTTCAAGCTGTTTGCTTTTCACTGTCCGCCGTTGTTTGAAATTGAATCATCGCAACATTAGTTGGGTCCATATTTCTTTCTATTCTATTCTCTCAGCATTTAATTTTCAATCAATTAGGTAATTAAATCAAATGGAACTTCTACACCCAAAAAAAAAAAAAAAACAGATGGAAAAGGGAAGGGGAAAAGGCAAAAGCAAAAAAAATATAATACAAAAATTAAAAAAATAAAAAATAAATGTTTTTTTTTATTTCCTCGAAATGTCTATTTCAATGTTCTTTTCTTTACTTTTAAAGTCAACAAAACATATGACGTCATTTTATCAATTTTTTTAGTAACATTTTAATCAAAGTATATAAGTCAATCAATTTAATAGCAAAACTCTCACCAAAGAGAGCATAGGTCTCACCAAATAGAGCATAGGTTAACATACCGAATGTGTGAATAAGCATGAGGTTAATCATTAATTCTCCAACATATTGTACTTAAAAAAAAAATCTCCCCAATGAAATTATTTGAAATCAAATGTATACCATTTTTTATTTTTCCCTAATCTACTATATAATTTTTTTCAACTGGGATTTTGAGGTGTTCTATACTTGAATAGATTTTAAATAAATTATTTCAAGATTTATGTGATTTCAAACCTTAGTATTGCTTAAAAAAATGGGTAAAAATAGTTAGATGTCAAAGAATTTCCTAGATTTTAGATAAGTTACTAATTTAACCTTATTGTTTTTCATTCTATTTGGAAGTAAATCAAGATTGAAACTGAAAAGTTATATTAGTAAACTTTTTAGGGAAAAAGTGTTTTTGACTCCTAAATTTAGTAGGTTGTATCAATTCTAACCATAAATTTTCAATTTAATCAATTTAAACATCAAACTTGATTGATTGTATCAATTTTAACTATAAACTTTCAATTTCATCAATTTAAACCTCAAACTTGAATAAGTGTATCAGTTTCCATCACCGTTAGAAAGATTTCTCACACATGCTTAAAGTCACATGTTGTTTTAGGATATGCACTTGTTTGTTATTTTTAAAAAATCTAAAAATTTATTAAATCATTCTAGATTAGGTCGTCATTGTCATGAAACCTACGAACTCGATTCTTGAAAGTATGACCCATACAAAAACAAATGGATTCTTGTGTTCCTCTCTCCTTTGGTCTAGATACCAGTGACGACGAGTGTGAAAGAAGATCCACGCAGTGTCGTCATTGAAGGCGACAATGACCACGGGGGTTTCATTGACTTTGGTGGTGAAGGGCTTGAGCTCGACTAAAATGTAGGACATAACAGGAAAGACGGTGATGGACAAAGTGACACCTATGAACACAATGAACTAATCATACCCGACCTTATCGATTTAATCAACAGTCTTATGAAAGATTTAAATGACATTGATGCTGGAGAGGAACGGGACAAAGATTCTTATGAGGGCGATTTCAAAATCTCAACTTCTATTGCGGCGGATGAAAGACAAATCAAACTCGAGGCTAACGAGAAATTAAAACAAAAAAATCAATATTGACGACTGATTCAAGAATGAGAGTACTCAATTGAAAAGAAATATAGTGCAAATAAGTTTTATTTCTACTAAAAGTTGATGGATCAAGCAGAATCATGCCTTAAAATTGAAAAAAACTCTCCATCAATAAAATGAAGAAAAAATGTCAATTAAGTTTATGACCTATTAGACACAAAATTAAAATTAAAAAACTTATTAGATATAAAATTAAAAATTTATGATTTTTAAGCCCTTTCTACGATTCAAGAAATTACATAACATTAAAAATTTAAGAACTTGTAGGATAAAGACAATTTAACCCAACGAAGTAAACATTTTTTTTTCCACAATTACCTTTCCCCATTAGTTAATTTGTCAGCAATTGGCAGTTGGCACTACAGAAAGAATAGAAGAAAAAACAGAGATAAAGAAGACCAATTAACATCAGCCAACACTCCTTAATTTGCAGCGGCCGCCATCTCGCTCGTTTTAGGCGGCCTCAACAACAAGCACATAAATGCATAATAATTTCACCCAAAAAGAGAAGGGCGCGTTGTTTTCCTTGTCTGCTGACACAATTGGCAATTTGGCACGACCCTTTTGTGCCTATTCGGCGCTTTTTCAGTTTTGGGAGACATGGACCAGCACAATCTAGTGCTTATGTTTGTTTTTCTTACGCTCATCACTGACTGCAGCCAAACTTTCTATTTACTCCCTTTTCGAGGCAAGAAATCCTTGGAAGATTAGGTTTGTTTAGTGGGGTGCACACCAAGTGTTTGATGGAAGTCCTCAAAGATGAGTTTTTGAATTTGGGGATGTGGGCTGGTTTCGTTTTTCAGCTTTGAATGTATTCTTCTTGGCATGTGGGTACTTTGAGATCAGTTTCAATAATATGGTAGTTCTTCTTTTACAGTGAGATTACTAGTTGAACAACAAACTCTGCTCAAGACTAGAGCGATCCTTTGATTCCTTTAACACCTGAGCTGTGTTTTTGAGGAGCAAATCTTCAAAGGGAATGTTTTTGGTACTGTTGACAGACTTCCATTCTCTTCAAGTAGGGTGGAGTTCATCTGATTTGAACATCACTCCTTAGTCCCTGCTATAGCTGGTAGTAACATTTAGTGTCTGATCATCAATCTGAATCAAGATTAATGCATCTCTAACACAGTTGCTAGAGACTATCAAATGATTTTCTCACCTTCAGTTTCACTTGTAAGGTATAGGAGTGAGATATGACTTAATGAAATACATACAACAATGAATGAGAAAGAAATTTCAATCACTTGCGGTGTTCAAGCAGCAACAGCAAGGTAGGAATTCTTTCCTATTTCCTTTTTTGTCATGATACAACCATTTTTGAAATTTTGTGTTGTGATCATCAGTTTCAATCAGGATTGATATGATATCTCTACCACAATTGTCGGAGACCAAAAAGATTTTTCCCGTTGAGTTTCGCGTGTAAGGTACAAAAGTGGGAAATGGGATATATACAACGAGAAATAAGAGAGAAGATTCAATCACTCGCAGTTCGATCAGTAACAGCTAGGTGGAAATTCTTTTCCTTTTCTCGTTCATTTACCCCTGTGCTTGTTTTCCTTCAGCCAAGCTTACACGTATTACCCTGCCTTCAAGTTCCTAAGAAGTTGAAAAGACCAACACAATTGAGCTACATGATATTATGTGACATAATAACAATGTGAACAAAAAGATACAGGAGAACGAAGAAATACTCTTACCACTTCATTAAGAGCTCCAAGAGCTGTTTCCATCTCTGATTTTGTTGAATAAGATACAAAGCCATAACCACGTGACTTTCCGGTCTCTCCGTTATAGATGACTCTTGCTCCTACCACATTTCCATATTCTTGAAATGCTTGCGTCAAACTTTCAGATGTTACTGACCAGGATAAGTTTCCAACAAAAAGTTTATACTCAGTTTCTGGATATAAAGGTTCCTTAGGCTTAGGTTTGTCTGAGAAATTAACCCTCAAAATTCTCCCCATGTAAGCCTGATTATACAAGTGATACTCGTAAGTCATATTAGCATCAGAGTCCTATAATTCCAATTATTTCTGTACTTAAAATTATCTCAGAATAGTATAGCGACATAGAGGAGAGAATGAAAGTGAGAGAGAGAGATTCTCACAGTTCCATCCAGATTTTCAATGACTTTATTGCAATCTTCAATACTGCTCATGGTTACAAATGCAAATCCTCTACTTTTTCCAGTATTCCTGTCGTACAGAACCTTATACCACTCGAGTTGATTAGAGACTCTAAAGAAACATGAGATTTAATATGCAAATATACTCTTGGTGAGTTAGTTCAAAGTAACTATTGAATGCAGACAGTTGAGAATTCTATTTTAAGGATTAGACAAATGTAGACAGTTGAACATTGGAACTTTCGTTAAAGCAGCAAAGGACTTTCTACAAGTTTAATGGTCATTGATATTCGAAAAGAACCGTGGTTCTTCCTTGTACAAGGATGTTTTGTTTCTTCGTATTTTATTAAGGGGTGGCCACAGCGAAAACAATAAAGATGATGAGCAGAGAGCCTTTACAGTTCTTCAGCGCAACACACAACATCTTTAAATTTTTCAACTAGGATGGATAAGGAGCTACAGCGTTCCATCAAACTCAAGCCTTCATTGCAAGGATGAACATAGATCCCCCATATTATAACTTCTAATTAAGATGAATGGTTTTTTTTCCCAAATATTTGTGAGCATCTGAACCAGCATACCATATTGCAACTAATCTCACAGAACAATTGCATGGCCTTACTACATTTGGTTACTCAAGAAACCCATAGCATTTTAAATCTTAGGCAGAAGTGGCTACCATGGTTTGAATCTATTAGAAGACTATTGACCACTAGTAGAGACCAAAAGTCCAACCCAGGATAGTTAATTAAGATTAATGTTTTGAGGCCAACAAGAGCATAGCTCAACTGGCATCAAGTATGACTTATGACCAAGAGGTCATGTGTTTGAATACCCTCACCCCCAAATGTTGATGTACTAAAAAAAAAAAAGATTAATGTTTTGAGCAATTTTAGTGGTAATGAAGGTAAATGACGGTTAGCAACTATTTATGCAAACAAACCCACAAAGTTGTATATCTGTGAGTGTCTGGACTAGCTAGCACACACTTTGACTAATCTCGCCTAGACTCTACTACATTAAATCCTAGATAGATGGCTACTATGACTTGAACTCATCCCCTCTAAACCCTCATGACCTTTACTGACCATTGGGTCAACCCATTACACTTCAAACGACACATCACAGGATGTCATTTTGGCTCTATAGCACCCCTAGTAACATAATCATACTTTTCTACGATTGCTCCATTCCATGAAACCCACTTATTGTTATTGTATGTCTCGTGGTGTTGCAACAATTTGGTAACAAAAAGAATAGCTCATTAGATCAACATGTAGTTGCCACCAAATACCAAACCTATATGCCCCTGCACAAGCTAGTGGGTTTTCTGTAGATGTTTGAATTAATCATATGCATCTCAATTCTCAACATTCTCGACTAACTTTCTGATAAGATCGCTTAAACCTAAAACATTTCAAAAAGCTGGTAGGATCTTGGGTAGGTGAAGGCGACCACCAAGATTTGAGGTTATTACTTCCAAAACATCTAAATTCATAGTCATATAGTTGGTCACTTGTTTGCCCCTAGTGAACTTGTCCAACATGGGGATCAAGCATCTATTGTACAAAAAGAATTGAAACTGTTCCGCTCATATACCCGTTGTGATTTGATGCCCTAAAATGAACTAGATCTATTAGACTACATTGATATTGATATAATTAAATTTACCCAAACTTATCGGTTTAAACTTTTGGGCTGATTGGTTATTTAAGATGGTATCAGAGCAGGAGGTCCTGATACCATGTTGGATTACATGAGATTTCATCTCAAAATCAATTGACAATTAGAGAAGTAACCTATATATTTTATAAATTGTGAAGTCTTTTCTCAACTTTCTAATGTGAGATTCTCAAGATGGTAGCTCTTTAGGTTCACAATTCTTGGATCAAATCTCAATTTTTGAACGGAATACCCTTTTGGACTGATACTATCTTAAATCAATGATCAACCCAAAAACTTAAACTTATAGGTTGAGATAAATTTAATTATATCAACACATTCTAACGAGATCTCCCATGAGCATGACTTCTGAAGCAAAGTTTTCATATAATGCCATTGAATAGAATTAAAATCATGCATTAGACAGCATAGAAACTAATCAGTGACATTTGCAGGCAATCTTACCTCAATAAGCTCGGCGACCCCATAATCCTGAACGATGGCAGCAAGCTGGGAACTATCAATACTGTAAGGAAGATTCCCAAAATAGAGCTTAGTATTCCCAGTCACCACCGGAGAACCACCGTCCAACGCTTCCCCTTCTCCCTCCCCCGCCGTCTCCTCCGCCACACCCTCTTCAACACCAAGTGTCACAGCTGCCTCTCCTTGCACGACGGCGGCGGAGATGCCCAGAACCGGCCGCCACCTCTCCGAGAAAGCTCTGAGCGGAGCCGATTCTATGGCCAGGGAGCGGGACAAGATGGGCAACATTTGGGTTGATGGGGTTGCAAGGAGAGAATCAGAGAGCCAGTGCTTGGACCTTGAACCCCTTAAGGAAGGGGTGAAGAAGGAGGCTCCGGCGGTGGCGGCGGCCATGGCGGTGGAATCTTAGGGAGGAGCTTGGTAGCAGCGGTAGAGAGGAGAAAAGTGATGGTGCCTCTTTCACAGCCTCAAGTTCGTTGATGGGGAGAGTGTCACCTCGTGGTCCATGCAGACGTGGCCGCTTGGTAGCCAATGGTGCAAGATAATGTTAAATTCCCATTTGGATTATATATATCCACTTTTATTACCATTGTTTTATTAAGATTGAATTTTATAAAAAAACACACCCACATTATTTCAAGCATAGGCATAATATTATATTCGATATTAATAAAAAATTTAAAACTATAGTTGGAATAGAAAAATAATTAGAATATTAGACGAAAATTCTACGAAGTTGAATGTCATTTTTTCATAATTAATTCAAGTAAAAGTCTTCTACACTATTACGTTGTTTCAAGTCATTGGTATGTCAATTTTTCATTCAAAATATTTAATTTATTTTTATTTCAATTAGTTTTGAAACATTTATGAAATGTAAAAATATTGCAATTTTTGAAAAAATAGATGTATTTATTATTATTTTTATAATTTTTATAATTTAGCGTTTTATTATGGAGTACTAACCAAAGTTCTTATATTGTTATTTTTAACTGAAATAAGAGTATGTTTAGCTCATAGTCAAGGTTAGTTTTGTGTAGTTTATACTCATTTTGTAGTATTTAAAAAAGTTGATATGCTATATAAAGTTTTAAGTTTTTGTAGATTATGCCTGTGAAAATAGCAAAATTGTAATATTAGGGCATCATATTTATGTACTAACCCTTGGTTGTACATGTGTAACATGGAAACTTAACACGTGCAACATATTTAGAAAAAGCTTGTCTACACATAATCAAGAGAATATCTGATTTACTTTTTGACGTATTGTATTGCATTTTTAGTGGCTAAAAAATTTGAGTGCAATCTACTTATTTATTAAATGTAATAAAAATTCATCATATAAGAAGTTAATAAAATATTATGTCGACTTGTATTGTTCAATTAAACTTAGCGGTGATCAACTAATTGATGTAATTTTTAAATAAAAGCTATATTAAATTTTTGAAGTGATTTTTGGTCGCTCTCGCTCCGCTCATTACTATTCGAAACCAATAAAACCATAAAAAAATTTCAATGGTATATTCGTCTACCTTATTTTACAAAGCAAAGACCCCATTCATGTGAAGTAGTTTTTTAGTATAAAACATATGCATTATGAGCCGACTACTACGTCTACATGCGCTTCTAGTGCAGTAGCTTGGAACCAAGCTACCTTGACCATCGTTTGAAGAAAAAACAAAAAGAATCGACTGATCAAACGTTGTAGGGACGTATTGATCTTTGAACTAAATATGTTTATTTGAACACCAATCAAACACAATCTCTAGTTTTTTATACTAATAACATCATTTTCACAAACATTGTTTTCTTCGTTTGAATACTGTTGTTCAATTAAAAAAAAAAAGTAATCAGTGTAACTAAGTTCATCAATAATTAGCATGTATATAAGCGTTGTCGAACTAAACAAAGCAGACATTCACATGTTGGTCTATAAGATAAATTATTAATATCGTAAAAAGAAAAACATTTTACTTAAAGGATCAACATTTTGAAATCCTCACAAAATAATGGTCAACTTTGAAATCTAATTTATAAATTACATACTTTTAAGTCAAAATAAACATAATTTGACCATAATTGACATATACCATCAATTAAGAGGTCAGAGTTTCGAATATGCTCCACTCTTAAATGTTGTTGAACAAACAAAATAAGTCTACTATTTTAAGGTTTTATTAATAGTAAAATAAAGTATTTATAAATAGTCATTATTTCGAGGAAAAAAGAATCTCATACTTTACAATGATATATCAATTTTCAAAATTTTAATTTAATCAAATTAAACTCTAAGCTTAAACAAGTATTTGAATCGTTACCATCGATTTAACTTTGGCTAAATTCACCTACTAATTTGAACAAAAACCAAATAAAATGCTAACTTGCTAATTTCAACAAATATCATAAGAGTATAAAATTAAGGCGAAATCTATATATATTACCCACTCGATTCTGTTTCCCTTCTCTGGTCTCTAAACTAATGGAGAATGTTATTCGCAGCTCGGCCCTCATTCGCACTCAGACCCACATGGATTTTCGCTCTATATCTCAGGAAGTCAATCTCTTTCGCAACTTCGACCTCCCGCTTGCAAGCCCGTCATGCTCCAGGGACTTTTCCAAATCTAAAGCCTCTCAATTCCGAGATCTCAAACTGTATGAGAAATGGGTTAGTGGAAGAAGCCCAGAAACTGTTCGACGAAATGCCTCAACGAAATGTTGTAACTTGGAACGCTATGATTCGAGGGTACTTCTTGAATGGGCGGTTTAGTGATGGGATTAGCTTGTTTCGTCGAATGCCTGAACGTGATGTTTTTTCTTACAATACGGTGATTGCTGGGTTGATGCAATGTGGGGATGTTGATGGTGCTAGGGATGTTTTTTATGTAATGCCGTTTAGAGATGTTGTGAGTTGGAATTCGATGATTGCGGGATATATTCGGAATGGGTTACTTGAGGAAGCGATTCGACTGTTTGATGAAATGCCTTTGAAAGATGTAATTTCTTGGAACTTGATAATTGGGGGGCTTGTAAATTGCGGCAAACTTGATTCGGCTGAAGAGTTTTTTGGGAATATGAGCAGGCGGGATCTTGTGTCGTGGACCATCATGATCTCAGGGCTTGCCCGTGCTGGACGGGTCGATGAAGCTAGGGACCTTTTTGAGAACATGCCCATGAAAGATGGTCGAGCTTGGAATGCAATGATGGCCGGGTATATAGAGAATGGGCAGATTGAAATGGCGGAGGAGTTATTTGAGAAAATGCCTGAACGAAACTTTGATTCTTGGAATGGTTTAGTGAATGGTTTGGTTGGAAGCCAAAGGGTTGATGATGCTAGGAGGCTTTTTATGGAAATGCCAGAGAAATGCCAAAAAACATGGAACAATATTGTGCTTGCATACATAAGAAATGGACTTGTAAAAGAGACTCACGGATTTCTTGAGAAAACCCCATATGGTAATATAGTTTCGTGGACTAATTTGATCGTGGGATATTTTGGGATTGGTGAGGTTGGAATGGCAGTGAAAATTTTTGAATCGATGCTGGATAAGGATGCAACTGTGTGGAATGCTACAATATTTGGATTAGGAGAAAACGATGGAGGCGAGGAAGGTTTGAAGCTTTTTACTAGAATGATAAGGTTAGGTCCACATCTTGATAAAGCTACATTTACAAGTGTTCTAACGATCTGTTCCAACCTGGAAACTTTGCAGCTTGGTAGACAAACACATGCACTTGTTCTAAAAGCAGGATTCAATGACTTTGTTGCAGTCTCGAATGCTATGGTTACTATGTATGCAAGGTGTGGTAACATGGATTGTGCTTTGATGGAGTTCTCTTCCATGTCGAACAGGGATGTAATTTCTTGGAATTCTATTATCTGTGGGTTTGCTCACCATGGAAATGGCAAAGAAGCTCTGGAGATGTTTGAAGAAATGAGATCAGCTAACATAGAACCGAATCTTATAACCTTTATTGGAGTTCTGTCTGCTTGTAGTCACAAGGGTCTGGTGGACCAAGGTAGGTACTATTTCAATCTTATGAAAAATGAATGTTCTCTTCAGCCATTGAGCGAGCATTATACATGCTTAGTTGACTTGTTTGGAAGATTTGGGCTTATCGATGAGGCATTGAATTTTCTAGTTGAAATGAAAGCAGAGGAAATTGAAGTTCCTCCTAGTGTCTGGGGAGCTTTGCTTGGAGCTTGCAGAATCCATAAGAATTACGACGTAGGGTTGATTGCAGGTGAAAAGGTACTGGAGAAAGAGCCTCATAACTCTGGAGTGTATTTGATTTTAGCAGAAATGTATTTGAGAAGTGGGAAAAGAGAAGACGCTGAAAGGATTTTGGCAAGAATGAAGAATAATGGAGTTAAGAAACAACCAGGGTGTAGTTGGATTGAGATAAACACTAGTGGGCATGTCTTTCTTTCTGGAGACCGTTCAAATCTGCATTTTGACAGAATCTGTTGTGTTGTAAAGTTGTTGAATCTGGAGATGGAAAATGAAATTCTAAAATGACAAACTAAGTTGCAAACAACATAGTGATGAAAAAAGCATGTCTAGATCGGTTTCGCAGCTATATCAGTGGAGAATTTCGCTGGCTGTTACTAGAGCTTCATTCATCTCAAGTTTTCAAGTTCAAAACATCTCAGGCTACATGGGCATAAAGTAATTCATGTTAGCGAGGAAGCTGATTCCAAGCTATGATATGAACGAGGAACCTCTTGCCTTGTTGAGCACTTGGATAAAGCACCACAATGATACTTCTAGCCAGTGCAAGCCTTGACTCAAGTCTTATATTTGACCTATTGGAAGGTAATTACATGCTTGATAGCAGCACCTCAAGGACTCTTGTTTCTACGGAGTCTTCTTAGACATGAAACTGCCGCCCCTGTTGGCCATACCACTCTTTCCAACGGATCGACATTTACTATCAGCAGTTTCCTTGGATTTTCTTGAGGAAATGGGATTTTCATTGCCACTGTGGCTAGCGACGATCTTGCACTGTGAGTGTCTGGACTGAACTGAATTGTGATTCTTCAGGACTGACGGTTTTTCTGTTGTTTTTCTGTTTTTCTTCCCAATCATTAGATCATTTTCTGAAAAAGAAATTGAAAGCTTCAATTAATAAAATGATATTCACGAGAGGCATATATATTAAACTAAAGATGCTCGAGAGTCCACAACATATAATGTGAAATTGAAATTTTGGATTTGGGTTATTACTACTATTTCAAATGTCTTTCCATGTTCACAAAATAACAAGGATGTTGTACTACTGTCTAATTAATTCCAATGTCTTTCCATGTTTACAAAATAACAAGGTTGCTGTACTACTCTCTCTCTCTTTTGGACAGGAAACTGGAAATCTCTTCATGGAACGAATAAAATTTAAGTTAGAAAAAGAAAAAGAAAAGAAGGTAAAAGGCCTCAACCAATGGAGTTTAATCTGGACACTTTAGGCCCCATTTGATAACTATTTAAAGTCCGTTTGATAACCATTTTGTTTTTAGTTTTTGGTTTTTTGAAAATTAAGCTTATTTTCACCTAATTTCTCTACCATAGAGATCATCCCCCTTAAGGAAACATTTAAATTCTAAAAACAAAATCAAAATTTTGAAAACTATTTTTTTTTAGTTTTCAAAAGTTAGCTTGGTTTTTGAAAACATAGGCACAAAGTAGATAAGAAAACATATAAACTCATTAATAGAAGTAGTATTTTTAGGCTTAAATTTCAAAAACTAAAAACCAAAAACAAAATGGTTATCAAACGAGGCTTTAGTTTTTTGTTTTTGGTTTTTGAAAATTAAGCCTATAAATGCTACTTCTTTCCATGAATTTCCATGTTTTCTTATCTACTTTTGATATATGTTTTCAAAAATCAAGCCAAGTTTTGAAAACTAAAAAAAAATAGTTCTCAAAAACTTATTTTTGATTTTGGAATTTGGCTAGAAACTCAAATGTTTATTTAGAAGATGAAAACCATGGTAGAGAAGATGACACCCATTGAGAGAAATTGTGAGAAAATAAGCTCAACTTTTAAAAACAAAAAACGAAAAACCAAATGGTTATCAAACGAGGCCTTAACAATTTAGTAAAAAGAGTTTTATCATGGTAAATGTCCAGACTCTGTGCCAAAACATATTAATGAAAAGCTTAAAGAACGATTAATTAGAACTTAAATTCACAAATTCTACTTCATAGCAGGTAGGAAATACCAGGGCTGGATACAACGGCACGTGGCATTGGGATTGAACTAGCTCTGGTATTTACTTTGTTATCTTCATCAACCTTTTTACACCTACTTTCTGCTTTTGCAAATCAAATAAAGCAGCTGTGTTAGCTGTAAGGTATCTTAGGCACCAACGAGTAGGATGAGATTTCCTTAGAACAGGATGAAAATATATTGTTTTTTTATAATGATGAAAATATAATGTTAGTATCATACCTTGTGATTCAGAAGTAGATGGCTTGATTACATTGGGACTGTAAACTTTCGGAATTTTAACCGTGGGTGTTGGAGAAACACAATGCTCCTTTCCTGTGAATACCAATATTATTGCAATAAAACCGTCAGGTCATTATTCAGAGAGTCAAAGCGACATTTATTATGATTGGTGTTCTGATATGAAACATGGGTATCTGAGAAAACTAAAGGGTTTATTAAAACTAACCCCATTCGGCTCATCATAATGATTGTAATTAGAAAAAATAAGTTCAAAGGGAAACTTGGAATGTAGTTGTAACAGACGCCTGTTTTAAAAAAAAAAAAAAAAAAAAAAAAAAAAAAAAGGGGTTGAACGAAAATCGGGGAGGGCTTCGCCCTCCCTCCCCTTTTCTCTCGCGTGCGTGCGTACAGGCGGAACGGCCGCCGGCCGTTTCGGCCGGCGGCCACTCTCTCTCTCTTCTCTCCCTCCCTTCTTCTCCTCTCGTTTTCCCCCTCTCTCAGTCTCTCTCAGTCCCTCTCCTCACCGGCGTCTCTCTCTCTCTCTCTCTCCCTCTCTCCCTCTTTCCGTCTCCTCTCTCTCTCCTTCCGTCTCCCTCTCTCTCTCTCCCTCCGTTTTTCCCCCTCTCTCTCACGGTTTTCTCTCTCAGGTCGCCGCCGCCGCAGTGACTCCTCGCCCGCACGCCACGAAATCGGTGCATGTAATGCAGACAAGCCGCCGTAAACCTAGATCTGTGAGACCCGTCGACTGGTTTGGTTGGTTCAGGTCGTTTTAGGCCGGTTTTCGACGAACGGAGTCCGGTTCTAGATAGATCGGGCCGTGAGGATTCAGATCTCATCACCCACGCGCCACCATCGCCACCCACGCGCCGCCGCGCGCGCCGCCGGTGACATCGCCGCCGCCCGCCGCCACGCGCGCCGCCGTCGCCGATTCCCACGCGCGCCGCTGCAGAGAGCGCGGACCGTCCCCTTCCGTCCGGCCGCCTCGGTTCGTTCCTTAGCCCGTTTTGGCACTCGTGGGTGAGTTTTTCGCTCCTCTTATTTAGGTTCGTTGCGTTAGGTTCTTCGTGTTTTAGTTATTAATTTGTGTGTGCTATTCGTTAGGGTTTATTTGAAAGTAGAAGAACGTCTGGAGCACGTCGCCTTACCCAAGCCTCCGTCGCGCTTGGACTTTCTGTAAGTAGTCGTTTGGACAAATCTACCCCTAAGTGTAGGGCTTAGGGGCACGTTGCATGTACTCACTGTTTGAAATGTACTCACCTGTTTGAAAGTTGTTTTGGGTCGTAGTAGCATGTTAGGATATGAGGAGTGTAATTGTGCCTAACTCACGCTCTTTTGATGTTCGTTGATGTTCGTTGCATATCTGTACTGAAACCCGAACCTGTTGGTTCAGGGGTTAATTGTCTGTTAGTCCTATGTGAATGGTAGTTTGTGCTGAGAAGTCGTAGTTTGTGCTGAGAACTCTGATTGTGCTGAGAACTCTGTTTGTGCCAGTTGCTATGACTGTTTGTCCCGTGCCTTAGTTGTCCCGTGCTTAGTCGGTAGTGACTCGGGAAGTGCCGTTGAGCCTTAGGATTGTAGTTAACACAACTAGCCCTAGTGCAGGCCCAAGTCCTAAGTATCTGTGTAACCCTTAGTAGACCAAGACTAGAGGTTGGCGAGATGTCGATGATGTGCGACTCGAAGTACGACCCACGAGTCGAGAGGGTTGGATAGAGTCCTTCGCCCCTAGTGCGAGCGGGAATGAGCCCGAGGTCGATTGTGCGCGGTAGTACCGCTTTGATACTTATGGGATGTGGTGGTCCGCCCTCATCCAGTTGTGCGACTCGGGGTGTGATCCTTAGAGTCAAAGGGGTTGGATAGAGTCCTTCGCCCAGGCCCGGGAATGAGTCTCGTGGCCACGTGGGCGCCAACCCAGGTCTAGGAGCTAAGGGTAGGACAGAACTGAGAAAAGTGAGCAAGAGTAGGGCCGGGATGCGTGTTGAGGTTGTTTGGCGGGCTAGGTGTCGTGTTAGCTAAGTCAGGGCCGTTCTTATGTTCTTTATTCTTGGGCGACGTGTGGAAGCACAACATCGAGTATTTTTATACTCACCCCTTCTTTATTTCTTTTTCGTTGCAGGTAAGGCAAACCGGTGAGATGACCACCGACGACGAGAGACCATGAGGCTATGGAAGACTTGTAGGATTTAGGGGTTGCGTTAGGAGTAGTTCTTTCGTTTTCTTTCCTTAGTTGCGTTTTAATTATTTGTTATGTTAATTTTAGATTGTATCGTTCTCTGTTTCTTTTAAATTTAAAGCATGTTGATTAAGTTTATTTCTCGAATCAAAGCATGTTCTGTTGTTATCTTTCGTACTCAAAGTATGTTTTGTTGTTTGAGTTTTCTGTTAACTCAGAGGACTTGAGCCCGACTATTATTGTTGTTCTGTGTAGTTTGGTGGAGGTTGGGTACCCTCGTGAGTCATTGAAGTGTTCTCGTTAGGTTCTTGCACTTGTAGAATTTTTGGTTTGTCGGAGTTGCGTCGTTATCTTTGCCGGATTTTTTGCGTGAACGCATACAACTTGGAAGTAATGCCTCGAGTTGTTGTGTTCGTATTTTTGGGTGTTACTGGTTGGTATCGAGCGTAGTTTTAGATCTTGTATCACGCCTACATCGTAGGTGTTTAGTCCTTCATAGCCTCTCGCAAGGAACTCGTCGGGTCGTCAACAGTTTGCTTTACTTAGTTGGTAAGAGGTTCGTTGTTAAAATTGAGGTGCTTTCCTTCGTCTTTGTACTTCAGATTTGTTGTTGATGTTGTACTCTGTTTCTCGTTTTAGATTATGGCCCGTGGTAGAGGTCGTGCAAGAGCAGCTGTTGGTGGTCGAGGTCGGGGTGGTCGTAGGGGTCGAGGTCGAAGGGCCCGAGACCAGAACCGACCGTCGATGCACCGAGGTTGAGCACTCAGAGCATCGGGAGGGCTCAACCGGGATGTCCCGGTGGTCGAAGAATCACCGGCGTAACGTAGGAGCCCAAGAAAAGAAAGGGCAAATGTCCAAGTACCAAACGCAGGGCCGTCGCCGATTCTTTGAACTTCGTGGCGGCGCATTCAAAGAATCGATCCAGCGAGCATAAGCAAGTCAAGCTAATCGAGCGGCTATGTTCACTCAGCCATGGAGGCCCCTGGCATCCCGGTCGAGCCGCGCACATGCGAGAATCCGGGGTTGCACAAACTTTACGCTCGTGGCAAGCGAGGGAGAGCGCCGGTACCGAAGGATTTCAAGTATGACCCGCCTTTCTTTGATGGGCCGGTAGACCATGTAGCTGCCGAAGCATGGTTTGCAGCAGTGGATGACATCCTAAGTCGAATGGGTTGCCCCGAGCACCAGAAAGTTCAGTGCGCAGTCTATGCGTTAAGAGGAAGCGCTCTCCTCTGGTGGCGAGCTGCTGTACGGTCCATAGACGTCAGTGCAGGACCGATAACTTGGGCGCAGTTCCAAGAAGTGTTCTACGAGAAGTATTACCCGGCTGTGCTTAGAATTGACAAGAAAGCCGAGTTTGTACAGCTAAAGCAAGGGCCGAACGAGCGGTTGAAGAGTACGAGCATGAGTTTACCTCATTATCTCGGTTCGCCCCTGATATGGTAGACACAGAGAAGAAGAAAGTTGAGTGTTTCCTCACAGGTTTGCGAGGAGGCGTACGTGGGTCGACAGTTGCTCACGATCCCAAGACGTCGCCGCTGCGGCCGATCCGAGTGGCATCCACGATTGATCTGATCACGAGAGGCGCATGGGTTCGTTTCGATCGAGCTCGGGCGGTCCGAAGTTCGTGGCGGTCGAGTTCGGAACCGGCCCGAAGAGGAAGTTTGAGCAGGCCTTTGCTAGGCCAAACAGACACGGAACTCGGGGACATCGGCCTCTCAGCGAGCACCAAGCAGGGGTTCTGTCTCGGTGTGGAGTTCAAAGCTAACGGAACTGTCATGCAACTAACAAGATCTGCGCAATAAGCTGCGGAAAGTTGGGACACTTGTCGATGTGTGTGCAGCAGCGGAGTCGAGATCGTGAGTCTGTTATAAGCGTGGAAAGCACGGGCACTGCCAAAGCTCGCATAAATGAAGAAAGACGAGTCCGAAACCGCCCGAGAGGTGGAGTTTATGCGAGTGCAAATAGGAACGCAGGAGGTTCCGGTGCCGTGGTGGCAGTACACTACCCGTTCTTGGCCACTTGGCCTTGTTCTGCATTTGATTCGGTTCCTCGCACTCTTTTATTTCTCGCTATATTTGTGAGGCAAGCTCGGTTAAGTAGAACCTTTAGATGTTGACTGGCGTAGCTTACCGGTGGGTAGAGAGTTAGTAGCTCGGGAAAGAGTTAAGTGCAGTCGGAGAGGTAACAGTCGCGCGTGCTAGATGTGGCGTTGGTTGTCACGGATATGAGCGACTTCGATGTAATTCGGGCATGGATTGGTTGTCTGCGAACCATGCCAACATCGATCGTCATGCTTGGGAGGTGGTGTTTCGACCTCCGGCAGAATCCAGTTTCAAGTTCAAAGGAATTGAGACTGGAGAGTTTCCGAAGATGATTTAAGCTCTTAAGGCAAAGAAGTTGTTAAGTGAAGGAGCTTGGGCTCTCTTGGCAAGTGTTCTTGATACAAAGAACAAAGGGCCGAGTTGAGCTCGGTTTTACGTTGTCAGAGAGTTTGCGGATGTGTTCCACTGAAGAGTTGCTCAGCCCACCCCCGGTCGCGAGGTAGACTTGATGTGAGCTTGAGCACAGAACGACTCCGTTGTCTAAAGCTCCCTACCGAATGGCGCCAGGAGAATTGAAAGAGCTTAAGACTCAGTTGCAGGAACTTCTAGACAAGGGGTTCATCCGTCCAAGTGTTTCACCTTGGGGTGCGCCCGTGCTGTTTGTAAAGAAGAAAGATGGATCAATGCGGTTATGCATTGACTATCGAGAGCTGAACAAGGTGACCGTGAAAAACAAATACCCTTTACCTAGGATCGATGACTTGTTTGATCAACTGCAAGGAGCGGCAGTGTTTTCAAAAATCGACCTACGGTCAGGGTACCATCAGTTGAGAATCAAGGATGAGGACATTCCGAAAGCGCGCCGAGTCAGTACGGACACTATGAGTTCACGGTGATGTCCTTTGGCCCGATTTAATGCCCCAAGCGAGCGTTTATGGAGCTAATGAGCAGGGTATTCAAGGAGTTCTTAGACACATTTGTGATCGTCTTCATCGGCGATATTTTGGTGTACTCAGTCGAGGCGGAGCATGAAGTGCATTTGAGGAAGTGTTGGTGATCTTGAGGACCAACCAATTGTATGCAAAGTTCTCCAAGTGTGAGTTACAGTTGTAAATGAGTTGCCTTCCTAGGACACGTGGTGTCTAAAGAAGGTGTGATGATGGATCCGCTAAGATTGAGGCAAATGGCAGATTGGCCTCGTCTAAAAGCTGCATTTTCGAAGTGCGAAGCTTCTTGGTCCGGCGGTTATTACTGGGGAGATTTGTTAAGGATTTCTCCAAGATAGCCACACCCTTGACTCGATTAACTCGTAAAGGAAATCGATTCGTGTGGTGTGAAGCTTTGTGAAGCGAGTTTCGGACCTCAAGCATAGGTTAGTCTCTCACTTTGTGCTTGCGATGACTGATGGCTCTCGTAGTTTTCGTGGTCTGATGATGCTTCCAAGAAGGGTTTGGGTTGTGTGTTGATGCAGAATGGAAAGGTGATAGCCTATGCCTCTCGTCAATTGAAAGATTACGAGCGGAATTACCCAACCCATGATTTAGAGTTGGTGCCGTGGTCTTCGCTCACGAAGATATGGCGTCACTACTTATATGGGGAAAAGATTCAAATGTACACGGACCACAAAAGCCTCAAGTATCTCTTTACTCAAAAGGAGTTGAACATGAGGCAGTATGAGATGGTTGAGTTAGTAAAAGACTATGAGGTTGAGATACTATACCATCCGGCAAGGCAAACGTTGTTGCCGATGCCCCCAGCGTAAAGGTGGCTCACACCTCTGGCCCGTCACGAGACAAGTTCCCATGCGTTCGAGAGATGGAACGTGCGGGGATAGCGATTGTGTTGAGTCAGTCACGGCTCACTGGATCAATTTGTCGTGACGACCGACATTGAGGCAATGAGTTATTGAGGCGCAACAGAGGAGACTCTAGTCTCGAGGGATTGGCGCCGGGCAAAAAGTGGCGAGGAAAGTGAATTCTCTGTAACGGCAGACACGGTGGACTCCGCTTTCGTGGGGCGCTGTGTGTTCTCGCCGAGAGTGGTCTCGAGGAGGAGATTTTGGTTGATGCGCATAACTCTCTTTTTCGGTGCATCCCGGAAGCACTAAGATGTATCAGACTTGAAATCATTCTCTATGGTGGCGCGGAATGAAAAGAGATGTGGCGAGTTTGTCGCCAGATGCTTGGTGTGTCGCAAGTTAAAGCAAAGAGACAAACAATTTGGATTGTTGCAAGCCATTGGAAGTACCCCAATGGAAGTGGGAAGAGATCTCCATGGACTTTATTTGGGATTGCCGAACAAAGTGAAAGGATTCACAGTGATCTGGGTAATTGTGGATAGACTAACCAAGTCCGCTCACTTTCTGCCTGGTAAGCCTACCTATACAGTTGAGAAGTGGGCACATCTGTTCATGGAAGAGATAGTAAGGTTATTTTGAGTCCCAGTGAAGATTGTGTCCAGCGAGAGACCCGCGGTTCACCTCGAACTTCCAGGTGAGTTTTTGAGAGCCCACAGGGGCTCTGAGTAACTTTAGCATGACATTTCACCCGCAGACCGATGGCGGACGGAAAGGGTGAACCAGATTCTGGAGGATATGCTTCGGGCGCGTGTGCGTTAGACTTCACGCAGTAGTTGGGACTCACACCTTCACCTGATGGAGTTCGCGTACAACAATAGTTATCAGACGACTATTGGTATGGCCCCTTTTGAAGCCCTTTATGGGAGAAGGTGCAGGACCCCGGTGTGTTGGGGCGAGGTTGGTGAAGCGGAAGTTGTTGGGACCCGAGTGGTCCAAGTGACAAATGAGGCCATACAGAAGATTAGGGCAAGGATGTTACTTGGCTCGGTGTAAGCGAGAAGAGTTATCGCCGATGTCGACGTCGAGAGTTGGAGTTTGCCATTGGGGACCTTGTGTTCTTGAAAGTTGCACCCATGAGGGGTGTTCGAGGTTGGTAAGAAAGGAAAGCTAAGTCCGAGGTTTGTTGGTCCTTTCGAGATTCAGGAACGATTGGACCGATGGCTTATCGGTTGGCTCTACCGTAGTCCCTCGCGTCGATTCATGGCGTGTTCCATGTGTCGATGTCTGCGGCGTATGTGCGGATGCCTCGCACGTCATCGACTTTGAGCCGTTGAAGTTAGACAAGGACACGAGTTATGAGGAAAAGCTCCGTACAAATCCTTGCCCGTGATAGCAAAGTCTTGAGAGCAGGAAATCCGTTTCGTGAAGGTCCTTTGGCGAAACCACCATCTCAAGGAAGCCACCGGGAACGCGAGGAAGAGATGCGAGCAAGCTATCCGGACTGTTCGAGAGCTAGCTACTTTCGAGGACGAAAGTTCTAAGGTGGGTAGAAGTATGTGACAGGCACTTTGTTTTAGTAAAAAAAAAAAATAATAAATAAAAAAAAAAAAAAAGGGTTGAGCGAAAATCGGGAGGGCTTCGCCCTCCTCCTTTTCTCTCGTAAGGCGTCTTGTCTGACAGACAAAGTGAATCGGCCGCCATTGCGTGGTTTACTGGCGCGCCACTCTCTCTCTCTCTCTCTCTCCTCCCTTCTTCTCCTCTCGTTTTCCCCCTCTCTCGGTCTCTCTCGGTCCCTCTCTCACCGGCGTCTCTCTCTCTCTCTCTCTCTCTCTCTCCTCTTTCCGTCTCTCTCTCTCTCTCCTTCTCTCTCTCTCTCTCTCTCTCTCCTCGTTTTCCCCCTCTCTCTCACGGTTTTTTCTCTCGTGTCGCCGCCGCCGCAGTGATGACTCCTCGCCTGTGACGCCGCCGGAAATCGGTGCATGAACGCAGACAAGCCGCCGCGAACCTAGATCGTGAGACCCGCCGATTGGTTTGGTTGGTTCAGTCGTTTTTAGCGGTTTTTCGATTTAACGGAGTCCGGTTCTAGATAGATCGGCCGTGAGGATTCGGATCTCATCACCCACGCGCCACCATTGTCACCCACGCCGCCGCCGCCGCTGTCACGGCGACACGCGCGCCGTCCCGCGCCACGCCGCGCGCCGTCGTCGCCGATTCCACGCGCCGCCGCTGCAGAGCCACGATCGCCCCTTCCGTCCCGGCCGCCTCGGTTCGTTCGTTTTAGCCCGTTTTGGCACTCCGTGGGTGAGTTTTTTTTCCTCTTATTTAGGTTCGTTGCGTTAGGTTCTTCGTGTTTTAGTTATTAATTTGTGTGTGCTATTCGTTAGGGTTTATTTGAAAGTAGAAGAACGCCCGGAGCACGTCGCCTTACCCAAGCCTCCGTCGCGCTTGGACTTTTCGTAAGTAGTCGTTTGGACAAATCTACCCCCAAGTGTAGGGCTTAGGGGCACGTTGCATGTACTCCTTTGTTTGAAATGTACTCACTGTTTGAAAGTTGTTTTTGGGTCGTAGTAGCATGTTAGGATATGAGAGTGTAATTGTGCCTAACTCACGCTCTTTTGATGTTCGTTGATGTTAGATTTGCATATCTCAGATTGAACCCGAACTCGTTGGTTCGTGGGTTAATTGTCTGTTAGTCCTATGTGAATGGTAGTTTGTCTTTGAGAAGTCGTAGTTTGGCTTGAGAACTCGATTGTCTTTGAGAACTCTGTTTGTGCGATTCTTTATATTCGTTTGTCCCGTGCCTTAGTTGTCCCGTGCTTAGTCGGTAGTGACTCGGGAAGTGCCGTTGAGCCTTAGGATTGTAGTTAACACAACTAGCCCTAGTGCAGGCCCAAGTCCTAAGTATCTGTGTAACCCTTAGTAGACCAAGACTAGAGGTTGGCGAGATGTCGATGATGTGCGACTCGTGAGTACGACCCCCGAGTCGAGGGGTTGGATAGAGTCCTTCGCCCTAGTGTGCGAGCCGGGAATGAGCCCGAGAAGTCGATTGTGCGTGAGTACCGCTTTGATACTTATGGGATGTGGTGGTCCGCCTCATCCGGTTGTGCGACTCGGGGTGTGATCCTTAGAGTCAAAGGGTTGGATAGAGTCCTTCGCCTGTGCCCGGAATGAGTCTCGTGACACACGTCGCCAAACCAGTCTAGGAGCTAAGGGTAGGATGAATCGAGAAAAGTGAGCAAGAGTAGGGCCGGGATGCGTGTTGAGGTTGTTTGGCGGGCTAGGTGTCGTGTTAGCTAAGTCTAGGGCCGTTCTTATGTTCTTTATTCTTGGACCCGAAGTGGGTCAACTGCATCGAGTATTTTTATACTCACCCCTTCTTTATTTCTTTTTTCGTTGCGAGGTAAGGCAAACCGGTGAGATGACCACCGACGACAGCGAGAGACCCGCGAGGCTATGGAAGACTTGTAGGATTTAGGGGTTGCGTTAGGAGTAGTTCTTTCGTTTTCTTTCCTTCCGCTATGCGTTTTAATTATTTGTTATGTTAATTTTAGATTGTATCGTTCTGCTTTCTTTTAAATTTAAAGCATGTTCGATTAAGTTTATTTTCGAATCAAAGCATGTTCTCGTTGTTATCTTTCGTACTCAAAGTATGTTTTGTTGTTTGAGTTTTCTCGTTAACTCCGAGGACTTGAGCCCACCTATTGTTGTTCGTAGTTTGGTGGAGGTTGGGTACCCTCGTGAGTCATTGAAGTGTTCTCGTTAGGTTCTTGCACTTGTAGAATTTTTCGGTTTGTCCAGGTTGCGTCGTTATGCTGCCGGATTTTCGGCGCGAACGGTACAACTTGAAAGTAATGCCTCGAGTTGTTGTGTTCGTATTTTCGGGGTGTTACAGTAGTACTTCCTAAATTTCCTGTTTTCAGATAGCAACTCAAGGTTGTCTGCACATATGCAAGTAAATTTCCTTGTTTTCAAATAGCAACGCGAGGCTGCACTTATGCTAGAAGGAAGAAAACGACGCATGACAATACAAATTCATAAAGGTGGGAAACAAAGAGTGAGCTTGTTATAGCACCTTAGGAGTTAGGAGGATCGAAAACTTCTCAAAACGGGGTAAGTAAGGCCTGTTTGATTTTTTAATTTCCTTGTTTACAGATAGCAACTTGAGGTTGTCTGCACGTATGCCAGAAGGAAGAAGGCGATGCATGACAATACAAATTCATAAAGGTGGGAAACAAAGAGTGAACTTGTTATAGCACCTTAGAAGTTAGGAGGATCGAAGACTTCTCAAAGTGGGGTAAGTAATGCCCTATTTGATAACCATTTGATTTTTGTTTTAGAAAATTAAGCTTATAAACACTATTCTCACTATGAGTATTTTGTATTGTTATCTACTTTTGACCAATGTTTTCAAAATCCAAGCTAATTTTTTAAAAATACAAAAAATAGTTTTTTAATACTTGTTTTTTTTTTCTTTTCTAAGAATTCGAATGTTTCCTTAAAATGATGAAAACTGTTGTAAAGAAATGGTGAGAAAACAAGGACAATTTTCAAAACTAAAAAACTATAAACCAAATGAACGTGGCTTAAGATATTGGTGAAGTTGGAGGGATTTTATCTCATCTTTGGAAGACTTCCAGATATCTCGTGTCTGGCAATTTTGTACTACCCTCCCACACCAAGTTGGTGTTCCATTTGGAAAGTTCTTTTGAAGATGACAAACATTGATTCCTTGAACCTTCATTTTCTGTCAGCTTTGGAGGAAATTTACTCGACACTTTAGCTCTGCAGTTTGCTGTCCCTAGATCAGAGCAGGATGCCCTTCTAGTCTGTCTTTGCGGTTCTAAAAAGGAAAGCTAATACGCTCTGGTTAAATGTTTTTAGGGGTTCTCCAACCCTTTTGGAGTATTTGGATAGATGGAAATTGGAGGACCTTTTAAGTATGTTCTGTAAAGAACTTTGGGAGTTTTGGGAAACTAAAGTTTTTGTTGCTTTTCTTTGAAGTTATAGTCTAAGGAGTTTTGTAATTATTTTACCTTCCTCCATTGTCTCCAATTGGAGTTTTCCTTCTTAACTCATTGAAATTAGATCTTTTTCGTTTTATATTTTATCCCTTTCATCTGTATATATGTTTCTTATCCCCATGCAACAAACAATAATCTATATTGCTATTAGTTTTTTTTTAATAGCCGAGATTAAGGCACATTCTTTCATCCACGCAAAGGGAAAAAAATGTGCACAAGCTTAGCATTCAATTTTTCCAAAGGGATCAACAATGAAGAAATGGTTTTTCTTTCTTTCTGTTTTTTGGCAAAATTTGTCTAACAGAAGTGATCTAGATGTTCTTTCCTCTTTTCCTAATTAGGAAAGACTTCGAATATTCTGCTGAAGCCTGAACGTACGAAACAAAGGCTGGATCAACATTGAAAGTTCAAATTTATGATATATCTAAACTAACTATAAACTTCTGGTTTTTCATTCTCAGCCTCCAAATCACGAGAAGACTAGAAACAAGGTTGGTTGATCAGCTATCACTTTTCAACTGGCAGAAACCACATACAAAACAACAGCACAAGATGCCTCTCGTTCAAGCAGAACAGACATAAATTTACAACAATTCCCAGAAACTAGAGAATACCTGGAGAATTGGAGGAGTCTTGAAGAAAAAGTGATTCCAAATCTTTCAGAGACAACAGATAGCTTCTCTTCTGGTCAAATACAACAGGTTGATCATCGAGGTCTTTCTCCTCCCTCACCTTCACCCTCGGATAGACTAAAAAAGGCCCACAAAAACAGAAGAAACAAAACAAAAATCAATACAAACAAAACAACAAGAACAAGAACAAAAAATCAAAAACAAAACCAGATTAGATCAAACCCACTTGCAGATTGGTCCTTCATCTTCTCAGGAACAGAGATGCGGCATATGGGCGTTGGATTTCGAACCATCCAAAGGAATCAATAGAATAAGAAGAAGAAGAAACCCAGAAATCACGTGTTCAATGCGTGTCTTCAAAGAGAGAAAAGAATTGAGTAGTGAGCCAAGTTATGGGAGAAATGGCTTTTGGGGTTTTCAGAAATTGAAAATGAATCAAATCAGAAGTGATCGTTGGGTCAACGAACGCCAAAGGGCGCATTTGCCTGAAACCTTCGCAGTGGCGGACCCCATTGGCTTGGCCTTTGCTTTTTGCTGCTGCTGAGTTCAGAGGAGAAGTTATTGAATATCAATTGGAATTTTCAATGATGCCATTTCATCTCCTCCATTACTTTTTGTCTATTTTTTTGCAATTAGGGTTTAGATTCTTCTTTCTTGATTGGTGGGGTTCTGTTGGTTTTTGATCTTCGCGAGGAGTTTCCCACAAATGATACAGTTCTTTTCCCTATTTGTTTGGAGTGTCTGAATCTGCAAATTATCTTTAATAGTGAAGTATTTGAGATGGTGAAAAGTGATTGGGACACTTGTTTTCTTTTTTTTTTTTTTAAGTCATAAACACTTGTTTTTAATATTGTAAATTTTAGTCAACAAATGGAGGCTATTTTTGTTTCCACCTAAAAAAAATAGAAGTCAATTAAGGGAAATAAAGTAATTCAAAATAAAATAATTATGGAATGAATGATGACTTTTAAAGTTTTTCTTTATTTAACACAATATTAATGTTGGGATGGAAACATATGGGAAATGGGTAAAATTTATACTACATAATAACTGACCATATCTTTTTATGATCGATTCAAACTTCTGATTTTTTATTGATGATAAATATCAATTATTTTTGCTTATTTAGGCTAGTGGATAAAATATTTATTATCATAAATTAGTAAGTATTTTCACCAAGGTGTGCTTATTAGTTATTGTGAGTTTTTTTTTTTTCTTTTGATGCTAACTACTTATTTTGCAAATAATGTCGGTGAGACAACTTGTAACAATAATATTTGCATAAAGGGCCAAGAGTCCTTCGTATATCAATGCATTTATTTCTCTTTTTCGTTATAAACATAGTACGATTTATTTGACAACTTAGCAATATTGCTAGATGTTGATTTCCATATATTTAGATCTACTCCATAATACGTTTGAATGTTTGATAATCTACTTCAATCTAACCATCATACTTGCTTCCTCACCGTTTAATTTGGTATATTTTTCATATTTCTCAAAACACTTTTTACCAGATTAAAAAAATAGGAACAAGTCTTTAAAACCTTTTTTTTCTTTTAGTTTTGAAGATTTATTTTATATTTTGAAAAAAGGGCTATAGCTCTAATGTTCTTTGATTTTCAAAATTATACTAATATATTAATGATTTTATTAGTTACGTAATGTACTTTTAAAATTTACCATTTATGCAATTACCCACTAGTGAAGGATAGGACAATTCACTCTCTATTTTAAATATATATATTAAAAAGGACAAGATTTTGAGGTTTTATTAGTTCCCTTCAAAATTGAAATATTATATATATAAAAAAACTTGGAAAGTAAAAATTCAAATGCATCAAAACATTATAAATCTATTCTCAAATTTTCATGTTTGAATCTAAAAAAAGAGTCCGATGTTAAAATTATTAAATAAAAAAGTTAAATGTTAAAATCTACCCTAGTGAATTGAAATACAATTTACTAAAATGATTATATCAAGAAATTTCATTGCCTACAAATTTTCAATTATCTTTTAGGCACATTGCCTACAATTTTAGATTATATTAATTTGCAAAACAATGTAATTTAGATATAAATATCGATTTATTTATTTATTATTATTATTATGGTGTCTCTAGATAAAATGTCAATAATGTCTTTATAAAAAAATAAAAATAAATTGAACATAGTTAAACCGTAATTGACACGTACTCCATAAAAAAAGTTTTTTTATTATTATTATTTTTTAATTTCAAATATTTTTTTCTAGTAAAGTATTGGAGTGAGATATGACTTAGTGAAATTCATACAATACAATACAAACAACAAATTTTTCACAATAATTTTTCGTATATCTGATTTCTCAATTACATATTTACGTATTTAGCCTCGTATTCCTGTCCGGGTTAGGAATAGCAGCCTATTCGAGATCGAGATACAATGGTTCCATCAACCAGACGCTTAAACCCTCCATTGACAGAATTTGCAGGGACCGATGAAGCTCGCGAGGTTTATAACTCCAAGCTTCGGCTATGGATTCTTCGATCATTCCTCATTCTGGGCTCTGGATTTCCCTGAGTAATGTGGCGCAGAGCCGGATTGCTGCGAGGGCTTGGCGTTCGGCGGTTTTCAGCGGAGACTCGCCGTCGTATCGAAGACGAGGGAGACTGGTTCTACGCCTCCGAATGGTGGGGGAACGATTACGACGGCGACGGCCGCGCTGTTTTCCGTTCAACATCTGAGAAAGGAAATGGCGTCGTCTCTGTTCTTGCGTACCCTTCTTCCAGGCCTGTTAGTCTCTCTCTCTATCTAAGAACGCTATTTGCTTAATCTGTGATTATTTTGTTTTCTAATCTTGTATTCACAATCTCGAGCATCGTTGTTCATTTTTGTTCTTGTTTTAGCGGTGTAGGCTTTCAAAATCTTTGAATGGTCCAAGTTTTGGCTTGATCGTTATTCGTAAGGTCTTTTTATTGTTTGCTGAGGATGATATTGGTCTTCAAAATAATGCAGAATGGGCTTCATTGGCCAGGAACTGGAAGGTGGCTTCAGCAGAGATATGCAGAGGTATGCCCTAGTTGCAAGAACGAGGGACGGTTCAGGATTCTTGGTTATCAATGGCGGGTGCTTCGCTTCAATGACAATACTCGCCAAAGCACTGTTAAAGTCATGGCTGCTTACCGGGAATCAGAACCTGAGTCAATTTTCCTCATGCAGCAGGCGCATTGTTTGGCTGTTCCTTGTAAATTCTTAATCTCTTTTTTTCCATTTCCTAAACTTGATCAAATAATACTCTTAACCATTGCTTCATGTTCTCTTTACTCACTGTCCCTTTCTTTAGATATTATATATGATGAAATCTTACCTGCTGACAAATTGAGTTTCTGTTTCGAGGAGTTTGCACCATAACATGACTAATGTAACCATCTGTTCAAAATTTCAGATCTGAAGAGTATGGTATCAGTTGGGTTGACCACTATTGCATCTTGTGGGTATGATCTTTTGAATGCAATGCAAGGAAAGCAAAATTTACGTATTTTATGCATTGGTCATGGTGGTGGGAGCTTACCTCTATTTTTAGCAAGTAAAATTCAAGGTGAGAGTTCCCTTTCTTCTGCATTAACGAATTGTGAAGCATTATTTTTTTCAGTCAATGATCATTAAGATAATAATTTAGCCGAATGAAATGTAGAACTGTTACAAATAATAGTGTCACATTGCCATTTAAGAGTAGCAAGGGCTGATTATCGAGTAAATTATCTCACATCTAAAAAATTAAGCATGTATTAAGTGCATTCTGCATATCTCAGAAAATAGAGTAGCTTCAAATTCTTCGATAACGAAATGTCATTTCACTCCATAGTCCATATGCTTCTTCTTTTTGTTATGATTATCATTCTTTTCCATTATTATAAGTATAACATGTTGTTCCAAGTATTAACTACCTTTAGTTGTTCTATTCATAGAATTGGGATCTTTAAAACTAAAGGATAAATCACGAAGCTAGCTAATATCCTCATGTTTTTTCAGGTGCCAATGTTGACATAGTTGAAATCGATCCTCTTGTTATCTCAGCCTCAATCCAAGCCATGGGATTCCCAGCTTTCTCAGTTATGACTGCAGTAGGAGAGCGTGCATCTGCCAATCCTGGATTCATCGACGACGTCATGTGGAAAGGCATCCATGAAAGACTTTTCCTCTACGAATTAGATGCAGAGGATTTCATCTGCAACACAACCAATCTATACGACATGATCTTCATTGATGCTTACGACGGAGACGACATATTCCCTCGCAAACTCTGGGATCCAAATTCCAGATTTCTTGAAGCTCTCAGCAAGCGGCTTCATCCTAAACATGGCACTGTGGTGGTGAATCTTCACTCAGATTCGGATCTCTTGAATCCTGATGGTTCTGTCCCATCTGTTCTCGAACATATATTGCCAATGGGAAAGTACGTATCTCAAATCGGCCGAGCGTACAAGGATGTTCTGGCGGGAGATTGCAGTTCTTCTGATGAAAGTTCTGGTTTGGGATTCACAGTGGCGGTTCCCTGGGTTTGCAACACATCTTTAGTTGTGTGCAAAGGTTTCCAAATGAACTGTGAGTATCTTGACCGGGATTTGTTAATGAACACATTGATATCCAAATCCCTTGAAGTAGAACGTCTTCTAAAGTTTCCATTTTCTTGCTTGGAGTATATAAAGAGAGGTTTTGTACTTATTGATTAATAGTTCAAATATACTTAGCTTTGTAGCCATTGAAAGTTTGAAATGCTTTAGCCTCACATCTCTTCTCTTCTACCCACTACTTAGTTTATGTTTTTGTCTTGGGGTCTTTAAATTACAAATGTGCCTCCAAACACCTTCTATATTGGACATAGAAATAAAAGTTTTTTTTTTTATTACATTAAGTATGTGCTTGGTATGTCTTTTTAATGTACTTATAGATCATGAATGACTGATGGTGTGTTTTTTTTAAAAAAATTGTGTTCGGTTAGAATTTTGAAAAATAATAAAAAGTGCTTTTACTAATAAGGGTGTCTTAAAAAATCTTCATAATCACAGGCGGTTTGAGAAACTCTAAAAACAGATTAAAAAAAACACTTGAGTGCTTTTTGGATTCCTGTGTTTTTAGATGAGAAAATTTTTGATAAATTTTCTTCCTATAGTGTTTATTGTGCTTGAGAAGTTTTGACGAACTAATCCTTTTCCTTTTTCTAGCACAACAAATGTAAGGGTAATTTGAAAAGGAGTATATGCCAATTCAAATCATCAAATTCAAGAAATGGATTATGTCTTTCTATTTTTTGCCTTTTTTGAGTACAAAACTGTGAAAGCATGGACCAACTTCGAAAAAAAAACTATGTGCATGTTAAATTTTGGTGGAACTCCTTTTGTAAAAAATGAAATTAAAATTTGTCCAAATTTTCATTTCATCGAGATGTTTTTTTAGTTCATCAATTGCAGAGCGAGAGATTGAACCATCAATCATTTGGCTCGGAGCCAAAACGAACATTATAAAAAAATTAGCAAGTTTATATTAGAAATTGACTCCAATTAAGGGTTCAAAAATTGAAGTTTTGAGTCGTTTGACCAATAGCTTGGGAAAAGTTTGTTCAATTTTGAAAAATTTGGAACGCACTTTCTTTCTGGGTGGGCCTCCGTGAAAGCAAAAAATCGAAGGCACTGTTGGCGCTCGATCCCCCGAAAGCCAAGTTCCTCTCTGCGTCTCTCATGGCGGTCAATGGCAAGAAGCGATTGTCGCTCACCAACAACGACGACGACGACGCCGGTGTCCTTTCCAGATTATCGCGTTCCGTGTCCGAGTCCGCGATCTATCGCCAATCCAAACGCGCCGCTTCAAATACCGCCTTCGTCACCAATAAACTGTTGCGGAGCACCGGTAAGGCCGCCTGGATCGCCGGCACCACATTCCTCATCCTCGTCGTGCCGCTCATCATCGAAATGGATCGCGAACAGCAGCTCAATGAACTCGAGTTGCAGCAGGCCACCTTGCTCGGTGCCCCCGCCGTGTCGGTTCAAAAGTGAATTGCTAAGTTCCATTGCCAAGCCGGTTATCTTCGATTCTCCATTCTCGAGGTTCCTTTCTTTTATGATAATGATTTTTTTAGAATTGCAGTTCTTTAAAAGTATTTTCCCATTCGCCTTCCCTGTCTTCTTGGTATGTACTGTTTGGTTGCTGAGAAAGTCCGAGAAAATGTTGCAAGTAATTGGAATAGAAGAGATATAGCACGCATTGTCGCCTTCAAATTTGAAGGACATTGATCTGAGATGATAATAATGAATATGAAGGGTTAAATTAGACCCCCTTTGCATTTCATAATTGGGGATTTGTTTGGTTTCATCTTTACCAGATGTCTTCACAGGTGCAGCTACCTTTTAAAAATCTATGGTATCTATTTACATCTCTAACTATAATCTCCCTCCCCAGCACCCTACTTGCATATTTGAAAACTTGATGACAATCTCTGCATATCCTTAGATTCTTTACAATTCGTAGAGCTTTTCCAGGTGGTGCCACTCCGGCCAGCACCCCATAAGCCAGCGCCAACTTCTCACTGTGGTACCAAAGTGCTTCCTTCTTTTCCTTTTCCCCTACTTCATGAAGCATCTCATCCCAAATTGGAACATACCCAAGCTTCTCTATCTCCCAAATCAACTCTTTTAGCTTTGCATATATTTCCTCGGTCCTTTCATGGTTTCTGTCCCCTGCTAAAAACACATGAACTTTCCCTCTCACTTCAATCCAACTCCTCCCACTTTTCTTCTTCACCTGTCTCTCTTTCATCAGCTTCCTCACCACTGCCACTTCCTCCCATCTTGCTGTAGATGATAGAGCATTAGCAACAATCACATAAGCGGAGTCGTCGTGCGGGTTAAGCTCGAGTAACCGTCTTGCCATGATCCATGCCATATCGCCTGCACCGTGGCTTGCGGAGCTTGATAACAACGCACGCCAAACCACAGCATCGGGCACAAAAGGCATTGTCATGGCTATCCTTTCAGCTTCCTCTAATTTCCCAGCTCTCCCCATTGCATCTATCAGACAAGTAAAATGCTCCAATGTAGGTTCCACTCCATACTCCACTCTCATCCTTCTCAGCCACCGTTCAATCTCACCAACTAAACGCGAATTGCAATATGATGTTAGAATGGCTAAGAAGGTGTATTCATCAGGAGACAGCCCAAGAGATTCCATTGAATTGAATAGCTCAAGTGTAGAATTCTTATCTCCCTGCTGTGCATAACTTGCCAACATTGCATTCCATCCCACAACATTCATACACCCCAAACTTTCATCAAACACCTGCCGTGCATCAATTATCAGCCCCGATTTCCCATACCCATCAATCAGAGCAGTTTGAACAATCACATCAGTATCCAATCCAGAAACCACGGAGTGGCCATGTAAAACCCTGCATTGCTCCAGCGCAGCAAGATCAGCCGCAGCACGAAGAGCACCTGAGACACTGTACATCGTCGACGCAACATCACAAGCTTTCATCTCCCCAAACACGGACAATGCATCAATGGACTGCGCATTCTGTGCCAGACCAACGACGAGGGCAGAATAGCAAACCTCATCTCTGTCAGAAATTTCATCGAACACCTTACGAGCATTGTCGAACAATTGACATTTGGAGTAGAAATTCACAAGCGCAGAGCCGGAGAAGGGTTCACTGCAGAGTGAGAGTTTATGGGCGAGGGAGTGAAGGGCAAGCCCAAAAGTGACACAAGGGAGAGAAGAACAGGTCTTGAAAAGAGAAGCTAATGTGCGTTGATTGGGAAAAGCTGGGTATTTGAGCATAGAAACAAAATGGCGAAGAGAAAGGAGCGTGTTGGAATGAGCAGAAATGAGAGCAGTCCAAGAGACGACATTGGGAAATGGGATTTGATCGAAAAGACGAACGGAATAGTGGAGCAAGTTTGATTTGGAGTAGAGAGTTATGAGATTGTTGTATACAGAACGATCGGTGGCGGGAGATTTGATGGCTTGGGCATGGATGATGCGAGGGTCCGACTTCGCCGCTGCCGCCGTCAAGGGTGGAGCTGGTGGTGGTGTTGGGGCCGGATCGAAGAAGTCATTCATGTTCGCTATTTAGCTTTGGGTCGGCATGTGGCTCGAACTCGGTTATGTATTAACAGGGGTATAAACGTCAAATGACGTAGGGTTAAGTCTTTTCTTAATGTTAACCTAAACGTGGATCTGAAGGGTGAAACAGAATGGAGAGAGGAGGATGCAGGACGGTGGTTTGGATCGGCGGCTGAAGCAAAGGTTTCCGGCCGGCGAACGGCGGAGAACTAAGGTTGAAGAAATAGCGTTCGAATTGCAAAAGTTTATCGCGGGAGAGAGACGATCGGAGAAAATAAGGCGGCGGCAAGGTGTCTGCTTTCAGAATCTCCGACTCAGGTTTTTTTATTTTATAGTTCTAAATCTTATATCTTCTGTTTTTACATATAAATTACTATAAGTTTAGTAGGGTCAATTTTTAAATTTGTAAGGGTATGTTTGATAGATAATCTGAAAAAGAAATTTGGAAACAAGAGATTCAATAAAAACAAACTTGTATTTCATGTTTCTTAAAAAAAAAAATTGTATTTCATGTTTTTGGATATGTATTTTGTAACACATTTAAAAACTTGATTTCATTTTACACCATTGCTTAAAGTGTATTCTACAATATATTTATAAATCAATCATAAAATTAGTGATAGTTGTAAAGTTAAATATTCGGTTGAGTATAAGAAATTATTAATTAATTTATGAACATGTTTTTTTTAATAAATTTTGTATAATTATTATTTAATAATATAATATTATATAATTTATAATATATTATATGATAGTTTAACAAAAATAAATTAAGTTTATAAGCTGAATTATTATATTTATTAAGATTTTAATTATTGGTTATTATAATTCTGCATTTTAAAATTTCAACTTCAGAATCTGGATACAATGAAAACATAAAAAATGTTGTTTTAAATATTTCTACTATTTGAATCACAAGAATCAAAAATAGATTTTGAAAACACATCTACCAAATGCATTTACGGACTTCAGTGAATCCAAAAAAAACCAAACAAACCCTAGTTTTTTTTTTTTTTTTTTTTTTTTGTTGAAAGTTTAAAAGCATAGGTAGGTTTTGTCTCGATCGAGAACACACGAAAACCGATCGATCGATCTCGGTTCGATCGATTTTTGGTCTTTTTTTTGCTCACCGCTAGTATCTACAAATGAGTCTAATCTTTATTTTTGTAAATCAAATAGAGCCAGAGCTTGAGGAATGTCATTTGTGAACAAGTCTTTTTTAGTTTAGAATATTACATCAAGAATATAAATAGACGAGAATTCAAACTTAAACCTACAAAGAAAAGTACACATGTAGTAATCAGGGAACTATACTCTAATATCAACACAGGATGAGCCATCTTTGCCATGAGGGTGGAGATAGGTTTATTTGGATGCCACGTGTGAAGAACAAGAAGAGAATAATTCAAATGATATTATATATATATTTTTTTAGGTTAGTGCATTGCTGTCATGCAATTATAGGTGGGAGCATTGATGAAGGAATGATGAAGTCTAAGTAGAGAAAAGGCCTAAAACAAAGCCTAACAAAAGGATCCCTATTTCCAATCTGTCGTCCCCATAGCACCACATGATATGTCCTTCCTTCCATTTCATTTCTACAATTTTAATTTTAATTTTAATTATTCTCACAACTTTTTTTTTTTTTATAGCCTCCTTATTTGACCATTATTTTACCCTAGCAACTCTTACATTCTATTCACCTCAATATCACTAACTCAACATTTTCCCTCAATTATTTTATTTATTTACTTTTCTTTTAAAACAATTGGGGTGATTCATCTCTTAAAAAAATACGTACCTTTTAAACAAAATGCTTCTTGTAAATTCTTATATCATCTTGTTATAAGATGCATAATTTAATGGATAATACATCTATTACTTTCCTCATTGAAGGTATTTTCCACATCTACATTTTGTTGTGTGAAAAAATAGATGTAGAATAAAAAAATGACAATAATGCAAACTATATAAATTCTAAGGGGTTGTTTGGGGCGCTGAGTGGGTTATAATAGTCTGTGGGTTATTATAGTCTGTGAAACATATAATATTATTTAAAATGCAGAGTAGTATAGTCATGTAGTTTATAATAGTCTGTTTTTGGGCAAGATATAGATTTCACGAGTTATTATAACACGGGTTATAATAACCAGTGGGCCAAACAGGCCCTAAAGATTTTTACACCCACCACTCAATGGGGGTTTTGGGTTTTCGTACGGATAATCCGTTTTCCTGTGCATTAATGACATTTGACCTGACATTTCAAAATAATAAAAGATGACTCATTCTGACGTGGCAATGCGTGCAAAATTACTCATAAAGGTAATATGAAACGGTCTTTCTTGTTCACGCTCTCGTATGCGAAAACACTCTTGCTCCCGTTGTCTCGCTCTTGCTCTCACTCAAATGAGTGGCCGAAAACATAAAGAAAAAAGGACAAGGAAAAAAGTCAGAGAAAGGTGGAGTAGCAGAGGTAGAGCAAGAGCGAGGCAACTATAGTGCGATTTTTGTTGTTTTTTTCTTTTCTCCAGAATTTTGACAACTTCATTACTATCATGAGCGAGAGCGAGAACGAGACTTGAGCGGTAGCGAGAGAGCTAAAGTCAGAGTACGATACCCTTACGTTAATTTGGACGGAATACACAGTACAAAAAAGGTCATATGCCATTAGTTTCAGAACATGAGTCAAATCACATCCATGCGTGTAAAAAAGTATTCCGTGCAATTTTCTCCCTCTTAATATGGTACAAATATTCAAGTTTCTATATTCATTCATTTGCACAATCCAAAAATAGGTTACACAAATTTATACTTCTCAACTCCATTAGGCTTATTAAAATTGTATTTCAAATATACACTTAAAATATTACTCAATAAAATAAAAACAACTAATTACAAAATAAAAGAAATAGAGAGAGCACCATGAAGTTTGGAATCCTTGTTCTATAAACACTAAAAAGATGTAACAATACAATACATGTAAGGTTATAAAGAGAAGAAGCTTCATATTTTCTTTGTGATTTAATAGACTTGGTAAAAGTTAATATAACTGTACAGTTGAAATCACTGTTAAGAAAAATCACAACTTTGCCTATTTATAAAATAATGATTTGAACACTTTTTTTAATTAAAATTTAAAATTTAAAAGGAATAGAACTGTTATAAAATAGATCCCTAACAAGGCATTGTTTTATAACCCAAAGGAACTTTGAACAGTTAAAGCAAAAAGCCACAGTCAAAACTGGTATATACTGATTGTTCACCAGTTTCAAAAGGCAAATGAATGCAAATTGTTTGATTATTCAATTCATTAGTGTCATTGTCAACTCCAACTAAAAAAAGTGTTCAAAACAATATGTTGGGATGAGAGAGAGAAATGAAGCAACTTTGTGAAAAGCATAAAAAGTAGTGAGAAAACAGAGAACAATGGCCTAGATTAAAGGGAAAAAAAATCTCCATGATAGATAGCTATGAAAAAAACAAATGAAAAAAGAAGCAAACAAGTTTAAAAGAGAGAATGGAGTACCACCACTTTTCATTTCCAACATTCTTCTTCTTCACTTATGTAAAAAATATTTCAGTTTGATACATCATTCATTCAAACAAAACCCCCCTATTGACCACCAAAAAAATCACATCTCCTTTTCAGAAAAAAAGAAGCATTCTATTCATAAAAAAAAAAAAAAAAAAAAAAAAAAAGAATAGCTTTTGCATCTTTGAAGATCTCATCATCATCCTATCTTGCTTCTTCTTTCAATAATCTGCACACAGAAAGATCCATTCCAATTCTCAATTCCCACACCAGTTCAAAGACAAGATTAAAAAACAAAACAAAACAATCTCAAATGTGTTTGTTTGTTTCTTTCTTTCTTTCTCTACTTACCATCATCATGTTTTTTCATTAACCCTCTTGCAAAAAGCAAGCAAATCACCACAAATGCCACTCCTGCTGTTGCTCCAAGAATTATAGCCACTGTTTTCCCTGTATTCCCTCCTGTTTCCACTTCCAATACATCAGATAAAACAACCCTTTTGAGTTCTTACAGTGAAAATGGAAATCTACAAGCCATTGGAAGCTTTATTACCTGATGAAGATGAAGATGAAGATGATGATGATGTTCTTGTGGGAACCCCATTTGGATAGTAACGGTAACTTATAAAGCATCTATGGAGATAGAGCTGGCCTGAAATTGAGCTCCCACATTCAACTTGAGCTCTTTGGACTGCATTTTTCACACATTCTCCACAATCTGAGTCCCCCAAATCCCCTTCACACTGCCCCAAAACATACACAGATTGGTAATTTGTTGTGTAAAATCCATGGCCACTCACAACGCCATTCTCCAAAACAGAGAGGGCAGTGTCCCGCCGCTCTTCAAATCCACTTCCAGCAACATTCGTAGTTCCACAAGTTTTGTACAGCATTTCAAACCCTGAAATTTGGGCGAACCCTGAAACTTCATAGAGCAAATAGCAGCCATAGAGTTGGACTCTCGCAGCTATGGTTCTGCCACAGAGAGACTCAACGATTTGAGGGATTTTGCTTACACAATTGTAGCAGTCGCCATTGCTGAGGTCTCCTCTGCATTGGAAAAGGCCATTAATGGTGGCTTGGCCACTTCCAGAGGTGGTTTTGTAGAATCTGGCCTTGGTGGCCTGTGAAACCAACGAGCCAAAAAGGGCTGAAAGCGCTTGGGTGTAAACCCCAGTTGGATCTGAGAGGGCTTGTTTGGCACAGCCCTTGTAGACCAAAGAAGTGTAATCAGAGCCAGATTTTGCAGGTGGGATTAGAGCAAAAATGGAGAAGAAAGCCAAAGAGAGAAGAAGAAGAGAGAAGCGACTTGAAGAAGAAAACCCCATTGAAGAATCAAATCATGGAACTGTAAAAACCTCGGGAATTTGGGGGAAATGAAGGAAATGGAGGAAAATGGGGAAATGGGTGTTGTTCTAAAAGAGAAATGGGAATGGGGAATCGTCTGTAAACTTGGATTGTACCTCTTTTTGCTCAAAAATGGCGAAGGGTTTTGGCTTTCTGATGCTCAGCCACTCGCTTTCCTCCCTCTTCGTCTTTGGCTTGGCCTGGCCTCTTTAGATGTGCAGAGGGCATCTTTTTCTTCACTCCAAAAAAGAGTACAATTCACATCTGATAAGAAGAGAAAATAAATAAATAAATAAATACAACTAGATACAAAATTGAAAATATTGATATTTTATTGAAATAATGAAATGAGTTTCTTCCAAATTCATTTTTTTCTCCCCTTCAAATAACAAATCATGAAAATAATTTTATAACATTCAATGCTTAGAGGAGATAGGCCTGAGACTATGAACAAAACAGAGAAGGAATATGTTTTGATGAAGTGTGTAAGAAGAAGTTTGACTGTGAAGAAAGTTTTGAATGAGATTAATTTAATAATCTTAATAAGTGGAATGGGGTCTAAGAAATAGGTGAAGCTCTTAAATTTTTTTTTTTTTGACTTTTTCAAATTTTTAATAGAAGAGAATTTAAACTTGAAGAAACATCATGCTTCACTCATGAATCATTTAAAGCTTCCTTGAAGTAAGAAAGTTTTTGCAATAATTATCAATGCCAAAATAAAGAGAGAGATGAGTATTTTTAAAAAATTAATTTGAAAGTTATTTTTGGTATTTTTCATTAAGAGTACTTATTGAGTGTGTTAAAGTGGGTGGAAATTGAAAGTTATTTGTCTCCAGCTATTTTGAACATATTATTATCATAAATGATAATAATAAAATATTCTGCATGATATATAATTATTAGAAGTAATTTTAACACTTTTATCTATATGTAGGCATCACAACTTTTCTTAAATAGACTCATTTTCAATGGGATGGAAATTTTCCAATGGAAAAAAATATACATATATTTGGAATTAATTTTGCATATGGGGATGGGGAATGTGTTTTCTACCCCTAACCCTAATTATGTCCCTAATCTTTAATTATTCAAATTATTTCTTTTGGGCAAAGTAATATTTAAATTATTTATTGTATTCATTAATTGAATTTTTTTAATACTTTTACAAAACTAATTTTCTCTTTCAAAAGGTATATTTTATAAATTTCTTACAATATTTAATTGTTTTTCATTAAAAATTAAAACTAAAATAAAAAGAAACTCTTTGTCCGATATTCCTATATATCCCCTCCAAATCGATGAATGAATGCGGGATATAATTTAAAATTCTTTCATCGTCAAATATGGAAAGGACATCTCAAATTCAACCCGTCTATATTTTAAATCTTTATCATATTTTTTGGATTAAAATTAACTACTTGTTTAATGGGAGATAAAACTTGGTCAACCCATGTGGCTGATTTTTTTAAACAAATGACTAATCAATGGTTATGCTAAGCATGCCTATGAGGAGAAAATAGCCTTTGATAAAATAAAAAGAAGAAAAATAAATGCCAAAAAAAATTATCTAATTTGACCTATATGTCTATATTTTGTTGCTTATTGAAAATATGTTTGTAATATTTCACCTATTAAAACTATAGAGAAGCTAAACACAATTGATTTTCTTAAAAAAAAAAATGTAAGTTAATCAGAATTTGAAATTAAAGAAATAGTATCTTTGATTTTTATCAAAGTATCTTTAAAGAAGATTCTCAATGAAAAAGATCATCATTCAAATACAATAAAACAATTTGAAGTCAGCCATATAAAAAACTTTCAATTGAAAGCATTTAACTTAAATTAAAGTATTTTTCTTTTGGGTTGCATTGCATGTGGGCCTTAATGTTGACTTTGTAGTTCTAATTTAGAAGTGAATAAATTGATATAAACAACTCCCAAATTAAATTTTCTCTAAAAAAAAAAAAAACTCCCAAATTAAGTGATAGAAAAAATTAGACAATACTATGTTGATCTCGATTACGGATAGTGATGATAAACTTATTATTATTTTTTTTTTGGTATGAGTTTGATCTTCTACATTTATTATATATATATTATTGTCTTCTTTTTTTTAATATATAAAGTGAGAGATTTAAATTTCTTACTAAAAGTATATGTTATTATACCAATTCACTATGTTGATGAGTGACAATTATATATTAAATTTTATATTGACATCTTTACTTAAAAAATAAAGCAATTATTATTTTGTTGGATAATAATACTTCATTGTGTATAAAAGTCACAGTAGCAAATTGATTATAATTTAACTGGCTACAAACAACTAGGGGTTGTTTGGAGCGTTGTATGAGTTGTAATAACTTGTGGAATCATATAATATTATTTAAAAATACAGATTAGTATAGTCTGTGTTTGGGGTGCAGATTATTTCACAGGTTATAATAACACCGGTTATTATAACATTTGCCCCAAGCAGGCTATTACAATGTAAATAATCGTATAGACATTGTGTATAACAACAATTCAAAACTCAAGATATAAAGACATTAAGTAGTCGATATACACTTACAAAGCGTTGTGTGGAATACAATTATTCACTATGCACAAGTTGCAAGTATACTACAACAATCGTCTCAACAATATACAATGACTAACTCTATAGAACAATAACCTCGAACTACTTTGGCATAAATCTTAAATACTTACTCTCAAGATTAAAGAGAATAAAGAGATGAGAGAAAAACTCTTCAAGTGGAGTGAGATAATTCAAAATAGAATGAGATACTTCAAAAGAAGAAACAAATTTGTTATTTATAGGCAAGTAACTCTCCAAACATAAAATTAATATAAATAATATGAAGCATGCCTCGAGTTTGTGTTTTTTGTGGGCGTAGGATTCAATGTCTTTTTTTAGTACAATTGAGGTAGAGGGATTCGAACCATAGATTCGTTAGTATAATGTCAATTGAGTTATGCTCTTTTTGCCTCAAACTCGATGTCTAATACGGAGTTGTTAGTTGGCAACATAAATTTATTTAATTATTTTAAAAAAAACTATAATTCAATAAAGGGTGAAAATTTAAATGTTGTTTGAGGTGTGAGCTATAATAGTATGTGGAGTACTTTGCACCTAAAAACAAACTATTATAACTAAAAACTAAACAACTTTACATTTTAAATAATATTATATAATGCTGCATATTATTAGAACTCATTCAACACCCTAAACAATCTTTAAATGTTTGAATTTTGTTTAACATTATATAATTGGTTTATTTTTCACTCATCCATCTCATCGCTACATGCCAAACACTCACAATATACTAACATGAGCACAATTTGGTAGTTAAAGATAATTTTACTTATTCTAAAAAAATTGTAACTTCAAATTTTCATCCTTATATCTGTGATGTTGATTTTCTTTTTTTTAAAAAAAAAAAAACTAATTAATGATATTTTCCACCTCACTACTTTAAGCCTATTTTGCACGATGTTAGGAAATCAAGTTCTTCTAGTTGTTAATTCTCTATAAACTTGAATTTTAGGAGGTTGTCCTTAGTTTTTTATTTTTAAAAATTAAGTTTATAAACACTATTTCAATTTATTAGTATTTTTTTTTGTTGTGTTATCTAATATTTATTAATATTTTCAAAATCTAAATTAAGCTTTGAAAATCAAAATTCCGTTAATAACCCTTTGATTTTGAAAATTACATTTATTTTTTTAGAATTTCTCTACCATATGATTAGACTTAAGATAGGGCTCCGTCAATATCCCATGTTAATTTTGTCGATGTGGGAGAGACGTAATGAGAGTTGCTCATTGCCTTGTTGGTAAAAGCTTCTTCTTTTTTCTTTTTTATGTTTATGGCTTTTATTTTATTTTATTTTCCTACCTTGTTCATGAGGTTAAGAAGGATTTGAGTGTATTCTAAGTGGCCTTGATTCCTTAATTAATAAATTCTCTTACCTCACAAAAAGAAAAAAGTTGTTATATTATTTTTAAATGAAAAATTACAAACAACCAAAAAAAAAAAAAAATTGTTGCACCTAAAATATTAATTTTTATCCTAAACTTTAAATTTTATCAAATTAGACTTTCATGTTGCAAATTTTACCTTAAACTTGAATAAATATTGTAATGTTTATCATAAATCTTACTTCATGATAGATTTTCATGGGAAGAATAGTTTTAAAAAAATCTCAAATGTTGTTAATGAAGGGTAAAATACAATTTAATACAAGATTGATGAAGCTTGGACACTAAAGTTATTATTATTATTTTTTTTTGTTGAGTTTATGAGTTTTTAGAAATTTATTCAAGTTTATTTTGAAATTAATGAGTATAGGAAAATTTTTCCTTACCTATTGTTAATCAGTGGATAAACTTAGAAAAAAATTCAACAAAAACAAATTCATCAAAATACTTATCTAAATCTAGAGTTTAATACGATGAAATTTAAATTAATATACAAGGGCGCTAAGTTCAAATATAGAGTTTGATTTTTTTTTCTTAATTAACCAAATTTAACTTATAAAAACGGCCATTAATTATGGCGTAATTGCATTATGTAGGACCCAACTTCGCTTTCCTATTCAAACTTTCTTTTTCTTCTTTTTTATTTCTTATTTTTTTATTTACTCTCTCAGATTTCATACTTTCTCACCGTTCAAATCTCTCCGGCCGTCTCTCTCCGCCGACAGCTCTGCTCCTTCTCTTCCAATCTCTCCTCTCAAATCTAGATTCGAAATTTGAAGCAAAAGATTGCAGAATCCTCGACGGAACAGAACACAAATCTCTCTCTCTCTTCTTTCGTCACTGTTACCCATGTTCACCTTCAAAGAGAAAATTTCGGAGAGCCTTTCCCGACTCTTTGCCGATTCCCCAGATTCCGCTTCTCATTCCGTAACCCCACTTGACGACGACCCTTCTCCGGTAATACTCTGATTCCCTCTGTTTCGATTTACTTCGTTTATGTTTCTTAGCTTTTATGATCTTGCCGCCATTGATGATCTGATGCCTAATGTTTGATGGGTTTGATGGTTTTTTTTTTGTTCCTGCGTTTGTTCTGATTGAGATTGGCACGCTAAGGGTTCGAATTTGTGGGTTTATGGGAAAATTTTGGCATTCGATTTAACTCTCTTGATATGTTTGTGTTCTACGTTTGATCAGAATTCAGAACTTATATAAAAAATCTCCTTTTAGTTATAATTTCATATAAATTAGTAATGTTGGTATCAGCTGAGATGCACAGCTCCTCAACTAAAAAGCTTGAGGTTCGATTTACCACCCCACATGTTGTTGAACTCAAAAGTTAGTAATGTTGGTATCAGCTCAGGGATTAATTCAATCTTAATTTTCTATGAACAATGACTTTACTTAGTTATATTAGATCACAATGTAGGTTATTTCATTCTCCTCTCATTGGAACTACAGTGGCTCAGTTATACTATTTAGGTGCTATTGATTTCTCTTTGTTCTTTCGTCATCTTCTTTTTCATGCTATTGAATTGCATTGTATTCTTAGTTGGTTTTACTATGCTGTTTCTTGTGATGTATAGGCCAGTTCATTCTCTAAAGGAGGAAAGGCTTTGTCTTCCTACTTTTCCTATATTATCCCATTCACAGGCTTCGAAGGACCGAAATCAGGCCAACACCAAAACAATTACAAGCCTCATCAGCCTCACCCTGTGCAATATGATATTGTCAATTTTGATTCCCTAGAACCCCCCTTGGATGACTTTAAAGAGTATACCACAGCATGTGGAACGAAGGGAACATCAATTTCTGAGGTAGAAAATAAAGAATGCAGTTTAGTATGTGAAAGCAAGGAAATCCGAGACAATGAGGAAGATTTTGATGAGTCTGTCTCTGGAAGAAGTGGAAGAAGTACTAGTAGTTCTGAAGTATTTGAAGAAGCAACTTGCCAGCCTAGTCCAGAAAAGTCTGCAACATATCTCACAGTTGATTCTGTTCTGATTTCCACTGACACTTATGAATTCCTGCTACAATGTCTTCCTAATATCGTGAAAGGGCAACAATGGATCTTGCTATATAGGTAATTTATTTGAAATGTTATAGATTGTTGATTTATGAAGATAGTTCGGTGCATGATGACCTTAACTGAGTTTCCTTCTAATGAAGGGCAGTACATTGAGACATGGCATATCTCTTCGAACACTCATACGCAAAAGTAATGAACTTTCTGGTCCTTGTTTGCTGGTATGTTGATTTTATGACTCCTCTATGTCTAATGAGATCTTAATTCTACTGAAAAGCTAAACCAGTGCAAAACTTCATGTTTGTTTAATAATGGAGTTGTGTTTCCACATGATCGATAGGTTGTTGGCGATAGAGAAGGTGCTGTATTTGGTGGTCTTCTAGAATGCCCATTGAAGCCTACTGCAAAGAGAAAATATCAAGTTAGTTGACTTCTCCTCTGAGGAAGCTAATTTTCCACTTTGTGCCCCAATTTTCTTTTGTTTTCGTGTTTAAAGCATGACTGTCTTATCTAATTTTATGGTGCTAGGGAACGAATCAAACTTTTGTCTTTACCACCATTTATAGTGAACCACGGCTCTTCAGACCAACTGGTAAGTTCTCTTTTCCTTCTAATTGTTTTGGGACATCGAAGTTTTCATATTAATCATGAGTACTATTTTGAAATATTTTGAACATAGATATTTGCGATCATGCAAGAATGAACGAATACTGATAGTGAGAATTGAGAAATGTCTACAGATATTGGCATTGAAAGAGAAGAGTGAAGGAATGAAGAAACTCCTTTCTTCTTCTTCAATTTATCTAACTGTTTTTCTCTGCTTGCTTTGGAAATACGAATAGGAGCGAACCGCTATTACTACATGTGTATGGACGACCTGCTAGCACTTGGTGGTGGTGGTAACTTTGCCTTACGTCTCGAAGAAGATCTGTAAGTATTTCTTTTCTCATCTACTCTACTGTAAAATGTCATGTACCACTTTTATCAATGACTAAATCTTGAGTATCTGAAAAAAAGGTTGAATGGAACCAGTGGACCATGTGAAACATTTGGTAACATATGCTTAGCACATACCCAGGAGTTTGAGTTGAAGAATGTAGAGGTAAATTCCAACCCTGAAAAGAATTCGAGATTAATATATTTCAATGTTTTTTATGTCATTTTTCTAGTCATGATAAGGTTTAGAAATTGAATTCGCAATTATTTGAAATGAAATGATAATGTGGTTACGCTGCATTGCCTCTTTTACTTATTATGTTTATGAAATTTGGGTGAATGCAGCTCTGGGGTTTTGCTCATGCTTCGCAATATCTTTCATGACGAGAATGATGAAATGCTTTGCAGTTATTGTCATTGTTAAATTATTGGGTAAACATTATTTATTCTTTTTTCCAATTTTAGTTTCTAAGTTTCAAATGTGTTTAGTATCTTATATAGCACATTGGATGTAAGATCATTTGCAAATTTCTAATATTTACCTTGTTATGTCAGTTCTTACCTACAATCTCAGTGTAGGATTGTAAGAGATATTCATATTCTAAGTCAATACATTTGCAAGTGTTATATTTATATCATCAATAATTAAAATTAAAAAGAGGTATATATCTTATCTTCATTGTCCATGGGACACCAAGTGTTAAACAGTAAAGATGAATCTATTAAAGTTTTTTGACTACCAAAATGCAACAGAATGGTCAATGAAAAATATCAGCGTATATTAACAGTTCTATGGAACAACTACATAATCATTTTACTCAACAACTGCAGACGCCTCTGCAAAATCTTACATTCATAGAATCAAACCTGATTAGTTCAAACAACAGAAAAAATTGGTGAAAATATTTTGCTCAACTCGTTGATCTGGGTGTGTAACTCTCAACTTTGCTGGAGAACCTTAAATTGATGCCTCTGCTTCAGAATCTGGATTTTAAATACCATATTTCAAACCTGTAATTCGACAAATATAAATCTTAAGGCAACTTATGTCTCCATGGGACCATCTTCCCCAGGCACACCGAAAATCCGAAGATTTCGATCCATGGATCCGACTGTCAAGTATTTTGCATCCGGGCCAAATTTTAGGCAGGTTGCTTTACCTGGAACGAAGTAGAACCGGAATTTTTCATCAACGCCAATTTTATACATTATGCCTCATTTCTGTTGAGAGTTTGAATTTGACCCCTTTGATTTGTAATTTGTGGAGTGATATTCTAAAAATATAGAGAGAGGGTTATGGGGTACCTGTGCCAGACAAATCTGGAATAGTTTTGATACAATTCCAGTCAGATTTCACACTAGCAACTTGGTAAACTCTGCGAGTTAAAAGCCTCAACATTAAAACTTTATGGAAATTACACACGAACTATAAATAGATAAATTGAATACCGATCTCCATTAATAAATTGGGGCCGGGGAAGGTTAGAAATAATTCCTCGAGTCAAACGCTTACCTTATATCTGAGCCAGCAATTGCGAGGTAAGATCCACTATGGTCAAATTCCACTGCAGAACCAGAAACAGATGTTCAGTAATTCCAACAAACAAGACACGATCACATGAACAAACGACAGGCATTATTATCCCATAGATTAGAAAGAGATGCTATAGAAGTCGTAAAATTGGCATTCAGCATCCACAAAAGCAAACATACCGGAGTTTGTTGGAGTTTCTGAATCATAAGGTGCAAATGTACGGAAATTCTTCAACTTTCGAAGGTCCCACAGCTTTACTCCATCATGAGCCGCAGTCTGCGGTTTAGGTTTTTATTAGTTGTAATCATGTCCAAGTTAAATCGTTAAACCTTTAGTTGTAACTAATTCAACACATACCGCAAGGAAGTAACCATTTTCAGAAAAGGATATAGCAGTTACTGCCCCAACGTGTCCATCAAATCTGGCCACATTTTTCTGTAAGCAAAGGCATTAAAGAAATGAGTTTACAAATTTAAGAATATGGAACTATGTCATGCAAAGTTAAAGAGAATCTCACACCTGACTTTTTACATCCCAAATTTTAACAAGGGCCTCTGACGTGCCGGTTCCAAGGATGAGACCATCAGGATGAAAGGCAGCAGATGTGTACCCCTCCGTTCCTGAAGCCTCTGCAACCTGCAGAGGATAAAATAATTAAAATTTCTACAATTCAAGCAGCAGTAGACAAAATGCCTCATTCTATGGAATATCTAAAATATTGATGGTAGCTTTAACATTCCACTACTTTGAAACGCAATAACCCAACCATACCTCCCTACCCAATTCCAGCTAACCAAACAAACAGATCATAAAAATTTCAATGGGCGACTTTTTTAAAAAACTGCACCAAGAACCTAGTGATTATTCTATAGCATATCTAACTGTTACGGCAAAATAGAACTGTATTTCAGAAAAGAACCTTGTGATTATTCCAAAAAAACCTATGGGTGGCCCCACCGATAAAGGCTTGGGTCTTTTCGTCATACCAACTTAGAGGTCTTAGGTTCGAACCCTCGGGTGAGCTTAATAAATAAAAATCTTTGATGTCTTAAATTCAGGCCTTGGGATGGGTGTAGGAGCAAAGCTCCAACTCAACAATTTTATACAAGTTGGTCAAACGGCAAACACAAACTTATTCTCAACAATATGTTGGGCGGCAGCACAGCACATTACTTAGATAAGTTCTCTCCCTCAATAGTTCAATCAATTTTATGACAATATTTTGCTTTGAATAATCGTTGTTTAAAGGGGACTAAATGCGGAGCATCAGATTAGAGGAAAATATGTTTGAAGGCTCATTAGTGACCTTGTATTCAATAAAAGCTAATAATGACCTACTGACAACTCTTCAATGTTGTTTCACACTTATAGGTTATTTATAGGTTGATAATTACTCTATGACCTACTGACCACTCTTTAATCGAATCCAAAACCTTTACCTATCCTAACCAATTGACAGAGTTATATCATATATTTGGAAATATATCAACAGCTAGTCATCAATCTTTGAAAAAAAAAACATAAAAGACCTAGCACCTGGAGTGTATACAAAATACTGTGGCACATAAAAATATGTAGTCAACTAAAGTAATCGCAACGCATTTAAGACATTGGAGCAAACAGACATACAGTAATGAAAAATTAAGCAACTTACTAACCTGGGTCAGGCATAATCCTGAAGCAAGCTCATAAAAGCACCATGTGTTATCAAGGGAGGCGGTGACAAAGAAGTTATTAGTAGCATGGACGGTAACAGCTTGGACCTGTAAGATTTAGAAGGTTGAGATTCCTTTACAGTACGTTAAGGCATGAAATTAAGCCACGCAAAATCAGAACTGATTAGCCGCTATTTAGTATTATATTACATATTGTTATCAGACTCTTAGCAATTCAGACAATACAACAAGTCACACACAACTTGGCAAAGTTTTTTAACCTTGCTTCCAGCTGTAACCAGCAAAATTTTTTTTATGAAAACTCAAGCTTTCATTGAGAAAAAATGAAAGAATACCCAGGCAAACAAAAGAACCCCACAAAAAATGGGGGGAGCCAACTTTAAAAAGGGGCTCCAATCAAGCAAAACAAGGTTTAGAGGATAATTACAAAAAAACTCAGACACCGAGGCTCAAAGAGAAACATAGAATCTAATGAGGGACCACACTTCTGAAGGAGGCCTCTCTTTTCCCTTAAAGATTCTATTGTTTCTCTCCCGCCACAGAAACCACAAAATAGTACAAACTCCGGCCTGCCACAAATACAATCCTTTCTCCCAGAGCTGTAACCAGCAAATTATAATCAATGATTTTGATGACCATTGAATTAAAAATCGACTTACCTCAGCCGTGTGATCCTTTAAAATGTGCCTACAATTGTAGTTCCCATCATCAGATTGTTGCCACACACGAACAGTCTGCACAATTAGGAAGAGGCGTTATTATCTCTCTTAAGATTTTTTTTTCTTTTGGGGGGAGAATGTTACTATTTCTCTCAGATGCAATGCAGAAAAATAGCTAGAGTTTAGATTGGAAAAAAAAAATGAAAACAATTCAAATGGCATGGCACGATCAATTCCTGGTTAAGTTGAAATAACTAGGTTCATGAAGCCAAAGTATATGTAACCTAAAGAAGCTTAAACTCAGCTAGAACCAAGAATAATTTAAGGACCAAAGCAGAAGCAGTTCATTTATATGTTTAAATTATTAAGACTTGCACTAACTACTTAGGTACCAGGAAGTTAAGGATAAAAGCAGTTCATTTGTATTTCAAAAATAAATTTCATCTGGTTAGGCATTGGCATGCACTAAAAGCCAAAGGAAAAATGTGATTTTCATCTGGTTAGGCATTGACATGCACTAGAAAATTTTAAACATACATTTGCAAACAGAAAATCTTTTAATCTCATAACCAAAACGAAAAAAAAAAAAACGCACCTTGTCAGCTGAACCAGTCAAGAATAAGTTATCTCGGGCAACAAATTTGACACTTGTTACCTAAAAAAAACAATGTTCAATATTCCCATTAGCAAATAATATTAATAGTACATAGCTCCAGCACTTGAATGCTACTATCAAGCAAAGAAACCTTCTTTGAATGGCCACTCAATGTAGATAAAATCTCCCCAGATGATCGACCAAAAAGAACAGCATTTGTGTCCAGCCCTCCAGTTGCAATGACATCCTAAAACCAGCAAAGAAAATTTCTTGTCTGAGGAGCAAATTTGTGATCTATTATTAGCAGCAGCTATTACTCTTCTAGAAACAACATCACTCAAGATATTAAACAGGGAAATCAACCTTCAACTCACCATCCTGTAGACATATAGTCAATATCATACCAAGATGAACAATGCTTTATAAGATTTTTTAGACAATGATCAAGTATTATGGAGAACTATATAAACTAGCTTCTTGAAGTTCATGATTTAATTCTTCACAATACAACATTAGATTAAGGACATGAGATGGAAATAAATTCACCATATACTTTATGAAACCTCTTCTGTTTATTTCAAAGACATTGGACATGATCCCCAAGCTTAAAACCACATTACTTATTAGAATAGCTTATCATGACTAATTGACTATTAATGACTGCATGATTATTGACAAAATTATAACTAACACCATTTAAAATTAAAGAGTTTCACTTTTCACCGCAGGGGGATATTTATTTTTATACTACAAGGGGAAAACAAAGCAAAAGGAATGAAATGTGAAACAAATTTTTAATACATGCATGCCACATTCTTCATCCCAAAGAAGTTCCCATTGGCCATATTGAATAAATGGTAGCTCGCAGTTGCAAGAACGACTTCAAAGAATTGTTTTAATGAAGGCCTTATAATACTTATCGAATAATATAGGCTGATGCACTTGAGAACCATACCTTCTCATGATGGATGTCAAGAGATATAATCCCTGGTTTGTTTGTTTTATGAAGTGGATGACTAGAAATCTGAGTGTAACTTTCTAAAGCCTCAACAGGAACCAACGTAGGAGGTATCTGAGAACAAAGAATCAAACAATGAGTTAATGCACATAATAAGGAAATCCTAATATCTTAAACATTCACATCATCCATTCAACAATTTCTCTTTTTCTTTAATAAGAAATAATGATATTTAAATGAATTTTTGTTCTCATCAAAATACCTGCCGCTTCTTCCTTTGTTGTGAAAGAGCAGCATTACAATCTGTGAGCTCAGAGATAACAGTGGCTGATATTCCCGGACGTATTTTCTTCCCATCAGGACCCAATTCCTCATCCTCATTAACTGTCACAATGAAAAATAAAGTCAAATCAGAACCAGAGGATTCATGAAAATCCATGCTGATGCGATGATTGAAAAGACAAACCTCTTTTCCCATTAACATTGACAGCAACATTGGATGAAATTGACGTTGATGACAAGGGCATCTGCCTCTCTGCCTGAGCAAGTAATGACCTGGCCTCATCCCGTTCCTTCTTAAGTCTTGCAATTACACGACATGCGGCATCATGCTATAAGAAATATAAGATATTAAACCAATAGTTAGGCTTATGAAACATTAGTCACCTCACCATGACTTCACCAAGTAGCAAAACATAAATGTGTCTAATATGCGCCTTGCAAAGCATTGATGTATTACAAAAGTAAACCATATAGTATAAAGATATACCGTAACTAAAAAATATACAACTGAAAAAAATTTAAATCATTTTTTTAGTTCCAACAACATTTGGAGGTGGAGATTCAAACCTCTGACCTCTTGGTCGAGGTTACATGTTAATAAATTAAGCTCACTTTAGCAAAAGCTTTAAATCAATTAGCAAAATCAAGCAGCAAAAAAATATAATATGGTGATGGATTATGAAACAAAGATGAAACCAACAAAGAAGCATTAGACATGATTCCAATACCTAAGTTGAACCAACAGATACATTTGTTTTCTACACTCTTGGAAATTGGGAATTAATGAAGTATTTAAAAAAAGTATATACCTGATACAAGGCATGACTAAGCTCCTGCCTAGCTGTATGCAGCTGTTGCTCTAGTGCAAAATTGGACAGCACCAAAACATCCCATTCCTGTCATTATACAAAAAATATATTTTTCAACTTTGATTAAAAATACAGTATATGTAATAGCATGATTATTATTATTAAAAAAAAACAGAGAGAAATAAGTATAAAACAATTTTGTGTTAGAACCCATTTATCAAATAGAAACAATGATGATAGAAATACATTCTAGAACTTAAAACATAAGACATCTTAAATTTCAACATAGTTTCTTCAAAAGAAGACAAATTAAACAATCTATATATAGAGAGAGAGAGAGTTTAGCAAACAAAATTTCAACATGAACACCCAAAAAAGATATGACACTTAAGCTTCGAGCATGGCGATTGTTAAGTACACAATAACAAAGGATATAAGATGGTAACCTGCAAGAAATAAATTACTAGAAAATAAATATGATAAACATTCACATATTTTTCATTATATTGCACTCCATGCTTACTCAAGAAATTGGGGATCAAAATGTGACTTAATAAAAAGTTAAAACATAAAATATTACACAGCTACATACATGATACATGATATGTCACAAGCTAAAAAAATGGAATCCATCAACAGAAATAGAGAATATAGAATTTCCAGGATTCCAGGGACAAAATATAGAATTTTCCAGAATATTGATCAAAAGTACAACTACAGAGATGAAATAGATCATAGACCATAGCTTCATACATTCTGGAACATTCCAAGCATTCCAGGGATGCTAGCAGCTTGCCTGGGCTTGACTATCTGCAGAAAATTTAATGAACAAGAGGGAAGTTAAAGAAGGAACACTAGAAAGAGAAAAAGATATTCAGATGGAAAATATATTAGATTATCTGACGTCTCTAGCATTTAACCCCTGCAGTCTTCAGCTTCATCAAATAGAACTAGGTAGATTATGGACCACTTGACATTCCAATTCAGACATTGTTTGTCCAAATCCACACTACATGCAACATTGCACGTGCATGTTTTACAGAGAAATGCAAAATGACAAATTTTTTAGAATTGAACTACATAGAATTAGAGATATTTCCCTACCTTTCCAGTTTTAATTGGAACAATGTCATCGATGGAAAGGGGTTCACCAGTAACAGGGCATTTCCCATATTCCTGGAGATGGGATATAAACAATTCAACTAATTAGACGCAATATTTATTTAATTGAAAAATATGCTCAAATTATCCCAACAAAAGCAAGAAAACATTGCAAAACTTTAAACTAAAATTCCTTGGAGTAAATCCCTTGAAACTCAAGGTTGAAGTATATTGGAGCAAAGAAAAGCAATGAAAAAGGGTCTGTTTGGTTGGCAATCCAAAAACAGAAATTTGAAAACAAGGGATTCAATGAAAACATAGTTGTATTTCATGTTTTCAGATATGTGTTTGGTAGCAGATTTAGAAATTTGATTCCATTTTAAACAGTAGTTTAAAATGTGTTCTATAATATATTTATATATCATAAAATTAGTTGTAATTCCAAAACTAAATATTAGGTTGAATATAAGACATTATTAATTAATTTATGAACATGTTATTTTTTTATAAATTTTATATTATTATTATTTTATAATATAATATAATATTTTATATTTTATAATATATTATATATTATATTATAGCTATTTTAATTTAACAAAATTAAATTAAGTTTATAAACATGAAATACTATATTTACTAAGATATTTATCTTTGTTTAATATAATTCTGCATTTTAAAATTTCAAATTCAGAATCTGGATACAATGAAAACATAAAAATGTTGTTTTCAGAATTTCTACTATTTGGATCACAGAATCCGAAAACAGTTTTCGAAAACACGTCTGCCAAACGCGTATTCACTGAATTCAGTGAATCTGAAAACATAAAACAGAATTCGGATTGCTAACCAAACAGGCCCATAATTTGTTAAATAATTTATATTACATTAAATAAAATTACTAGCCCAAGTCCTTAAATTATATCAGGCAGAGAAGGATCCATTTATCATGTTCATCAGCAATAGGCAATATAAAAAGATACAAAAATCACTACCCTTCCTCCTTCCCTCACTTGCATCATCACCTATCACTCTTAAGTCTTATCAGATTTATCTAACTAAAAGATAAGTAATTACTAATAACCAAAACGCAAAAACTAAAGTTGTATTATTTCGAAAATGAGAAGAAAGATAGAATCATAAAAACGAGGCTAAACATTGTAACTTGATGTCTATGTTCTACCATTCCCAAATTGAAACCAGCCAACAAAATTTTTCAAAGTGTAAATAACCACCAGATTATCAAAAAAACTCATTTGATTATAAGAAATATTATTCTAATAAAAACATGGCAGAAGAAGGAGAAACGTTGAACCATAGAAACAAGGCTAAACCAATGAGGTGCAAATCCAGGCAACAACGAAGAAACAAGGTCCTGTGTAATTCCTTCCAGAAAAAGTTCTTAAGGAAATAGAGCGCAAAAAAGGTACTACAAGTCTACAAGAAAGTATGGAAATACGCTTTTCTTTCTCAGACGAGAAAGCTGCTACATTTGAAATGCGTTTAATCTTTGAATTATTCAAAAAAAAAAAACTTTGAAGGCGTGTATATTAATTTTTAACATAGTCCAACTTTGGAAATACAAACTGAACTGGGACTAGGTTTCAGTATCCTCAGCTGCGAGGAATTGCCTCTGTTGAAGTATCCTAATCCTTTAAAAAACAAAAGAACAAAACGCCCATAAACCCCATAGATTCAGAAAATGTAGTTCCACAAGCCAAGGACAGACGAAAAGAAAGCATAAAGAACCGAAGCCCAAGTGACAAACTGAAAACCGGCTCCCCATTACGCAGAGTGAAATAAAAACGAAGGCAAGAACCCTAAAAAGGAATGAAGAAAAAAAGTCGAGTGGGAATGAAAGAACAGCAAGCATACTGAAATGTGCTTCTCGATTAAACGCTTCTCGAAGAGTAATCCAGAGTTCTTGGAGACAACTGGCTCTTCCGGAATCTCACCGGACACTGTAGAGCAACAAAAACGGAGATCAACACCAAATGAAGAAGCAAGACGGAGAATTTAAGGCAATGAAAGATTGGAGAACTTACTAGAGCAGTTCATTTTAGCGGACAGCTAGGGTTTATGAGTGGAGTCGCGGCGGAGCAGGATTTTCCCAGACGGCGGACGGCACTGCTGGACAGTCAGCAACCAGCAGCGCAAGAGGAAGTGGAGAGAAAGAGAGAGATCGAGGAAAAAGAGACTCCGTAAGCTGATACTAGGGATTTTCAAAAGCCAAGAATAAATGGGCCGGAGCGGTCCAGTCCAGTAACAATAATCCATACCATGGGCCTATTTTATGAGTGGCCCAATCGATGGATGCTAGTATTTATATTCATTTACTATAAATCCTTTTACATAAATTTATTATTTTGGAGAGTTTTTCTAGTGATATGTACTTGTATATTATTTATTCCTATTGATTTATTCGACGATATGCTTAGTAAATGATTTACTTCACGGGCGAGGTCTCTGGTTCAAGTCCAGGATGGCCCAGCTACGCCAAGAAAAATAATAAAAGAATAGAATAAGCAATTTACTCCTTCATGCAGACCCCACTTGGCTCGGGGGATATAACTCAGTTGGTAGAGCTCCGCTCTTGCAATTGGGTCGTTGTGATTACAGGTTGGATGTCTAATTGTCCAGGCGGTAATGATAGTATCTTGTACTTGAACCGGTGGCTCACTTTTTCTAAGTAATGTAGAAGAGGACCGAAACATGTCACTGAAAGAATCTACTGAGACAAAGATGGGTTGTCAATAACGTAGAGGAGGTAGGATGGGCAGTTTGTCATATCTAGTATGGATCGTACATGGATGGTAGTTGGAGTCGGCGGCTCTCTTAGGATTCCCTCATCTGGAATCCCTAGGGAAGAGGATCAGGTTGGGCCAACCTGAACATAATTTAAATTTTCTCGGTAAATATTAAACGTACTATATAAACATAAAGTTAAACTAAAAATTGATTGTTAAGAATGCATGCAACTAATAAAGGCAATCCTTCATTTAAATACATTCAATTGGCTTCTCTGCTAACGTTTTTGTACTTTTCTATCTTGTCCTACTGTCAAAAAATTTGCACTGTGATAAATGAGTAGTTTAAAAAATAGTAGGTCGTCTTTAAAATCTATTTCATTTAACAAGCTATGAACTTTAGTCAAGCTCGTCTCCACCTCTAATTATAATAATCTCGCATTCCTATCAATGTTAATATTTTCATCAATCGCTAATGGCTCTACCTTATCCACATTTGTCACAAACAGAACCATCTTCAATAACGATAACATCACTTTTTCCCTAACATTTATAAACATGGTCCTTGTTTCATTTAATTTATGTCTCCCTAATAGCTACGTCTAATGAGTTTAATTGGTGGTTTTCACATTTACTTGATGTCATTGTTTTCCTTAGATAGAAATATCGAAGCTCCATTTCAACATTTTCTCTTCAACTCTTGAAAATGACATATATAGGCTCATACCCAACCCAAATAGCACATATAGCTAATTGGTGGCTCCTACCCTTCTTAGTGTTATTGTTTAAACATCCCCCAAAGGTTGTTAATTCAAATTATCAACCCTAAGTTAAAATTGAAAATTTTAAGAAAAGTATATTAATAATCAATAGTTTACTATGTGTTGTAACATTGATTAATTCAAGGGTTGTTAATTCAAATTATCAACCCTAGGTTAAAATTGAAAATTTTAAGAAAAGTACATTAAATAGATAATCAATAGTTTACTATGTGTTGTAACATTGATTAAATAATAATCAACGATTGAATATACTATTTTTTTAATTTTACGATTTAGGGCATGTTTGGGGTGCACGTTATATTAATTTGTGTGTATGATAGTTTGTGAATAACTCTGCACTCCAAGCACAAACTATCATAATCGAAACTAAATAATTATGCATCCTAAACACAAATTATATAACTTCATTATAAGTCATACTATTATAACCTACCAAGAGCCTCAAACAGTTTTTAAATATTCATTTATGCAGCCAAATTTGCAAACAAAATAAATGTTACATTATAAGTCTAGTCCTTGATCTTTCAGGTCTGTATTAGATAGGTCCCCCAAACTTTAAAAAGTTTTTAATAGATCATTAAACTTTCAATTTTGTATCTATTAAGTCCCTTAACTTTAAAAAGTGTCTAATAAGTCCCTAAACTTTCGATTTTATATCTTCTAAGTCTTTCAATTTTCAATTCTGTATCTAACATGTTCTTGACATATTCGACATTTTTCAACATTCATGAACATGTTGAACACGAAATCGAATTTTTTAATATACTTTTATATACAAAATTTAATTTTATGTCTAATATCTTCATTAATTTTTAAAAATTTGAATATGTCAATGACTTATCAGATGAATATACTTATTTGACATTTTTTAAGTTTAAAGAACTATTAGACATAAAATTAAAAGTTCAGTTATCTATTAAATACAAGTTTAGAAGTTTAGAGACTAAACTTGTAATTTGACTTGAAATAAAAGTGGGTTGGTTTAAGAAGGTAAGTTTGGGCAGACTGGACGAGATCCAATTCAGCAACTAAATGAGCTTTTGATCTATCCATTTTTCACGTGGTCAAAATCGTGTTAGGTGATAGGTCACGAATTTGAAGTAATAAACTTTTTTTTTTAATGATAAAAAAGGTAAATGTTCTAGAAACAACAGCATCATTACCTTTTTTTCGGTTTCCTCGAAAGAAAAAAAGTATAGAATATAAAACAGTTTTTTTAGCCCAATTGAAATCCAAAAAATGGGTTCAGAATACCAAAAAAAATAAAAATAAATAAAAAATAAAAATAAGCTTGTTACAAAAGAAAAAACAATAACTTAGAATAATATAGGTTTTCCTGATAAGTATTTGATTTTTACTTTTTTGTTTTTGAAAATTGTATTCATTATCTCATAATATAGTCAAATTTAAAAAATTAATAATAAATCGTGCTTGACAACCATTTAGGCCCCGTTTGATAACCATTTTGTTTTTTGTTTTTAGTTTTTGAAAGTTAAACTTATTTTCACCTAATTTCTCTACAATAGAGATCATCTCTCTTAAGTAATCATTTGAATTTTTAGTCAAATTATAAAAACAAAGTCAGTTTTTGAAAACTACTTTTTTTAGTTTTCAAAACTTGACTTGGTTTTTGAAAACATAGATACAAAATAGATAAAAAGACATATAAACTCATTGGTAGAAGTAGTATTTTTAGGTTTAAATTTCAAAAACTAAAAAACCAAAAACAAAATGGTTATCAAACGGGGACATTAACTTTTGATTTTTGTATTTTAAAAATTTAACCTATAAATACTACCCTCATCCATGGATTTACTTGTTTTGTTGTATAATTTTTATATATGTTTTCAAAATCTAAGTAAAGTTTGTAACAATAATTTTCAAAAATCAAATAATTACCAAATAGGATTATAGTAATCAAGAGTTCAAATTTTTCGTAACTTGAGATAGTTTGTTTAACTTATTCAACCACGCAAACACATTTTCAAATCACACTATAAGATCAACATAAGTCAAATCAAAGTCGTTCGAAACAACAAAATATGTTTCTTCATAATCACGAACAAATCAAACCTAACAAACCTAACTCACGACAACCCTTCGCAATCGGCCAATACAACACACCATGTCATGACTACTAACCAAAACGAGAAACAAACAGTCAACTTAAAAAGATAAGATAAGAACTTAAACCATGTGGAGTAAAATAAAAAAGGGAGTAAGAAAATGGCCAAAATTTGGTTGAAAAAGAACATGCATGTGAAGAAGTTAGGTATTTTTAGAAATGAAGGCAACACCAAAGAGAAAAACAAAGCCTCAAAATTTCAACACATGGGATTGATTGATGGCTACAACGCTAGCCTCCAACCAAAAATGTCTTATTCAGCAAATCGAAGAGGGAAATTAATGTCCTCTTGACAAAAAAAAATTGAATTTTGAAATAAATTATTTAAATATTGTTTTGGAGTTGTTTATTTTATATATATTTTTTATTCCTGTCTATAATGTCAAATCAAATTTGATGGTCCATTGGATTGTTTAATAGAGAGTGGTTTGGTGGTGGGGGTGTTTTTTTAATGTATAAAATTTCAATTATATTAGCCTACTAGGAGGGAATTTATTTTGGATATAGTGTTTTATAATATTGTTATATGTCAGCTATTTCAAGTATGTTATTTTTAAAGAGTCATTTCAATTATGTTAGGAGTTTCTTTGTTTGTTTTTTTTTTAATAATAATGTTAGGAGAAAATTTACTGCCCAGTTGAAGGCAAGTTTGAGTATGATTTTAATGACATATATATATATTTTTTAACAAAAGAAGACAGTTATTTATTGTGACTTTCGTCAAAAAGTAGGTTTTTGAAAAGTGGCGATTATGTGTGTGAGATATGAGTTTGAGGTAGTTGTTGTGAGGCAAAAGAAGCAATGACATGAATGAGGCAAGATGTCTCTCTAATTATATAGATCAATTTAATGAGAGGCATGTTTTAGTGGAATTTTCTTATCGGAGTGGCAATAATATAATTATGATGTCAAACAACAAAACATGAGATTTTCTCTCGTAGGTTGACTATAAATAACCATGTGTAACAAGGTGGGTGAAATTTAACTATATTAATTAAGTACAGTGTTAGGATTGTTAGGAGCGGGATCTAAGTTCTACATTGACTAGATAAAGGAAAGATCATGGATATATAATGGACAATATCTCTATTGATTGATCTAAAAAATAAAGTCATAAGAGCTTACATTCAAAATAAAATGGGCAATATCATATAATTGTAGAGATACGTGGATAGTTATTGTCCCTAACAAGTGGAATCAAAGTCATGTCTCGAACTGGCCATGTCCATGTGCAATCTTGAGTCACGATGATATGTGTTAAGCTTTATCTGACAAGCAATGTGCTAAAAAAAAAAGAATAGCTAGATTAGATAAAAGTTGACTCTTGTTGAAGTTAGAAAGGTGCACGAATAGATGACTATTTGAGGGGATCAAGGTTATGCAGTCCTTTGTTTGATGAGAGGATTGTTAGGAGTGCAAACAAAGTTCCATTATCTAAACAAAACGAGAAGATCACATATATATAAAAGTGAGAACAATTATCTCGATTGGTATGAGACATTTAGAATAGAACTAAGAGCAAAATTACGAGGACTTATACCCAAAGTAGATAATATCTACCCTTGTGGAGGGTCATTGTCCTCATAGAGAAAGATGTTTTTAATGACAATAATGTTTACATTTTTTTCCATGATATTTTTCTTGCAATTTATAGAAAATAAAAGGAAAAAAAAAAGTCAAATTTGTAACACGGGCCATGTTAAAATAGATTTACATGAAAAATTAGAAAAAACACAAGTTTCGCTAAGAAGAGGGATGAATTCAATTAAAAACGTTGAGATCTAATAAATATGAAAGCAGACTTATAAATTTTGAAAAAAGCAAGTTGAGTAGTCATTTACTGCAATAAATTCATCCAATGAATTTGAATATATGCATGTGTTGACATTAAACTCCAAATCTTCCATCAGAATTCACAATTCTAATTATTATTATTATTATTAACAAATCTTCCATCAGTTTTCACAATTATATTATTTTTAATGAGACATCTGCAATAATAGCAAATAAACTTTTTTTTACTGCATCTAATAGCAAATAAACTTAAACGACAGTTTAAGAACAATTTTATTACGTGATAATATATTTTTTAAAAAATAATAAAAGTGTAAGAGTTCATATATCAACGATACACATGTATCATTAGTATACTTCGCATTAATCATATTAGTGATGTATTTTATCAATTATACAAAAACAACGCATTAGTAATATATTTTACACCATAATATAAATTATGATACATTTTTATCAATGGTACAAACACGAAACATTGGTATATCAATTATCTACTTTTTGTATTACACAAAAATAATATATTTTATATTACGTATATGAATGATATTTTCCTTAAAAAATGTATGTGTCAATGATATATTTTTGGACATTAATGTTATACTAGTGAAATGCATTATTTTATGTAATAAAAATTAAAATTTTGCTTGCATTATAAATTTATAACTGTTGTAAAAATATGATGAAAACCGAGTATAATTTTACCAATATTAAAATACTAATATAATAATATATTTATAATAATAATATAATAATAATAATAATATTAAAATAAGTGTTTGGAAAGTGTGGGCAATATATATAATATAAATAAAGAGATAGTGGAAATTTATGGAAAAATAAATAAAAACTAAAAAGATAAAGTGGGAGAGAATGAAGAGAATTGGAGAGAATTTCACCAATGGATGCATTTTATTTTTCCACCAAAAGCCACTATTTATAGGCAATTTGGCAAGGGATGAGTTGGTACATTTGGACACTAAGCATTGGTAAAAATTTGACACTTGGAGGACACTATGGCTATGAAAATTTTACCACTTGGCATAGGTAATATATGGCATGTGGATGGGCATTTATACTACATATTTTACAATACTCCCCCTTAAATGCCCATTTATATAATATATGCCTCGTTAAAACCTTACTAGGGAAAAACCCAATGGGATAAAAACCCTAATGAAGGAAAAAGAGTACATATTTTATATAATACATTTACTCCCCCTCATGACGACATTACTTGAGATCTCTAAGTCTTCGCATCCCAATACTGTGAACCAATTTCTCAAATGTTGTAGTTGGTAATGCTTTTGTAAATATGTCCGCCAAGTTATCTTTCGAACAAATTTGTTGTCTTTGAGATGTCACCATTTTCTTCAAGGTCATGAGTGTAGAAAAGCTTCGGAGAGATATGCTTCGCTTTTTATCTCCTTTGATATATCCTCCTTTGATTTGAAATTTATACACATCTTTGTGTTGTCTTCATATAATTAGGGTGTACAAGTAAACCCCAGAACCCGACCAAACCGGACTACCCAACCCAAACTTTAAGGGTTGGTAGGGTTAGATTTTTTTCGGTTTGGGTTGGGTTAGAAGTTTGAAGAACCAAAAGTTGGGTCGGTTCTCGGGTTGGGCCTTTTAGGCTCGGGTGACCCAACCCAACCCAACCCAACCCAAAGTTTATATTTTTAATTTTATTTTAATTAAATATATACTTATAAATGAATTATTTGTTAATTTCTTATGTTTTCTTCTAGATTTCTAACAAAATGTTAAGATGTTATGGATTTTGAAGTTTGATATTTGAATTTCATGTGATTTTAGTTATTAATTCAATAAAAAATATTTTAAATAATTTAAAAATAATTAAAAAAAAAAAAAGTTAACTTGGTGATTTTAACCCAACCCAAAGAAAATATTGGGTTGGGTTGGGTTAAGTTACTCTCATAAATAGGGTTGGTTGGGTTGAAGGAATGACCAACCCGAATTTTTGGGTTGGTCCAAAAATCTCCCTCAACCCAACCCAACCCGGCTTATGTACACCCCTACATATAATATTGTTGAAGGATATTTACTTGAAGACCATCCACATGGCTTACGAATGTGTTGTGTCATCGATCTTAGCCATACACATTCTCGACTTGCCTCGTGAATTGCGAGAATTTGGCATGATTGAAGAAGAAGTGCAAGTGATGGTCTGCATTTCACCGATCGCCATGATATAGCGGTTCCTCCATATATAAATAGATAACCTGTCTGAGATCCAGCTTTGTGTGGATCAGATAGATAACCATAATCTGCATAGCCAACTAGATCAAAACTAGATTTGTTAGAATAAAATAAACCCATATCAATCGTCCCTCGAAGGTATCGGAGTACATGCTTAACTCCGTTCCAATGTCTTTTTGTAGAACATGAATCAGATCGGCTAATAAATTTCTTTGAAAATGCAATATCCGGGTCTTGTGTTATTAGCTTTAGATACATAAGTGCACCAATTGCACTAAGATATGGTACTTCAGGACCAAGTAGTTTTTCATTATTATCTCGAGGTCGAAATATATTTTTCTTTACATTCAGTAAACGAACTTCCATTGGAATATTCAATGGATGTGTTTTATCCATATAAAATCTTTTTAAGATTTTCTCTGTATAAGTTGATTGATGAACAAATATCTCATCTGCTAAATGTTCAATTTGCAAACCAAGGCAAAATTTTGTTTTTCCAAGATCTTTCATCTCGAATTCTTTCTTAAGATATTCTATTGCCTTGGATAACTCTTCAGGAGTTCCAATTATATTTAAGTCATCAACATATCTGATTATAATAGCAAATCTCGATCGAGATTTCTTTATAAAAACACACGGACATATTGGATTATTTTGATATCCTTCTTTCAATGAGATATTCACTCAAAGCGATTATACCACATTCGTCTTGATTGTTTTAATCCATATAATGATCTCTGTAACTTTATTGAATACAATTTCCGAGAACTTGATTCATATGTTTATGGTATTTTAAATCCTTCCGGGATTTTCATATAAATGTCATTATCAAGAGATCCATATAAATACGCCGTGACTACATCCATTAGATGCATATCAAGTTTTTCATATACTGATCGGGCCAATCAAATATCTTAACGTTATTGCATCCACCACGGAGAATATGTCTCCTCATAATCTATACTCTGGGCCTTTGCGAGAATCCTTGTGCAACAAGTCTCGCTTTATATCTTGTGACATCATTCTTTTCATTTATTTTCCTTACAAATACCCATTTGTATCCCACAGGTTTAACACCTTCTGGTGTTAGGACTACTGGTCCAAAAACCTCACGTTTTGAAAGTGAGTTCAACTCTGCTTGGATTGCTTCTTTCCACTTCAACCAATCCTTTCTATGTTTACATTCATCGATAGATTTTGGATCAAAATCGTCACTTTCATGAATAATATCGTGGGCAACATTATAAGCAAAAAAATGTTGTCAACAATAATATCATTTCGGTTCCATCTCTTTCTGTTGTAACATAGTTTATAGAAATTTCATTATTATCCTCAAGCGTTTGATTTTCATCAATACTCTTTTGAGTAGTTGTATTCGGATTTCTTCCGGAACATCCATACCTTTCATTGAATCATTTTGATTCTCAACTACTTTTCTTTTCGAGGATTTTTATCTTTGGAACCCATTGGTCTACCGCGCTTTTGGCGTGCTCCGCACTCATTATTGACAACTTGTTCTGTGGAATATCAATTTTTGATGGAGCATTTGCTCTTTGGTATATATGATTTAGTCACCCTTTTTAGCATCTGTGAATACATCTCGTAATTGATTTGCTATATTTTGCAAATGAATTATCTTTTGAACTTCAAGTTCACATCGATCTCTTCGAGGATCTAAATGAGATAATAATGATGCATTCCACGTAATTTCTTTTTCCAACTTCTTAATTCGAAGTGCACCAATTGCACTAAGATATGGTACTTCAGGACCAAGTAGTTTTTCATTAATAGCTCGTTATTTTGTTCAGCCACGAGAAGACATGAAATTAGTTCGGAATATTTTTTAAAGCTTTTCTCTCGATATTGCTGCTGCAGGAGCATATTCGAGACATGAAAAGTGGAGAATGTCTTCTCTAACATATCAACATCAGTAATTTTTTCTCCGCATAATTTTAGTTTTGAACTAATTCTGAAAAGTACGGAATTATATTCACTAACTGATTTGAAGTCCTGCAACCTCAGGTGCATCCAATCATAACGAGCTTTTGGAAGAATAACTGTTTTTTGATGATCATACCTTTCTTTCAAGCCTTGCCATAGAATGTAGGGATCTTTTATTGTAAGATACTCCATTTTCAATCCCTCGCGAAGATGATGGCGAAGGAAGATCCTAACTTTGGTTTTTTCTTGATTTGATGCATCATTTCCTTCTTTAATTGTTTCTCCAAGATTCATGCAGTCTAAATGGATCTCAGCATCAAGGACCCATGACAAGTAGTTATTTCCATTAATATCCAGGGCTGCAAATTCTAGTTTTGCAAGATTTGCCATAGTAATACTTCAGTGAAAAAATCGGCAGAGCTTCGTGCTGATAACGTGTTGTAAAAATAGGATGAAAATTGGGTATAATTTTACCAATATTAAAATACTAATATAATAATATAATAAGAATAATATAATAATAATAATAATATTAAAATAAGTGTTTGGAAAGTGGGGGCAATATATATAATATAAATAAAGAGATAGTGGAAATTTATGGAAAATTAAATAAAGACTAAAAAGAGAAAGTGGGAGAGAATGAAGAGAATTGAAGAGAATTTCACCAATTGATGCATTTTATTTTTCCACCAAAAGCCACTATTTATAGGCAATTTGGCAAGTGATGAGTTGGTACATTTGGACACTAAGCATTGGTAAAAATTTGACACTTGGAGGACACTATGGCTATGAAAATTTTACCACTTGGCATAGGTAATATATGACACCTGAATGGACATTTATACTACATATTTTACAATAATAACTTCTCTTTTATTATTCCCGTTATTTTTCTCTTGGTGTTTGTCAAGCTTTTCCTTTGACTTTTTTTTTTTTTTTTGTTTTAATGCATTTCTATTGCACAAGATGTTGCCGACTTGCTAAATTAAGTCGAAGGGGAACCTCAATTTTATAATTATTTTTCACTTATTTATTTGATAAAATAGTACCATTATAAAAAATTCAACATTGCTCACAATATTTTAAATATCTTAATTTGGTTCGTGAGTTTTGAAGAAATTTTAGAATTATTTAATTATATCCTCAAATATTGTCAATGTTCTGTAATACGTGTAAAATATATCAGTTTAGGCCATATAACATTTATTAATGTACCATCAATAACTATATTGGTCAAAGATCTCACACAGAAAAAATCGAGAAAAACCTTACAACTTATCAAAATATATGATTTTTTTTTATTATCGATTAGTTTTAAGGGAGCATACAACCCCGTATAATCTAATAATATTTAAATAAAAAATCGATTTGACTCCATTTACTTTTTTTTAGAAAAGAAAATGAATATTGCATACTTTCAAAATGCATCTAGACATCTACTCCTTTTAAGACCGACACAAATAAAAAGAGAGATATTTGATTGAAATTTTAGTAATGTGCATCATCTTTTTGTTATAAAAGCAACTGAGCCAGGAGTGGATTTACCATGGGCCGCTCTCCCCCCTCCCCTCAAATTTTGTCACCAGCCCCCCTCAAGTATCAGGTTCAAGCAAGTTCCCGAACTTCAAAAGTATCTAATAAGTCCTTAAACTTTTAATTTTGTATCTAATAGGTTCCTGACGTATTCAAAATTTTTTAAAATTAATTGATCTATTAGATATAAAATTGAATTTTATGTCAATAAGACCCTAAATTTTCAAGTGTGTGTCTAGTAAGTTCATGAATTTTAAAAAATTTCAATTAGACCAATGACTAATTAGACACAAATTTGAAAATTCAGAGACCTATTGAACACAAAATTGAAAGTTTAAGTACTTATTAGACACGTTTCAAAGTTTAAGGACTTATTAGATACAAAATTGAAACTACATGAACCTATTTAATACTTTTCAAAGTTCAAGAAATCTAAATAAAACATAAACTTAAAAGCTTAGGAACTAAACTTGTAATTTAAATAAATTTAAAATATAAAATATAAAATTATTTTTTAAAAATAATTTTATTGTTACAATTAAAATGTGGGGTGAGAACTGAATCAATTAACCTTTTGACTAGTTGAACTTGACCGGCTTACTAAACATATTGGAAGTTTGTTTTGTAGACCAACTGATTTTCTAAATGGGCTCTTATTGAAATTTTAGTCCATACTAAAGTTGTCAATAATTTAGGCATCGTTTGATAACCACTTAATTTTGAAAAATCAAGTTTATTAATACTATTTTTATTATATATATTTTTTAAATTTTAAATTTGGGTTCAACCTTTTACTTATTCAAGTTGTGAAAACTAAAGAGGACGTAATTTTTTTAAAAAATATTTTTTAATTTTTGAATCGGACTAAAAATTCATATACTTTCTTAAGAACTATAAAAAACATCCTAAATAAAGGGTGAGAAAACAAAACACCATTTAAAAAATGATTACAATGAAATTTTAATTTTTGAATTTCATTTTTTTTTAATACCCAAAGCAACCTCTAACTAGTTTGAATTAATCACCACCATTATAGGAAGGAAAAAAAACATATTTTTATAAAATTATATGCAAAAGTAATTATTATTACGTCACTAATTATTTTTAATTTAATTTAGTCGGGACTCCCTAAATTACACGTATATAATTGGAGATTGAGATGTTACATGACCTTGAATCAAATCAAAGGGGCATTAATTAAACAATGTGATTACTTCATTATTGTTGTCCAGAAGCAACTTTAATGCATAATTAAAAGTTAAATCATATGCTTATTTGAAAAGACATTAGTGTTCATTACTAATAAAAAAGGGGACCCTATTATTGCTTCTAATGAAGATGCCCCACGGAAAGCCCAAGTCATGAGGATCATTATTTTATAGATGAAAAAAATTGCCTAAATAATTATTATAATTTAAAACTAACCTTTAATCATCTGATTTTTTTGAATCCAAAGCTCACACCAAAATATCCAAATAGAACCATTAAACCAAACCATGACACAAAAATGAATAAATAAATAAAACAAAAAATTATAATAAAAAACAATCCAAAGTCATTACTAATTAATACTTTTTGCCTCTCAGATTATTCATTATTTATATTTTCGAATAATCGGAAAGTGAAATGTGTTCTTTCTGTTGGCAAATGGGTCGACTTGTTAGTTTATGATTTGTTTGGTATGCAATCCAGATTTTGTTTTATATTTTCAGATTCATTAAATTCAATGAATATGTATTTGACAAATGTGTTTTGGAAAACTGTTTTCAGATTCTAAGATTCAAATAGTATAAATTCTGAAAACAACATTTTTATGTTTTCATTGTATCCAGATTCTTAATTTAAAATTTTAAAATGCTGAATTATATTAACACAAAGATAAAAATGTTAATACATACAACATTTCATGTTATGAACTCAATTTACTTTTGTTAAATTAAAATATGTATAATATAATATATTTTAAATTATATAATATTATATTATAAAGTGATAATTCTATAAATTTTATAAAATCATTTCATGAATTAATCAATAATGACTTATATTCAATCTAATAATTAGTTCTGCAACTTAATTTTATGACCTATAAATATGTTATAGGACACACTTTAAGCAACTGTTTAGAATGAAATCAAATTATAAATCTGCTACCAAACATATATATGAAAACACGAAATACAACTCTGTTTTCATTGAATCCATTGTTTTCAAATTTATGTTTTCAGATTGCTTACCAAACAGACCTTTAAATTATCAGTTTAGTTATTCAACTTTTAAGTTTATGTCTATTTTGTTTCAAAACTTAAAAAATGTATAATAAATCCTAAAACTTTCGATGTTATACAATCTCTAGCATGTATATTGAAATTTTGAAAAAATGAATTGATCTATTAGGTATAAAATTGAATTTTATGTATAATGAGACTTTAGATTTTTAATTTTGCATCTACTAGACCTATGAGTTGTAAAAAACGTTGAATAAGTGAAGACCTATTAGACACAATTGAAAATTTAGAGATCTATTCTATTGGATACAAAATCAAATGTTTAAGGACCTACTAGACGCCTTTTGAAATTTAAGGACATGTTAAATACAAAATTGAAGATCCAATAACCTATTAGACACTTTTTTACAGTTCATGAACCAAATAAACACAAATTTAAAAATTTAGGAACTAAAGTTGTAATTTAACCTTAGTATATGTTACCTAATCTAAATGTCATACATCAATGCATCTAAAGTTGTGCTTATATAATTTTGTACCCGTCTTACAAGAAATTATTTGATGAGGTTGTCATAATGTGACTGATAATTTTTTCACCATTAGATATATAGAGAGAAAAGTACCTCAAATTTAGGGGTGATATTGGTTCGGTTTTCATCGGTTTTAGGCCAAACCAAAAACCAAATCGATCCAATCTATTTCATCAAAAGAGGAACCAAACCAAAGTCCAATAAAAGACAAAACCATTGGTTCGATTGTCCATTGGTTTGGTTCTTCTTTGGTTCGATTTTCATTTTTTTTTTTTTTTTTACAAATCTTATGCTATTTTATTTCTTAGTTTCATCTTATTTTAATGTTTTTTGTCCCTAAATTTCTCAATACCTCAATAATAATTCATAGAACTAACAATCTCATTTTGTTACTTTAAAATTAATTGAAAGAAAACGGATGAAACGACGCAATAATGGATAAGGATTCAATTTGGGGTTTTTTGAGGTACATATATATATACTTCGATTTGGTTCGATTTTTAATGATTTTTCTAAACGAAAACTGAACCAAACCAATATTTTCGGGTTTTCTAAAATAAAAATCGAGATGTCCAATTTTCTTCTAAAAAACCAAACCAAACCATTAGATCGGTTTTGTTCGGTTCGGTTTGATCGGTTTTCGGTTAAGACTATCACCCCTACTCAAATTTATATCTAGTAATTATTAGAGAGCATAAAAATTATTGAATTTACACCAAACTGTTATTATGAGGTAATCATATTGTGACGACATTTGCCATTTAAGTCCAATGCAATCGTGAAAATCAATACCATCAAAATAGTACGTCACAAGAATGGGAATATCCATACCTAATCACCACAAGAAAAGAAGGTTAACTAATCAACGATTATATTATAATTCTATCCATCTTAAAATATATTTATATACTTAATTTCATTTCATTTTAGTTCTTACTTTTAAATGTCCAATTTTAATACATGTACTTTCAATAAAATTTAAAATTTGTGATCTCTAGTGTTAGTTTATGGTTAACTTTTCTAAAAACAATTTAGTCCTTCTATCATTTTTTCTATAAATTTTGAAAATATGTTTATATTGTATTTTTTTCTTCCATGAAAATTATTGTCATTATTATTTAACCATTTTTTTTTAAATGAACGTCAAGCTAGTGGTAGGGATTATTTTTAAAATTTATTAAAAATATAAAGATTAGGATTGAACATTTAAAAGTACAAGAACTAAAATATAATTAAACTCGAAAGGTATGATCTAACATGATATTTTAATTAACCTTTTATCAAGTATATTAGTTAATAGTTTAATTTATTCCAATTAAATTTTAATATAAGAATTGGATTCTTTGAGTTGAAGTCAATATTTTTAAACCTATATATTCACAGTGCAATTTTTTGGTCGTTATCGTTATTTTATTGGTCAATTATTAAAGAAAAAAAAGAAAAAAAAAAAAAAGCAGTAGAAGTAAGTGAGTGAGTAAGTTATAAATTATAATAACATGAGATATAATAGTATGTGAAGTTATATAATGTGTGTTTAAGATGCAAAGTTATTTTTAGTTTGAGTTATAATTGTACGTGTTTGGATGCAGAGTATTCCATACACTATTATAACAATACAAGTTATTATAACATACAACCCAAACAAATCGCAGCTTTATCAAATACTTTACCTTGTTTTTTATTTTTTCTGATCCAAGCTAATAAGCAAAGGAAAAGAGTCCTAGAAGGGGTTTCTCCCAAAGTTACAGAGGATCGAAACAAGAACTAGTTAGAACCTTATTGAGAGTGAAAATAGAAACAAATCTTAAAAGAGATGAATCCCATGAAAGTTTCAGATTCTGATGGAGCTCATGCAGATTTTTTTCCCCAAAAGTATTGGGACATCATTGGAGATGAGACTATTAGAGTATGTATATATCTATTTTAAACCATAGGGATGACTTGAACCACTTTAATAGAACTTGGATTGCGTTTATCCTCAAAGTTTCAAAGGTAAAGATCAAAATGTTTGAGTTTAGGACTATTAACCTTTGTAATGTAGTGTATAAGATTACAACAAAGGTTTTGGCTAAATAGGTTGAAAGTTAAAGGATCTTGAGCTCTATTACTTCGACAACTCAATCAGCTTTGGTGATGGGGAGACTGATTATTGATAATGCTTTGCTAGGGTTTGAATGTTCACACACCATAAACAATTGAAGTAAAGGGAGAGAGATTTATTGTTGTGAAGATTGATATGAGCAAAACTTATAGCAGAGTTGAATGAAACTTCCTCAAAGAAGTTATGATAAAGTTGGACTTTTCCAGTAAATGGGTTAATAAAGTTATGAGATGTGTCAAAACGATTAGTTATGTGTTTCTTGTTAATGGAGCTCCTTAGCAAACCTTTACATCAAAATATGGTTGAGGCAAGGAGATCTCATTTCTCCTTACCTATTCCTTTTTGTGTGTTGAAGATCTTTCAACTCTTTTAAACATCGAGGGATTTTTTACTAACTTTGTTGGTTTTCATATTAATAAATTTTGTCATCCTCCGACTCACTTTTTTTTTCTCCAAATGGCAACTTGTGTTTTTTCAAGTCATCGAAGAGAAATTGCAAGGTGATCAAAGGTGCTCTTAGTTTATATGGACAGATCTTGAGTCAAGCTATAATTTTTGACAAAGTTTGATATGATGATCAACAAAAACATTTTGAAAGACAAGGCTATGAAGCTCAACTCTATCATGGAGGTAAAAGTTATTGACTCTTTCGAGGACTATTTGGGCATGTTATCGAAATCTTGAAAAAAACAAGAGCAAGATTTTCTTGAAGGTTAAAGATAAAGTTGGAAGGAAAAACTTTTTTTTCTTTATAAGGAAAAACAATTCTTACTGAGCTATCCCAACATACACAATGAGTCGCTTCTGACTGGCAAAGAAGACCTGTTAGGAGATTAATAGGATATGTGTTAGAGTATAGTGAGGTTATAATGAATCTATAAAGAAATCACATTGGTTGAGTTGGGCAAAGTTGTGTCACAATACGTATAAAATGAGGGTTTTGGCTTTAAACAACTCTTCAATTTCAACCAGGCTATGTTGCCCAAGGATAATTAGCATATCCTTTTAAACTCGGATAGATTGTTGACTCATAATCTAAAAAGAAGATATTTTAAGGATGAAAAAACTTCCTAAATGCTCCTCTGGGAAATAAGCCCTTGCTTACTTGGTGTAGTATCTTATGGGGGACGAAGTTGTTTAAAAAAAAAAGCTACAAAGGGAAACTCGAGGATGGTAGCAACATAAAAATGGTTGAAGATCCTTGGATTAATAGGTAAGGGAGTAGTGATCCAGACTCTATCAAAACTCTCTATATAGAAGGTTGAATGAAGCAACTAATAGATGAGAGATGTCGAGAGTTGAACATTATAAATTTTTTTGTTTTTTTTTGTTGGGAGTGCGACCAAAATCTCACATCAACTAGATAAGGGGAAAATCATGAGTATATAAGTGAGGGACATTATCTCAATTAATATGAGACCTTTTGGAGGAACCAAAAGCAAAGCCATGAGGGTAGATACCCAAAGTGGACAATATCATACCATTGTGGAGGTTCGTTGTCCTTTTCAATTGATATCCGAGTCATGGTGTAAAAACTTAGCTATGTGGTGGAGAAATCCTCAAAGTGGAACAAAGATTAGCGGACCTCGGTTTAAGCCTCGATTGTGCTCTATCTCAGTGTTCTTCTACTCGCCTTGATAAGAGCAAGCGCGATCCGCATTTGTATTGTATTTGGACCGATTGTGCCTTGTCGGTGTGTCTCATGTGTCTCGAGAGAAAAGCAAGCTCTCAGTCGGGAGTGGACGAATCTGTTCAAGGGGAGGCTCAAATGTGGTACTTTGTTTGAGGGGAAGATTGTTAGGAGTGCTCACAATATCCCACATTAGCTAGAAAAGGAAAAAATCCATGGTATACAAGTGAGGACAATGATCTCCATTGGTATGAGAATTTTTGGTGGAACAAAAAACAAAGTCATGAGGGCTTATGCCCAAAGTGAACAATATCATATCATTGTGGAGATTTGTCAAGGTGCATTGTCCTTATCAATTTTTTATGTTTTCTGTGAAAAGTATTTTTCGTTTTTGCCTCTAGGTGTGACCTAAGTGATAAAGATTCCTCGTTTGATTGAACCACCTGAAAAGCCAAGTGGAAAAGTTTTTAGAATATTAGGGGTCATTTGGCTCGCAAGTTTAAGTGGTTTATTAAGTGTGTGGTTGTTAAGTTTGAGTTTGTTAAGCTTGGATGCTACTTAAAACATGCTTGTTATTTGTTAAACCAATGTTTGGATGGTGTCAAATCCATAACTCAGATTCTAATTTATAAACTTGAATTTATTAAAAGTATATTTGGTTGGTAAATTTAAAAATTGTGATAAATAATAGAAATTATTTAATCAAAGTAATAAAAACCATATATTAAAGTATATTTAACATGTAACTTTTATTATGAAATTAGTGAGTATAACTTTAATAATAAATAAAATATTTTTAATACATTTATCCACTCAATTTTCTTCCCGTAATAAAATTTATAGAAAAAAATATCTAATTGTTCATGAAAATATCTTTATATTATTTATCAAAGTATGAACATAATATAATTTTTTGTATGCAAATATAGTCAACATAAAATTAACCATAACGAAAATGTTATCAATTTCTTATTTAATGTTTTATAACTTGTTGTGCTAGCAAAAGTTATGTACTATTATCGTCAAAATTACTATTTAACTTGACTTTTTATATTTAACTAATACATCAAGTTATAAAGTTAAATTATTTTAAATAATATTATTTTAAAAGCTATTAACTTCAAGATACACTACCCAAAATAGTTTAACTAACTTAAAGAAAACGAATTTAGGAAACTTCTGGATTTAGAGAAATTGACAGTTTTTTTTTTTTTTTCAAATGGAAATTAACCTATTAAGTTAGGTTTATATAACGTGTGTGTGATTTGGAATTTATAACAAAATTTTTATTATAATTTATATGTTATGTAAATTTTAAAATATAATAATACGTTTCTTATAAATTAAAAACTATTATTTGTAAATGAACCATTTATTTTTTAATGTTACGGTTAATATTGATACTTTTTTAATAATTATTTTGTAAACAAACATTTAATTAGTTTTGATTTTTTTTTCTAATATGTGTCGATGTAGGAACAAAATACAGAGAAAATCCTTCTAATAAATTTATCATCATAATTGCTCTAAAACATAAACTATAACAAAACCCACATATTGGTTATTGAGTTAATTATTACTATTTAGAATTTTATTTACTTTTATCATTAATTAATTATTTTTAGTGAACTTTAAATACATTTTAAAACATGTTTAAGACAAATATGTACTGTAGCAAACTTAGAGAGTATAGCTAAACTATTGTAGCAAATCTAGGCAAATATAAAGGGTAGAATAGTATTTACTGTAGCAAATTTGGGTTAACAAAACCGCCAACCAAACATGAATTTGTTTAAACTAGGGGTGTACACGGGTTGGGTTGGATTGGGTTGAAGGGTTTTTTGGAACCAACCTGAAAATTCGGGTTGGTCGGGTTAACAACACGAATTACCCGATTAAGGGTTGCAACTCAATCCCTATATTTTAGGGTTGGGTTTGGTTGGGTCGTCGAGTTGATTTTTTTTTAATAATTTTTTTAATTATTTAAAATAACTTTTTTTGAATTTATAACTAAAATCACATAAAATTCAATTATCAAACTTCAAACTTCATAACATTTTAATATTTTAATATTTGTTATAATCTTAGAAGAAAAATATTAAAATTGACAAATAATTCATTTATAAATATATAAAAAAAAACATAAATTTTGGGTTGGGTTGGGTCAACCCGAGCCTAAGAGGGTCAACCCAAGAACCGACCCGAAAATTCAGTTATCTAAAATTCGAACCCAATTCAAACCGAAAAAAAAAAAAAAAACTTAACCCAACCCAACCCTGGTTAGGGTTGAGTAGTCCAACTTACTCGGATTACCAGATTATTTGTACCCTAGTTTAAAAGAATTCATACTCTCCATTTCTAAAATAAGGAATCAGATTTTTCCCAAAACGGAAGAGGCAAGCATTTTTTGGAGCTCTCTATGACTCTATTCCCTTCTTCTTCGATGGCCTCTCTCTTTAATGAGATTGTTGGTTGTTGTTTGCGGGTGGTTTAATGAATCTACTTCTTTCAATAATTTTTTTTTTTTAAATCTATAGACAACATGTGACGATTTAAATAACTTGACTTATTTCACAAGTCCACCAAAAAATGTGGTCGTCATATTACATATTAATTCACCAGATTCAACAATCCACATAATGAGTTTAATTTTGAACGTGAATATAAATAAATAAGAGTGACATATAAATGCAATAATAAGTGTCCAATCACCTAACAAGGTTGGCTCTATATTTTTACAAATACTAATTTAATTAAAAAATGTGTACGTTTTTCTTTAAATAATAATAAAGTTGTTGAGAAGGTTGTTGAATTAAACCGGCTAAATTATAATAAATACTTATCTGTTGTAAAATTGGTAGACAAAATCGAACAAAAACTTTACCAAATCATAAAATAATAATAATTATTATTATATAAAAAGAAAATAATATAAAGGAAAATATAATTTAAGATAGTATAACTTTGTCTTTTATTTAAAAAAAAAAAAATACTCCTATCATTTTAAAAATTGCAATATTGTCATTGACCACTCATAATTAAACTCTATAAAATTACTCTTGAAGTAGAAAATATGTTACAATGTTGGATGACAAATTGACATGGTGAAACGTCGTTCTTTCAAACTTAATCTAGGAAAGCTTTCTCGTCACCGTCACGTCGTTCTAAGTTACCACCATGTTGACTTTTCATCCAATATTCTAACAAATCTCTATTTAAAATGTATTTTTGAAACATTTATAGTCAAGAGTAATATTGCAACATTTGAAATAATATAGTAACTAAAAAAAAGTTTCAACAAAAACATATTAAAATTTTTAAATGCACACGAACAATAGATAGACTAAGAGATTGAACCTGAGATTTGAAGGGGGCTGATAATATATTTACCACTATGTCATAAGTTTTTTTTTGTTATATGAATTGACTTTTTCTATACATATTATTAAATGTAAAAAAATTGAGGGGGGCTCCTGGGCCCATGGTAAATCCGCCCCTATGTTCGTGCTTTACACCATTATAATCATCTTACACCATTCTTTAATCCAAGTCATGATCACAACTCTCACGTGAAAAATGTGCAAGTTTCACAATCGAAGAGGACCTTGCAATTTCTACCTATTTTAGAACCTATGAAAATACATCAACGTGATTCACAATGTGGACTCAACCAATTTTCACACTCATTTTTGTTCTCAAAGCACAAGATAAATGCTAATAGGTTTAAAAATTTAAGAAATTTCGTATTTAATTTTCGAACTAGTTCTACATATTTTCTCGTTAGTAAATAGAAGATTGGTTTTATTGTACCATATTTCGTATCTACCACTATTATAAGCCAAATAATAAAAACCTCTTTCATATCTTGTCAATATAAGAAAAATATATTGATTTTTGGCTTATAATAGTAGTAGATATAAGAAATATGGTATAATTTCAAAACAACTATTTTTCCTACAATAAAGAGTCTCAACCATGTTGATATTTTTTTTAATAAAGGAAATGATACTGAAAGAACAAATTAAACTCTTTGTTAGAGTTGATTTTGAAATTATCAATATACTAGGAAAATACATGGTTAAAATATCGTATAACTTATCTATGAATATTTGAATATAGAAATAGTTGTAAGCTAGTAAAAAAATATTAATTTATTTTTAAATTAAAATATACATTTTTTAGCAATTCAATATTTAGAAATTATGGGAAATTAAAGCTCTAATTTGATGGTTGAAAGTGCATTTCAATTATCGTTTTATTAACAAATTATTATTTTATTTTTAATGGTTAATTTGCCCAATTAAAAAAAAACGTACTTTAGGGGAGGCTAAACTGACAGACTGTGATGTAAAAAAGATTATTGCCAATTGGGTAGTTGACCGTACCGTAACATGAGCACGAGCCAGCCCCTCTTCGTCAAATTATTTGTCCGTCCTTTTAAAATCTAATAAATAAACCATATATTAAAAAAAAAACATAAATTCTTATAAAAATTAATTAATAATAAAATATATTTGTTTAATTTGAAAAGACGAAACAATAAACTATTTCTGAGATTAAAAAATCGAGGAATATTCTGTAAGAAATTATTTGAATATTGGAGAATGGCTTAAAACTTTGAATTTTTCTTCTTTCACAGTTCAGCACAGCCATTGATAACAATTGGAATAATAAAAAGGAAATTCGAGATTTTAGATGGCCAATTGACCCCGAAAAATTAACATATAATATTGCATTTTATATGTGCTTGACAAACAAAATATTTTAAAATCAAATTATCAGTTTAGTCTTTTTTAAATTTAGTTTCAAATTTCAATATGATATTTGTGATTTGCTTAATCTAACTAATCAACCCTGATTCCTTTCTTATCCACTAAAAAATTTATCGATTATTATTTTTATTTTTACTTTGCCATTAACTACAATACAATTAGTTAGTATAATGAGTTACATATAAAAGATCAACTCATGTACGTGTTAATTTAAATAGGAAAAAAGACATATATTTCATTCATAAAAACATATACAAATTTGTAGGGTTTGACTGAATTATACAAGTCGCAATAAACTTTTTAAATGTATAAAGATTAAACTAAAACTAAGTTCGTCAATTCATAGACCCAATTAATTAACACGTTATATCTTCAACCAAAAGATTGCGTTTAAATTCTTTAAAAAAAAAAGATTTGATACCTCACCTCCATCCGTTGAACTACAAATAAAAATAAGTCAAAATTATAAACAAATTGTTGATCAAATATAATTGTTAGTTTAACAGTTACATTACATCTCCAAACACCTAAACCTACTCAAAACTAAATAGATACAACTGTATTAAAAAATGGATAAACACAATTATGAAAATTGTAGTAAGTAAAATTATAAATTTAGTCTCGAACTTTCAAATTTGTATTTAAAATGTCTATGAACTTGAAAAAATATTATGATAAGTGTTTTAGTTTTCAATTTTGTTTATAATAAGTACTTAAATTTAAAAAAAATGTGGAATAAATCCTTAACATATTTGAAATCTTAAAAAAAAAAATATATATTTATTAGATATAAAACTAAATTTTATGTGCATCATAGCTGTAAAATGTCAATGTTGTGTCTTGTAATCTTGTGAAATTAGAATATATATATATATATATATATATATATATATATAACAACTTACTAAATATAAAATTTAAAGTTTAAAGACTTGTTAATTTTTTTTTCATAAATTAAATAAACATGAACTTAAAAACACACATGACTAAACTTGGAATGAAAAATTCGGTGAGTTAAAATCCGTTTGATAATAATTTGGTTTTTGAAAGTTAAGCTTATATATACTACTTTCACTATTAAGTTTATTTGTTTTATTATTTATAAACATCTTTTCAAAATATATGAGTCAAGTTTTGAAAACTGCAAAAAAAAAAACAAATAAATAAAAACCACTTAAGGTTCTTTGTTTTATCAGCATACCATTTTTATTTTGCAAAATATATAAGTCATTGGAAAACTGAAACATAAATATGAAAATTAAACTCATAATATTACTTCTCCTAAACTAAGTCGAGCTTTTTTTTAAAAAAAAATTAAATATTTATTTTTATTTTTTGAAATTTAGGTAAAAATTTAAATATTTATTAAAAAAAGGTGGAACTCGATGAGGAAACAAAAATAACTTTTTATAAAAAAAAAAAGATAAAAAATAAAATTCGTTATCAAACAAAACAATTACATCAAATTAGATTTGGGTCTGGATTGGACCCGGACCCGACCCGAAATGGGAATGTGGGCATAGAATTGGATTTTGTGACGGAGTGAGAGAGGGGTATGTTTGTTGTTTGACCGCTTGTTGGCTACTCTTAACTCTTATTTTTCTCTCTCATTCACATGGAAAAAGTAGATTTTTTGGTACAATCCATATCAAAATTTCAGACGAGAGAGAATATAAAACAAAAACAATAGGAAATTTTTTAACCATTCTTATGTATATTTCTTTCTAATTATATTTTTATCCTTTCCAATCACACATTTCTTCTCAAAAAGAGCATAGTTCAATTGACATATTAAAAATATTAACAAACACTTTATTGTACTAAAAAAGCTGTGTATTTTCTCTTCTACTTATCGATTTGTCATTATTCTCACATTTTTTCATTGTTAATTTATTTTGAGATAGAACTCCAATATTCTCTCATAATAACGTCCCACTGTAAAAAATAGGAAGTGTACATAATATCATTTACAACTCAATTTCAACTCAAAGTGACATCATTTGCAAAATCATTTTTTGTACGTTAATTACCACACCTATTTTACATGACTTTTTTAGAACTATCTTCTTTTGATGAACTACGTTGAGTAACTATATTAATATTTACGATGAAGTAAAAATATTTAAAAAAAAACTTACGGTTTAGGAACAATTTATGGGGTCTAACTAAACCATGAAGATTAGATAAAAATATTTAAAATTATTGATATAAAGTTAAAATTAAATATGCTAAAGTGAGCATTACTCAACATAATTAATATCTACTTCATCCAAAGGTTTAAATTATCATATCTCACCTCTATTCTTAAAAATATTGAAACTAAAATTTGACCGATAAAAACGATGAAATCTAAATCCTAATTCAGTCCATAAATTTTCATTCGTAGCTCATTTTACTACTTAAACTACTAATTGTGTTTTGCTTCACCATCTTAGGAAAAAAAAAAAAAAAAAAAAAAAAAACTCAAGAAAGATTCTTAGCAACCAAACAAAGCTCATCAATCCAAAAAATCATAAACCCCAAACAAATTCCCATTTTCCACCCAAAAAGAAACTGTTCTTTCTCAATTCCTCTGTTTTCACACAGCAATTCGGGCAGTGGGCTCCATTTTACATAGTGGACTCATATGCGCACCAGCTCACAATCCCCCGTTCGTTTTTTTTTTCTTTATCATCCCCTCTCCAAATTAGCAGTTTCTGAACCTGGGTCTCTCTGAAAATGAAAGAATTCTCTCTAGCCATGGCGGTGGGACCTTTAAACACCGCAATTTCTATTCATTGACCTTAATCACATTTCTCCATTTCCATCTCTCAACTCAGAACGTGCCTTCCCTTCACTAAACCCACCATTTCTTTTTTCAATACGGTTGTGTTTTGCCACTTTTCCCAAAGAAAAAAAAAGAAAGAAAGAAAAGGATTTTGCAGTTTGCAGCCACGCATTATCATCGTTGCCAGTTTTAGGGCCATAAAGCGTATCCTGCTTTTCCATGTGCGAACTTGGTTCTGTTTAAAAAATTGATTCTCCCCCACTAAGTTATTGACCTTTCTAGTGCTCTCTTTTCTTTTCTCTTATTTCTTCCACCGAATATATGCTCAAACTTCAAGGTCTGGAGGATTTCTGAGGAGATTAAGGTGATTTCTCTTGTGGGTCTCTCTGTTTATTTCTGCTTCTTTGACTGGTTTGGACTGAAACTGATCTTTTGCTTCTCCTTGGATCCAATTCTTGAGGCAAGAAAAGAAAAGCTGATCTTTGCTTTGTTTATTGTTTATTGTTGTTGTTGTTATTATTATACTGCTCTTTTCTTTTTTCATCATTTCATCTTTTGTTTTGTACTTGTTTATTGAGCTTACTTTCTGTTAAAACTTTGTGTTGTGTGTTGTGGCTTGTTGGTTTATCTCTCTTAATCATGTTTAGCCTTTAAAGCTCTGCTTTCTCTTGTGGGGTTATACAAAGACTGAATCTTTTGCCCTATTTTTCCTTCTTCTTGTTCTTCTTGTTCTTCTTTGTTTGCTTGAGTTTCTTCCACCTTCTGGGAACTATCAGAGGCCATTCTTAAGTTTGATGGCGATTTATTGCTTGATTCTTCGTGTATTTTCTAATCATTTGGCTCTAGATCGCCTTTCTTCTTTCTCAGTTCAAGCAATCTGAACAGGTTTCTGATTTACGAGATTCAGGACATGTTTCAGCTTCAAATTTAAACAGACTGAAATGATTGACTATGGAGGACGAGAGGGAAGATGAAAGTTCCATTTCCTTGCATGTTATGTTAGTCACAACCCAAAACTCAATAACATATCTCATCTCAGTTACCAGATTGAAGTTGCTGTTGTTGTTGTTTTGTTTTTGGAATTGATGTGTAATTCTCTTCTATATTAGATTGTTTGCTCGATCTTATGAGATTGCTTTCAATTTTTGTATTCAGGCCTTAAAGAAATATGTGATCTGGACAGAGAGAGACAGGTCAGTAGGGCAGTTTTTCTCTTGAATCAAGTCTGGTTGTGAAGGAAGATTTTTCAGCCATTCATGATCCATGGAACAAACATCTATCGATGTTCGGAAAGATCGACAAAGTAAAATTGGTTCTTTCTGCCACGGAAACAAGGATGGGGAGTTGTTAGAAAATGGTGAATTGGGCCTGTCAAAGTCAATATCAAGAGGGTCGCATAAGAGGGTAATGCTGCCTCATGCATTATATTTGAAGTTGAAGCAGTACCGAATCAGTAAAAGCTATGTTCATGATTCGTTTTTTAACTGTAATATAGGGTTAGACTATAAGGTTCCTAAGTATATGGTGACAATAGATGAGAAATATCTTCGACGATGCTTGGAATTGATTCAGATTAGTGCATCGAAGGCTGCACGGTGTAATGTATCTATAAGCTTGAGCACTGTGAAGACTAGTGCTTTGACTGAAAGCTTGAGTACGACTAAATTAAGAACGAGAGGGATGGGTGATTTAGAAAGTTTCGTTATTGCGTGCCCTTCAGCAGGCGAGGATGGCAACACTGTTATAAGCTCGAGCAAACTGTGGTTTGTTGGTTCAATTATGGGAAGTAAGAGCATGATTAACATATTGAAGAGTCCTTTATTGCATCAACTTGGTATCACAGATGGCACTTCAAACTTCATAAAAATGGACTTGAATGATATCAAAGGCTTCGCAGACAGCACTTTTGTGGACTCTCTCGATGGTGTGGATATATCTTCATTGAAGAGGTTAGAAAACGCAAAACCGTCAAAGGGAAGTCATCAAGATGGATCTGATACAGCAAATGAGAGGTTTTTCTCTACTCCCAGCAGAAATTCACTATGTTCTGACCAGTCTTCTTTGGGCTCGACTTCCACACCGCTTTGTCAGGGTATGCTTCAGTTCACATGGAAGGAAGGAAATCCTCACTTCATCTTCTCGGTAGATGATGAGAAGGAAGTCTATGTGGCTAGCTCATCAAAGGTTGCATCAGCAGATAATAAGGCTTGGAACTATGTTTATTTGTTCCATTCCGCAAAGAGTGGCCAAAAGGATCATGAAGTTAGAAATAGCAGACCCTGTATAGTTGGTAAAATGACGGTGTCGACTTCTTATAGTGTCTGTCCGAATAATTCGAAAATTGCAGATACTGAATTTGTGTTGTTTGGTGGTATTGAAAATTCTGACTTAGAGATGAATGCTTCAAACACTATTCTTAAGAAGCATAAGGTATTTCCAAGAAAGGTGGCTGAAGTATTTAGGACAAGTAACTCATCTAAACTGAGAAGCATACCCAGTTTCAATAGATCAGGTGTCTTAAAGGATTCTTGCCCTTGGGAACCATACTCAGATAAACTCAACAGAGCCGATGACTTAATTCGTGCTCGTGACCTGCCCCCCAATCTTGAATTGGCTGCCGTTGTTGTGAGAGACCATCTCCCAGAAGATCGTGGCAATAGAGTTGGAGGTTGGGGTTTAAAGTTTCTCAAACAGGTCGAGGCCAAACAAACACACGATTCACCAGAAACCTCAGTGCAGGCTGACTGTTGTGTGCGAAATAGCGGAAAATGTTCGACGAGCATGGATATTCTTATCCCTGCTGGTCTTCACGGTGGGCCTAGAACAAGGAATGGTGGTCCTTCCACCCTCAAGGAACGATGGAGATCGGGTGGACTCTGTGATTGTGGCGGTTGGGACATCGGATGTCCTCTAACTGTACTTGAAGGCCAATCGGTCAATGAAGATACTTTGCGCCAAGCAGACACACAAGAGTGCAGGGCATTTAACATACATGCTAAGGTATATATATATATATATACACTCTCCCTCTATCATGTGTGAGATGTTGCTTCTCGGTGCACGAACACCGCGTTAACAATAACAGTTCACTTATTTTTGCACGATTCCGACTTCTAAATCATTCTAATAATTTAGTTAGATTTGTGATGAGTTCTGTTCTAGCGACCGTAGTTATATATTCTTCTCATCAGATAATAAGAATTCGACGGATGTGTTTCAGGGTTCAGAGAATGGTCTTCCAACGTTGAGGATGGTGAACATCCGCGACGGCTTGTACTTTGTTCATTTTCAACCAAAACTGTCATCTCTGCAATCTTTCTCGATTGCAGTAGCAATCGTCCATTCGCGAAGTCCCGCTCTCAAACCCAGAAATGTACAGGAGTTAAAATACAAGATTGAGGAAGTAAGTTTGATGTAAGAGTTGAACTATTCTTACTCCATAGCAGAAAGCAATAGGCAAGTTTGAGCTTTTTACACATGAAAAATAGAAGTTTAGCTGATTTGTAATTGTGTTTAGATGAAGAAGGAAAACTTCCATAGCTTGTTCCATTTTTTTGACCCCTACAAGCTTTTGATAAGGCATTTGGATCAAACCCAGAATCATAAACAAAGAAAAAATGCAGTTGATTCAATCTGATTTTGTGTTACTTTTATTTGAATATCTTGTTTAAATTAGAAAGGTATGAATGGGAAAGTTCAAAGTTTTGTTGTTTCACACTGGGACTGGATGAGTTTGTTCTCCATTTCAACTGTGGGGACATGTTTGAAGATGAATTGGATTAGTGTCTTTTGACTTTTTGATTTTGAAGTTGACATCCAATTCCGTGTCTTGAACGGAAAATTTTGAGGACTTTTTGTTTTTCTTATTGATATTATAGTTTTGTAAAGTTTATTGTATGATAATAAAATAATATGGTGTGAAAAGTTTTTTGGATTTTGTGTTTTATCCTTTTGAAAACATGAATTTAAATTGTCTTTTTCCAAAGGATGATTCACTAGTTTATAGGTTTAGTCTTTTTTTAAAAATATTTTAAATTTTAAATTTCAATGGTGGGACTTAATTTTCAACCTTCCTAATAGTGAGTACTTTAATTTCAACCTTTAAACTTAAATTTAATCTCAATTTTATTGGTGAATTATTGAACTTTACAAAGTTTTAAGTTAGTAGTGTTCTAAATTTTTTTATTCGATGTGGTATAATGATGTCAAGTAGACAGTGAGTTCAAATATGTATTTGGTGTCACTTTCATCCATTTGTTTTTCTCACTTTTTTTTTTTTGAGAATATTTGTTTTTCTCACTTAACATTACCTTTTCTTTTCTAGCTAATATGGTTATTTTGTGTTGCATCGCAATAAATCATCATTAAACTAGATTTACAACTAAAGGAAGAAAAAAATGATAATAAGTTTGAAAACTTCTTCATTTTCAAATAAAATCTTAAAAAAAAAAAAAAGTTTGTTTGATTGACAATCTAAAAACGTAATTTTAAAAATAAGGGATTAGAATTGTATTTCATGTTTTAATTATGTGTTGGGTAACATATTTAGAAATTGAATTCTAATTTAAACGATAGCTCAAAACATTTTATAATATATTTAAGTTGATTAAATGTTAAGTTGATATAAACAATTATTAATTAATTTACAAACATGTTTTTTTAAAAAATAAAATTTGTATAATTATTATATTAGAATATCATATAATTGGTAATATACATTTTAAATTAATTTAACAAAGATAATTGAGCCTGAAATATTATAATTTTAATTTTTTTTCCCGTTTAGGCTTAGGCGAAGAATAGGGAAGGGGTGGGACTTCATTTTATTTTATTTTTTAAAGAAAATTGAAAAAATGTCTCTTCAATAGAAATATCTTATTAAGAATTAACCATTTAAATAAAAATTTTCAAAAAAGAAATCTAATAAAATTTAGAAAAATAAAAAATAATAAAGGTGAATTATTCACGCGAGAACCTGATCTCGCAGGTATCCATGCTCCGTTTTTTTCAAAATTAAATAGAGAATTTCGTGAGGGCGAATATTAAATGGGGTGGGAATGGAAATGAGGAAGCCATTCCTCAACTTCGCCCCTATTATTTTTAAAGTTTTCATTATTTAGATCATAAAATCTAGAAATAGTTTTTGAAACTACATCTATAAATTCGAAAATATAAAACAGAAACTACCAAACAGGCTGTACGATTTTTTTGGAAGGATGAAATTGTTGATCCAAGAACCAAGTTCAATATCGAGGTTAATGCTTAGGAGATTTTGGACCAAAAATGTAATAGGGTCACCACAATTGGGCCCAAAACCGACCCAGCCGCTTATTGGGCCTTAACGGATTTTGGGCTTTCCGTCATCCCCTCTAAAATTGTATATAAATATGGGCAAAACCCTAAACCTCATCATCAGACTGGAGCCTTCTATCAGGTAAAACCCTAATTTCTCTTCCCTTCGCTGCATCTCTCTCTCTATCTCCATATTTTTGCCCTAATTGCGAGATCGCTGGTGATGTGGTGTCGAGGATTTTATGCAATTGGTTTCTCTGCACCTCCCATAACCAGCTACATCATAGACCAACCTTACCCCTTTTTCAGATGTTAACTTCGTTTATTATCTCTGTCAAGGTTGGCACATTTCTTCATTCATTATCGCTATCTTTATTACGCTATGTTGCAGAATGTCGGATCTGTAAACGATGCTTGATACTTAGTAGGGTTTGAACTTAATTTGATTGCTAATGGTTTTCGTTTCGCGAGAAAATCTGGTGCTAACCAGACTTAGTCATGTATCATTTCTTGATTTGAATGGTTTGATACAGTTACGAGTCTGGAAAATTGACGAGTCCATCGTTACAGATGTGGGAAACATTTCGAGCTCTCATCTGTTCCATGTGGTCTCGACATCACAACAATGTTTAAATCTTCGAAATTTTAAGCTTATTACATTTTTTCGCTAGAATGATTAGTGATGATATAGGGGTGTGCACGGTTCGGTTCAGTCTGGTTTTTGCCGAAACCAGTGACCGAACCACCCGAGAGGTGGGTCGGTTTTTAACCATTTTACTTTCCTTTTCTAGTAGCACCACCACAAGAATAGCGAGCAAGGTGAATGAAAAATAAGAGAGTAAATTTAAAGAGAAAAAGAAGAAGGCAGAGGGAGAAAATAAAAAATATTCTACAAAAAAGAATAGGCACAACGATGTCGATTGTTCGATGTGAGAAATTGAGACAGAGAATGAGAGGAATTGAGACAGAGAATGAGAGGGAAGAATGAAATAAAGAAGAGAACTTACGGATTGAGAAATTGAGACAGAGAATGAGAGGGAAGAATGAAATAAAGACACTTTTGGAGAACTGAAACGACGTGGAGGTTGAGAAATATTGAGTTTGGGTTTTGATGTTTTATATTGTATAAAATATATAAGGAAATGGGTTGGCTAGGTGGGCCTGTACTTCCTCAACGAAAAAAAGACAATGGGCTTGGTATTAATTGGACTGGACATTAAACAAGAGTGGTTTAAAAAACATATAAAATATATTTATTACTAGCATTTGGTTCAGTTCGGTTTTTTATCAATTTTTAGGACGTGAACCGAAAACCGAATCAAAATTTTCGGTTTTTTAAATATGTGAATCGAAAAATAAATTTTTTAAAACAATCGAACCGAACCAGGCGGTTCAGTTCGGTTCGGTTTGGTTTGTCGGTTTGGACTGAATTTTGCACACCCGTAGTGATGAACCGATGATTTTTGCCATTGTAGTGAGAAGGTTTAAGCCAGAGTTTTTCTAGGATCAGTTTTCTATATATTTGATTTTTCAAGTCTGATAAAATTTTTGCGATCAAACAATCATGAAATGCCTCCCTTGTTTTAGAAGTTTCAACAAAATATGTTTATTGTTATGTGTAATTTTATCTTTTGAATTTTAATAACTTGTTTTATATGTGATACCATTATTTAAATTGAAATTGTAATGTAAATTATAGCACATCACACTTTTTCAGATTCATGTCATTTAATTTTTTTATAAATTTAATCTAAAATTACTTTTAATAAATGATATTCTTATTTTAAACTTTATTTTTTAATTTCTGTAATCAAATACTAATAATTAAAAAATATATGATTTTATGATATTTTGGTTTTATTATTATAAAATATATATGGTTTCATAATAAGATTATATTCTAGAATTTAATAATATATAGTAATTGGTTTTCAAATTAATATAGTAATTGGTTTTGAATAATATAGTAATTGGTTTTCAAATTAATCATTTTTAAATAACAAAATATTTGGGGTCATTTTCATTAAAACTTAATAAATTAAAATTAGTACAATAACCCAGGTTTAAAATATTGACGAAAATGTCAAGAACAAAAAAATGTTGAAGTGGATTAATGTTTTTGGAAAAATTTTAAATATATATTTATATGAAAGAATAACATTATAATTCTTAAAATTGTATTATGTTATATTTACATTATTTTACATTTCATTGTTATTTTTCAAATATTTCATCAATTTATATGTTATTTTTCAAATATTTCATCAATTTTGTAATGTTGTAATAAAAATATAAATTCACTTTTTTTGTCGATGTTTATCCGAACTATGTTTATCTGGAAGCATTGATGAAAATATTAGACATGTTGATGAAAATTTAAAATCATGACAATTAGTAACATTAATTCATAGTATTTTAAATAGAAGTATATATTTTAAGCATATTAATATAACATATATTTGACTGTTTAGTTCGAAAAATTAAATTATTACTCAATGTAAATAAGATTATAAATTTAGTTAAATCTCAATTTTAAAAAATATTGCAATCTAATTATTGATTGCATAGTACATTAAAACAACCCTAAAAAAATTTGGTAAGAGATCTGGACGAAGAAAAAAAACAAAGGTTAAACAACGCTATTAAATAAAATTATTGACCAACATTCTTATCATGAAACGTTTTTGATTTGTTAAAAGATTAGAGATAAGAGGTAAGTGGGTATGAATATGAGAATTTTATTATGCATTTTCTCCAGGGCATTTTAGTTTAACAAATGATTTTTTATTTCAATAAACAATTAATTTTGGTTTAGCTCATATGGGGAATAGACTATCATAGTCACATCCACATGGGATAATAGTGACGGAAATTAATATATGCTAAAGTTCAAAGCATATTATTGGAGTGAGCCAGACTACAAAAAGGCAGAGAGATGATTTTGTCTTTTATTGAAAGCTATTTCAATGGAAAAAGTCTGATTTTAGGCTGGAAATGCTTGTTTCGTTTGTTAATCTAAATCACTCAATAAATAATCCAAAGAATTCCAGATTTTATGTTATATCCTGAATTGAGAACCGAGTCTTTGTTGAATTTGGATGCTGCCGCTCTGGCCTGTCCCGCATCTGAATTGTGGCTTCCGGTCTCAAATTTTAAAAATAATTATAGTGCAAAAGTTTTGACATCAAATAGAATATTTGGAATTTTAGGGGTTCAAAATGAAATAAATAGAAAAGGTAGGTCGATATGATATTATTAACCCCCAAAAATGTTTCTAAAGTGTTGTGCCTAATAGCTTCTTAAAAAAATGTGTACCAATAAATATCTAACTTCCTCTTTAATGATTATTTGGTTTTTATTTTTGAAAATTGTTGTATAATGGTCCTCATTAAGGATACATATGCCAAATTTCAAAAAAAAAATTTTTAAATTTTTTTTTTTAGTTTTCAAAACTTTTGGAGGTGTTTGGCCTAGGTTTTGGGTCAGGATGATTTTGGATTTGGAACCTAAAACCATCTTTGGTGCAAAGTATTCAAAATCTTTAGTTTTGAAACACAATCTCATGAGGTACAACAGCACAACCTCATGGGAGTTTGTCCCATGTTTTCCTCCATTTATCGTTTTCCATTTTTGACAACCAATTTAATAACAACTTTGATGAAATCTTTGACAATCACCCAACAACGACAATTTCGACGACTCAATCACCACGAAACAATTTCGATGATATCTCCAATGATCACCGACAACGACAACTCCAACAACCACACTGGTGACCAACTCTATAAATTAGTTCGATGATCACCTTTGTGACCCAACCGCCCCAACAATTCGATCTTCGATGACCTAATCATCGCGACTTGGGTTGTCCGAACCACTGCCAACAACAATCTGGCAACCACTTTGACGACCAACCACCCAACAACCATAGTTGACAACCTTTTCGACGACTTGAAAACCTTAGTTGATACCCCAAACCCCAAAGTAATTTGACGATCACCTAGTGACCACTATGATGATCAAACCAGTGACCACTCGATGACCAAACCACCCTAATGACCACTCCGACAACGATTCCGATGATCCCGATAGGGTGGCCCGACCACCCTAATGACCACTCCGACAACGATTCTAGGGATCCAACCATTCGACAACCACTTCCATAACAACCAAGCGATCACTTTGACGATATGACCATGACCACTCCAATAATCCATCCACCCTACAACTATCCAACGACCACTCTGACGACTTGACCACCGTGTAATCACCATCGACGACCACCTCAACAACCCAACCACTCCATCGACCCGACCAACCCAAACGATCACCCTAGTGACCCAACTATTTAGTAAAAAGGTTAAAATAAAACTAAAAATGACCACTAACAAATTTTGTAATTCATTATATATTTTAAATAATTTTCAAAATACTGTGCAAAAATATAATTTCTATTCTTTTGATTTCTAAAATAGAATTCAAATTTTTACTCATTTATCCTAATACGGTGTTCAATTTTATTTAAATTTCATAATTTCTTAAATAAACCTCTAATATTTTAATTTGTAAAATAAATTTATAAAAATAGATTTATGAATATTTTGTGAAATAGAATTTAGAAATAGAGTTTAGGAAAATATAGTATTAATTATTTAAATTATATATTCTTACTAATGTTATTTAATTTACATCATAATGAATAAAGTGAATTAGATATTAATATACTTGTACAAACTAAACATTCATATTTAACTATTATTGAAACAATTAATTCACATAATTGGTTAAAAAATTGATATGCAATTCAAACAAAACAATTATCAACCATGCACCCCAAACACAGGTTTCAACAGACCAAACTAACACAAGCTTGCACCCCAAGCACAGGATTCTAGAACCCTAGGGTTTTTTATTCCAAACCAGCGCACCAAACAACCTCTTGATTTTTGGAAAACATATGTAAAAAGTAAATGGAAAATAAAGAAAGTCATAGGTGATTAAATGAGACCTAAATTTTCAATTTTATGTCCAATGTGTTACAACTTTCAATTTTATATTTAATATGTTGTTAATCTATTCCTATTTGACATAAAATTGAAAAAAAAAAAATATAGAAAGGCTGGTTCAATTCAACAAGGTGTGCAGTGTGCTTATTTTTTTAAAAATAAATAACATAAATTTAAAGAGAGGACATTGGCAAGTGGCAATGTCTCTGGGGTGAAGCATTGAGCACGTTGTACGCCATATTTTCTTTTGAGATTTGAATTTGTAAACAAAATTTGGTCGAGAAGAAAATTTCTTTGAGGGAAGATTTAGAAGACATTTTAAAGTAGATGTACCTTGAGATTCAGCAGTGAAATTTATAGTTTAATCTCTATTTTTCAAGCGTAATAAAGGATTTTTTTGACATGGTATAATTAGGGATTAATTTGAAAAAAAAAGTTTAGATTAAATGGTTCTCTATTCTAAAAAAATAAAAAAATTAAATGGTCTCTTTTGTGTGCCAAAATATTAAAAACACACCCACAAAGGAAATGGTTGTTGTTTAGAGAAAAAAAATGATTAAAATACTATTTTGATCCAGGTAATTTGAGTCTCGTTCCATTTTAGTTAATATGCTTTCACATGTCTATTTTTTTTTTAATTTAAACAGTAGCTTCCTTAACTATCAAAAGTTGTGTTACAAAAAGTGGAGTCTCCTACAGATGCAACAGACTGCAGAATCCAACCAGGAAAATCAACATTCCACAAACTCACTCTCCCCACTACACCCTTTCTAGCCAAACTATGTACCATGTAATTGAAAACTCGACTAGTATGACTAAGACGAACTACTATTTTCACATGTCTAAATTTAATTCTTGTACTTTTTATCATCGTTAGTTTAAAGTTAATTTTTATTGATTTCTCTACCCAACAATTGTAGAGTGGAAAATTGAACCATCATCTTTTAAGATGGTAACTGATGCCTTATTGATTGAGTTATGCTTGAATTGGCTAATTTTTATCCAACTTGGTAAAACAATAAAAATAATAATGTTCATTTAATGTGAATGTGTTCCAAAATCTATAGAGAGAAGGCTGATGAAGATTACCAATTACAATTTTTTTTTTTGAAAAGTTAACAATAAACTAGCCACAAGACTAATTTTAAGATGTATTTTTTTTTTAAAGAACTAATTTTAAAATGTATTAAAAATACATGGATTAAAATTTAAATATTTAGGGTCTATTTGGAGCACATGTTATGTTATTAAAACATGTGAATACTCTTTGAGACTATTATAATCCCAGACTATACTACTCTATATTTTAAATAAAATTTTATGATTGAATAGATTATTATAACCCTTGTTATTATCACTCACTCAACACCCTAAACAATCTTTAGGAGGTTGTTTGGGGCACTGAGTGGATTATAATAACAAAGGGTTATAATAGTCTCTGGAGTATTATAGTATATGAAATCATATAATATTATTTAAAATACAGACTAATATAGTATCTGGATTATAATAATATGTATTTTGAGTAGAGAGTATTCCACAAATTATAATAACACGTATTATTATAACAACCCAAACATCACGTAAAAAGTTTTAAGTACCCAAAAAAACAAGAACAGAGGAGAGAGAGAGATTTACATTGACATTGGATAAAGGTACTCCACTTTTCTGAATCTTAGGCGGGTACATTATTTAGAAAAAGTTCAACACAAATTAACAAATAGAAAAATCCGATTGTGGTGGCACACAACACCTTGCATTCAGGGTCCATGTGATCCTATTTTGCTCAATTGACTCTGTCCCTTCGGATCATTCCCTCTAATGGCTACTTAAACGCTTCCAAATCTCACTTCCATTTCACAACCCAAACCCGAAAACAATGGCGAAATCTCTACTTCCCCATCTCTCCATTTTCCTTTGCCTTTTCATCACTGCAAGTTCAACAGTTTCAGACTGGAACATTCTCAACCAGAGGACCAAAAATGGCCTCAAAATCAGCCTCAAAAACTACTGCGAAGGCTGGAGATTGAACGTCGAGCTCCACAATGTCCGATACTTCCAGGTTGTGCCTGAAGAATGCGTTAGTTACATTGGCAAATACGTCACTTCCACTCAGTACAAAGTCGATTCTGAGAGGACGATTGAAGAGTGCATTGTGTACCTCACTAAGGGCTGCTCCCTTAAAGGCGATGGCACTGATGCTTGGATCTTCGATATCGATGATACCCTCATCTCCACTGTGCCCTATTACAAGAAAAATCAATATGGGTAACTTTCTTTTCTCTTTTTCATCATACCCTTTATTTGGTTTTGAGTTTTGATTGATGCAATAGCCGAGCTGATTTGATTACTGGAGAATGTTTGTGTGTCTGTTGAATCTGTTCTGGTTGATTAATAGCTGATTTGATTACTGAAGAATGTTTGTATGTCTGTTGAATCTGTTCTGATTGATGAATATGGGCATCTTTCTTTTCTCCTTTCCACCATATCCTTCTTTGGGTTTTGTGTTTTGATTAATGCTGAAGAATGCGGAATGTTTATGTGTCTGTGGAATCTGTTTCTGTTTGATGAATGTGGGTAGCTTTCTCTTTCCACCATACCCTTAATTTGTTCTTGTGTTTTGATGAAGAATGTTAATGGGTCTGTTGAATCTGTTCTGATCTGATTGATCAATATGGGCGAGCCCATTTGATTGCTGAAGAATGCTTATGGATTTGTGAAATCTGTTCTGATTGATTACAATTTTAAAGAGGGTTTGTTTTGTTGTGAATGGGAATTGTGGGAGTTTAGGGGGAAGAAATTGAACCTCACGGATTTGGAAGCATGGATGAGCAAGGCCAATGCACCAGTATTGGGGCACTCATTGAGGTTTTTCAATCTATTGAAAGCAAGAGGAGTGGACATCATTTTGATTTCAGCAAGAAGGGAAGCTCTGAGATCAGCCACCATTGAGAATCTTGTTCAAGTGGGTTACCATGGATGGACCAATCTCATCTTAAGGTCAGACAGAAACACAGCCCACAATTAACACAATCCTCTCTCTGTGTGTCTGTGAGTGATGGATTCATTTGTTTGTTTGTTTGGTTTCAGGAACGCTGAAGATGAAGAGAAGGACGTAGAGAAATACAAGTCAGAAGTAAGAAGACGATTGGTGAATGGAGGTTATCGCATTTGGGGGATAGTGGGAAATCAATACAGCAGCATTGAGGGAAGTCCAAGTGGAAGAAGGACATTCAAGCTTCCAAATCCAATGTACTATGTGGCTTGAGCTAGTAATGGGAATTTCGACTTGGTTTTGGATTTGTATAACTTTTTTTTTTGGTTCTTTTTGATTCTTCATGAATGATCTTTGGCAAGGATTGTATTTTGATATAGAGAGAGAAACAGAGAGGGATCAGAGAGAGATCAGAGAGTGGTGTGAGGTGATGATTGAGGAATAAGGTGTAATTTGTTTTGGGGTATTGTTTGCTTTTTAAAATTTAAACCATGTTGGATCTTTGAGGTGATGTTTTGGAAGAAAGGGCTAGGCTAGTTCCTTTCATTTGTGTAGGATAAAGCCAAACTTTGTGTTTAGTTATTTTCTTCTCTCTCTTTTAATTTCTTGTGATTTGTGATCTTTAGTAAACAAAAAATTCCATTAAAATACGTCTTAACCAATCAACTTATGCTTAAGTTGTCATTTTTCTACTTATTTTTTTTCTTCTTTAATTAGTTGTATTATGTTCAAATTAATCACTATCCTCCCGTTTTCATTACAAGTATGTTTATAAAGACATGCATATGTGACTAATTTAGCTTAAATACGGGTTGATTGGCCAAATGAATAATGTTAATTTGTAAACTAATTCTAATAAGAAAGTTTTTTTCCCTCCCTAAAGCATTTATTTTTTTAAAAGTCTCATTTTCTCTTTCTAATAATGGTTTCTTAGTGGTTGAATTAGATCCAATATCTAAGAGATAAAAGTTTGATTATCTTAAAAGAATCCTTCACTCTAATGACATTTGTTAATGATCATGAAAGTGAGGTGGTTTGAATCTTCTCAACTTCTTTTGTACTAAGAAAAATCATTCATCCTAGAGAGTAACAATAGAGATAATTAAGGATTGCTTCTATTTATTCTCCAATTAAGTCAACTTTATTTAAAACGTAGAGTTTTTGTTTTTGAGTTCAATAATATGCAATGTAGGGTTCAATAACATTAAAAATTAATTATAAAGTGTCAATATAAACATGGATTAGTGGTTGATAATAATATATATGTTAGTGGTGGTTGGTTTATGGGGTTGACTTGAGTTTAGTCAAGTTAATAACCCAACTTTCTTTGTTTGTTTCACCAACAATTATAATCGGTGACTTAATAATGCCAACCACATGAGTTGAGTTATTAACTCAACCGCATGCGATACTTTCCGTGCGGCAATCCGACGACTTTTCGGTCCTGGCGAATCTCTCGACGACGATCCGACGAGCCTCCGACGATGGTCCGAGACGACTTGGTCCGACGAGTCGATCGTTCGCGAGATGAAGAAAGTGAGATGAAAAAGTGGAGAAAAGAAGAAGATGAGAGTTTTGAAGTGTGTCTTTAAGTTGCTAATACTCTAATTTAAATAGACACTAAAAAATCTTAATCCTTTTAGAACAAGTAATTCTAATCCTTTTAGAAAAGAAATCCTAAACAAACGGAAATCCTAATCTTTTTTTAAACTTTGAAACACCATTTTCTAATCTTGTTCGATTATCCAAAGATTCAAATTTAAAACAAATACAATTAAAACATCTAATTTTACTGGGCGCCACAATATACCCATCTAAGAAAAACTTTCATCCTCGAAAGTTGCTAGAACTTTACAACGATCACATCTTGAGTCATAATCTAAACTTAAACTCTAAACTACATTTGCACAAGAACAAAGAAGTCAAAATCATAGCATAACAAGTCAACACACAAGAACTCAAATAACTTTAACTAGACTTTCGCTGAAGCTCTAATGATCGTTGCTACGATGTAGGTAATCTGCAGAATCTAAGACTACATGCTCCGATACCAACCGTCAGAATAACCCTAATTTTTCAAACTCAAAATTTTCTAGAGACGCGTTACTAAGCAACATTGCCTACACCGAAAATTGTAGCATAACGACGAATCTAAGACCTTGATGACATATCTAATATTTTGTAGATATGCAACTCAATATGACATAAAATATTTAAGTATGTTGACATATTTTTAACATCTTCACAAGGTAAACTATTTATTCCATTCTAAAGATGTCCATAGACAATGCATGTGTTTAGACAAATTTAAATAAAACTCTTGATCTTCATATGCAAAGTATTAATACTAAATTAAGACTACCTAAATTAAAATAAAAAAGTAGTAGTGAACATGTGCATAAAAAGGAATAAAATTCATATTGAAAATAAAAGTTATAAATAATGAATTTTATTGGAAAAGAAATATTGATATCAAACCCAATATCCATTATTTTTGCAAATATCCCTAACATACATTTGGCAAATGATAATATATATTCTAATTTTATAATTGATCACATAATTGAGTTTTGAAATTGTAGACAAATGTGTTTGTATTTGATTTGTTGTGAAAACAAAGTAAGGAAAAAAGTCACAAAAAAATTCAGACCTTTCACTTTACATAAGATAAAAATGATTTGTGGGGAGAAGAAAAATTGATATCAATCTCAATATTCAGTACTGTTCTAAATATCTCATATATCTTGCAAATGGTAATATATATTGTAATTTTGTAATTGATCTCATAATGAAGTTTTGAAATTGTAGACAAATATGTTTGCAATTGATTTGGTGGAAACAAAAAAAAAGTAAAGAAAAAAGTCACAAAAAATAAGACTTATTCACTTTACAAAAGCTGCATCAGATATCCCTGACATAATAACTCAACTGTGCAAACCAAACACTGACTTCCTAACTAACTCAACTCAACTCTACAAACCAAATACTGATTTACAGAACTCACTGACAAAACAACTCTGACAACCCAACTCAACCAACTCTGCGATCCAAACGCCCCAATTTTAAATTTTATATGTTTAATAGGCTTATAATTTTCGAAAATGTCAAATATAACAAAGATTTTTAGACACAATTTACAATCTAGATATTTATTAACATTCCTAACTTTTATTATTTTAAAATTGCAATATTACCGCTTAATATTCCATAAATGCTTCAAAACTACCATTAGAGTAGTTGAAGTAATTTTATTCTTTCAAAAGTTGCAATATTACCCTTTACAAAAAAAAAGTCAATGTTCTTTCTGACTTAATCCAAACGAACATTCTCGTTATTGTCATGTTATTTCAAGTTAGCCATAGCCAATCAATTTTCTATATGACAGTCTAACTGATTTATATTATAAGAGTACTTTTAGTTTCAGAAGTTTTAAGAGATTGTTTGAGACACAGGTTAATAAACCGCAGAAATACTCTGCACCCCAAACTATACTATTCTACATTTTAAATAATATTATATGATTTCACCAATTATAATAATCCACAACCTCATTTATTATAACCACCCATTTCTTCCTACAAAACGCATCAATCCTCATCAATTCTTAGTCCAAGAATGAAGAATTGATAAAGAGCCCTAATTCGAACGGGGAAAGTGAAAGAAATGGCGGGCAAGGTTGCGACTGAAAGAGTTGCAGTTGCAGTTAGCAGCGGAAGATGCCTGGCAGATAGAACAGACAATCAGCAGCTGCTCAAATTTGAGATGAAATGGACGTTTTGGTTCGAAAATCATTCCAAGCCCTCAATCAAATTCAAGGTGCTCCCTCGATTACTGGTGCTCCCTCGATTACTTACTCGATATCTCTGCACCGTTGTATACTTTTATTCAGACTGACGTTCCTCTTTCTCCCTTTCCTTTTCTGATAGAAGAAAACCCTGATTCGTTCTTCATTCGCAAATTCTTTTTGCTGCTTATGCTGCTTTTATTAACAAGTTATTGGCATCGATTGTGGATTCATTGTATGAGATCAATGAGGTTTTTGTGGTGTGGTTGCTCCTCTGAGACAAAGGCAGGACGAGCTTGCATTATGGACGAATACGGCAATGGGTGAGGCTCTCAGGTCTTCCATTTTCTATCTGCTGATTGAAAGCATGTGATGTGGGTGTTAGGTTGATAGATGAACTAATTTAATTTATACCCTGCACCATAAGATATAGAGTATGCAAATCCACCTCATATATTTTCTCTGTCTCGAGTGATTTCTGAATCGCTGAAGTTTATGTGCTGTTGTGATCAAATAGACAAGATATCTTGTGAATCTCTCGATAATTCTTTTTTTTCTTTCTTTCTTCCTGCTAGTAGGTTATATGAGATGCTGTTTAGAAGGTTAGCTAGTGAGCAGATGTCCTATTTCTAGAAATATCATTCCTTTTTATTGGTCTGTCTCTTTGTAAAAGCCCACATTAACCCTACAATGTTTGGATAGTCTGCCAGTTTATGTAGGTTGCTTAGGGAGTTCTGACTCCATAGTGTTGAACCTTTTGTGTTGACCATTCAGGAAATCTTCAAGGGGAAGCTCTTATTATGACTACATGGATCTCAGCTCCATCTGAAGTTTTACTTGCTTCTATTGGTCCTTTGTCCTCTTGATTACCTAACTGGCTAGACGGAGTGCACTTTCAGCCTAAGTTTACCAATAGATCGGTAGTTTTACTTGGTTTTAATGAATTGCCAGCAATGATTTAGAAGCCACAAATCTAGTGGCATTGTGTATGACAGCTTGGTCTACTGGTTCTTTTTTCCGAATTGTACAGTCACACTGCTAGAACCAGTTGCTCGGTTGATTATGGATGCATAACTTATTTTTTATCTGACATTTTTGGTACTGAGTCTGTTCAGAAGAATTATACACACTGCTTGGATCAATTGCTGAATCAATTTCTTGTGGTAGTCTTTCTTTGGTCAGCTTGGTTTTAGCACGTCTACAATTTTTTGGTTGTTGCAGAATGATTGAAGGCAAAAGGTTGTCACAGTCTTAAACAGTTCATTGTTTGTCAGCTCTGCCAGAAATGGAAGTGAAACGAATGCAAATTGGACGTGCCACGGTTTATAATTATCCGAATGAAGATGGATGCTCTCTCTACGTTTCTTTGAGTGGATGAACTCGATACATTTTCTAAGCTGCTGAATCTGGCAATAGTTCTAGCCTTGCTAAAAGAAAAAACCATAATAGATTCATTCGTATTGATCAACATTCTACATCTTGATTCTTCTTAAAAACGACCAGTGACAGTTTTATATACAAGGATGGAAATATTGCCGCCAAACCGAAGAATATGTAAACATAAAGAGGGCAGAAGCTAAAGAGAAAGTTTTCCTTCTCTTTGATAGATATACAAATGATCACACATTTGTGGAAGCTCAGACAGATCTAATATTACAAAGGACATCCACTATGATCACAGAAACAAACTGATCAGATCAAGCAAGGAATCCTAACCTTTCTCCATTCTTCTTAGCTAACCTAATCAACCCCTGCCTTTGCTTTGCATCAGCTCCTATAGATTTGCAGAACTCAGTAATGATCTGTCCAAAACGAAAAACTTCAGGACAAGTTTCTCACTAAACCCATAAGGAGAATTCAATTGAAGGAGGGTAACTAATTTACCTGGGAGTGCAGGGCAATGGCCTTGCCTCTCAACTGATTGAACCGTTTCTTTCCAATAATATTTCGAGCAAGAACAACAACAGGCGCAAATAGACCTTTCCCATCATTAACATTCTTCATCATTGGCCGGAATCTCACAGGCTTTGCAACTCGAACCACTTCCGGGACCGACTTGATCAGCATCCCGCTGTTTTCGCCACAAATCAAAGTCCCCCAGCTTCCATGGAAGGAGGAGGAAAGAGGTTTATGAAGGCCAGTTGCAGAAATTGAAGTTGCCATGAAAATGGTGGAAGGTTCTTCAGAGAGCAGCTCTTCTGGGTATGTTCAGTGACAAGTGAAGGGTCTTTACCAGCATGCTGGAACTTGTAATGGAAGCATTGATGATGGGTTTTGTATGCTCTGTAAAAATGGATATTTTTGTGGAAGTGTAAGAGAGATTGGATGGAGTTGAGAGAGAGCGAGAGAGTTGAGGAGTCTTGTTTTGAACCACACAAACTGGTGGCTTGGATTTTGGTTGAGAATTACTTATGGTCCCTATTGGTTTGGAAAATTATCAGAATCCAGACTTCAATTGGCCCTTTTTCCTGATTGCTTCCACCTGTCTTACCTTTTATCAGCCGATTTCATCACAGGCGGCATCTTCCTGACCGCTTAATAAAAGGTTATTTCCGAGGTTTAATTTTGAATAATTTTGATAGAATCATCCAGACAAAATTTGAAAACTACTTATATGTAATTGTTTTAAATAGATAATCGTACATTCTAGGCCTGAGGATTGTTGGGAGAAAAATATGTATAATCACCTCTATCACTAAGGGTAATCCAACAAGGACAAAAATAATATATCTTCCCTTTTATAGGAAAAATCAATTAGGTTAAAAAATAATTACAAAATAATAAAAAAAATAGGGAAAGAAAAGCAATCGCTAGAGAAGTACTGGTTTGTCTTAAATTTAGGATTACGTCCAGTCTTCTACCACTACTGTTACTTCCTACTATAATGTAGATTACACCTTACACTATAGATCACCCTCAAGAAGCTAGAACGATTACTTTGACCTCTAAGCACCATAACAACGATTACTTAGAATATATAATGAATAAACCCTAAAAACTAGAAATACTAGAAATGACCGCACACACGTTTTTCACCTCACCAATAACGATTATTATATAAAAATAGAGATATTAGTAAGTTTTAAAGATATTGAGTGGTACAAAGAAGATAACACCATTAATAATATAAAGAAAAAGTTAATGACGCAAAAATTGATATGCTTGCACAATTTTATGGAGCAAATGCAATTCTTCGATGAAGAAAGTTAGACAAATATTTTCCTTTTTCATTAAGGCAACTAGCTTTTTCATGTGAACGTGTTTTGTCAAGTTGCTATGTTCAAGTATAATTTGCTTTCGTCTCGTTGATCTCAAGCAATAATGTTTAGAAAGACTTAAAAACTCTCAAACAGATGCTAAGCTCAAAGCCTTCACGCAAGTAGAAATAAAAATGCCAAACTTGTGGTCATGGTAAAAGAGCTCTTCCATGTATCTAGCAACAGCATTACTTTATTTCTAAAGTTACTCCATTGTAATATCATAGAGATCTAAACATTTCATCTAATTGTAATATCCTAGATTCAATTGCTTCATTTCAATCTGGTGTATCCTATCGAAGAAGAAAACTTTGCGAACTTCAGCCATCTTCGACGAAATCGTGCAAATCCAGGGATTTTAATTCTAAACCGGATTCTCTTGATCTTCCTGCTCAAACTATGACATTTCTGTTTGATGCGTTTAGTTTTGGCTACCAATTTCCTCATATACATAATGCCTGCATCTGCACAGAATTAAGCTATGAGAGAAGTAGTTGGTTTAATCATGAGTCACCAAACTTAGGTTATTCTCTTTTGTTATATCATATGCTGCAAAATTTCTTTGACTAGACTGCAGATATTGAAATCCTTTCAAGACTCACTCGAGATTAGAGTGAAAGTCAATTAAGGTCAATTAGAAAAGAGATCAGATTGGGGTCGGAGGGAGGGGGCGAGGGGTGGTTTGTTTTGCATCAGCTTTTCTCAGAAACTCAAGATCAAGTTAGAACTCATACAGATGCAAAAAACGAGAGTAACTAAGCATTTCACACTTCTATTATATTTGCTATGAACATACCTTGACCTTTGTTGAGTAGAGCATCATCTGAACTTTTCTGGTGTAGGATCTAGAAATTTGGGAAAAGAAACTTAATCATATAACATAGAGACATTTGTTATGAGAAACATCATCAATTCTTTGTTTTAGAGAAATCTCTTCTTTGTGATATTTGGATACTCGAACTTACCTCAACAAGCCCTTCTAACCGCTTTCTCATTCTTCTCTGGATAAAACCTCTGGTTGTCTGTGTGGAAAGTTCACCAAAGATGCTATTAAACAGTGCCTTATTGTTATTCCCAGAAGAATAAGGGGGGAAAAGGATTGTCCACAGAAAAAAGGTTTTGGATAAAAAGAACAAACATAATACCTTTACATGGTACTTAACATATGCATTAAAGTTCAGCAAACTCCACACTGTCTTGTCAAGTCTTTCACCTTCAACATGGCGCAGAGAAATATCTGTTTGACACGTTATGTGAACACAAAGTTTGAGAGTATTAAAAACCTTCTAGCTTTCTAATACAAATATGTTAAAAGTATTGATATAAGATTAAATTTATCATAACCCATAAGCTTAAACTTTTGGGTTGAGTGGTAAATTAACATGATATTAGAGCAAAGGGTCCTATGTTCAAACATCTGTAATGTCATTCTCTCTGTAACGTCATTCCTTCTTTAATTAATATTGATTTTCACTTGTTGGATCTTCTACAAATTTCCAAGCCCACAAGTGAGGAGACCGTTAAAATTTTTGATATAAGATTAAATTTACAATAACTCGTAAGCTTAAGCTTTTGAGTTGAGAAGTGATTTAACAATAACAAGTTGAACTAAGTGGACAAATATAGTTTCAGTTGGTACTATGAGAAATCTTCTCTTTAACAGGACTGATGTTGGATTCTTTACCAATACATACACATATATATACATACACACATACATACTCGAAAAAAAGACTCCCGAGAAATTTAAATTTGTTATAAGACTACGTTTATAGACATGTATATCATACCAAAGGTGACGAATCCTCCATTGGTGCTCAGTTCTTCTAAAGGTTCGCCTCTGAGTTCTGGAGGGGGTATGGGTGACCAACAGCAGGGAGGTGCTTTTGACCATTTTTCAGAGCTTCCCACATCCATAAGTTCCTATTTTGACTACAACAGTTGTATTATCCACATAAATTCATATAGTCTTCAACATAATAAGAACAGATCCCAGCATTGTTAGTTGAGCAACAAACCCGAAAGAAAGCTGTTGCAATGATCACATCTGTATTTTCCTTGAAACGAATTGGGAAGACTATGAGGATCTTCTGGGGCTGAATGCAAGAAAATTGTCTATTTAGAGATATAAAATTGGACAGATGAATCAAGAGTGGAACTTAAATGTCTGATGTCTTGCTCCATCTCCGAATTTGAAATAACCCGAACCAAATTTCTCTGTTTTTATCTGTCAGCTAGCATTCATCTGTTTGTTTAGGTAGGGGTTTATAAAGAACTGGCACATTGAAGAGTCAAATACTCCCACTGGGAATTTCAGTTAAGATGTCCTCAACTTTAGAGTTTCTGATTAAATGAAACACAATAAATTCTCGACTTGCCTGCCTGATGACAAAGAATGGCTCCCTTGGATGATATGCAAGTTTGATGGGTCTAGACGTTCCTTGAAATAGAGCTGGTGAATTAACACTTCTCAACATTTCTTTCAGCTGAGAACTTAGTATTGCTGCTTGTACAGCAGCAATCTCTGTAATTATTTTTTCTGACTCTGCAAAAAGAACATCCACATCAAAGAACTAATGTTACGAAGAAAGCCCACATTTCAATCTTGTACTATAGTTAACGGGATTCTTGTGCCATAACAGGATAAATATAAGCCTAAACTCGACCTTCTAGAGATCGTCAAGTAGTAAAAATGATATGTTTCGACTATGTTGCATCGACCCTACTCATTCCTTTCATCAACTAGTTTTCTATTTAATGAAGCTGTTCAGAAGTGAAAACTACAAGCGGATAATCATACCTTCCCCAGGCAAAATTTTTGCAAAGTCGATTCTTAGAGTAAGTTGGTATCCTTCTTTTGCAGGTTCAATGATCTCAACAGCGTGAGAGCAAATTTGTTTCACCATCTCTACAGAGTACGACGAGAGGCCATCCGATAAAAGAACCCCTTGCGACAACAATGGAGTAGCAATCGACAAGTAAACATGCTGTTGATCTGCTACAGATGACTGCCAAACAATCAGCAAGCCATTAGGACATTAATTCAATTGTTAAACATGCATAATCCCAGATAAATGAGAATAATTGTACCTGGATATGGTACTGAACAGAACCAAATTCATGCAAGTGATGCTCAATTTCTGTGGCCTTTTCCAAACTGTAACCATAACCCAAAATCCTTCAAAAGAGATATTTCCCAGCAGAATCATATACAAATTTACTACCTAAAACTTTCTCCAAGTTTCAACCAAACTAAACCCAAAATTTATCTCTCAAGAAGTCTATGGATTACAAAGATTTTCAGCATATACTGATGCTCATCTGTTTACCTAAAATGAAGAACACATGAAATTGTTTCTCACCTGTACAGTTTAAGGATGATTTCCTTCAAAGCTGGTGAAGCTCTCTGAAAACATGCCATCCTCACAAGAACAAACAGCCCTCTGTAACTCTCTTTCTTTCATACTCAATGAAAAGAAAGAACTCCAATACATATGCAATGTAAGATTTTCCCTCTCCTTTTTTCTTGAGATTATGACATTATGAGTAAATTCTAAGTTCCACATCCACTCAAAGTTTGGTAACAATAGAAGCAATCTACCCATTACCACATTTCTCTCTCTCTCACTTTCAATTTGTCAGTGACTTATCCTATAAAGCAATATTAGGAATTACCCATTTGATGTTCTCCACTTCCTGATGAACCCTTTGTTTGGTGGCGCTGATTGAAGTTGATTTGCCGCAAATCTGCGAGACCCATTTCGACCTTTTTTTGGTTTTTTTGTGGGTGTTGCTTCGATTTCATGCCATCGTTTTGATAGGCGTAAGCTTGCAACTTCCATCAGAGCAACAATCTGTTAGCTCCTTCTTCTCGATCTCAGCCTAAATAAAAGGAGGATGCAATAATTGATTTCTTCCATGAGAAATGGGTCGGCGCTTTACCCTCCATTTTCTTGACTTGGCGCTTCTGGATGCAAATCCCACTTCAAGTTTAGGTTTACACAGAAAGCAAGCCAAAATTTCTTTTCTTCCTTGAGTTCCCATAATCTCTTGAAGTAACATTAGTTGAGTGATGTGAAGGTGGTGGGTTTGCCTTGCCTTGCAGAACCCAGAACCTGACGCTAAAATTGACAAATTATTCAGTCAATCACTGCTTGCTTAGATGATATTTAATTTCAGTCGACATTTTTATTATAGGTATAAAATTGATAAAATATTATAGAAAATAGTATCAAAATGTAACCAAACGTATAAAATTGATAAAATATTAAAAAAATAGTAACAAAATGTAACATAACATGAATATAATATTATAACAAGTATTTCAACTCATTTATGTCAAGTATTTCAACTCATTTAAAAAGTGTGGAAAGTTTAATTTCTAATTTAAATATATTTTTAATTTTTTTTAAAAATATATGATCTTTTGGTATAAGTCATATTCCATTTCGGTTGAGATATGTTCGCCATTACAATATTATATTTATGTTATATTTTTTTTTGTTATTTTTTTAATATTTTGACAAAATTTTATATGGCATAGTAGAAATATGTGTAGTTGTCATGTTGATGTCGAACCTATAGATATGTTGAAATATTAATGAAAATGTAGACATATTGACGGAAATTTAATACCATGGATACAATAAGTTTCATGCCCGTATAAATTCGGAGTGCTTTTCACTCTATCCAATAATGAAAAATGGCTGATGCGACCCCTCACTAAAATCTAATTCAATGGATGGATTTTGTAAAGAATTTATTATTATTATTATTTTAGAATATTGCTGATTGATTATATGATTCTAATTTTGCAATGTCCCATGGTTTAAATTCATGGGATTTATCTGTGACATTTGTAGATGTCCCTCCTTTAAGACCGTAAAAATTAAGAATATTCACAGGTTGAGTTTGGTTGGTGATTAAAACAGGAATAAAAAAAAAGAATTTAATGAAAACAAGAATTATTTTTCTATGGGACGTGAAGTCACTTTTTAAGATATGAAAATTGAAAACATTGGAGGTAATTGGGAAATATTATTTTCAAAGTTTTCACTTTTTGATTCACAAATTTCAAACTATTTCTAGAAATAACTACTAAACACAAATTTACTGATTTGTTTGATTGAGTGAATCTTAAAAACAATAAATTAAATCCATATAAAATACCAAGTTATTTTGTTTATTCTTTTTCCTTAGAGAAAGGATATTTTGTTTACCTTTGTGTTTAGCTATGCAATATTTAGTTTGTATGCACAATTATTGATTTATCAAGGGGGGTTTGGAACTACTTGTAACCTTTCACTTTTCTTATTTGAGCATATAACGTAATTGACATGTATCTTCAACTAAAAGGTGTTCAAATCTCCCCACTCTCAAATATTATTGAATTGAAAAAAAAATCTCACTTTTCTTATTTGAGTTCAACAAATGTGACATCCAGATTCAAAATCTTCAACCATGAGAAAGTAGTGGTTTCTTAACTATGGAGATTTATGTTGCCTTGTAATTTTTTTTTCAAGAGTTGAACGTGTGAAATGAGAGATTCGAACCTTTCAACCTTCTTATCAAAGATATATGCCTTAATTAATTGAACAATGTTCGTTTGCTTGTTGCCTTTTAATTTTTTAATTTTATTTTATTTTATCTTTTGGAGTTCTTTGCAACTTCTTACTTAAAATGCTTGAGTATGATAAAAGAAAAATAACAATAAATAAGAAATAAAGATGGTTACTTTTGTGATTACAAAAAAAAAAAGTTGTTTAAGCATAATTTCATATATTTTTCTTTGATGATTTTTCTAAAACTTAAGAGTTCAATTTAATTATTACAATTTTTTAAGTTGTAGTGTGTGTATATATATATATATATATATATATATATTTTGAGGTTATAACATTACATAATACTTTCAACTTATAGAAATGATCATATTCTTACGAAGAAAAGATCACATTCTAGAAAAAATTACAAATATCTTATTTGTTGAGTTATGTTTTGAGTCATTGATAATGTTTATTATTACATTTATTATTTTTAAATGGTAACCATGTCAGATATATAGGTATGTAGGTATATTATATTTAAAACTTTTAGAAAAAATTACAAATATCTTAATTGTTGAATTATGTCCACATTAAGTCATTGATAATGTTTATTATTACATTTATTATTTTTAAATGGTAACCATGTCGATATATAGGTATGTAGGTGAATTACATTTAAATTTTGATTATAGGAGGTTCATTTATTTTAATTGCTTACCTCAAATTTATGTCCAAATTCTTCTCTATAAACTTCTTAATATGAAATATTTAGATGTTGTGTTGATAACTTTTGCTTTTTTCTGTTTTTAAAAACCATACATGTTTGATAATTATTTTTTAAAAAAGTTGGAGAGACAAATATGTGTTGGAGAGAAAAACTATATGGATATATCAAAATAAAAGTTTAGAGATAGAGATATTGTTTTTAGATAAAAGTAAAAAAAAAAAAAGTAGATTTAGAGACAGAATAAAAATATTTCAAGAAAAGAATATGTTAATGTTATAAATTTGATTTCATCATGGATTTAATTTTGCTAATTTTTTAAATTAAGTTCAATTGGGCTTAATAAATAGGGATGATACACAAATAGTCATATTTTAGATCACATTTAGAACAATGACCAATTGATTTTATCTTTTTAAAAATGGACGAATCATTTTTTAGAGTTATAAGTAGTAATTATTAAAAAACCAAACTAGCCCTAACAAGTTTATTAATTAAGATTTCTGATAGTTATATTTGATTTGATTTTAAAATTTAAATAAAAATAACCCAGTTACATAATCTAAGGAAATGAATATAATAGAATCTAAAAATTTAAATTTCAAATACAAACAAACAAATTTCAAAAATCTAAAAAACACCACCGATAACAACTATATGACGAAAATAAGAAAGAAAATAACTGCTCGACTTCCTCCATTTTCTCCTGATTCTCCCGTTCAGCACAAAGAAGCATCCAACCAAATTTCTTCAATCGATTCCTTTCGTCTCTTTTGAAAAAAAGTAAAACATTACTTCCATTTGCAGAAAAGGTTAGAAAATTGCACAAAAGAAGAACAAAGAAAAAGGAAAGCGATAGAAAGTTTGACCTGCATATTAAGGTAATTACAATTTATTTATAATATAATCCAATAATCTTGGGATATACAAGGTAGGAGAATGTTAAAAATATAACTAGATAAAATTATTTATTCTCAAGTTTAATTTATGTACTTAACTGAGATTTTTCGAAATCTTAACAAACATTTGAACGTTAAAGGTATAAGATTAAGTAATATGGTTTTACATTCGACCCCATTTCAACCAATCATTTATCCCAATGACTTCTCTTTTGTTAGACTTTTTCGTTCACTAATTTGAACAAATTTCATAGATTTTTGTTTTAGACTAAACTACTTTAGTTATAGTTTTGTTAATTTTATAGACACCTGACCCTACTTTTGCTATATTTATAAAGTGATTTGAACATCATTAGTTTTGCATATTTAACTTGATTTGCTATTTAGCGTTTTGAAATAATACATCCATCTGAAAAGCAGAACCATGCAACATGTATTTAGTGTTTTGCTATTTAGTGCATATTTAACTTGACAAATATGAACTCTAAATATGTGAAATATGTCAACTTAGCATACACAAAAAATTACAGATTACAGAATGCCTATCAAAATGAGTTATACACAAATTATACCCTACTTCCTTAAATTACACAAAATGGATAGTATATAAAAGGTAACTTTTATATATACATGGATAGTATATAAAATGTAACTTTTATATATATATATGCATGAAGTCAAAAATAATTGAATTAATTCATAACTAAAATAAATAAAAATACAGTATAGGTGAATTACAACAAATTAAGAACAACTTAGGAAGTTAGCTAAGAATTCAAATATTTCTTTAAAAACAAAAAAAAGTAGTTTTCAAAAATTGTTTTTGTTTTTAGAATTTAACTAAGAATCCAAATATTTTTTTTAAGGGAGACGAAAGCCATTGTGGAGAATTTGGAAGAAAACAACTTAATTCTCAAAAACCAAAAACAAAAAATCAAATGGTTATTAAACCGACTTTAATTAATATGGTTATTTTCCTTTGTACTCAATAAAAATTCTGTCCATACAAGAAGGTCATGCGTAGATATAATAAAATGTGGCTCTCATTGATGCCATTTATAATAAGGTAAAGTCATTTTCCTCTCGAGTCAACATATATAGTTCCATTTTAAAGAAGGGGTAGAAGCTAAGCCATTATCTATGTAATTAATTAAAATATTTATTGGTCATTATTATGGTGGAACACCCTATTTTCTAGGCCAAATTTTGTGAAGTTTGACTATTTATCAAGAAAGAATTTACACTATTACTCTACCGATAAAATAGATTTAACCTTAAAAAATTCAATTATGTAATAGTTTTTTTTAAAAAAACCAAATATGTAATTTTCACTCCCATAGTTATAGATCTAGATGTAGATAAGCTTACCTCTCTAACATAAAAAATTTCATGCTTAACATATATTTTTTTAAAAAAGTACTTTATCATAGTTTAATGGTTGACTCACGAATAAAATGAAAATATTTTGACCCAATTTGGCAACCGTTTTGTTTTTAATTTTTAATTTTTAAAAATTAAACTTATTTGCTTTCAATTTCTATCAAGGAGTATAAATAATTTGGTAACCTAAACAACCCGTACTACCTAAATGCAAACCGTAAGAGTTGGGTTGACCTATTTTTTTTTGCTTGGGTTGGATTAGAATTTTAGAGAATCGAATTTTGAGTTGTTCTTGAGTTGATCTTCTTAGGCTCGGGTTGACCTGACCCAATCCAACCCAAAAATTTATGTTTTTTGTTTAATTTATATGTATACTTATAAATGAATTATTTGTCAATTTTTTTAATGTTTTTCTTCCAAGATTCTAACAAATATTAAGATGTTATGCACTTTAAAATTTCATAATTGAATTTTATGTGATTTTAGTTATAAATTCAAGAAAAAAATTATTTTAAATAATTAAAAAAATCAATCCGGTGACCCAACCCAATCCAATCCGAAAATATAGGGATGAGTTGGGTTGCAACCCGATTCAGGTTGGTTCCAAAAAACCCTTCAACCCAACCCAATCCAATTAGTGTACACCCCTATTCTCTACCATGAGATCCATTTTTCTTAATACAAGCACTTGAATTCTTAGCCAAATTCTAAAAACAAAATCAAATTTTTGAATACTACTATTTTTTAGTTTTCAAAATTTAGTTTGTTTTTTAAAACATAGGTACAAAGTAGATAAGAAAATATTGAAACTCACAGGTAGAAGTAATATTTTTAGACTTAATTTTTAAAAACAAAAAAAAAAAACAAAATAATTATAAAACGAGATCTAAGTTTTTCATTTAAATTCCATAAACTATCTCACCTACCACATATATAAAAAATAAAAAAATATAGTAACCTAGAAGAAGGCAAAAGATATCATTGACTCATAAAATTAGCATTAAAATAATGTCTTAAATTATAATTAAATTACAACCACTATCGATAAACACCAAGAAATTGACACAGTCATCCTCCGACAAGCCCATATAAATTTTACATAAATACTTACCTTATTATACTTGTTAAGATAGTGAACGATGAAAATGTCAATTTGACATTAGTGGGTATATTTAAAAAACCCCAATAACTAATTTCGAAGTACTAAATTACTAATTATAATCCAAAAAAAAAAAAAAACAACTGCAACGACATCAATTAATGTTAAAAAATAACATAAATGTAATAGAATAGAAGCAAGATCTGATAACCGACAGTTTATGAGCAACGAATTTAACGAACACCCGCCACTGGGACCCACATATGACTCATCCATTCTCACATCTATCCAATCTCAACCGTCTGATTTTACAACATTATTCGACATCACTATTGACCAATCACAGCAAAGTAAACGCCTTCTTCTCTCTTTCTTTTAGTTTGCTTTTTCGCTCATCTCTGATCTGTACTACTTCACCACTCCATTGCAAGCAATTCACAATTTTGAGTTCAATTTTCGTTCCGTTACGTTATTTGAGACCCTTTTTTTAAAAAATTTTTCTTTTTGGGTTTTGGAGGGGATTTAATTTTCTGTCACTTTCTCGGGAATCTATCTGTTCCACTAATCTTTTTTTGCCCCTTTCTTTTCTAGCTTCGTTTGGTTAAAATTTTAGATCGGGGGTTTTACTTTTCGAAGAGGGTTTTTTGATGGGGTTGTTGGGTTCATAAATTTTGAACCCGTGAGCGTTGACCCAGTTTTGGAATTTGAGTTTCGAGTGGTTGGGTTGTGAAATTTTGTTTTCTTGGGGTTCAATGGAGTGGATTTTTGAGACGATTCGATTCAGAAATCCGAAATCTGGGTCCGATTTTTGGTGTAGCTGATAGGGAAAATTTCCGATTCGATTTATAGTTCGTGAGAGTTTTGAACTATGGATGGCGATTCTAAGGATGTTAATGGCTGCAAAGAGAAGACTGTGGATTCTGTGGCTGCTGGAGAAGTTGGGGATTCCGGTAACGGCGAAGATTACAGTGAATCCAATGCCTTATTGCCGCCGCGACGTGGCGGAATGTCGAGGAAATCGAATAAGCCAAGGATGAAGGTCCGGTGGAATGATAGTAATGGTAATAACTTAGCGGAGATTTTGGAGTTTCAACCAAGGTAGCTAGATTGGTCTTTTTTTATGTGTGCATTTTCATGGTTTTTTTGGTTTGTTTTATGTTGCTTGAGGAAGATGGGTTGTCTGTTTTTAGTCTCATTTTTACATTTTGAGCATTAGATTCTAAAATGGGACATTGAGTTGCTGTTGATTGTTGAATTTGAGGTGTTGAAGAAGCTGAAAGTTTCCTTATTTGGGAACTGACACACTGGATTTGAAACTTGAGTCCAACTCACTTCACTGTCTTATTTTAGAAAGCTTGCTGTAATGCTGTCTTATGAGTTGAAATGGTTTGTTCTTTCGGGTTTTCTAGTGCACTAATGATAATCGTTTGTTAGAATAACGGACCTCTCTTATCTCCATATCGAGCTCGTATTAGTTTTCTTTAGAATCTACTTGAAATGGCTTGTACTTTCAGCTTCATTTTGGTGGTGTTTTTGACATAATTGACTGTTTTCCTAGAGCTTGTTTGGCATAACTTTTCAAGTGCTTAAAAAAAGGGTTTTTAGTGTTAAAAAAGGATTTTTAAATACTTAGAAAGTCATTCCAAAAGGGGTTGAAGTTAAGAGCTTGCTTTAAACTAGATGGAAACTGCTTTGAATGTGATGGATGTTGTCGTGAACTGAGTATTTCTTTGCTTTTAAATTCATAATTTGGTCTTGTGTTTCGATCTGTTTCTGCAGCGATGTGAGCGATTCAGGGGACGAGGAGGGTGACTCTTGCAGCTGTATAATTATGTAGATTATTACATCAAATATTAGTGTATAATGACAAGTACAATGTGGTTGATTTACTGCTAAACTGATAGTCATTGGTGGTGTTTCTGACTGTATACCAATTGCTTTGCTACTACGACGAGTTCAAAGATCGACTGATTAATATGTTGTTATCGCTTGCGGTGTTTGGCGATGTGTCCCAGTGACATCTTGTACTGTTTCGGTTTTCGAATTTGTAAGATCACTTTCCAGGTGATATACACTGTATGGATGATGCTGATAATGATGTTATTATAACAAACATTCAGATTAGTTGAGCATTTGACAGTGCAGAAGAATACTCTGTGTAATGCAAAAACTTGGAATTTTTCCTATACTTATCATGGTTAATCAATCATAGAGCTTCTCTACCTTTTCTTCCTGTTGTTTATAGCTCCTGATCTCGAGATCGCAAGCGTTTTCGTCAAATGTTATTTATTTTAATCTCCGAACTAGCAGTAAAGTTGTAATGTAGCAACAACTCAATAACCTCATTATCATGTTTTCTAAACTTTCCATGATTAGAAAACATCATGTGGGAAATGAAATAACTATATGTTCTTTCAAGTCAAAGCTGCATGATTGAGCATATATTATTCTGTCTTATTGATCAAAGAGGCTCAAAATTTAACCTTATTTAACCTTCAAGAAATTTGACTTTGTTGTGTTGGTTAAATTGCAAACTTAAAAGGGTTATATCCTCAAAAATTTCAATTACACCATTCATTTTATAATGTATGTCACTAATGTGGTTGCCAAAATAATGCAATGGCATGATTACATGAATATCAAACAAATATTAACTAATTAGCAACTATGGAACAAAATAAGTCAAAGTGAACATAAAGTAATTAGCATGTACACTCCTTTACTTATGATCGAAAGCTCAAATTCCCATACGCCATATTTAATTCAACAAAAATTGGGGTGGAGAGATTCGAATGTATGATCTCTTAGTCGTTTACTACTGAGATAGACTATAGTATTATACTCCATATTTGTTGTACTAAAAATACTTTCAACAAAATAAAATGACATATGGTTCCTTTACTCTGTCCTGTTTTATGATGGATTGATCAGTTAAATAATTCAGACATAAATATGAAAAGGGTTGTAAAATTAAAGTGTAACTGATCTTAAATAAACCAGAACAAGGAAACAGAGACAAGACAGGGACGAACAGAGTATCAAATGCTGTCGCTCTTTTGAAGAAAATAGATCGAAATCTCAAACCTTTAGTTATTTTTAGTAAAACCCTTTATTAATCAATCAAGCTTACGAGGAAAAAAGGAAAAAAAGGGGAAATGAAAAAGAAAAAGAAAAAAAAACAACTTTTTTGAGTTGCAGAAAATGAAATTAATGGCTGTTTTATCCCATCTCCTTTTTTCTCGTATAGTTGTGTGATGGACAAGGCTGGATCAGCCACATCTCTCTCTCTGTCCTCTGTCAAATAACTAACAAAAGAAAATAAGAAAGAAGAATCACCATCCACCTCGTGTTACCTTCATATCTCCTAAAAGGGCTCTGTTTAAGAGAAATGCGCGCTTCATCTTCAACTTCTCTCCCGCCGGATATCTAAGAAACAGAGGAAAGAAAAAAAAAAAAACAGAGAGAGAGAGAGAAATTGAGATCGTTCCACTCCTCCCAAATGGGGCACAGCCACAACGTCCGCCGTGAGTCCCTCTCCGGGCACCTCTCCGTCGCCCGACCGGACTACCACGTCGACGTTTTCGAGAACGATCTGGTGTGGCCCTTCAACAAGCTCGACGGAATTGATCGTGATGACGTCCGTGAGACCGCCTACGAGATCTTTTTCACGGCTTGCCGCTCCTCACCGGGCTTCGGAGGTCGGAACGCTCTCGCATTTTACTCCTCTTCTAATCATGACAATGGTGGCAATGGAGATGGGGCGTCCGGGCCGAAGCCGAATGGGGTGGTGATGACGCCGACGAGTCGGATCAAGCGCGCACTTGGGTTGAAGATGTTGAAGCGATCACCATCGAGAAGAATGTCATCCGGCGGGAACAGCGGCTCCAACCCGTCGTCCCCGAGCTCCCATAGTTCCAGTGGATCAAGCCCTGCTTTGTCGTATACTTTGCCGTCGTCGAGACCACGTCGGCCGATGACATCGGCCGAGATTATGAGACAGCAGATGAAGGTTACAGAGCAGAGTGATAACCGGCTTCGGAAGACTCTCATGAGGACTCTTGTTGGCCAAGTAAATTTCATCTTTCATTTCTAATTCATTCTTGAATGTAAATTTTTTTGCTTGTATGTGAAAATTTTTGGTACATATAATCAGATGGGAAGACGAGCAGAGACCATAATTCTTCCATTGGAGCTTCTACGCCATTTAAAGCCATCAGAATTCAATGATGGAAATGAATACCATTTATGGCAGAAACGGCAACTCAAAATTCTAGAGGCAGGGCTTCTTCTTCACCCTTCCATTGCACTTGATAAATCAAACACATTTGCAATGCGTCTTAGAGAGATCATTCGTGGGTGTGAATCAAAGCCTATTGACACAGGGAAGAACTCTGATACCATGAGAACGCTTTGCAATTCTGTGGTGTCATTGTCTTGGCGCAGCGCCAACGGGACTCCAACTGATGTGTGTCATTGGGCTGATGGCTTCCCTCTTAACATTCATATCTATGTTGCTCTTCTCCAAGCCATCTTCGATATTAGGGACGAGACGTTAGTACTCGACGAAGTCGATGAACTTCTCGAGCTAATGAAGAAGACGTGGTCTACGTTGGGAATCACCAGACCGGTTCATAATGTGTGTTTTACATGGGTGTTGTTCCAACAGTATGTTGTGACAGCACAGCTTGAGCCAGACCTTCTTTGTGCTGCTCATGCCATGTTGGCAGAGGTGGCCAACGATGCCAAGAAGCCAGATAGAGAAGCAGTATACGTTAAGCTTTTGTCGTCGGTATTGTCTTCGATGCAGGGTTGGGCGGAGAAGAGGTTACTTCATTACCATGATTATTTCCAGAGGGGGACAGTTGGTCAGGTAGAAAACCTTCTTCCTTTGGCCTTATCTGCATCAAAGATTCTAGGTGAAGATGTTACTATCACGGAAGGGGCTGGGAAAGACCAGGGAGATGTACTGGTGGTGGACTCGTCTGGTGATCGTGTCGATTACTACATCCGGTGTTCAGTAAGGAATGCATTTGCCAAGGTTATAATCCTATCCATTATTAGCTTTAATGGTTATATGTGTTCAATTATTTAAGACACTCATTACATTTTCATTACAATTTAGGTACTTGAGAATGGGAACATCAAGGAAGTAAAAGATGAGGTGAGTGAGGCTCTGCTTCAGTTGGCCAAAGAAACAGAGGATTTGGCATTAAAAGAGAGGGAAAGTTTCAGTCCTATACTAAAGAAATGGCATGCAACTGCAGTGGGAGTTGCAGCAGTTACATTGCACAACTGCTATGGTACCGTGTTGAAGCAATATTTAGGTGGCATATCGACGTTAACGAGCGAGACGATCGGTGTTTTGCATAGGGCTGGAAAATTAGAGAAGGTGTTAGTTCAAATGGTGGTTGAAGATTCCGTTGACTGCGATGACGGTGGCAAGGCAATTGTTAGAGAGATGGTTCCTTTTGAAGTTGATTCCATCATAATGAACCTCTTGAAAAAATGGGTTGATGAAAGGCTAAAGAAACAAAGAGAGTGTCTTAACAGAGCAAAAGAATCAGAAGTGAGTAAGAATAATGATAGTGTAATAAAGTTGTCTTTGAATTGAAGTTGGTATCAACAAGTGATCTGTTTCAATCGTTTTTTCTTGCAGACTTGGAATCCGAGGTCGAAAACAGAACCATACGCGCAGTCGGCCGTGGAGTTGATGAAGTTAGCTAAGGAAACTGTGGAGGAGTTCTTTGAAATTCCTATTGGAGTTACTGAAGATTTGGTTCAAGATCTAGCTGCTGGTTTAGAACGTATCTTCCAAGACTATATCACATTTGTGGCATCATGTGGTAATAATTTCATCTGCCATTGTTACACTTCTAGAAAATGTTCTTCTTTAGCTTCAATGTAAATGTCTATTTCAATTAAACAAAATCAACTTAGAAACATTCTCCATCTTATCTTAAACCTCTTCTTATTTCAGGTTCAAAACAGAGTTACCTCCCACAGCTTCCTCCTCTAACACGGTGTAACCGAGATTCGAAGTTCATCCAGTTATGGAAGAGAGCTACACCTTGTAGTGTTGTTGGAGAAGATATGATACATCATCTTGGTTCTCATGATGGTCATCATCCGCGACCGTCGACAAGCCGTGGAACTCAACGTCTGTACATTCGCCTAAACACATTGCATTATATATTTTCCCACCTACATTCACTTGACAAAGTTCTCTCCCTTTCTCCTAAAGTCACTCCTTCAACCGGCAGTCGTTTTAACAGTTCAAGATCTTATAGCAACTCATCTTCTTACTTTGAACTTGCAAACTCAGGCATTGAAACAGCTTGTCTACATGTATCAGAAGTAGCTGCTTATCGTCTGATATTCCTTGATTCAAGTTCTGTCTTTTACGATTGCTTATATGCAGGCGATGTAGCGAATGCACGGATTCGACCAGCATTGCGAGTCTTAAAACAGAACCTTACCTTATTGTGTGCAATTGTGACTGATAGAGCTCAGGCCTTAGCAATGAAAGAAGTGATGAGAGCCTCTTTTGAAGCATTTTTAATGGTTCTTCTAGCCGGAGGAGCCTCTAGGGTGTACTATCGTTCTGACCACGAGATGATCGAGGAGGATTTCCAAAGCTTGAAAAAGGTATTTTGTGCATGTGGAGAGGGATTGATTGCAGAGAATATCGTCGAGCGAGAAGCCGAGGCAGTCGAAGGAGTAGTAGCATTGATGAGCCAATGTACTGAACAATTGGTGGAAGATTTCAGCATTGTGACTTGTGAAACAAGTGGAATAGGAGTTATGGGTTCTGGACAAAAGCTACCTATGCCTCCGACGACAGGACGATGGAATAGAGCCGATCCGAACACCATCTTACGAGTGTTGTGCCACCGAAATGATCGAACCGCTAATCAATTCTTAAAGAAAACATTCCAATTAGCAAAAAGAAGATGAAACATTCTTCTTTTGTATATCAGAAAGCAGAGAGAAGCAGGGAGAGACAGAGAGAGACAGAGTATGTGTGTGTATTATACCAACTTTAAATGAAGTTTGGGAGAAAAAAAAAAAAAAATTGAGGGAGACACATTGCATACAAATTTAAAAACCAAAGTTCCAAAGAAAACAGGTCATTGGAGTGGTGGCTGGGGGAGAACAATGCCTTCTGTTTGATATCTCATTTAACAAAACCACCTCTTTCAAAGAGAAAAATAGAGCAAAGCATTCTTTAATTGTTTAGGTGAATAGTGAATTGAAAAGGAAAATTTGCAAATGTAACCACAAGAAGAACTATGCAATGTTAATGAGATTAATGAACCAAAACAAATATATTTGTATATTATATGTCTTAGGCTCTTAGCTTTTTTTTTTTTTTTTTTTATCCTAGTTGGATGCCCTGTGATTTCTTTTGTTGAATCAGACACTTTTCAGCTCTGTGTAGAGGTTCATAAAAGAATATATATAGGGATTCATATTGTTAATTCCATTAGATCATAATTTTTATAGCACACTGATTGATTGTATTGTTTAAGGATTATGTGATATGTAGATTTCAAGCAAATTTAGACATTTGGCGGTATGGGCGTTAAACCGTAGAGTTAATAACAAATACATATAAACACACAAAATTGAAAGTTTAAGAAGTTTTTCAAATTATGAGGGCTCTAAAACTTCATGGACCAAATTTATATCTTAATGATTTTTTTAATATTTTTAATTTAATAAGAACACATGTGCTCAAACTGTTTTTCTTTTCTTTTTTATTTTTGTGAGAAAAATGAACCACTGTTAAAATGAATTTTTTGAGAAATAATCTCTCGTGTCAATCCAATCATATATAACTTAGTGGATAAAATATTTGTTAACATTATCTGTCCAAAATTGGACAAGCCTTTCTCTACCACACTAATACATTTATAAATTAGGAAAAAAGAAAAAAATTCAATTTTTACTCTTAAAATTATCATGATGTATCAATTTTCACACAAACTCAATTTCATTAATAATTTTTATCATGTATTCCATTTTCACTAATTCACTAACTAATTTTAATTAAAAAAGCAAAGTAAAAGTCTCCGTAAACTCACTAGTTTAAAAAATATTAAGTTTTGCACAAATTTATATTTGATAGTGTATACAACTTAACTGTCGAATAACTTTGCCAATACTCACAAATTCTAACACAAATTTAGTTATGTTGTTTTTCTTTGAAATCTTATCAATTTTCTAAACCCTTTCTTTACGAGTTTCTTCAAAGGGAGACTTATCAAGAGGAAAAAAATGGCATCCCTTTCTCAAGTTTAAGGTTAAACATTACAACACTTATCTAAGTTTGAGGTACAATTTGATGCAATTGGAAGTTCAAGTTAAAAATTGATCCATCTTGATAAGTTTAGAGGTAAAAGTTGATTTTTCCCCCCTAAAAATTATGATAAGAACAAACGTAAACCAGGGAAATAAGAGAGAAATTTTCCTTTCTTTTATTTTTCATTTGTAAAAGAAACTAAGTAGTAAGAAGTAGAAAATTTTTGGTATCTAGTCTATTGTTCTTAATGATAAATCTTACTCTCATAATCCTCCATCTAAGAAACACCTTAATTCAATTAACTTGAACGTAGCTCAATTAGTTTAGACATTGTATCACGGACCAAAATGCTAAAAGTTTGAATCTTCATTCATTCCTACATGTTAGGAACTAAAAAAACCATTTTAATTCCACCCAAAAGATTAAAAGAAAGAAATAAAGAAAAAAACTCCTTATTCCTCAACAAATAAGGTTAATAGTATAGTAAGAAAACCAGATTCCACACCCTAAGAGTCTTAAACCAAGCAAAAGTTCTTTGAGAATCACTACTACTATTTTGTTACTTGTTGCCATAATTTCCCCTCATAAGATTTCTAACAAATTTCCCCTAATCTCCCTATACCCTTCATCTTCAATTTTGCACATTGAGTAGACATTTAATTTCAAAAGGGGCACCAATGAACCAACTGATCTCTCATATTTTCATCAAAATTTTCCTCAATTTTTTCGCTTTGGAAGTGAACATTGTATGTAGTTCTCTTCATACTTAGTGTGTTTGACATAACTTTCTATGTTATTTTATATGACTAAAAGTGTTCTTTCAAAAATTTGTAGCAAATAATAAAAGTTATTGTTATGAGTTAAGTTGGACTAACGAGAATGAGGTGGCTAAAGGACTACAATGAAGGGACAAACGAGAAAAGAACCCCAATATGAAGTCAAAACAGGTTAAAACTGACAGAGGATCGACCCAAGGCAAGAAAGAGGAAGAAAAGACGTGGTCGACCTCAACAAGATCGAGGCCGACCAGATGGTAAAGCCCTAATTTGAGGCTTTACCATGGTCCCCTAGGTGAGGATAGAGGCTCGAGCTTGGGTCGAGGCCCAAACCTATAGTTTTCCTCGGCCTCGGTCGAGGCCAGCTAGGTGGCAAGGCCCCTTTTGGGACTTGCCTCAATCCATCACGACCCAATGATCATTTTGTAGTCCAATTCGGTCCTTCCTAGGAGACAACAAAAACCCACGAAAACCCTAGAAGAAGTTATTTAAGCTCCCTCCGGAGGGAGAGCCAGGTAAATTGATTCCAACCAACTAAACACGGTTAGACTTTCCAAAATTCTCTCTTACTTAAGTATCGGAGTTGGTGTGGTATACACCAAACCGGTGTCCAGGTTTTCCTTGTCTTGTAGGCCACGTTCTTCTTCCAAAGAATACAAATTTACTATCGTTGTTACGTAGAGGTCAAATGTGTTCTCCAAAATTTGGCAACAACCGTTATTTTCAAAATAAATAAAGTTGATTTAAGTATTTTTTTTCCTTAAAAACACTTTGAAAGTTGAGATTTTAAAATGGTTGGCTGAGATCTTAAATCATTTTAAAGTAATTTGACATTTATAAAATCACTCACCACCTGTTTGTTTCATCGAAGTTGGACTGGAATTTGTTTTTGTTTATTTTTGAAAAATTCGAAACAAACCCACACGACTGTTTTGCTTGGGATATCTAAAGTGGGTAAAAATTTCCTCCTCAAAACATCTTGATTTTTCTTCTTTTTGACCTCATCTTTCAACAATCTTGATTTTTCTTCTTCTATTGAGTTTGCTCCTCCTTTCAACAATGATCTATTGAGTTTGAAACAATCTTGATTTTTCTTCTTTAGACAACTTGTTTCAACACGATTTTTAGCAAGATTAGTAGATTTTTTCTAATTTCTTGTTTTCTTTCCTATTTTTTTGGGTAGATATGCTCATATTTTTGCCACCCTCTTTTTATTTTGTCCCATTTTATTAAAAATTTATGTGTTTGGGAGAAGGATTTAAATAGATTTGAATTTTTGAAGAATATTTTTCTGGGAGATGAATCAAAGATTCAAAAACTTGTTAGATTATTTTAGTTATGGTACTTGTGTAAATTATGTTAAATAACAAAACCTCAGTCCTCCATTGAACTCCACTCCTATGTCTCCATTTTTCTTTTATTTAAGGCTTAATTTCTCTTCAGATATGTGTTGTGTGGCTATTCATTTTTTGTTCATTTATTTTCTTCCTTGGATTTGTTGGACATATTGTGTTTTCTTCATAATTTATTTTGGGAAGGGGTTATAGATGCATTAGGTTATATATATGAAATTGTTCAAAATGGGTTACAAATTTTAATGCTTTTATTTGTATACCATGCATATAATAATGATTTAATTCTGATTTTATTTGGTTATAAGAATAGAAAAAAAATAACTCAAATAAGATTTTTGACAATTTTGACTGGTTCATAGGCATGTTATTTAAATCCCATGAACAAAACCTTAAAACAAATCGAGACATTTAATTTTAAGACATTAATCTCACATTATCCAAATGCAAATATTTATTATCTTTAGATATTTAAATTCTACGATATTTAATATCAAACAGAATTCAAGATGGTAGTTATAAAGTGTTTAATCATATATCATCTTCAAAATTGAGTTTGGTAGGAAAGGTTTGCTCTACAAAATTAGCTTGGAGACTTGCTCAACCTTTCTTCATCATTGGACTCTTCAATGGCTATGACAACATATGATTAAAATTTGGAGGAAGACTCTGAAGAACTTTTTCATTTACTTTTTTTTTTTTTGGAATAATCTCTCCATAGCTCTTCGTTTGGTTGATAGTTTAAGCAACTTGAGAAAAGAATTTTCGAATATTTTCCCTTTCTTTCATCACCAAGTTATCAAAATCTCTCCACAAAGATTACAACTTGGTAGAAATTATTTTTTCAGATCCCTAATTTTTTTTTGCAAAGTTCCCAAGCATCTTTAGCTTTTTTAATACAAGAAATTCGAGGGATCAAAATGGACTTACTAACACCTCGTCGAATGAGACGAAGAGCTAAAATATTTCGCTTTTATTTTTCTTAAACTCATTCACATAATCTCATGTCCTCTCCAAAGAGCCTTCATCATTTCTTTCAAGAGCGTCTTCATAGCCTTTTTCAATGATTTTCCAAAAATCTTGAGAAATAAAAATTGTCTCTTCCATTTGGCTTTGCCTTGCCAATATTCATAATGTTCTCCTTTCAAATATTGAAATTTGGTTTGTTGGAACGAAGAACAAGTTTGGAACACAATTAGTTGGCATATTCAATTTCAACCTTGCACTCTAATTCCAAATTTGTTGGAGACAATGAAAGAAAGTAGGCAACATTTTATAGAATGAAGATGAGATATAGAAAGAAACCTCTTTTGATCGAGGGCTATGACACTTTACTGAATTAGAGCTTAGAGTTGTGAACACCTCTACCTATATATATAGTTGTTGTTTAGGTGATCGAACATTCTAGATAGTCAATGATCACATAAGTGTAAGTCCTACAAAATCTATATCTAGAAAAATACATCCTTGCCTATTCCAATGAGACGATTTCTCCTAAAATGATACAAAGTCATCTCATTGAAACTCACAAAAGTAGTTCTAGTTTTAGCAACTTGGTTGAATGATTTCTTCTTTCATTCCTGGTCGTTGGACACACCTTTGAATTTCTTCTTCTTGAGTTCATGAGTAAGCACTTTGATGGAATCAGACACTTCAGCTTTGTACTCGTACAATTGGGATATCACCAAAAACAGGAAGAAGTTAACAGCGCTCATCACTGCAAGTAAGGCATAGAAGTAATCAAGACGAGAAGCATTCAAGTTATTCAAAATCCAACCATTATTCCCATGTTTTTTTGGTAATGTGAACTGTTGATAGAAGAAAACTACTGATGAAGTTCCCAATGATGAAAAATAAAATACATTAACAAGGTTTAGAAGAACTGAGGGAGGAGAGTGAAAATCTTAATGAAGGTTTTGATCCTATTTTGTCTATGCCTTCGACTACATTGCCTCTACCTGAAAACATTGTGATCTTATTTTTGTCACTCTGCATTTTTCCAAAATTCCAATATGAAAATATCAGATTATTCTATTTTACTTCTACATTGTAAGAAAAATGATCTTATTGGCCTCTGTTTTCCAAATTCTACTATCAATTATTCTATACGTAAAGAACACACCATTTAATATAAAGTTATGACAAACCAAGCTAAGGATAGTTTATTTGGTTAAAACCTGTATTCTCAATTCAATGATAGATCTAGAACTTTATATCGGAGAGTTTGAAATATTTTAACATTAGTTTGTTCAATAGAAAGTATGACGGGTTTTTTATATGTTAAAAAACACTTTGAACCTTAAAATTTCATGAAAAAGACAATTTAGTAAACAATGAATTGTAACAATCTAGTCTCTATACTTTAAAATTTATAACAATTTAACCTAGGGTGAAAAATCTAATCAATTTTATACTACATGAGGATTTAGTCTTTGTTGTTTATTAAACTCATTTTGGTTCCTTATCAGATTATTGATCTACATATAAGTAAGAAATTCCATTAAGTTTTAATTAGGCTCCTAACAATATTTTTTCGTGAGAAGAACTAAATTGTTATAAATTTTAAGTCATAGAGGCTAATTTATTACATACTAAAGTTCAAACGCTAAATTGTGAACTAAAATAGTTACAAACTAAATTTCAGAGATTAAAGCTATGTTTGATAACCATTTGGTTTTTCTTTTTTTGGTTTTTGAAAATTGTGATTGTTTTCTCACAATTCTCTACCATAGGTTTCTTCTTCTCTATAATATTATTGCTTTCCATTTTCCTTAAAAAAACACTTGAGTTTCAAGCCAAATTCCAAATTTCTAAAATAAGTTTTCGAAAACTATTTTTTTTTAAAAAACTTGATAACTATTTGATTTTTGGGTTTTGAAAATTAAGCCTTATAAATATGACTCCCACTTAAGGATTAATTTGTTTTGTTATCTACTTTTTATCTATGTTTTCAAAAACCAACACTATGTTTTGAAAAATAAAAAAATAGTTTTCAAAAACTTGTTTTTGTTTCTAGAATTTGGCTAAGAATCTAAATGTTTCCTTAAGGGAGATGAGAACCTTAGTAGAGAATTTGAAAGAAAACAAGCTTAATTTTTAAAAACAAAACAAAAAAACAAATGGTTATCAAACAGAACCTTAGTTTTCAAAATTTAGGTTAATTTTTTAAAACAAATGTAAAAAGTGGAAAACAAAACAAGGAAATATATGAGTGGAACTAATATTTGTAGGCTTAATTAATTTTTGCAAACAAAAACAAAAACTAAATGGTTATCAAACGGAGCCTAAATTGTTATTTTAATGAAAGTTGAAGAGGAAATAGTGTTTTCTAGTCTAGTATATATAAATATATAAGGAAAGAGAATAAAATCTAGAATAATAAGAAGATAATTTTTAGTAACATAATAATAGGTGATAAAAAAATTGGGCAAACCTGTCGTAGATGAGAATGGAGAGAAGCATGGAGATGGTAACAAAAGCATATAAACTTGCAGGAGGAACTTTGAAGTGGCTGCCGATGCTTCGATCAAGAGTGGTTCCTTGCTTGATGAAAAGAGTGTGTGATTGTGCCACCATTGTGCTTGGGATGAATGTGCAAACAAGAATTGGAATCATTCTCAGCATTTGTTTTGTCTCCTCCACTTGTGTCACTGAGCATAATCTCCACGAATCAGCTGTTCTTATAGCACCCTTGTTCAGAAACCTACATTTTTATATATATATATATATATCAATCATTCATTACAATCCCAAAATTCGATCATTCAGTTTAGAAATCCTAGAAGAGAATATTCTAGAGAGTCATTTGTAATTTCTAAGTGTGAGAGTTGGCAAAAAGTCATTAACATGATGAAAATAAATAGGTGATATTAACTATAGCCAAATGAAGCCCAAGAGCTAGAAGTAAGCAATAATATATACAAGTAGCCTATTCTTCAAAAAATCTTTGTCCAAAGTCTAATACTCTATTCTCCAAAAGTTCCTTTTTAATGCTTACTTGACACACCAATTGTAATATACAAGTTCGTCTTAAATTAAATTGACAGATATACAAAATTAAAAGTTCAAGAACTGATTTTAGAAACTTTTTAGTAAAAAGATATATTAATCGACACATAAACACTATTTTTTTTAAAAGTACGCAGGAAGTAAATATACACCATCTTAAAAGTTCTAGAGATAAAACGAACACTAATTTTAGTCGCGATCACCTCAAGGATGGAGTGGAATCAATCTTGAAAGTAGCATGCTTGGAGTAGTGTTCAAGGTCAAGTTCATGGAGTTCATTTGGGTGATTAGGAAGAGGGAGCTTCCAATTGCAAGCAGCAGCAACAATGACATTAGCCATTCTAATGAAGGGGCTTCCATTGGGGAGCTTGTGCCTGTAAAAGGGAGTGCCAACCACAAATATGAGAATGGCAACTGCAAGGCCAATTGTGGGAATGCCATATCCCAAGCTCCACCCAACATTGTCCTGAATGTAAACAAGAATGGTGGAGGCAAAGAGAATGCCTGAGAAGACACTGAACAACCACCAGTTGAAGAATGACAACTTTTGAGCCTTCTCTTTTCGATGAAAATCGTCGAACTGGTCGGCTCCCATCGTCGAGATGTTCGGTTTGGTACCGCCCGAGGCGAACGCCAACAAGTAGAGAGAGCCAAAGAAAACTGCAAGCTGTAATTTGGAGGCCTGTTTGCAGTTTTCTTTATTGGCTTCTAGACATGGCGGTGGTTTTAGGCTTGGCACTGACACTGCTAGTGTTAGAAGAGACATTGCCTGGTAGTAGGCAATTAATTTCTCAAATCAAGAGGAGAAACTAAATACTTTCTATCTTAAATCACTAATCAACTCAAAACTTTAAACTGATAAGTTGTGGTAAATTTAATTATATAAACACGCACACACATGCATGTACAAGCAACCAACATGAACAACAATAATTCAATCTAAAATTTAAAATCCTCTTTGACAATTATAATTTATTTTTAGTTTTCGAAAATTATATTTGTTTTCTAGTCATTTCTCTACAATGATTTTTATCTTCTATACAATGGTTCTCATCTTTCTTGAGAAAATACTTGAATTCTTAGCTAAATTTAAAAAACAAAAACAAGTTTTGGAAACTACTTTTTTAAGCCCTGTTTGATAACTATTTTTTTTTTTTTTTTTTTTGAAATTTGACTAGAAACTTAAATGATACCTTAAGGGCATGTTTGAGAATGATTATTGAATTAGTGATTTTGACAAAAGAGATTTAATTACAATTGATTTCTAAAATTAATTTTCGTACCATCATTTTAATGTTTGGTTCCAAACTTTTTTAAAGTGATTTTCATATAATAAAAAGTAATTTTGAATGATTAATGTTTGGTTTAAAAAGTTATTTTAACATTATTAAATTATCAAAAAAGTTATTAATTTAAAAATTATGTAACACTATTATAAGCAATTAGGATAGAAAAAAGTATTTATATAACTAATTTTATTTAATTATTATTATAATTAATATCATTACAATCAATTTATTATTTTAAAATATCTATTTTTATCAATTTATTTTTCATTTGCTTGCAAAATTTTATGAAAAGTTCAAGTATTAAAAAGTCATATTGAGAAACTGAGCAAGTAGGCTCATTTCAACGTCAATTTTATGAGAAAAAGTTCAAGTAAGATTTGTGTACCAGAAGGTCGTAGGTTGAATCCCACCCCAAATGTTGATGTACTCAAAAAAAAAAAAAGTCTTATTTGATAATAATTTTTTTTTATGGTTTTTTAATATTAAGCTTACAAAATATTATTTATATTTATGTTTTCTTTATTTAATTTAAAAAAAAAAGTTTTAAAATTTTAGTTAAATTTGAGAAAACAAATAATTATAGTTAAATTTGAGAAAACAAATAATTATAATACTATTTTAAAAATAAATTAAATTAAAAAAAAAACACCAAAACCCATATGTGGGATCGAACTCGGACACTGCAATCAACACATCTTCCATGGGATTGAAAGACAAGACCAACACAACAAGACTCAATATGTTGCTTTTGTGGCAAACTTTATAAATATAATATTTCTAAATTTGGAAATTTTATAAATAAAAGTTAATTGTTATTTTTTTGAGTGATTTTCAACTCATCATTTGTACAATAATCACCTTTCAAGTGATTGACCGAGAATTACTACCTAATGATTTTGTAGTTTTGAAAAATTACTTGTGCACTTTGCCAAGCATCACTATTTTCAAATGGAAGTGATTTTGGCAAAAACAAAAGTGTTTTTGGCTATACCAAAATCACTCCCAAACATACTCTAAGAAATATGGAAATAATCATTATAGAGAAGATGAAGAGAAATTGTGTAAAAACAAGTATAAATTTCAAAAACCAAAAGCCAAAAATGAAATGATTACCAAATGGAGCCATTTTCAAAACTTGGTTTAGTTTTTTAAAATCTAAAAAGTAGATAAGAAAATATGAGAATCATGGATGGAAGTACTATTTATAGACTTAATTTTTAAAAATCAAAAACCAAAAACTAAAAACCAAAAATAAAAAACCAAATGGTTATCAAATGAGGTCTATTCAATAGATTTTTGTTTCGTTTGTTAGAATTATAGTTTCAACCAAAGAAGTCTTTGATTAAAAGATGTTTTTTTTAAAAAAATAAAATCTATCTACATCTAATATTTAAAAGTACGCTAAAACAACTATTGTGCAATTAAATAAATATACTTGCCAAGTAAAACTGGTATAAAGTATGGATTTATAACTAAGGGTTATAGCTAGGTTGGAAAGTACCCTACTCCAAATATCATTAAATAAAAAAAAAAAAGTCAATAAATATAATCTACAACACTTACCTATACTTTGTCACTATTTTATATATATCTTTTAATAGATCTAAATATATGAAAAAAGAATTATTTTATATTTATAATGAGATACGAGAGTTTAAACCAAAAAAGAACATTTATATATACATTTTAAAAACAAAGGATAAAAAATAAAAAAAATAGTTTATTAAAAAAAAGAAAATTTTTAGGGGAAAATACATTTTTGGTCTCTCAATTTACAAGAATGTTTCTATTGGTTCCTGAGTTTCAAAATCGGACAATTAAGTTCTTGAATTTTATGAAATAGTTCTATTGAGTCCCTCCACGTTAATGATTTCATAGTTTTATCGGAATGCTTGCGTGAAAATATTTAATATTAAAATAATAATTTTTAAAAATAAAAAATAACAATAATAATTTTTAAGTAATAAAAATAATAAAAAAAAAAGAAAAAGAAAAACTCCTATTTCCTTTCTCTTTTCCCTTTTATTTCTTCATCTCTCCCGACCTCCTCCTCCTTCCCCATCTGGTTTCACCACCATCATCTTCTTCTTCAAAACCAGTGCTCAACCATATCCCTTCTTCTTCTTCAAAATTAATTTTCAACTACACCCAATTGTTCTTCTTCTTCAAAACTCATCCCCTTCGTCTTTTTCTTCCAACCCAGATTTGAAAATAACAAGAAGAAAATAAAAGAGGACAGATGGAGATGGAGATTGGATTTTTTAAAAAAATAAAAAGAAGAAGAAAAAGAGAGGGGGAGTGGGGGGTACGGGAAAGGGAAGGTGAAGTGTGTTTTTTTCTAAAAAAAAAAAAAAAAAAAAAGGTTAAATTACAAGTTCAGTCCCGGTTTGTGTCTATTTGATCCGCAAACTTTAAAAAGTGTCTAATAGATCCATGAACTTTCATATTTGTGTCTATTTGATTCTTGAACTTTGAAATGTGTCTAATAAGTCCTTAATTTTTCAATTTTGTGTCTAATAATTAAGTCCCTAAATTTTCAATTCTGCCTCTAATAGGTCCTTGACCTAGTTGAAGTTTTTTAAAATTCATGGCCATACTAGACTCAAAATTGAAAGTTTAGACTTCTCTTAGACATAAAATTCAACTTTAATAGCAGTTAATTTAATTTTTTTTTAATATGGTAGGGACCTATTAGATATAAAATTGAAAATTCATGGATTAATTAATTATACATTTTTAAAGTTAAAAAACTTATTAAACACTATTTTTCATTTTAAATAATATTATATGTTTCACAAACTATAATAATCCACAGACTATTATAAGCCCATGTTATTATAATTCACTCAACCCCCAAACAGTTATGTTTATCCTAGTTGATCCCAATTATGGACACAATAGGTATGTTGACTTTTCTCCAATAACAAAGTACTTTTTTTCAAAAAAAAAAAATAAATAGCACAACCCAAGTTGCTTTATATATATATATATATAAAGAAACGCCCCAATTAAATATTTATATAACTAAAAGTACTTCTCTAGAACTTTTTTAAAAGCTTCCCCTTCCCAGTATCTTTTACCACCACAGGAGAAAATTAAAATGAGAAGACTTATGAAATAACAATTAAGAGAAAAAAAAAAAAAAAAAAACTCACTTAAAACAAATGAATAAAGATGAATTTTTTCTGTTAATTTTGGTACTCAACCTTAGCACCAAGATTAAAGCATTCCAACACTAAACACACACAAATCACAACAAAATTCATTTAAGTGGCGAAAATGCACGTAATATCACTTTCTTTTTTTAAAGTAAAAAAGTTCAAATTTTGAATCTCATATTTATTGAACTAAAAAAATTATCCTCGCTTCTGAATCAAAATCTACACATGAATTTGCACGAACGTACCATAAGACAGACGACGGCGGAGATGAAGAAGGTGCGATAACGGCCGAGATGAGTGTCGGCGACGTAAGCCCCCAAGATTGGCATAATCCAAACCGTTCCAGTCCAGTTGGTGACATTGTTAGAGGCTGTGACAGTGCCTTGATTGAGCTTCGTCGTCAAATATATAATCAAATTGGCAGCAATCCCATTGAACATCATCCTTTCAATCAGTTCATACACTATATATATATATATATATATATGTATATATTTCTCAGTTCAACGGCGGTCGGAAAATTGAGAGAGATTTGAGAGTTGAATTAAATTAAATATATATTATTACCGATGATGAAGGAACAGGCTTTCCAACGACCAGTTTTGGAGCGAAGAACGGGGTTGCCTTTGAGATCGACGGTTCCGTCTTTGGTGTACTCATCGAGTTCGAGCCCTGTTTCTTGATCTGCTGCTACAGTAGCCGCCATTAATGGAGGAACTGCCCTTTGAAGTTTGAAGTTTGAAGCTTTTTTTATTAGTTCTATAATGCTCCAAAAAAAAGTATATATGTTTAAGAAATAATATGAGGCCGGACTTTACCACCCCTTTTATATTTATACGTATACGATTTCTCTGTCTCCAATCTCTTCCACCAAGAAAAAATTAAAAATTAAAATTAAAATATTTGGTGGAGTTTGGTTATCTTATGACTATATATATATATATATATATATATATGAAAGGGAAATGTAAATAAGCTAGAGATCAGCCTTTTCTTTATTAATAATTCACTCAATTGAGTGAAGTCGTTTTCTTCCGATAAATGTGAAGTATGAGAATTCGAATTTGTGACTTCAAGAAAAAAATACATGTCAATTACTATAATTAGATTCACTTTGATCATGGGCGGATCTATATGGGAACAAGTGGCTCCCTCAAAAATTTTAAATTTAGTATCCTATAGTATGTAACGGTTTGGTTTAAAAAAATAATAATATATACTTATAATTGTGTATAATGCATCTTAGGAAAAAAAACATTCTGTTGTCCTAGTGGTAATATACTCTACCTAATTTCACTTGTGTTTTGTTTTTTTGGTTTTTTATATATTTATTTCTTTTATGTATAAGTTTATTTAAGGTTACTTTTTTACCCATATATTCTTATCGTCGATAATTTTTTAAGTCCACATAATATTGTGTGGGTCGCCCCTGACTTTGATACATATTGTTCTACAATACTAAATGTTATATATATATATATATATATAATTCAATAAAGGAAGAGAGATTTGAATCATCAACTTTGATCTTTATGGTAGAAAGTAATTAATGTCTTGACCAATTGAGTTGTATTCATATTAGCTATTTTATTATGATTTTTATACTTTCAAATTTTAGTTTATTTTAATCCATACATTTTAAGAAGGGCAATAGTGCAACGCCCAAGTCTGTGCTCCCCACCCATACATTTTTTTTTAAAAAAAACATATACAATTTTTTTTTTTGGCTACCAAGGGGGTTGCACCATATTTGGGTGCTGCCTAAGGTCTATTTTTAGTTTTTGAACATTAAAAAAAATACCTAGATTAGTTTTTGAAGTTTCAAATGTTTAAGATATAAATTATTCGGTGAGACCGTCACAATGTGGTCGACAGTTTTTTACCGTTGGATGAAAAGAGAGAAATATTTTAACTTTATATCCAACCGTTATTAGGGGGCATGGAAATTATTGGATCCACATCCAACGGTCATTATGAGGCAACCACATTGTGGCGGCCTCATTGAATAATTTCTCCTATTTTAGTTTCTACCCTCCTTTTAATGAAAGAATTATTTTTAATTAGTTTTTGAGCTTTCAAAATATATATCTATTTTCTCTTCAAGTATATATAAAGAGAGGTTTATTTACAAATTTGGTCATATGATTTTGAAAAAGTTGGAATTTAGTTCCTATGATTTTTAGGGAGTATTTATGGAGTTTTATCACATCATACCTACGAAATTCTAACTTTTAAAACTATAAGGATTAAATTCTAACTTCTACGAATCATAGGGACAAAATTTAATTTTGTCAATATACGTACGTGTGTGTATATATATATATCTTAGTACCTAATCAACTTTAAGGAAAAAAATTATTTTAGTTATTTCTATTTTTTTATCTTAATATTATTTTAGTTATTTCTATTTTTTTTTATCATCTTAATATATGTCCAATATCATCTCAACCAATCTAGGTAGGATCTTATATATCTAAAGATGATATATTATTGATATATATACATACTCAAAGTTTCAAGAAATAACGATAGGGATGATCATAACGATTCTTTTTTAAAACTTCAAAGATTAAAAATAGATATTTTAAAAATTGAGCGACTAAAATACATATTTTAAAAGTTCCAAAATAAAATTTAAAAGTGAGTAGAAATTGTTTTTTTTTTCTCCTTTCCTTTTCTTTTTTTAGGAGAAAAAACTCCACGTTAAAATGGAATCTGAAAGCTGGGACATGACTACATTTTATTTTTATTAATATCTCCTCATGGACAAAAGCACTGCATGCCCATATAAAAGGAATCCTATCTTTGGTCGATGAACAAGCACTTGAGAGTTGGCTCAATGAACAAGCACTTGAGAGTTGAGATGATTAAAAACACTAGTGGAGAGGAACTCATCCAGCATTATCTTCACCAACAATAGTAATGTTAATAGTTACTCCCAACCTAAGAAGTCGAGCTTAACGAGCTAAGCATGAGTATAGTCATCTACTTATACAAATTTACACTGGGAACTCTACACTTATCATCATCTATCTAAACTCATCAAACTTCTACCAAAATATCTCATCCTCCACAACCACAAAAAGGTTAGTAGTACGTGTTAATTACATTGAGACACATGCTCCATGCCAAACAAACAATAACCTTTTTAAAAATATCAAAAGTTAAAATCTCTATCGTACTGATATAATTATCATACATGTTCCAGATATTCTCTAAACAAAATGATAAGAAAGTCTATATGCAAGGATTAATTCCACGACTAGTGAATCAAAATCAACGGTAAATCTTAAAAGAATCACAAGTAGCTAGTCGTTGATTATTACCAGCAAATATAATTTTTCCTTCCGTTCATGGGATTCCTATATTCCCCTAGTCCAATATGCCCTTCACCAATGAACTTATTCTTTTCCAAATTTATTTATTTATTTATTTTTTGAAAATGTTCCAAATTTAATTTTCCACTTTATTCGTCCGCATTTTTCTTGACATTCAACCACGTAACTACAAATATTTTTCAAAGGTTTTAAAATATATATTTTATGCTTTCAAGTTAATATCTAATACTGTCACACATAAGTATAATTCAACTGACATAAAACATATACTTTGGTTACAAGTTCAAATACCAGTAATTATACATTTGAAAATAACATATGTTATTGGTAGTTGAAACTATATATCCATTTTAACCAGAAAAGAAAAGGTTAAATTCCAAATTTGGTCAAATGATTAGAATTTTATAATGTGTTTGGAATACTTTGTGGAAAAAAATTACTTTTTTATCGATAGAATCAATTTTTCAATAAACCCTTTTGAAAAATTAATAATTTAAAGTATGTTTACAATAGCTTATTGAGTGATTTTAGGTGATCAAAAGTGGTTCTTAAAACAATAATCTTAATAACTAAAAATTGTGCTTAAAAAAAGTAGGACTAAAAACTTTTTTTTTTAAGAAACACTTGCTATATGAATTTCCAAAAATAATTTTAAAGTGATTATCCAAAATTTCTAGTCTACACCACATCGGTCCAGATTTTTCTCGTCTTGCAAGTTGCGTCCTCCTCCTAAGAATACAAACTCACCGTCGTTGTCACATATAGAAGTTATATGAATATTTTCCTATTCAAAATTTGACAACAGGAATCCTCAAATTTTTTTTGTACCTCTAACATTTCTTTTAAAAAAGACATTTGAATTCTAGGCTTAATTTAAAAAAACATAATCAAGATTTTAAAGACTATTTTTTTTACTTTCAGTTTTGGTTTGGTTTTTGAAATCATTTTTAAAAACTAAATAATAAAGCAAGAAAATTATAACTGAAAATAGCGTTTATAAGTTTAATTTTCGAAAGTAGGAAAAAAATAAAATAATTATTAAATGGGTCAAAATTTTATTCTTCCTAACACTGTTTTAATTTTTTTAATTTAATTTAGGAGAACAAAATTAATAAATGAATAAAAAGCTTTAATAATAAATGAAAAGAGAAATAAGAAGAAAAAAATTCTCTTGCTTCTCTCCCTTATATATGATATAAAATTTCAATTTATGTACGGATAAGACTTTTAATTTGCGTATATTTTATTCACAGGGCGTACCGTAGCTAGACTTTTTATTTTTCAAGAAAAGGCATAGATCACTATTGATGTAAAAATGGAGAAATTATTCGGTGAGGCCATCACAATGTGGTCGATAGTTTTTCACCATCAGATGGAGAGAGAGAAATGCTCTAAATTTATATTCGAGAAATATTAGGGGGGTATGAAAATTATTGGATCCAGATCCAACGGTTATTACGAGCCGACTACATTGTGACAACCTCATTAAATAATTTCTCGTAAAAAGGTGAATATGTGATAATGCATGAATTTACCTTTGAAAACTTTTTATCTTTAAGACCTTTAAAGTCATATATTTGTCAATTTGAGCATAATTCATAGAGACAATTAGGCAAATAGCAAAATGAGCCTAAAATATTACAAATATAGCAAATTGTTAAACTATTTGTATATATGACAAATTTTCATTTAATTTACTAAAAAGTCTATGCACATGTCTTTAACCCAAATGAAAATTGTGATTCATCTTTATTCATTTCTTTTTTAAACTATCTTTGATTTTTTGTGATTTCTTCTTCCTTTCTCCAACGTTTAGTTGATCGACTAAACATTCTAGGTTCAATTGATGTCCAACGTTCAACTTTTTCTATAGTGATTCAAGTCTATTAAATAGACTTTAATCACTATCTTGTGATAGAAATTTATCAGTGATAGACTTCTATATGTGTTGTTTCTCTCTTTTTATTGAAGTTTATTACTTATAGACTTCTATTACTATCATTGTGAGTAATGCGTGATTGAAGTTCTATCATTGATAGAAGCATATATATTAATTGCCACAATCTGTGAATTACTAGAATATTTTGAATCTTGAATCAACTAGGGTTAATATAGGTTAATTTTCATCCTTGAATAAGCTAGGGTATGTGATTAATTGAAGTATATCACTAAGATGTTGAAGGAATCAAAATTCCTTTGAGCAGCGGAAATGTGTTTATTTCATATATCACTATGATAAGATTTTATCAATTAATAGAAGTTTATCACTGATCATAAACTCCTGACTACGATAAAAGTCTACTAGCATACTACTCTTAGTCATACTTCAGATTTACAGTCTATTAGAGTCTATCATTGATAGACTTCAAATAATGATAAGAGTCTATCAGTTATAAAATAACCTCGATAAAAATCTATGAATCTACTTCATGTATTGCATTTTTATCACAATCTATCACTAGTAGACTTTTAACTATGATAAAAGTCTATCAATAATAGAAGCTTATCACTAATAGATTCCTAACTGTGATCAATGATAGAAATTTATTACGGATAGAATCCTAACTATTTTAAAAGTCTATCAACCTACTTCAAACCTTACTTCAAAATTGCATTATACCACATTCAATCACTCATAAATTTCTAGTTGTGTAAGAATTTATTAGTGATAAAAGTTTATCACCAATAGACTCCTAAGTGTGATAAGTGTCTATTAAGATGACTTCAATCCTTTTTGATAGAGTTCTAACTGTGATAAAAGTCTATCGGAGATAAAAGTCTATCACTGATAGATTCTAAATAGTGATAAAAGTCTATCAATCTTCAATCAAGGGTAAAATGAGAATTAAAAATGTGGTTTAAAATATTTTGCTATATTTACAAATTTTTTAAAAAAACTTGCTATATTTACAAATAAGAACTCATATTTTGCTATCCCTTACAATTTCTATTTAACTAAGACATTATATATTTGTTTTAAATATTAAATTTTCAAATCTCTACTTCCAAATAATTCATTGGAAAATATACTTTTCACTAGGCAATAGGGGTGAGCATCGGTCGGTTGGGGTCGGTTTTCGATCCCAACCGACTCCCGAACGGATCAAGGTCGGTCGATTCGGTCGAGCTAATTTTTTTTAAAAAAAAAACTTATCAAAACCGATCGACCAACCTGTTGGTTCGGTCGGTCGGTTTATATATATATTTTTAAATATTTATAATTATTAATTTATTATTTAATATATTTATAGAAATTATTTTATTATTATTTAATATATTTTTAGAAAATTATTATTATTATATTTTTAATAAATATAATAATAATAATAATAATTATTACCGATTATTATTATTACCTAAAAGACCAAATATCTGCTCTCCGTTCTCGATCGGTTTGAGGGGCTTTTGGTCTTGTTTTGCAAACCCTACTAGGGAACCCCTAATTTTGTTACTTATGGTAAGTCTTTTTTTATAAATGTTTATTTCTCTTTTTTAAAAAAGTCTCTTTCTTCTCTCTCTGTCGTCTTTTCTGAAAAATAAATAAATAGTGGTAATTAGCACAGGAAATTCATGTTTTCCTAGTCAAAAGAGAAGTATAACTTATATTGAAATAAAAATAAATAAATAACAAAGTCATATGCATTTAAATTATGAGAAATTGTAATATTAATTAAAAAAATTAATTCACCATTCAACATTAATATTTTAATTATATAATAATAATTGAGCACACCACATGATATATTTTATAACATATGAATTATTTCAATAGTTATAATTTTTCCTCATGAGGAATGACTACTATTGGTGTTCTAAGGTGATGCCCTCTAATATATTTAGTCAAATTGATGTCTATTAATATTTGAGGTTTGACATTTGAATTCTTTAACTTTATAAACCTTTAGACGCAAATTTAATACACGTTGAATTAAAATAATTCTTTACATTATAATAATGGTTTAAGTTTGATTAATTAGTTTCGAGCACATCAAGAAATTTCAATAATTGAAGTATATTGACCTTAACTTAACATTAAATATCAGCCAACTTAAATATAGTTTAGGTATAGTTAAGACATAAATTTTATACTAAAAAGTTGTCCTCCCACAAATTATTGAATTAAAAAAATATTGAATATTGAAAACAAAAATAATTATAATAATATTTCAAAATCATAACTTTTGAGGTCATACAGGGGATAAATGTGAGATTTGATATATGTAATTTTATAGTGTCACTTATAATATCTAGGTTGGTTTGTTTAATATTTACAAGTTATTCGACAAAAAGACAAAGTCAATATTTTAAATGGATGTATTTTAATCTTAATATCAAATCCTTCTATCTAGAAAAATATTGAGTTTGTTTAATTTTTTTAGGTTTTGAGTAGAATGATAGGTTTCGAGTAGAATGAAAATTTTACGGTGCGTTTAGTGAAGGATCTAGAAACAGAAATTTAAACTAAGGTGTCGTTATTTGATAACCATTTGAATTTATATTTTTAGTTTTTGAAGATTAAGCTCTTAAATATTACTCTCCACCTGGATTTACTTATTTTGTTATATATTTTTTATCTATGTTTTCAAAAATCAAATCATGTTTTGAAAACTAAAAAAAAAAATAGTTTTTAAAACTTGCTTTTGTTTTTAGAATTTAACTAAGAATTCAAATGTTTCATTAGGATACATAAAAACTATTATAAAGAAATTGAGAGTAAACAAGCTTAATCTTCAAAAACGAAAAACTAAAAACTAAATTATTATCAAACGAAGCCTAAATAATTCAATAAAAAACAGAGTTATATTCCATATTTTTAAGTGTTTTCGAATCTAGATCTCAATTTAACAATGGTAAAAAATGAGTTGGATGATATATTAATTTATAAAACATAAAAATAATTCTAGTTACCAACTAAATATTAAGTTGAATATCAACTATTATTAATTAATTTATGAACATGATTTATGCTATAAATCTTGAATATATAGAATTTTATAATATAATATATATATATATATATATATATATATATAAAAAGTTAACAGAAGTAAAATATTTTTAGATTGAGATAAAAAAATAAAGATTTAGAATTTCCACTAAACTAAAAGTAGTTTTTAGAAACAAATTTATCAAACATATGTTTGTGAACCCATTAAATTTTATAAATTTGAAAACATAAAACAAGATTCATGTTGTTTTTCTAAGTTCTAAGTATGATATTAGTTTCGAAAAAAAAGAGTATGATATTGAAAACTTTCATTTAGTCACACACATAGGTAAAAGAATTGTTGACCATCGACATAATTAAGGAACGGTATAAGATTCTCAATCTCCTAACTTCGTCATGGCATACGTATTTAAATTAAAATAATAATTTGATTTCTCATGGTCATAAAAAATAATAATATTATTTGACCATAGGTTAAATGAATGAGTAGCTAAGATTCCACTGGATAATGTTAAACTAATATATGATAACAGGGGTTATAATAGTCTGCAGGTTATTATAATCTGTGAAACATATAATATTATTTAAAATGCAGAGTAGTATACTCTGAGATTATAATAGTCTGTGTTTGGGGTGCAGAGTATTTCACAGGTTATTATAACACGGGTTATAATAACCAGTGGGCCAAACAAGCTCAAGTTTTTGGGTTGATTGGTGATTTAATATTGTATCAGAGATGAGGTAGTCTAAAAAGTCCTAAGTTTGAATTCCTATAAAGTCAGTTTCTTCCTAGAATAATATTTATTTGACTTTTCATCAAATTTAATTTCCAAGTCAAGAAGTGAAGCTTTTGGGTTAATTAGTGATTTATAGATAATTATTTTGATTTTTGGTTCGTAAAAGTTGTTCTTGCTTCCTTACATTTACTTTTCAATAACACTTTAGTCCTTGTCCTATAACAAACCAAGTTTGCTCTCTTTTAATTACTCCTTCTGTTGGGAGAAGATATTCAATGGGCTATGAATCTATTTACCCTTTCATACGAAACTATAACGAAGATTCAAGGTTGTCAACTCATCTTTCTTAAAAGAACGAGTGAATTCTTAACCAAATTTAAAAAATGAAAACAAATTTTTAAAAATTATTGTTTTAGACTTCCTTTGATAATCATTTCAAACTGAATTGAAAACATGAGGGTTTAGTCGAGCAACATGATAGTATCCTTTCAAGTTCAACATGGTTTGATTTGATATACAATGAAGGTCTCAAACAAAAGAAGAAAAAACTCTCTAAAAAGAAACATGTAATCAAAAAGAGGCAAAAGTCCTCACCCTAATGTGAAATATGCTATAAATAGGGTTGAGTTAGGTCTAGACGCCAAGGATAGCGTCTAGATGCTACCCTCGCAAATAAGGAAAAAAACCAACAAAATCTGTGGAGCATCGAGACGTTTAAACTAGCACATCGATACTATTAAGCACCTTGGGCAGCCTCAAAGCAACGTCGAGCAAGCTCTTGGTCTTCACTATAGTTAGTGTCTGGAATGGCATCTAGACGTTACTCCTTCGAGTTTTCACACTTTAATTGATCATGCAACAACATTTAGATGCTTGAAATGGCGTCTAGACACTCCTCCCTTGGTTCATTTGGCTTGGATGTCATTTTTTTTCTCAATTCAAATACTCAAATTAGACCTAAGTAGCTTCCTTTTAAGCTCGATTCATCAGAAGCCTTCCAAACAGTTCTAATTTATTAAATCCCTACAAAACAGATAAATTAGCATATGTGGGCAACGAAACTAGCTTGAAATAAGATTGTAGTGTAGCACTTTAACAGAGCTATCAAAACTCATAGATGAAAATAGATAAGCTTCATTTTCACAAACCAAAAATCAAAAACTCCATTTCAATATTTGGTTTTTAGACTTTATTTGATAATCATTTAGCTTTTTATTTTTTTATTTTTTTAAAAAAATTATACTTGTTTTCTCACAATTTTGTTCCAATGGTTTTCATATTTCTTAAATAAACCTTTGAATTTTTAGCCAAATTCGCCAAAACATAAAAAAAAAAACTACTCTTTCTTTTAGTTTTCAAAACTTGGTTTGGATTTTAAAAACATTCGGAGAAAATAGATAACAAAACAAAACAAAAAAAAAAAAATCTATTGGATATAGTATTTATAAGCTTAATTTTAAGAAAAAAAATCTATTGATTTTTAAAAATTAAGTTTATAAATACTACTTCTACCTATGAGTTTTCTTATTTTCTTATCTGTTTTTTACCATGTTTTCAAAAAATCAAGTTAAGTTTTAAAAACTAAATGAAGTAGTTTTCAAAAACTTAATTTTATTTTTGAAATTTAGTTAAGAATTCAAATGTTATCTTGAGAATAAAGATGGAATTCACTGGTGAGAAATAATAAGAAAACAAACACAATTTTCAAAAACCAAAATAATAAAATTAACTAAGATTCCGTTTGATAATCATTTAAGTTTTAGTTTTTGGTGTTTGAAATTTGTACTTTTTCTCATCAACTCTCTACCATGGATTTCTTCTTTCTTAAGAAATTTGAATTCTTAGTCAAATTTTGAAAATAAAAACAAGTTTTTTATTAGTTTTCAAAACTTGACTTGGTTTTTTAAAATATAATTAAAAAGTAGATAACAAAAGAAAGAAATCTATGGGCAAAAGTAATATTTATAGAGTTGATTTTCAAAAATTATAAATGGAGCCTTAAATTTTTGTTTTCTATTTTCTATTTTTAGTTTTATGTTGGAATATATTTTGTTAGTTTTGATTATCCAAATTGAATGTTTATCTTTTGACACAGGCTCCCATTCAAAAGGACAGAAATCTCCCATTTGAAAAATGATATTTGTCTCTCATTCAAATAATAATGATAGCACCAATTCTCAACTACCTTAACAATTAAAGTCCTCACTTCTTATCCATAAGTTTAAAAGTTCAAATCTTAACCCCACATTTGTTGTACTAAAAAAGTAATAGTTTTTTTTTTTAAATTCTAATGAAAATATTATATCAATTAAATCTCTCCAAATGATCTCCATAAATAATCAATACTTTTCTTATAAAAATAAAATCAAGACAATTATCATTAAAATTGAAAAGACAACCATATCACAAGTGGATTGCAACAAAAAAAGCCATAAATTAAAGTTTCCTAAAAAACATATCCAATTCCAAATCTTATTCCATCACCAACCCATTGGACGTTTAACGAAAGGACAACATATATATATATACATGTGTATCATATAATCGAAAACACTTACCTACTCATCCGTTAGGTGTATTTTCTATTGACCACCATTTAAAAATTTAATAACTATTTATTTTTCTGCGGTCTCCCCTTTCCTATTTCATAATTGTCAAAAGCATAATGGTGGTCAGTAGAAGATACCTATTAACCGGCAAAGAAGAGCTAAAAAACATTGGTTTTATAGGAACTATATATGGCATTTATTTGTTGTCCTTGAGTAGTTCATCAGCAAGCGCTTTGATGGAACCAGAAACTTCAGCTTTATACACATAAAATTTGGAGACGAGCAAGTAGATAAAGAAGTTGATAGCACTAAGCACTGCAATTAAGGCGTAGTAGTAATCAAGATGAGAAGCATTCAAGTTGTTGAGAATCCATCCATTCCCATTTTGGTTGGTGATGTGAGAGACTGTTGAAAGAAGAAAGCTACTGAGGAAATTTCCAATTCCAAGTGAAGTCATTGAATAAGAAGTCCCTAAACTCTTCATGTTTTCTGGTGCTTGATCGTAGAAAAATTCAATCTTTGCTACTTCAATGAATGCATCTGCTGTTCCCATCAGCATGAACTGAGGGAGGAGACTGAAAATGGTTAAGGGAATTTGTCCTCCATTTTGCACCAACCCATTTTCTCTAGCTATGTAAAGTCTGTGCCTTTCCACTCGAGATGCGATTGTCATTATCATAATATGAAGAATCATTCCAATTCCCATTCTTTGTAGTAATGTGATTCCTCTTGGGTTTTTGGTCCATCTTTGCATTATCTTCACAAATATCCTGTCCACAATAATCAAACATATATACCAAATAGATTATGACAGAATTCGAACCTCTAATCTCAAACCAAAAGCCTAAATTACTTATGTGTTAATACTTAGTATACTTACTTATACCATCAAAAGCCTAAATTTACTTGAAAAGTCTATGTGCATAGTATGTAATCATTAAACTAATGAAGTAAATATCAGAACCTAGTAATATATATTATATTAGAGACCTAATATATATTATATTAGAGACCATTGAGGTCTCATTTGATTTTTTGTTTTTTGGTTTTTAAAGTACTTAAGTCTATAAATATTATTTCATCTATGGATTTTCTTGTTTTGTTATGATCTACTTTTTACTTATGTTTTCAAAAATAAAACCAGATTTTGAAAACTAAAAAAAAAAAAAAATGAGTCTTCAAAAAACTTGATTTTGTTTTTATAATTTGATTAAAAATTCAAATGTTTTCTTAATAAAGATGAAACTCATTATAGAGAAATGATAAAAAAAAAAAAAAAAACACAATTTTCAAAACTCAAATGATTGTCAAACGAGTTTGGGCATTTAAAAACATATATATGCTCAAATTTTTAGGGAATTTAGTTAAACCACGATTTTTTGTCACAAGCGTCTATAAACAAAAAGTAGTATCAATAAAGACTAGATTTGTAGTAGTTGGCCAACTCTTCATTTCTACCTTTATTTCACTTAACAAAAAAAATTAGAGACTTACTAAAAACATTTTAAAATACAGAGGGTCTAGAAAAATGCAATTCTAAACATTCTCGGACATTCGCGAGTAAAAAGTTTTTAGTATAAAGACTAAATAGACACTACGTTATAAAAAATTGAAGTGGATGGAGTACTACGTACACTAAGTCCAATCAAAATTGAAAGAAGATGTTTATATGAATGAATTGAATTAAATTTGTGTAGTGTAGTGGTAGTGGTAGTGGTAGGGATTAAAAGTTGAGGAAATTAATTAATAAACCTGTCGTAGATGACAACACTGAGGAGCATGGAGATGGTAACAAAAGCAGCTAAACTTGCAGGAGGGATTTGAAAATGGGTACCAACGCTTCTGTCAAGAGTGGTGCCTTGCTTGATGAAAAGAGTGTGTGTTTGTGCCAACATTGTGCTTGGAATGAATGTGCACATCAGAATTGGTATCATTCTCAGCATTTGTTTTGTCTCTTCCACTTGAGTCACTGTGCATATTAATTTCCACTCATCATTATGATCTCTTGAATCACCTCTTCTTATTATAGCAGCCTTGTTCAAGAACCTACAAATTAATTATAATTCTCACAACTTCTCCAATATTATTCCATTCAATCCCACATAATTATATATAATATATGCATAATATATTAGACTTAGTATAGGAGGAAATAAATACAACACACAATAATCAAAATAATTGTTATTCGTTCATAAAATCTCTATTATTATATTCTACCTCTTGAGCTTTTGGTGAAAAGAAAAAAAATTCATAATATATAAGTGAGGAGAATTATCTCTACTTTTATGAGATCTTCTAAGTGAAACCAAAAAGTAAAACCATGAGAAGAACTTAGGCTCAAAATAGATAGGCAACATCATATTAATGGGAGAGAATTCATTGTCTTTAACAATAATACACCCTTTTAACAAAAATTATTCACCTCAACCAACAAAATAAAGGTAAGAAGAATTTTAACAGAGCCAAAATCAACATGTTAAGGAAAGAATCTAAAGGTTAAAATAAAATAATCTTCAAAGTTAACACATTCAATAAATGCATGAATTCAAACAACAATAACTTAGACCCGTTTGATAACCATTTTGTTTTTTGTTTTTAGTTTTTTAAAGTTAAGCTTATGTTCACCTAATTTCTCTACAATAGAGATCATCTCCCTTAAGTAAACATTTGAACTCTTAGCCAAATTCTAAAAACAAAGTCAAGTTTTTGAAAACTACTTTTTTTAGTTTCCTAAAATTTGCTTGATTTTTGAAAACATAGGTACAAAATAGATAAGAAGACATATAAACTTATTGGTATAAGTAGTATTTTTAGATTTAAATTTTAAAAACTAAAAACCAAAAACAAAATGGTTATCAAACGGGGCCTTAGTTTTTTGTTTTTGAAAATTAAGCCTGAAAATACTATTCTACTTATGGTTTTCCATGTTTTTTTATCTTCTTTTTAGATATGTTTTCAAAAACCAAGCTATATTTTGGAAACTAAAAAGTAGTTTCTAAAAACTTGATCTTGTTTTTGGACTTTAACTAAGAATTTAGGTGCTTTCTTAAGAAAGATGGAGACCATTGTAGGGAAGATGAAAATCATTATAGAAAAATGATGAGAAAACAAATACAATTTTTAAAAAAAAAAAAAAAAAAAAACAAAAACAAAAACAAAATGGTTATCAAATGGGGTCTTAGGCGCCGGCACCATTTGATAACCATTTGGTTTTTTATTTTTTAAAACTGTGTTTGTTTTTTCATCAATTCTCTTCAAATGGGTCGTCATTTTTAACAAAAACATTTGAATTTTTAGTCAAATTCTAAAACTAAAAACTATTTTTTTTTAGTTTTTAAAATTTTGCTTGTTTTTTAAAATACATGGCTAAAAAGTAAATAACGAACAAGAAAAATCCTAAATGGAAGTAGTGTTTATAGGCTTAATTTTAAAAAACCAAGTAGTTATCAAACACGGGATCTTTAACTGCGAATGCAAAAAGAAATCAATAATACTAGTTGGAGTGAGATTGTTACCTCAAGGAAGAAGTGGAATCAATCCTAAAAGCTCCTTGTTTGGTGTACTCATCAAAATCAAGTTCATGAAGTTGTTTTGGGTCATTAGGAAGAGGGAGGCTCCAATTGCAAGCAGCAGCAATAATGACATTAGCCATTCTAGTGAAGGGGCTTCCATTGGGGAGTTTGTGCCTATAAAAGGGAGTGCCAGCCACAAATATGAGAATGGAAATAGCAAGACCAATTGTGGGAAGGCCATATCCCAAGCTCCACCCCACATTGTCCTGAATGTAAACCAGAATGGTGGTCGCAAATAGAGTCCCAAAGAAGATGCTGAACATCCACCAGTTGAAGAAGGACAGCTTTTGAGCCTTCTCTTTTGGATCGAACTCGTCGAACTGATCCGCTCCGATCGTCGAGATGTTCGGTTTTGTCCCCCCGGTCCCGAGTGCCAGTATGTACAGCGCCCCGAAGAAGACTGCAAGCTGTAACTTGGAGGCCTGCTTGCAGTTATCTTTCTTTACTTCTAAACATGCCGGTGGTTTTAGGCTTGGCACTGATACTGCTAGCGTTAGCAGTCCCATTCCCTGTGAATTTATAAATATGTGTTATTGTGTTTTCTAGACTTTCAATTTTGAGTATGGTTTAGTTGATAAGACGCTTATTACATTCAAGATTCACTCACTCATCTCATATTCCTAATGTTCTTCTCAATTTATATTTATTTTTTTCTTAAACCATAAATTTAGTCATTAAACCTTTTGAAATGGTCTATTTAGGGTATATTCAAGGTTAGCGCAGACTACTTTTGTCTCATCTACGTCTTTTATTAGAGTAATAATTATAATATTAAGGGCCCGTTTGACGTATATGTTATTATAACTTGTATTACAATAGTGTACTCCAAACACAAACTAATTATAACCAATGCCAAATAACTCTGCATCCTGAACATGAATTATATAACTCTACCGACTATTATAACCTAAAAATTATTATAACTCATACTATTCTATTGTTTAGCATGTATAATCTTAACATAGTAGAATTATATCAATTTTTATTATGTGTATATTATAAATATATTTAGTTCTTAATAAAAGCACAATTTTATTAATCTACAAATATAATAAACCATATTACATCTAGATAACATTTTATATGATAGGGTCTAATTGGCTATAAATTCTGAACTACAATGACTAAGTTGTTACATACTATCATGTAGGGATTAAATTGATACAAATTTAAAAATGTTGGACATAAATTATCATATATTAAACTTGAACTAAAACCTAAATTAAAAAGAAATACAAGGACTAAAATCCTAATAAATTCCTAGACTTTTCTAACATATATATATTCTAAGGACGATGACCTATGAGATAGAAAGTTAGAAGTCTAGATATATATGAATTTGAAAAAAAAAAATACAATCTAAATCTTAGGATTCGTGCATATATAAAAATATTACATATCTTAACTAATTAAATTAACGTGTTTAAATTAATTATAAATATAGTTATAGTTATAGTCATGTTTGGATCATATGAACATATTATTCTATATTAATTTGTCTGTTGCTACGATAAACATCGTAAATGTAAATACATACAAATCAAGTTGCAACCTTTTAATAATGGACAAAATATTTCAGCTGTCCCAAGTAATTGATAGGCATTGTTGACTTTAGGCCGCAGAATTTAATACTTCGGACTAGGACTACTACTCTACTAAGACCAAAAATCCAAAAAACAAAATTAATAAAAAAAAAATTATGAAAAGAAACACAAATCATAAATAAATATTAAAAAAGAAAAAAGAAAAAAACTTGACTAAAACCGATTCATTAATCAAATATAATACCTTCAAGTTAAAATATCATTTTTATTCTCGGTGTTTTAAACTCTATTTTATATTATATTAATTTATTAACTTTTAAATATCTCATTTAAACTTCATTTAATAATTATTTAATTTTTAATTTAGTTTTCATGTATTTCTTATCCATTTTGTACATATTTTAAACAACCTAAACTAAGTTTTAAAAATTAAAAAGTTGTTTTCAAAAAGTTATTTTTGTTTTTAGAATTTTGCTAGAAACTCAAATATTTCTTAAGAAATATGAAAACTCATTTGTAGAAAAATGATAGGAAAACATGCGCAATTTTTAAAAACCAAAAACTAATAAATAAAATAATTATTAAATGGAGCATTAGTTTTTATATTTTAAATATGATTAAAATCAATCTCTACTATTATTTTATTATTAATTTTTCTTTAAAAAAAATAGTTTTTATTAGTTTTCTCTTTATAAATTTTAAAATTACATGTTCACATTACGTTTTTTCTTGTATTAAAATTATTATTATTATTTAATTAATTTTGATAAAAATAAATTCAAAATTATTAGTAATACTAAGAGTCAATTTTAAGCTTATTATTAGTAATAAAACTTATTATTATTATTATATTAATTATATTGATTCATTTTAAATTTTATTAAAATACATGATCTAAAATTAAATATTTAAAAGTATAAAGATTAAAAAATATTTTAATAAAATTTATTATTATTGTTATATTTATTATAATGATTCATTTTAAATTTTATTAAAATACATGAACTAAAATTAAATATTTTAAACTACAGATATTAAAATAAAATATTTTTTAAAGTATAAAAATTAAAATAATATTTTAGTACCTTCTCAAAAAAAAATCAAATATTGATAAATAGCTTGCTTTTTTATAAGAAAAAAAATGTTCATAAATTAATAATAATAATAATAATAATAATAATAATAATAAATAAATAAATAAATAAATAAATAAAAGGGGTAATGTCTTCGATATTCCCCCGCGTGAAACCCAAAATTCATTGGAGCTATTAATCCTCGTTTTCATTAATTTTAAGGAATATGTTGGAAGATTCTCCCACTTAATTAAACAAATATCTTATTTATCAAAAAAACATTAAACAAATATCTATGATTCCCTTATCAAAGACAATACTATAAAATTAAATAATCCACATGGTAGTGATTTTCTTTTTTAAATGATGTTAAATATATTTTAATATTACAACACCTAAATTATCAATGAGGGTTACTGAATAGATCTGAAAGATTTAAGTTGTAAACAATTTTAAAACTAGATACGTTTATTAGTATGTATTATTGTTGTACATTTTATGGGTTGGTGATTATAATATTTTAACTTCAAGTTAGAAGAGATATTTAACTTTGATCATCTTGTTCTTGGACTATCCCACCCACAAGTGTAGGGCTTAGGGATGATCTTGTCTATATTTTATATACCGATCAATTTCAACATTATTCCAAGAAAGCGGCTAGGATGTGTGTTAATGCGAAGCAGGAAAGTGATCTTTATGCTTCGCCCGATTGAAAGACTATGGCGCAATTATCCAACTCCACGACTTAGAGTTGGGCTGTAGTGATTTTTGCCTGAAAATGTGGAGACATTATTGTACTCGGAGAGAAAATTCGGATGTTCACGGATCATAAGAGTCTCAAGTACCTTTTCACCTCGGAAGGAGTTGAACATGAGACAACGCGGTGGCTAGAGTTGGTGAAAGATCTCTACGAGATTGAGATATTGTACCACCGCAGGCAAGGCGAATGTGGTCAGCCGATGCCTTAGCAGAAGAGTGACCCATACCTCACTTTGATTCTGAGACAAGCCAGGTTGCGTTACGAGATGGACGCAGTGAGAGAGATAGCGGTGGTTAGATCGAGTCACAACCCAATTGAATCAATTGTCATTACGACCACCCAAGACCGGAAGTAGTGGGAGGCCCGAGAGGAGACCGGGCCTCGAGGACTTTGGAGATAAGCAAGAACTAAACCAGAAGGTGAGTTTCTTCGTGGCAATGGATGGTGGACTCCCTATTGAGGGGGCGGTTGTGCGTACCCATGAGGGTAATCTCGGGAGGAGATCTTGGTGGATGCCCATAGCTCCCTTCTTTCGGTACATCAGAGAGCACCAAGATGTACCAAGATCCCCAAAGCAGTTCTATTGGTGGTGGAGAATGAAAGAAGGGAGGTGGCGAGTTTGTCGATAAGTGCTTGGTATGCCAAAGAGGTCAAAGCCAGGCGTAAAACCTGCGAGGTTATTGCAACCTTGGACGTACCTCGGTGGAAATGGGAAGAAGTGTCCATGGATTTCATTTCTGGATTGCCCGAACGGCGAAGGATTCTACGTGATTTGGGTGATCGTGGATAGACTCACTAAGTCGACCCATTTCTTGCCGGGGAAGCCAACTTATACGGTTGAGAAGTGAGGCGCGTCTATTCATGGAAGAAATAGTAAGACTACGAGTTCCATGAAAATGATGTTAAATATATTTTCAGGAGTGAATATTGGACAACACCTAAATTATCAATGAGGGTTAGTCTGAATAGATCTGATGAAAGATTTTTAACCCCCTCGTTTTGTTGTAAACAAGTGGTGTTTTAAAACTAGATACGTTTATTAGTTTAAATTATTTACATTTTATGGGTTTTGAGAAAAAAATTATGAGATAATATAATATTTTTAGACAATTATGTCCCTTTTCTAGAGACACGATTTCTTAGAAAAAAAGAAATATAATATTTTGATGTCCCTTTTCTACTTGAAAGGTAAATATTGACGTTAGAGTGAGTTTACAATGACCATTTAAAGTAGTGTTTTTTTTATAGCTTATATTATAAGTTATCTCTAAACTTATAAAGTTGTGTCTATTTAATTCTTCTACTTCATAAAGGTTCTAATAAATCAGTAGACTTCTCAGATGAGCAATAGTGTTTATATTTAGTTCTCTTATGTTTTTAAGACTTATTTGGGGTACACATTATTAGAATTTTTGGAACACTCTTCACTCCATACACAAACTATTTATAACTTCAGATTAAACAACTCTGTATTTTAAATAATATTATATAATTCAACAAACTATAATAACCCACATATTATTATAACTCATGTTATTATAACCTACTCAACGGTTCAAACAACCCTTAAGATTATAACTATTTAGTTCTTCTACTTTAAAAAGTTTTTATTAGATGATTGAATCTTTTAAATTTGTGTCTAATTTGGTTCGTGTCAACAATTTTTAAAATGTGTGATTATTTGGTTTCTATATTTTAGATTTCTGTTTATTTAGGTCTCATTTGATAATCATTTGGTTTTTTAGAATTAAGCTTGTTTCATTCCAATTTCTCTATAATGCTTTCCATCACCCTTGAGAAAGTATTTGAATTCTTAGCCAAATTCTAAAAACAAAAATAAGTTTTTAAAAACTACTTTTTTTAATTTTTAAAATATGACTTGGTTTTTGACAACATAGATAAAAAGTAGATAATAAAACAAGTAAATTCATAGGTGGGAGTAGTATTTATAGACTTAATTTTCGAAAACCAAAAACTAAAAGCTAAGGCCCCGTTTGATAACCATTTTGTTTTTTGTTTTTAGTTTTTGAAAGTTAAGGTTATGTTCACCTAATTTGTCTACAATAGAGATTATCTCCCTTAAGTAAACATTTGAACTCTTAGTCAAATTCTAAAAACAAAGTCAAGTTTTTTAAAGCTATTTTTTTTTTAGCTTTCAAAAGTTGGCTTAGTTTTTGAAAACATAAATACAAAGTAGATAAAAAGACATATAAACTTATGGGTAGAAGTAGTATTTTTATGTTTAAATTTCAAAAACTAAAAACAAAAAACAAAATGGTTATCAAACGGGGCATAAATGATTATCAAACGAGACTTTAATTTTTATATTTAAAAAAAGTCAATAAATCCTTATACAACCAAAGTTGGGTTATTTTGGTTCATGGGTTTATGTACACTGTAGTGCTTTTCATTCTTGTACTCCAAAAATTTTAAAATAGAGATAATAATCTCTCTACATTTTTAAAAGAGTGTCTATCTAATTCCCACCCGTTACTATTAACCATGTCATGATGGACGACTAATTAAGCTCATATACTCAAATTGAAAAAAAATAATTCAATGCAACTTAAAAGCATCCACTATATCATTTCATCCTCTCCTTGAATAATTTATGAGAACCTTCTAGTACTATTTCACGTGGTTCATTTTCAATCCCAATAAATTAAAAACCAAAAATAAATAAATAAATAAATAATATAAATCTCTGAACAGAAAAGTTGGGTGGCAGAATTAAATTTTTTTTTCCTCCATCTGTCCTCTGCTTCCAATTAAAGAAGAGAAACATTGAATTGAAGAGAGAGGCTAAAGATGGAAATGACTAAATTACCAGCAGCTGTGTTCTTTACTTTGGGGGTGCGTGAAAGCGATAAGGGTAAATAATAAATTCAAATTGAGTTTTATGAACTTGAACATCATACCGTAAAGCAAATGGCCGACGCTATCATAAACGTCCGGTACCGGCCGAGATGAGCGTCGGCGATGTAAGCCCCCAAGATCGGCATCATCCAAACAGTTCCAGTCCAATTTGTCACATTGTTGGCCGATGTTACAGTTCCTTGATGCAGCTTTTTTGTTAAGTATATTATTAGATTCGTTGATATCCCGTAATACGCCATCCGTTCGAACACTTCATATACTGAAATTAATATACAAATAAGTTAGGATATGTTTTGAGCACATGTTATAATAATTTGTGTTATTATAACAAAATACTCTCTTAATTTCTGTTAACTTAAACCACATAGCTCAACTAGTTAAAATATATTATTAATTAAAATAAAAGAGAGTTAAAAAAAAAAAAAAAAAGTCAATTTAAGGGGAAACATTATTCAATTGCCATGAATTGAATTGAGTCGGTTCAAAATTTGTCTACCATTTTTCTTGAAAATTCTAGCATTTTTTAATCAAATCTTTCAATTTCAAAAATTCATGAAAGTAAGAGAAAGAGAAATTCTTATAATTTTTAATATTTTAAAAAATTTAAACACTAACTATCGTTAGTATAGAGTCAAACAATCCTACCGTTTTGGTCTCTTTATTTATTATTTAAACTGAAAAGTATTGCATTTAGTTTTAGTTTTCAGTTTTTAAATTCTAAAAACAAAATAAGTTTTTGAAAACTTTTTTTTTTAATTTTTCAAAACTTGGCTTAGTATTTAAAAATATGAGTAAAAAAATAGATACAAAACAATGAAACACATCAATAAAAATAGTATTTATAAACTTAATCTTTAAAAATTAAAACTAAAAATCAAATGGACATTACCCAAAAAACTACCTTCAATAATTGCATGACATTCAAATTTCAAGATATAAAGAAAAATTCTAGTACTCGTGAACAAATCATACTAAAAGTGATGTGGGCTAAACGACCCATTACTATTTATCATGAAAAATTTAGGGGGAAAAAATTACTTACAAATGGATTAGTAGGAGCTCATATTAAATTTTTTTATACATCATACTATGTATGTAACATCTTGTTAAATTTTTTCTCCAGATGGAACATGTTAAATATTGTTGAACTAAAAAATTTTCAAGACCAACTTTTAGAGAGTCCGAAAATTAAGAGAGAGATTTGAAGAGTCTCCATTCGAAGAGATGATAAAACCAATAAGAAGAAGAAGAAGAAGTTGCAGAACGAACATGGCGGATTTTGGAGAGAGAGAGAGAGAAAAAGAGTGTTACCGACGATGAAGGAGCAAGCTTTCCAACGGCCTCTCGTTGAGCGAAGGACGGGATTGCCTTTGAGATCGACAGTTCCATCTTTGGTGTAATCGTCAAGGCCAGTTTCTTCTACTGCCGCCATTAATGGAAGAAAAAAGAGATATATCTAAATAAATTTGTTGGTTTAATAATTAAGAAATGTTGAATATTTGAAAGAAAGCTAAGCTTAGTTCATCTCTACCACTCAAACTGTAAAGACCCTTTTCTTTTTATACACAAATCCATTCATCTCCTATCATCTGTGTCCGTATTTGCCAGTCAGTCAAACCCAAAATTTTAAACGAATAATAATTTGAGGTTCCAACTCTTATCTTTTCACTGTGTCTTTATCGTTTTAAATATTCCATATGATTAAATATCGGGTGGATTTTCTTTTTTCTTTTTTTGTTAAGTTCATGTTGTAAAGTGAGGAGATTCAAATTTCTAACGTTTTAGTTGAAGATATATGTTTTAATTAGTTGAATTATATTTAAATTGATAATATGAAGTAGAAGTTGTGTTGGAAAGGATAGAAGTGCAACAAGAGTCCCACATTTATTAGATAGGAGAAAGATCACGAGTTTTATAAGCGAGAGATGTTATCTCCAAATGACAATATTATATCACTGGTCGAGATCGGTCAAGACTACTTGTCCTGAACTAGAAGAGATATGATAGGTGTCTTATCTAACAAATATTTTAAATTGATTCACTTATTAAAGATTAAGAACTTAGTTAATTGATATAAAATAATGTTTCTTAAAAAATCTAATAAGTAATTTAGAGATTACTTTGATATAATTATTAGTCTAGAGATTTTATTGATACAACTCCCAAAACTAAACTTTAGGGGTATAAATTAATTTTTATCCTAAAAATAAAACAAATGTGGTAAAAATACACAACTCTTCCTACTCAAATATTTTTTAAAAAATTAAATAATAATAATAATAATGAGAATCCATATATTGGAATTTAAAATAAATGTATAATATATTAACTAGTATAATTACACTTGCATTCATGTTGGCAAAAAAAAAAAAAACTGTGGTCAGTCAGAATAGCTCAAGAATTACTTATTTCTTTGAGCTTCAGACCTTCCCTACATTTGTTATACTGAAAAAATAATAGTTTGTTTTTAAAAGAAATCTTTTAGATTTATTAATGTTTTTCAATTTTTGTTTCGATTAATAAAGAGGGGGAAAAAATTGGTCAGACTTCGAATTCTGGATCTCCTATTTTCGTACACCACGTTAAAGACATTATTATTAAATCTACAAATTTATATGGTTTCGGCTACTGCTAAGTGAATATATTTTTATTCATTAATTGATATGCCACTAGTGACAATTTTTTTTTTTTTATGATTAATCACATGATAGGATATGATATGGTACACCATCCCATACATTTATTATTACTCCAAAAAAACATTTATGAGATATAATTAACTAATAATTTTATAGATCGACATCGAAGTATAAATTGTCAAATAGAGTTTAATTCAACTAGCATAACAAATGTATTAACGAATATGAGATCTGTTGTTTGAATTCTTCAACTTACAAACTACAAATAAAAACAATTCTTTACCTTATGCACTGGTTTTATTAGTTTTGAAGGGAACAAAAGCCTCCAATTAAATATTCATCTTCAAATAATATTGAATGGCTTTATTAACAATTAACATGACCATGGATATTAAACCTGCACAAGATTAATAAGAATATTTCCAAAATCCAAATCAATAATTAAAAATTATTGTTAATTTATCACACAAATGAATATTAATTCAAAGTAGTACTCAGTCTTTTTTTTTCCCCCTTTTTGAAAGCAATAATACTCACTCTCTCACTACAATTAAATATATGCAATCCAAAGAAAGATTTTACAATTTATATTATTTGCATTTACAAAAAAAATATTACCATCATAATTTTGGCCTACATTAAGTTCCTTTTCTAAGGACAATTTAAAAAGACAAGTGGGAAATTCTAAAAATACACATAACAATCATAATTTTGGACACATTAAGTAACTTTTCTGACTTAACGTGTTGGATATAATTTTAAAAGGCATACAAGTGGGTGCGTATAATATTTAAAAATTTATTTCATAGATGCAAAAAATAAAAGGCATCGATATTAGAAATGCGTATATTTTTAATGTTAATAACAAACTCTTTCATTTAGAGAAATATTGATATGGATGGAAATTAATTTAGTGTATAGTTTATAAGTAAAAGGACAAGGAAGATTATTTTGTCACATAGAGAAAAAAGTTGACTATTAAAGATAAAGCATAGTAAGACTAGTCAACGATTAAGACCAATTTGCAATTTTCTGAAGCTTTTTTGAATTTCCAAACCTGCCCTAATTACTACCCATACGAATAGTCTTCCATCTAGATTCTACCCTATTTCGTTTTACACATTCAATTTACAACTTTTTGGAGTCGATTTGTTTAGTTTGTGTACTTTTAAATTTTTCGATAAAATATATTTTTGTCAACTTAATTTTTATTTGATATTTGAATATTCTAAAGTAATACTTTTTTTTTAATAGGTCAATATTTAAGGATGAGAGATTCGAACCCATGACTTGTTAGTCATAAGTCTTACTTGATGTTAGTTGAGTTATGTTTTTTTTTTGCTCTAAAACAACACTTTTGACCATTGAGATTTTAAAAGTGACATGTTTGGTTCTTAATGTTTAAATTTGATTTCTAATTAGTTCTTAAAAATTTAAATTAGTTTATAATTGATCTCTGAGTATAAAAAATAAAATATATTAAAAAAAATCAAATTTATTAAAAAAATACTATTATTAGAGTCTATTAGCATATGCAAACTATCATGTCATCATTATGTTAGGTCAACTAACGTCTAAACTCTACTTATAAATCATTTAGAAACAATTTTCAAACGGTAAAGAGTAACCAAATTCAAATCTTAGGGACTAACATAATTTTAAGAATGGAAACTCAATTCAAATCTTAGGAATAGAAGTGTATTTTACTCTAAATTACATCCACTATTTTTTATAACCATTTGTTTTTTTAAAAAAATTAAGCCTAAACATACTACTTTTACCAATGAGTTTCTATATTTTTTTATCTACTTTATAACTAAGTATTAAAAACCAAGCTAAGTTTTGAAAACTAAAACCTAAATGGTTTTCAAAAATTAGTTTTTTTTTTCGAAATTTGATTAGAAACTTTAATGGTAATTCAAGAAAGATGAAAAATACATTGTAAAAAAAATAAAGAGAAATCGTGAAAAAGCGAGCTTAATTTTTAAGAATTAAGAGTTTGGAGTGCTTGTTAGAATAATCTATGTTCTAATAATTTATAAAATATTCTCCATGTCAAACAAAAATTATATATTATAACACAACTCAGTACTAGGTGGGTTAGATAATTATGGAGTCGAATTTTTCTCCACCGTTGGTGAAATTTAATACAGTCGCAAATAGCTGTCTCATAAAATTTTTGGACATTTATGTGTGGCTACTTTATCTGTTTTCTGTCTCTGTCGGAATGGGAAAACCCAGAGCTCAATTCAAACAGTCACCAAGTAGGTGCAATGACAAGACGAATTATTGATTGTTTGGCATTGGCTAGGTTCCAAAACTAAAATTAATCCTTCACAAACCACGTGCGATTGTTCACTCACACATTTCGAAGATTGTGTTTGTTTTTTTTTTTTGAAGAAAAAAAAAGTTGATACATCTTTTAATTTTTAAATTTTTGTCTTTTGATTTTGTATTTGATAGGTCTCTGCCATTAATTTTATTAGTATTTGTGTGAAACACCGACGATATTTTTTAAGGAATCATTACATGTATAGTGTTCTAGTTTTTAGGTAGGTATTGAGAGATTTGGAAGTTTGAGCAGTCATAATTAGAATCAAGCATAAGGATTAAAACAACACTACCCAAGTTTAAGGATTTTAAAAAAATTAAATACATGAACTAATTCGATAAACTCCCAAATTAGGGACTCCACTTAACAATTTAACTCGGTTAAATTACCAAGTATAACTTTTGCTGCATATTTTAATGAATAGAGTCGAAATAAGATATTATTTTATTTAGTATATTCTATTTTAGTTTTTAAATGGACTAAATTATCTGTTTATTATTTATGATTTATTTTAGTCTTAATAATTTAAGTTTAGCTCTAATTTTGTGGTTGTAGTTTGGTTTATAATTACCCATTATCGATTTTCATCCTTTAAAATCTTGATTTTAATGTTCAAATTTTTCATTAAATTTATATTTAAGTTATTATTCTAAAACAACTCTTTCAAATTATATCAAAAAATGAAAATTCAACCTATTTTCCAATCAACCCAACAACGTGCCCTAACAAAAGTTTTTTTCATGGTCAAGTTCATTAGCAGACTCTTGACTTTCATAGTAGGCCAAACAAATTTTTCTAAAATTTATATATATAATTAATAAAGTGATAGAGTCTATATTATTGTGATGAATGGAATCTTGCAATAAGTTAGGTAAATTTAGAGATCAAATTTGAGAGAAACCTAGATTCATACATGTTATCGTGTCTCTCATAGAGTTAGAAAGAAAATTCTTATAAACAATAAATGGCATACCAAACATGTGCATGGTCATATCCACTCTTAAGTCACGTCATGGCAAGTTGACATTTAAAATTATTAGCAATTGACTCTAATCGAGAGGTTGGAGCCCTACGGATGGACTTTTTGAACCCTAAATTAATGCAAAAGTCATACATAAACCTAAGAGTATAGCCTATCAAAATCTATGCATTTGCACGCTTGGTCAAATCTCTTAATTTCACTGATAAAGTAATGTACTTTATAAGATAAATAAATCATATGCTTTATACAAATTTGACTTCCATTTTTTCTTCTCTTTTTTATCTTTCCAATTTGTTTTGTTCGCTTTTTCTACTTTTAGAAACCATTAATAGAGTTAACTAAAGTTAGTTTATTAGTTTTCCAATTTGTTTTGTTCTTTCTAAAGATTTTTAGTATAAATATGACTTTGACTAGAAACTAGTCTAATACAATACAAGTCTTCTGTTCCCTGGTTCAAACCCAAGACCATCCCGTTTTAATATTGATTCCACTTGTTTGGCTTTATTTTCAATTTCCCTGCTCACAAGTGAGGGAGTGTTAGACTATATTGATATAATTAAATACTACAATCCCAAACTTAGCTAGGCAAAGCTTTTTAGTTTGATTGGTGATTTAACTAATACAATACAAGTCTTCTAGAAGCAAGACCATGGAAAAGGAGGAAAAATATATATTTTCGAGGTAGCTTCGTGGGGAAAAATATGCATAATTGTACTTTGAGCAATTTTTATTACAATTGATATATAATTTTTTTTATTCTATTTTCATGTTGAATGTCTATACTTTCGAGACATTGATGAATGTGGAAGCATTTCGTAACAATTTAGGTACTTTTTTAAAAAATTAAGTTTATTTATTTAACACTTACGTTATCAACATTTTTAAAAAAAAGTTTTTTTTTAACTATATCTTTTCTGCCAAAGAAAGGAATGTAAAGAGGTAGAATATAAAAAGTGTTTTGCATTCATTTATACAAATTTAAAGGTACATGGTAGAATTTAGAATGAAGTTTTGAAAGTCAACAAGATCATAACTCAACTGACATCAAATATGTTTCATGACTAAAGGGTCATTGGTCGAATCTCTCCATCCCCAATTGTTGATGTACTTAAAAAAAAAAAAAATTACAAGTGATGGTTTAATTGAAAAGAATGTGAAAAATTAGGAATATAAAGAGTTTAAATATAAATTTATCTATTTATTTCTATAAATTTAACTAAAATTTATGATTTTACATTTAATTAAATGGGTAATAGATCAATGTTGTGAAAGTTTTGGAAACCCAAAAGCTTTGCAACTAATTTATGTATGCTAAAGAAAATGGCAAATTCTTATTTGACAAACAATTTTCCCCATTCCCACTTCAATTATTTTTGCTAAATATAAGATATATAAGTTTCATTTTGACCAACTTTATTTAGCTAATATCTTTTTCTTGGGGGTTAGCTTTCTTTGTCAAAGAAAGATGCAAAAAAGTCTAATAAATTTCAACATCAATGGTTTAGAAGAAAAGTAGGAGAGAGCTAGTAAATATGATGTTGACAAAAACCCAAGAACATGAACAGATGTGTACAAATACAAAAGTACCCATTGCTGTTTAATTAAGAAAATCTTTAATATTTAATCGTTTCATAATCATTATTATAAGTCGTTGTTGCTTTTAGAGTTTGTTTAACAAACTATTTTGGCTACATTTAAACAAAAAAAAAAATAATATTAAAAACAAACTATTTTGGCATGGCAATTGAGTCGGTATTAAAACTATTTTAATTTTATTATTGATAAGAGTGATCCATATAGTTAACTAACATTACATTCAAAGCATTTGAAAAGAAAAATCAACCTAATATAGTTTAATTGGTATTGATATATATCTTTGACAAAAATCAACCTAAAATCAACATTTTTTGTTCCAAAGGTTGCTAATTTGTTGTAATGATATTTCTGTTTGTTGTCATTTTTCCTTTTTCCTGTTTGAGTGTGGAGAAAATGAGCTTAATTTCTTGAATGGAAACATGTGGCGCAGCTTTGATATGAAATTCAAAAGATCAATTGTTTCGCAATTATTGTTTATCTCTTTCTACACATGATGTAACAAAAAAGTGCTAAAATAGCAGAAGTATTATATATAGTTCTAAAACGGTTTTTACTAATATAGAAATTAAAACGTGAAAGCTTAATCATCTAATTTAATTTATTAGTTTTCTAAGTAAATAAAATATTCTGTAAGGTAACAAAATGCATTAGACTAGAGAGTTTCATTTAAAGATATACCTAAACCTAAAGAGAAAGTTTGAAAATCAAACGACGGATCCTTCTTCAAAGTAGAGGAAGACGGCCAATCTACTGGCTCCAAAAGCACCGTTCGAGCAAGAGAGTGGACAACAACATTGCGAGATCTGTGACAATTCATTATAATTCTCATTTATGAAGATTATTTGACCTTTAAATTTTGTTATGCTTATGATTTTTATTAGTATTATTGGATAAAAAGTAGGAAAAAAAGTTGAATTTTTAATTACATTTATTGTTGGAAGATCTTTAAATTAGGTAAGTTGAGAAAAGAGAACAAAAGAAGAAGGAAATCTACACTTACTTAATGTTTTGATACAAGTTTTTGCAGAATGCAATAGAATTGCAATTGATTTTGACCTAAGAAGGAAACTGTAGCAAAAGGAAGTATATGCATTGTTGGAGAGAGAGAATTGTTAGTTTAATTACCTTGTTGTTGTTCATGATTTTTGTTTTGAAGTTCGCTGCTGTATTTTGTTTAATTAAGAACAGATCCTTAAACTCTTTTTCAATTTCATCTCAACGTGAGTGAAGGTAGTTAAGAACAATCAATCTCTTTAGACGAGGTGGTGGTGTTGCATTCGATTGAGCTAATTATATTAAGAGTAACGAGTATAGTTTTGTGTTTTTCTCCTTGTAATCTCTTATATATATATGGAAGTTGATTGGTCTTTGAATTTCTTTTGGTTTTTAAATCTAGTTTAATCCTTTTGCCAAAGGGGGTTTCCTTTCATTTTAGAATTGTTGGTTGTTTTTTCATTTCTTTTATCTCTTTTGTATAAATGAATTCCTATAATTTCAACCCATTGTTTTTTTTGGTTGTTTTTTTTTAGTTGTTCAAGTTCGTGAATGTTGATCTAAAGGAAAGATGTAAAGCAAAAATAAATCTTAACTAACACTTGAACTTTGTTTGGTTTTTTGGTGAGTTTAATGTTGGATAAAACTAGTTGGCTATCACAATACAAAAATTGTCTCATCCTATAATAGATAACCCAATTTCATTCAAAAACATTCTTAGGTTCGGAGAGATCCATCAAACAACGCAATGGCGACATCGAGTGAGTCTGTTTTAACGATCAGAGACAATTGATGATTGTCGGGTAGGACTGCTTAATCGAGCACAAGCCACAAAGGATAACAACGACTTGGAGAGGGACTTGATAGACCACCTCATTCTCCATTATTGATAGCCAACACATATAGGAGATCCCCAGGAGTTACGAACAATCCAATTCATGCCTTTTCTTCATTTTACTTCACACTACGTGGTGTGTCAACTTTTAATTTCCAATGACCAAGCAGAGGGGGAGACTAAGTGCTCTAACTCATGTGACTCTCGGATCTTGTCAACAAACAGTTCGACTTACGAACATTTATGTAACTCCTGTAAGTGTTTTCCAATCGGAAAATGTATATCTTGAACAATTGGGCAGACCTATTGAATTTGATGTCTTTGGACTATTTGAAGTTTGGTTGAGAGAATTTCTAAAATTCCAAATACACCACATGATATATAGTTATCGCTTTTGTAAACTCCTTCAACTCAACCATTATCGTTTTTTACCTTCATCCCTAAAAGTCCTTAACCATCCAAAAGCCCTCCTCCTACAAAAGAAACAAAGAGTATTAGTGATGATTCCTCTTTTTTTTTTTTGGATAATTTTTCAGGTCAGCAAAGCATCATTAACCACTTTCTAGGCACATATTTTTGCTCAAGAGATCGTTTTTACTTCCATAAATATTTTTAATTTGACTTTACGACATTAACTTATGAAGAAGTTGCTCGCTCCCAACGTAAGGTTGGAAGCCAGGTAGTAAGCACTTTTCACACGGAAAAGCACCTTTGGATAGCTATTACAAATAATTGTATCCCATGGCACGTCTCATGTTCTCTCGGAGATTGTAAAGAATGTTCTGTGTGTCAAGAGCCACAAAATTTTCTTTGATAAACTACTCTTCCAGCTCCTAGAATGCTTGATACATATATTAGAGTAACTAGTGTAAAATGATAAGAATGTAAAATAACGCAAATAGAATATCTCAGAAAATAAATGATTTGATGCATCCTAATGATAAGTGAATAAAGTAGTTTTTATTTGATTATTTGCTATCTAGTTGAGGGAAGGAATAAGAATGTAAGTCTATGAGTCATACTTAATGTCAGTTGAGTTATGTTCTTGTTGACAGGAATGACGACATTGTTAAAGATAGAGAAAAATACTAGTTATATATAAATGACCAATTTTCTATATATAAAAATAAAAATTAGGGTTGACTACACAAATAGTCATATTTTAATTCATGTTTTCAAAAATGGTCAAACGATTCTATCTATTTAAAAATGGTCAAATAATTATTTAGAATTATAATTAATAATTATTTAATGACCGAACTAGCCCTAACAACTTTATTGACTAAAATTCGGGTAGTTATATTTAATTTGATAATCTAAAATAAAATAACGCAATTACGTAATTTAAACAAACAAATATAATAGAATTCATCCAATACTAAAAAAAAAAGGAGAGAATCATATTATTTTAAAAAACGAAAATTGAAAAGGGCAAATCGAGAATTAAAAGTTTAAAATAAACATTCATAAACATGATAACTTTTAGGGGTAAGATTTGGATTGTGCACATGAAGAGACTTTTATTTTATCAAATATATTTTAAAGCACACGTTTAATATAATTTTTAATTAGAATGATTCTATCAAATAGTCCATTAAGATAAGACAATTCAAAAATGTCTTCATTTCTATTAAATTAGAAACGTTAGATTTTGAACAATTAATTGACATTTTATCTTACCAAAATGCCCCTACATCTATTTAATGCATTGCAATTAAATATATTATTCAATTATAATATGTATTAATGATAGGTATTCCAATTTAGGAAATTCACTAACATAATAATTGTATTAATTAATCATATATTAGAAAATATCATTTCTATCTATGCCTTTTAAATTGTAGCCGAAATGTCTCTTAAATTCCAAATAAGACTTTTTTCCAACTCATTATTTTATGTTATATTCTATATACGGGATATTTGATCAATCTCATTAATTGTTCTTTCCCAAACGATTTTCATTACATTATGTTTTGTTTATTTCCGAAAAAATAAGTCTAAAATTTTCAAAAATTCTCTGCTTTTCATTTCATTCCCTTCATTTCACTAGTCTCTCAATTTTTGTTCATTTTATAGTCGCATTCAAGCTCTATGATTGATTTTAACAAAAACCAATTTTGTTATTCCATTTCATTTCATCTTTTTCATTTTATTCACTGTTTAAACACTGTATATATTATTCATTCATTTATAGGTATTATTATTGATATTCCAGTGTGCATTTTATATGATGATAATAGGAATGAAATGGACAATTATATTGACTACAAATTATTTAAGATAGTTACGCAACTTGAAATGTCCATAAAAAAACTTAATAGATGTTGTAATGATGAAGTTGTCAACGTTAGGTAATTATGAATATCCTGATATATATGTGCTAATATTGGAGTTTAATCTTTCATAGGATGGGGTATGAAATTGTCAAATGACCAAGATGTAATTCATGACCATCATTCTAATTCCTCAGCATAACTACTACCTTAGAAAGCAAATCTACACTCTCTTCCTCATTTTTTTCACAATGTCTTTTATTGATATCATTCTCTAACTTCAAACACAACATCATATTCTACAACATTAAAATTTTTCAACATAATTTTTTCATCTCCAACAACCATATCCTCCTCAAGCATTATTTTTCCATCTCCAATCTTGTATCCTCCTCAAGCATTGGAATGAATTCAAACTAAAGATAAAAAAATTAGAACAAGTAATATATACATAATTTGTTATCATTTTATCCTTATTATATAGTTAAAATTATACTTACATCATCATTTTCAGTCTGAGATATTTTTTATTTTCACCATTTTCCTATCAAAAGATTACTCAGTAATAATTCATATTTTCATGAAATTAAAAATTTATTAGTTATAGATCTTAACTATATATTTCATACCATAACTTAGTATTTTATATACTACACATATATCTCATGTTGTTATCAGTATATATTATATGTGACACACATTTCATACAGTATGTATAATATATTTCATTCATTTCAACCATCAGAAAAAGTAAATAATCAAATTCGCAGTTTACACCTTCCTTATTATTGATACATTCGTATTGTCGTTTACCTTTTTTATTCATACAAGTACAAATTTTTTACTTCATACCTTTTATTATTCATACCCATTACTTAATCACATACAAAGTTAAAAATTAGTATCTCACTCTATTGTCGTTTATATCTACTAGTTGTAGCCCTCAGAAACAAAGAAAACCAACAAACAATGTTCAGTGATATAGTCGACAGTCCCTCAGAAAACTAAAATAAACATGAAAATATTGTAAATGATAGCAGTGTATGATTTATACACAATGTAATAAAAAAAAACCTTTTATAATTACTGAAACGATATTGAAATCGATCAACATGCAAAGAAAAAAAACCTATACTTACTTCAGTTGACGATTTTCTTCCGGTTTAAAAAAAAATCTTCCTTGTTTTGATGTATGAAAACAGAACATGATGAAAAACCCTAATGATGCGGCCATGAAACATTTGTTATCATATGAAACCGATGACTATTTTTAAGAATTTTAGAAAAAAAAAAAAAGAAACAAATTTTAGGGAAGAAAAAGATGGTTATCACACAGTTTTGGTATTTCTTTTAAATTCTGAAATTCTGAACATTGTGTTCCATATGTGTTTTTTACCAAAAAAAAATTACAACTATCGTGCATATAAGGGTATTATGGAAAAATGGTTATGGGATTTTTATACCGTCGGACACTACTGTAAAATATGAAACTTGTAACCCATTTTTGTAAAATGATGGGCTAGATAGGGCTATTTTTGTATCTAACCCAAATGCAAAATATACACAATAGTCGATCTTTTTTAAGAAGTCTCGATAAGTTTTTTTTCTTTTTTAAGAAGTCTCGATTAGGTTATTTGTTAAAAAAATTGTTTATAATTTATAAAGAAAAAAGTTGATTGATGACTATACTATTGTTTTATTAAATTACTTGAACACATATCCAACTTCTTTATTTGAGAATCGCCCAACAATAAAATCTACTTTTTCTAAGTGGCATGTTGACCTAGCCAAACATAGGATTGCTCCAAACTAAGCACGCGTAACTTTAGAGTTTTTATGATTGAGTCACCGAAAAACAAGGTGTATCTTGTTAGTATAAGTCGTAGCAATGAATTAATTTTAAGTATTTTTCATCTATACTTTTATAACCTCAAGGTCTCTCTCATTCGGATATGATATCAGTTTATTTATGTACCCTTTTCTTCGAGCATCACAATGCGAGTAAGAATCATTTCAAGAACGTCAACGATTGATTTTAATTTCCTTTCTCAAGTAACTGAAACTTGAATTCCAGGATGCTGTTTAGTTTGTCAAACAATCTGATTACAAATTTGAATTGTATTTGTGACGGACAGAGCTTAGGCCTTCTTGGAACTGATGCAAGCATCTTTTGGGGCATTCTTAATGGCTCTTCTAGTTGAAGAATGCTCTGGGGTTTTCCATTAGATGATCTTTGAAGGATTTTGATAGCAGAGGTAAAATTTTACATTCTACATTCTAACTTTATATATATGTTTTACATTGTCCAAAAAAATTATGCATATAGTCTTTATATTCTCAAATTTGAAAGGGGGAAAGTAGAGGAAAAACTTTAATCCTAGTTCTTGTATGTAAAATTGTTTAATCTAAAACAAATTAAAGGGAGGCAATTGCCCCCTTTCTTCCTTTGCTCTGCCCCTTCTTGTAGCTGATGTTTCGCTCAGGTTGGATGCGTTCAATTTTTTTTGCTTGAGTTTATCAGTCAGCACTCTTATTGAATCAGATACTTCTGCTTTGTACACATACATTTTGGACATAAGCAAGAAGAGGAAGAAGTTGATGGCACTAAGCACTGCCAAAAACGCATAGTAGTAGTCAAGATGAGAAGCATTCAGGTTGTTCCCAATCCATCCATGCCTATGTTTCTCTGTAATGTGAGAAACTGTTGAAAGAAGAAAACTACTTAGGAGGTTTCCAATTCCGATCGAAGTCATTGAATACGAAGTGCCGAAACTCTTCATGCTTTCTGGTGCTTGATCATAAAAGAATTCAATCTTTGCTACTTCTGAAAATGCGTCGGCGATTCCCACGAGTACGAACTGAGGGAGGAGAGTGAAAATGGTTAGGGGGAGTTGGGGTTGCCCATCATTTCTTTCCAACCCATTTTTTCTAGCAACATGGAGTCTATGCCTTTCCACCAATGATGCTATTGTCATTATCAAGATATGGAGAATCATTCCTATTCCCATTCTTTGTAGCAGTGTGATTCCTCTTGGATTGTTAGTTAGTCTCTGCATTATCTTGACAAAGAACCTATCAATAATGAAGAACAAACCAAATGGTAACACAAAAGGTCAATCTTCAAGGCCTCATATGACTTAACTTGTAGCATTGGCAATAAATTTTAGCAAACCTGTCGTAGATGATGACAGTGACTAGCATTGAGATGGTAACGAAAGCTGTTAAACTTGCAGGAGGGATTTGAAAGTGGCGACCGATGCTTCGGTCGAGAGTCATGCCTTGCTTGATGAAAAGGGTCTGTGCCTGTGGCAACATTGTGCTTGGAATGAATGTGCATATCAGAATTGGGATCATTCTCAGCATCTGTTTTGTCTCCTCCACTTGTGTCACTGAGCATAGCTTCCATGGATGAGTTGAACCTGTTCTTATGGCAGCCTTGTTTAGGAACCTGCATATGCAGTCAAGAAATACAATCTCATTAAATCCCACATATTGCACACATGCCAATTTAGAGCCCCAAGATGTTCTACATCCATAAACACTTCAGAAACAAGTTCAAACTAAATAGATCTATTCTGATTCATATATGTTGTGTTAATTCCATTAGGATAATGGCCTCCATATTTTCACTATTATTGTATTATATTGTTTACTTTAGGTCTAAATCTGTATAGTTTTTGCTTTTGGTTTCACCTAGAAATGACTCCTGTCAATGATGATGTTGTCATTTACCTACTATGAGCCTTTCCTAGTTCTGATTGTTGTGTGATTATGTTTGCATCCCAATAAAAACGAATGTTGTAACTTTAACAGGTATGATAACGACGTCGACAACAATTTAGGTGCAAAAGCAAGTGATTCTAATGTTATAGACAGTGACCTCAAGGATGGAGTGGAATCAATCCTGAAAGTTCCTTGCTTACTGTAGTCCTCAAGCTGAAGCTCATAGAGTTGGCGAGGGTCATTAGGAAGAGGCTGCCTCCATTTCCAAGCAGCAGCAACAATGACCTTAGCCATCTTGGTGAAGGGGCTTCCAGTGGGGAGCTTGTGCCTGTAAAAGGGTGTGCCAGCAGCAAATATGAGAATGGCTATTGCAAGGCCGACAGTGGGAATGCCATATCCCAAGCCCCACCCCACATTCTCTTGTATGTAAACAAGAGTTGTGGTGGCGAAGAGAGTGCCAAAGAAGATGCTGAACATCCACCAGTTGAAGAAGGACAGCTTTTGAGCCTTCTCTCCGGGATGGAAGTCGTCGAACTGGTCAGCTCCGATCGTCGAGATGTTCGGTTTGGTTCCGCCAGTGCCGAGAGCCAATGTGTAGAGAGCGGCGAAGAATACGGCGAGCTGTAGGCTGGATGCCTGCTTGCAATTTTCTTCTGTGTTTGCTTCTGAACATGGAGGGGGCTTCAGGCTTGACATGGATGCTGCTAATGTTAGAAGTGACATTCCCTGGGAAATGAATTGTGTGTTGCTTACATTAGAGTTTAGAGCGATGTTCTAATCAAATGAGAACAAGACATTGACAAATGGTTTTGGGACAAATAACTCTGTTTTTTTGTCATTCCACCAATTAGTAAACACTCAACCATCAAACTTTCACAGTTGGAAATATTGGATCAACTTACACTCACTTCGACTAATCTCATATGACAACAGTCTAACTCTACTACATTTAGTTGCCAAAAAACTCACGATATTAAATCCTAAGTAGGTAGTATGACTTGAGCTCTACCCTCTAAACACTTTATTACGTTTATTGTTGAATAAAAAAAAATTCAGTATACAACTCGCTGTGTGGTAGAAAATGCTAATCTTAGAAATAGAAATATGAACATACAACTTCAACTTTTTTTCTCGACGAATTATCCATGTTTTATGCTTATGTATTAAATATGATATAGAAACAAACTAATTTTGAATGAAATGGATAAATATATATCAAGTGGTGAGTATAATCTTTTAGATCATTCTCATTTTCGTTCTTAATCTTTTAAAATTCTCAAATTCATTCCACTAAAATTTTTCAATTAAATTATTTTATTAAAAAAACAATTAGAACTTGCTAATAGAAAGGGGTCATTAAATTATTATTTTATTAATATATTCAAATACTTGAACACGATAGGAGAGATTAATCAGAATTTTGCTAATGGATAATTTTAGTTGTATGTTTCAAAGTAGTACATTCACGTGCATGAATATGTTAAAAAATAAAATAAAAAATTTATTACCAAATACATTTTGGTCTCTAAAGTTTGATGTTGGTGTTTAATTAGTCCAGATTTCACAAGGGACATTTTTAGTCTTTAAAATTTGAAAGTGAAATCTGGATATTTTTAGTCTTTAAAATTTGAAAGTAGTTAAAATAGCCTTTGAGCTCTTTTGAGCTATTGACTAATGGTAAAATGATTTGGTGATTAAAATACTAACTACACTAGCCAATTTGTCAATATTATATTAATTTAATAATATTTTTTTGGTGGTAGGGACATGGACGAATTATTCAATGAGACCACCATAATATAGTTGACAGTTTTGCACCGTTGGATGTGAGAGTGAAATTATAAAAGTGATACATTTTTTATCCAATGATTATCAAGGGGCATACATATTTTTGGATCTACATCCAAATGTTACTGAGAAAAAACCACATCATGGCGATCTCATTGAATAATTTGTCCAAAACATGTGATTGGACAATTTTCCTTTTCTTCCTTTTCTTCTCTCTCCTTTCCTTTTCTTTTCTTTCCCCATTTTCTCGTCACTCTTCTCTCTCGCCCCCGTCGCACCTTTAGAAAATTATGCAAGGCTCACCTTCGTTTCTTCGTTTCAGACAGGAAGGAAAAGTTTCTCCTTTCTTTCAAATCTCGCAAAGACTAAAAGAGTGACATACCAACAACGATAAGGACAAGAGTGACAAACAAATAGCGAATAGTGATGATATCATCCACTTTTTGTCGGGCCAAAAGGAAAAAAGAGAGAAAAGAGAGAATGAAAAATTGTCCAATCACAAAAAGTTATTATTAAATTAACATAGTATTACCAAATCAGCTATGGCAAGCAGAAAAGAAAAAGTCTATGAAAAAGTCTCAATCATAAACACAATTAAATTTTTCTTTCATTGGCAAGCAAAAAAGTCTATGACAAATTTTTTTTTTTAAAACATCTTTTTTTGCAAGTACTTTCCATCACCTATGGCAATCAATCATTAAACGGCGAAACTATTTTACTGTTAGTCAACTAACGGTCAAAACAACTGCAGAAACGATTTCTAATCATCATCTCTTAAACTTTATGAACTAAAAAATGTGTTGACAACAGGAACATTAAATTTTAGAGAGACAAAGTATATATTTAATTGAAAAAATCGCGTACCGTTAAACAGACGAGGGAGGAGATGATGAAGGTCCGATAACGGCCGAGATGAGCGTCGGCGATGTAAGCGCCGAAGACTGACGTCATCCAAACCGTTCCAGTCCAATTGGTGACATTATTAGAAGCCGTAACAGTGCCTTGATGGAGCTTATCCGTCAAATAAGTAATAAGATTTGAAGATATCCCGTAATACGCCGTCCGCTCGAACACTTCGTACACTGTTCAATCAAAACGGATCACTAGGGATTTTTTTTCTTTACCTTTTAAATTTGAATGATTACAGAGAAAGCTAGAGAGAGAAGAACAGGGTTTGTACCGACGATGAAGAAACAGGCCGACCACCGGCCACGGTGGGAGCGGCGGACGGGATTGCCTTGCAGATCGACGGTTCCGTCTTTTGTGTAGTCAATTTCTTCTGCAGACGCCATTAATGGAGAAGGAGGTCGCCGTGAATGATCTTTCGCTTACTCTGATCATTACTACTCTGCCACCTCCATCTATCTATATGTATATAGCAATACCAACCCCATTGTTTTTTTTTTCTCTGCAGTCAACTGAATGACTTTTCTTTCTTTTATTCTTCACAATGTGGGAGAAGGGGGGATTTCTATCCAACTTTAGACTTTAAGTCAAAAACCATCAGTAATTATGAGACAATTACATTATAGCCACTTCATTAAATAATTTTTCGAATATTTTCTATACAAGTTTATTGTCATTTTGATGTGGTATTTTTGTAGAACAATATTTTGACTATATTGCGTTATTAAATTTTTTACCACTAAGAGAATGAAAGTAAGAAAGTTTCAATTTCTCATTTTCTACCTTTCTCTTCTTTGATGTCAAAAATGTAATGGTGGTGATAAATAAATAATATTCTATTTTGTAGATACTAAAATCCTAACATTAAGAAATTCATGTTGTCCTTGGTTAAAATTTCCTTCATTTTTTAGGAGTTGTTTGGGACATTAAGTGGAGTTATAATAACATGGATTATAATAATCTGTTGAGTTATATAATCTATGAATAAGATGTAGAATTATTTAATCTGGGTTATAATAGTCTACGTTTGAGATGCAAAGTATTCTAAACTATTATAATACATGTTATTATAGTATGTATCTTTTTTTTAGTAACTTTAAATATCATTTTTTAATCTTTTAAAATTTTTTATTTTACCTCGAATTTTTTTTATTATATCGTTCCATAAAAGAAAAATGGTTAAGATGGAGTATCATTAAGGTTATTATTTTATCAATATATTTAGAGCTTTTAAATAAAGTTATATATAATTCCTTAATATTTGACTTCTTAATCAATTAAAAGAGCCAGATGTAAATGGATTTTTAAGATAAAGCGTGGCTCAAATGACAATGTTGAACGACACAATATTAGACTCATTGCTAATGGTTTTACTCAGAAAGATGGTATTGACTAGAAGGAGACTTTTCTCTTGTCTCCAAAAAGGATTCATTAAGAATTATTTTGACATTAGTAGCTCGTTATAACTTAGAGGTTTATCAAATGGATGTGAAAACTGCTTTTCTAAATGAGAATTTAGATGAAGGTCATGTCCATAGATCAACCTGAATGTTTTGTGGTTGAAAGAAAGGAACATATGGTGTGTAAGCTAAAGAGGTCAATATAATATACAAACTTAAACAAGCTCCCTAAAAATGTTATCTTAAGTTTAATGATATCGTTACATCTTTGGATTTAAAGAAAACGTCATTGATTGATGTTTATATCTAAAGATCAATGAGAGCAAGTTTATATTTCTTATTATATATGTTGATGTCATATTGTTGGCTACTAATAACTTTAGTTTATTATGTTAAACTAAGGAATTTCTCTCCAAGAACTTTAAAATGAAAGATATGAGTGAGGCATTATCCTATGTGATTGAAATAGAAAAATTCTATAGCCAAGCATATGAATTGTTAGGATTGTCTCAAAAAGCATATGTTAAAGTTCTAAAGAGATTTCAGATAGATAAATGTTCTTCAAGTGTAGTTCCATTATTAAAGCAAAATTTGTAGCATGTTTTGAGGCTACAACTCATGGTTTATGGTTGTATAACTTTATTTCAGGATTTGGAATTGTCGGCAGAATTTTCAAGCCGTTGAAAATTTATTGTGATTGTTTTGCAACATTCAAATATTTGAAATGTGTTAAATATATGAAGTTTTCAAATTTTGTCATTAAAAAAGTTAAAAAACAAAGAGTGTCAATCAAATACATTAACACTAACATTATGATTGCAGATTCATTAACAAAAGGATTGTCACCTAAGACATTCAAGGAACATGTCGAATGTATGTGCATTAGTGGATCCCATTATTGATATTATGAATATGTTATTTGACACTCTGAGCTCAATTTTTTTCTGATATATTTTTATGTTACCAATCATGTTTTTTATGATTGGTATATACATAAATGAATTATGTAATCAAATAGGACATTGTAATTGACAAAGACACTTATGTTGGACTATTATTAAATTTCTTTATTATAAATTATGTTAAGTGAATAGAACTAGGTTTGTGATACATGGAAGGGATTATGTTGATGTAATGACGTATGGTCATCATGATCCTTATCAATTTCTTTGACTTGATATTGATATCACGTTATGAAGATGAAAATTATGCATTATGTTTATGACCGTATATGGTAAATAATGTCGAATGGGCCAAGTAGGGAGACTATTAGATTATTAAAATATAAAATAATCATTAATGTGCTCATTAACATTTATGTATACTTTATGTTTTTAGTCTACTGATGAAGTGAGTCAATTAAGTAAAAGATAATTTTCCTAATTAAACACTATGATGGAAAGGTGTATATATAAAGATAAAACCCTAGAAATTGATTATTTCTCTGCCTAATGAAAAGTAGAAGTTTCTTTCCATCAAGAAAAGTTCAAGTTCTAAAGAAAGGCCAAGAGAGAGAAACACAACTTTTCTTTACAAGATCAATATCATGGATCAAGAGATGTTACTCTAACTCATATCACTACAAGAATTTTGGGATTTTTCGACGCTACAAATGGTCGAGAAAACGCCAAAATATGGTCTGCAAATGTATTTCCGACGAAAAAAAGCTCGTCGGCAAAATGGTCGGCTTATCCTCGTCGGGAAACCTTTGGCCGACCAATTTTTTTTATGGTCGGCATTTCTTCAAAAGGGCGACCAAACTTTTTTGGTCGGCATTTCTTTATAATGCCGACTAAATAAGATTTGGTCGGCATTTCAAGAAATGCCGACCATAAAAAAAATTGGTCGGCATTTCTAAGAAATGCCGACCAAATGTGTTAATCGACCTATCAAAGAAATGTCGACCACATTTAAAATTTGGTTGGACATTTCTAAGCTTTTTTTCGACCAACTTAGTTTTGGTCAAAGCATATATTGGAATTGTCTATTGCTTCTATTTGATATTTTACCTATTCAAATAGGTATTTATTTGGATTTTTACTATAATTTCAAACTTGATGTACATGAAATAAAATATACACAAATTGAAAAAAAAAATTACTTACATTAAATTAAAGTTAATTACACTTTGTTCATACAAAATAAAAATACAGCTTTTTGACCAAATAACCCAATCTACAAACAAAATTTTATATATTAAACTCAAGTTAACTACACGTTATCTTCATGGCGATCTTCGTGTTGCTTTTGTGAGCAATGTCGAAGTCGATCCACCTATATGAAAAGACATGAACCTAAGATCAAAACTATATAAACATATAACAACGAAAATAACATAAAAATCAAATCAAGAAACTAAACTCAAACTTACTCTTCTTATATATAAGTATCATTCTCACTCACATAACACAAAAATCACAATTACAAACTTACCAAACTTACTAAAACATAGGAGCACATAGAAACAAAACTTCATCCAATCCGACAACTAAAAACACATAAAACACAATTAAAACAACACTTAATACACTTAACTAAATCTAAAATTATACCAAATAAACAATTGCAAATAACACTTAGCAAAAAAGTTATACCAAATCAACAATATAAACAAGCTTTAACTAAAACTTAAATTTCAAAGATATAGATTTCAAACGACTTTAAGCCCAAACATAATTCAATCAAAAAAAGTTAAACAATAAAGTTCTACTTACTCTTCCTATACATAAGTATCATTCTCACTCACATAACACAAAAATCACAATTACAAACTTACCAAACTTTTCAAACTTACTAAAACATAGAAGCATAGAAACAAAACCGCCAACTAAAAACATAAAACTCAATTACAAACAACACTTAATACACTTAACTAAATCTAAATCTATACCAAATGAACAATTACAAACAACACTTAGCAAAAAAGTACAAAACAAAATGAAAATCCAAAGTTATAAAACACAACAGAATTACTACTAAAAAATAAATTGTCATATGCATAAAATTTTAAGAACTTCCTTCTCGGATTTTATTTTGTAATCTTTAACCTCCTTTGACGATCCAAGTTCACAAGCTTTCCTTGTGAAATATGTATGTATTCAACAATCAATCAAGTATCTAGCAATCTCCAATTGGAGCATGTTCTCAAGAATTCAATATGTAACCCAAAAACCACAAAAAAAAAAAAGTAACCTACACCTCATAATTAAAAAATATTTATGGACACATTTAACTTAACTTAAGCACCAACCACCAAAACTTAACTAAATAGCTTCTCAAAGGAATGAACCACCAAAGCTTAACTAAATAGCTAAACATGTTCAACCAAATTACTAAACTCCAAAGAACCGATTGATTGATAAACAATCTATATACATCAATCCATGTATCTCCTTCACACTCCAAATAATTTCTCATCCACCCCCTAACTTCAAATCGATCTCTAAGCATCAACCTACACTTAAACCGATTCATTGACTACCATAACTACAATAGTCATACAACCATATCCAAAGAAATTCTAAATATATTAGCAAGTATCAATATTACAAAACAATAAGCAAGAAGTTCAAAATCAACTACGAGCAAATTTGTCAATGACATATAATAGCTTCCAAAACTCAACGATCATGAACATAAACTCAAAGAAACTCATAGAAATCAAATAGTTTCAAATCATTGGCTACCATAACTGCAGGATAACCATCTACAACTTCTCACTATGTATAATAAGCAAGCAAGTTTTGATCCCAACCTCCTAAACTTAATTTAATCTCAAAACATAATCCCAAAACATACTAACCCCCAACACATTGGCTACCTTTACTGCAGGATAGCCATACACAAAATATTAGTGGATAGATCATACCTACTTTGGCAATCCTCCTTGTAAATAAATGAGTTGCATAAGCATTGCTTCCATGTTAGTCAACTTCGTATCTTGTGTTAGTCCACAATGAAGATAAAAAAAAATGCAAATAACGTCAATATAACATTGAAATCCACATGGTCAAATTCAAGGAGTACTAAAGTGGCAAATAATCGTAAGAATATGATCCATACCCACTTTATTTGAGTTTTAAAAGAATCAATAGTGGATTCCTACATACTTCCTTAACCAAAGAAGCTAGAAAATTTGTTGGTTTATGTTAAAAAGTGTTCCAACTTGCAAATCTATGGTTACACAAATCTCAAAACACAAAAAATTTAAATAGATTTTTAAAATAATCTTCAATCTAAGCATATTAATTATTAAATGTAGTTCTTTTTTTTTAATTAAAAATACAAACAAGAAATTCTACCAAATAGACCCTATAAACAATATATATTTTCAACTCCTCATGAATAAGAATAATAAACTATACAAATTTTAAAGTACAAATATGCCAAATGAGTTCTAAAGTGTTTGAAATATTAGTAAAAGGGTTTGAATGGGTTCAAAAGTGTTTGAAATATTATTAAAAGTGTACAAATGAGTTCAAAATACTAGTGAAAGTGCCCAAATGAGTTCAAAAGTGTCCAAAATATTAACAAAAATGTTAAAATGAGTTTGAAATCATAAATCTAAGATTGCCCAAATCAAAACATAATTAACTTGAATAGATTTTCATAATAATCTTGAATCTAAGTATATTAACTACTAAAAACATAAGAACTTTGCAATATTACTAAAATCTAAGAGAAGACAAATTTAAAAACAACAAAAAAAACTACTTACAAAGGGTGGAGGCAAGCGGCGGGCGGCAGACGGCGAGCGGCGGCGACGGTTGGGGGTGGTGAGCGGTGAGGAGAGGGTTGGGTGGTGGGAGAGAAGGGAAAGTGAGAAGAGAAGAGAGAAGGGGAAGGTGAGAAGAGAAGAGAAAAGGGGGAAATGGGAAAAAAGAGAGGGAAAAGGGGTTCATTTTCACAGAGATGCGTTTTGCTTCACCATTTTATAAATGGTCGGCATTTCTAATCTCTTTGCCGACTATTTTTAAAAATGGTCGGCATTGCTAAAAGAGAGAGGGTAAAGGGTGTTCATATTCGAAAGACTTTTATCGACCATTTTATAAATAGTCGGCATTTCTAATAACTTTGCCGACCATTTTATAAATGGTCGGCATTTCTTGCTCTTTTTTTAATGACCATTTCCATAAATGGTCGGCATTTCTAAAAGAGAGAGGATAAAGGGTGTTCATATTCGAAAGCACTTTTTTGCCGACCATTTTATAAATGGTCGGCATTTTTATTCTTTTGCCGACCATTTTATGAAAAAATGGTTTGAGCCGACCATTTATGAAAATGAGAGAGAGGGTAAAAGGTGTTCATATTCGAGAGATTTTTGCCGACCATTTTATAAATGGTCGGCATTTCTAATCATTTTTGCCGACCATTTTATAAATGGTCGGCATTTCTTCTCTTTTTTGCCGACCATTTAAAAAAATGGTCGGCATTTCTTATCACCTTTGTCGACCATGTTAAAAATGGTCGGCAATTATTTCTCTTTTGCCAACCGTTTGATAAACGGTCGGCCTTATAACACACTTTTTTCGGTGATTTTATAAATTGTTGTCATTTTTCTTCACTTTTCCCGACCGTTTTATTTTAACCGTCGGTATTACCCTTACTTTTGCCGATCACTTATCAAACGGTCGGCAATTCCCTCACTTTTGCCGACCACTTATCAAACCGTCGGTATTTCTCCTTTTTCCGACCATTTTTTAAGCGTCGGGGTAAATAACGTCGGAAAATGGTAAAATTCTTGTAGTGTATTATTGTGAAAATCATCTAGTTCAAAGATCTTGGCTTTTATTGAATTATACACGATTAGAGTTTTATTGTATAATCATTTAATCTAAAATTTACCAGACCCACCTAATTATTAATCAATTTCAAACAAAAAAAATGGAATGGTCCTCCATACTCTAGAAATCCATTTCATACGTAATTAAATTATAATTTTAATCCTTATCATTTGATTTTGATTTTGATTTCATTTCTGTAATCTTTTTTAGAAGAAACCCTAAGCAAGTTCAAAAGAAATTAATTTAGACTACCATAATGTGTTGTCTTCTAACGATGTAGGTTCAAAATGTAAAGATCAGTACTTTGTTAGAGATCTTGTTAGGTAGAAGAAGTTATATTGTATATAATTGAGAAAACTGTTTTAAGCTATGAGGAGTAGCTCATATATCTTATATATTGTGAAGTTTCTCTCCAATTTTCTAATGTGGGATCCTCATCTCAATTTCAATTTTTTTGGACCAATACCCGCTTGGGTTTAATGAGCTCTGACATCATATTAGATTATATGGAGTTTCATCTCAAAATCAATTAGGTATGAGAGAAGTAGCTCATATATCTTATAAATTATGAGGTTTCTCTCCACTTTTCCAATGTGGGATCCTCAATACTATCTTGTATTGAGAGTGTAGTTTTAAATAGAGTCACTGCCTTTTGATCATAATCAATGACATGCAATCCTTTTATGATCATTCCTCTAATGTTAAAATTCTCTTAATTCAAAATCTTTTGAAAAAAGATATTATAGATTATTATTCAACTAGCATCTATGTATTACTTTCCAAAGCAACTTTAGTGATCAAGTTAGAATGTTATGATGGTAAATTAATGGAAAATGCGATGTAGCTATCCTGGAAAAGCATTTTCTAGACCAATATATCTAAGAGATATTATGAGGCATGAAAATTATTGAATACACATGGATGGTTGACTCATTGGATAATTTCTCTAAATATAATAATGATGTGTTTTATCTAATTTATGTCATGTCACAACCAAGTTGAGATTTAAAATTTTTGGGCTTGTTTGATAATCATTTTATTTTTAGTTTTTAATTTTTGAAAATTAAACTTAAAAATACTACTTCTACCAATAAGTTTCTATGTTTTCTTATCTACTTTGTACCTATGTTTTCAAAAACCAAGCTAAGTTTTGAAAACTAAAAAAAATAGTTCTCAAAAACTTGTTTTTGTTTTTGAAATTTGGCTAGAAACTTAAGTGGTACCTTAAGAGAGATGAAAATTATTATAGAAAAGATTGAGAGAAATTGTGTAAAAACAAACATAATTTTTAAAAACCTAAAATCTAAAACTAAATAGTTATCAAAAATAAATCTAAGATGGAGAGAAATTGTGGTACCTATCTAAATTGTTTGTCTTGATCCTAAACGGGTTAGGATAGAAAACATCTCAGCATGTGTCATTGACTTACGAACCATGAGTTTAATGTTGAAGTGATCAAACAATCCATCCAATCCATGAGGGTTAATTTCATATTTTAGGGTAGGTTAAATTATCAAAAATACCCCAAAACGATGGAGTTAATTTCAATTATACCTATGAACTTTGACATTTTCATTTTAACCCTTGAACTTTAAAATTTGTTTCAAAATAACCCTTGAAGGCTTTTTTCATGAATTGAAAAACGTTGTATTTGCATTTATATCGTCGTTTATGTGAACATATTTAAACATATAAGTTGAAAAAAAATCAAAAAACATATGCAAATACAACATTTTTTATCCATAAATTTAACAAAAAAAAAAAGTCTTCAAAAGTTATTTTGAAACAAACTTCAAAGTTTAAGGGTTAAAATGAAAATTTTCAAATCTCAAAAGTATAATTGAAATCAAGCTCGTAGTTCAAGGATAATTTTGATAATTTAACCTTTAGAATATAAGGTTATAGGACGTTTTTATACCATTGACTTCCATAGTTGTTTTAAATTTCTCGTGGTCATGTTTTCCAGCTGGCTTGACTAATAACAGTTTCATAGGTCAAGACACTGGACGAGGAAAAAAAAGGTCCAAGTTGATTGTTCAATTAATCAATAATAATTGTAGTTGAGCAATTTAATTATATGATATACTTTACTTTCCTTTTACGTTCAAATATTAATTTAGGCTCTTTTTCATAATTATTTTATTTTTAGTTCTTTGATTTTTAAAAATTAAGTCTAAAAATACTACTTTCACCTATGAATTTTTATATTTTTTTATTTATTTTTGCAAAAAATACATTTTTGGTCCCTCTCGTTTTGTGTTTAGTTCCATTTTGGTCCTCGGTTTTCAAACTCAACAAATTTACTGCGAGGTTTGCATTTAGTAGCACATTTTGTCCTTCTCAACTTTTTTAGTTAATTTTAACAAAAAGTTGATCTCGATACATCTTTTATTAAAAATAATATATTTTTATTTTTTAATTATTAAAAAATCTTATTTTATTAAAAACATTTTTAATATTTTTTCTTTTTCTCTCTCTTCTCTCTCTTCCTTCTCCCTTTCTCTCTTTCCTCTTCTTTCTTGTTCGCCTTCTTCTCTCTGCTCGCCCGCCGCACGCCCCGCCGACTTCCCGACCTCCTCTTCTCCGCCTCCGATCCTCTCGACGAAACCCCAGGCCACTCCTTCCTCGCTACGCCCACTCTTCCAACCGCTTCCTCTCTCCCTCTCATTCCGATAGCTTTCTTTCCCTTCTCGGTCCCCTCCGTTTTTTTCCTCCTCACGAACCGCCTCGTGACTAGGACTAGAATCGCCCACTGGAGACCGCCTTCAAGGCCATCTCCGCGCTCCGTGAGTGCCAACGATTCTATTTCCAGATCTGTTCTTATGCTCGATGGTGTTTACGACGATGCCAATGACACTGCGTTTGGGGCTTCCGGTGGTGGTTGTGGAGTCGGAGAGGAATATTTTGAATGGCTTTGAGAGTACTTCTTCTTTTTATCGCTCTTCCGCTTGGCCTGCTCAGAGAGGTGGACTGAGCCGTTGAGCGTGGTGGCTTCTTTCTCCATTTTTAATACTTTTTTAAAAAAAAAAAGAGGAAAGAGAGAAAGGGAGAAGGAAGATGAACAAGATTTTTGGTTGGCCATGGGAGAACAGAGAAGAAGAGACGAACAAGAAAGAAGAGGAAAGAGAGAAAGGGGGAAGGAAGAGAGAGAGAGAGAGAAAAGAAAAATATTAAAAATGTTTTTAATAAAATAAGATTTTTAATAATTAAAAATAAAAATATATTATTTTAATAAAAAGATGTGTCAGATCAACTTTTCGTTAGAAATTAACGGAAAAGTTGACAGAAGGACCAAATGTGCTACCAAATGCAAACCTCAGACGTAAATTTGTTGAGTTTGAAAACTGAGGGACCAAAAGGGAACTAAACGCAAAACTGAGGGACCAAAAATGTATTTTGCCCTTTATTTTTTTACTAATGTTTTCAAAAACCAGACTATATTTTAAAAACTAAATAAAGTAATTTTTAAAGACATATTATTATTATTATTATAAATTTGACTAAAAACTCAATGATTCCTCAAAGGGTGGAAAAAAGTATAATTTTTAAAAACCAAATAATTATCAAACTAGACCTTACACACTCATGAAATGGATGAATAAGGACATATTCGTGCTAATGTTTTAAAAAGATTTTGTATTTGGTTTGCATGTAATGGACCTTTTTTCTCTCGAAACAAGATTTGATTATCATTGTCTTAATTATGAGAAGATGTAATAGGCGTTTGGAGCGTGTTGGGTTTGAATATATTTATATTTTAATATATTTTTACCATGTATCTTTCCTAAAGATTGAATAATATTTTTAAGTTATTTTTTGTAAATGTCTTAATTTTCGGTCTCAAAAGTTTTTGTTGTCCCGTACTTTTCTTATTCATGAGTTTTACGATTTACCAATGGAGGTAATATTTTGAGTTTTAAAGAATAAATAGTGAGTATTTCTTACTATTTTTGCCAGACAAGTCTATGAATCATATTGTTAAATGAGATTTCATAATAAAGAAGAAGATGAGTTCAATGATCTGCTTTGGAATTTTGAAGCTTTAAAGCTCAATTGAAATTATGTGAAAAAACAGAAAAAGAAAAAAAATCCTAAAATCACTCCAAGAAAAAAAATCCTAAAATCACTCCTTCGATTTCGAGTGAAAGGTAAATGCCTCTCAAAATCTTATTTTCAATTTTAATTAGTATTTTTTTAATCTTTTTGTTATGTAATCAATTTTTAATAGTTATGTATTTCTTTTCCATAATTTTTTTAATTTATAGTTATTTTTTTAAATGTTTGTTTGGATTTTAGATAATGAATCATACCATATTTGGTTGTTTATATCTTTTTTTTATCTATTTTATTTTAATTTAGGTTTTAAATGTATTATGCTTACATTATGATAATTAGGAAATCTTAAATATGAAAATATTTTAGCTTTATATTATAAATTTATTATAATTACACTATAATTAAGGAATCTTAGATATAGAAATTGTGTAGGAGAAATTGTGTGGCCTGAGGAAGGAGTACATGAATCTGAGTCATTTAATAATTAATATTTAAAATTATGAATGATGATTTGATTATTTTTAAAAAACTTAGATTCTTTTGGTCATTTATCAAAACTGCAAATAAAAAAGGTGAAATTAGCTAGAGAAATGACTAAAATTTAATAGCGAAAATTGAAAAACAACTGCAAATCTTTTTTTTTTTTCCAAAAATGTCTAAACTTAATTTTTAATTATTCATGGGCGTAAATGTCCCTACCTACATTTTCTCAACTAAATGAAATCCTTAAAAAAATAAGGAATCTATATTTTTTCTCCTTATGACAAAGGAATGAAATCCAAACCAACAAATCTATATTTTCTCTTTTATAACAATCAAATAAAATCCTAAAAATCAAGAAAAATAGGGGAAGAGACGATAATGTTTTTTTGTTAAATATAATTTAACAACTTTGATTTTCCTTCAACATTTCGAAGTAACTCTAATTAAAAATAAGTAAAATGTACAAATTAGAGATGATCGAAAATGAAAACATGATTTTAGTTAAGTATGGATAATTATAAATGACCTTCTTGTATCTACCATATGTATCTGTCTCCCATGGATTCCAAAAAATATTTATATCTACGAGCCTACAACTTCTTTTGACTTTTGATGGTATTTCTTCGTGTTTACTAGTTCCCTTTTTAGATTATACTTGATCTACAATATACAGAGACTTCGTTTGATGGTATTTCCTCATGCTTACTAGTTCCTTTACAAAGGAGCAATTCTTGTACATCTTTTCGATACCCCCGACAAGCAGGTGAGGTCTTTATCCTATCAACTAACACATGGGTAAAAAAATATTTAGAATCCCTAAATCACAACCATCGCCTACCAAATGTTGATTATGGCTAAATAGGAATAATTATCCTACTGGCTACTACCCCCATTAATGATGGATTTGAAAATATTACCGTCTCTCCCAATTAATACAGTTTTTGTTTAAACATTCGAGCCCCCAAAATATGACATACATTTAAACCCTTATCCCCATACCTTTATGCTTGAGATCGATGATTCTTGATTATCTTGCTAAATACTAAATGATTTTGGGGTCAATTCCATATTCCTCAGCTACCCTTCAACCTTCAATTGTTTTTCAAGTACTAGTTTACCTTCTGATTAGTCTTTTCTTCCTTGATTGCTCACTTCTTGTCGTATGTCTTCAACCAAAAAATATATTTTACGAATTGATATATATAAATAGTTGAACAACATAATTTTAAAAGTATTTTTTTTTCAAAATATAATCTAAGAGTTAGTTACATGATGGTGACATGACTGTATATACAAATGTCCACTAAGGACATTTTAGAAAATCAACATTATATTAACTTATTTCTAAAATTGAAGTCGCCATAAACACAGTATTAAAACTATTTTAATCATATTTCATTAACCTTTTGACATTCCTAACCATTCCTAATAAAAAAAATAGTCATTTGTAGTCGGCCCAAATAAGAATATGATGAAGATTCTCTTCATCCAGACAATTCAATTGCTCCAAAACTGAAAATTTGAGCAGGCCCATAGATATGGCCTAGGATCATTCATGGGTCTTCTGCAGAAATATTGTCTAATTATCCACCCATAATTAGACAATCTTCCTTCACTCCAAATAAATAAAGTATGACTACCCTGACAAATTTTGATATGATAAAGATATTAGTCCCGTTTAATAATTATTTGATTTTTTTATTTATGATTTTTGAAAATCAAGACTATAAATACTACTTTTACTTATGGCTTTTCATGTTTTCTTATCTATTTTTAGATATGTGTTTTAAAAACTAATCCAAATTTTAAAAACTATAAAAAGTATGACTCATTTGATAACGTTGTTGTTTCTTATTCCTAGTTTCTTGTTTTTTAAAAATTAAAAATAAAAGCATGTTTGATAATGGTTCTCTGTTTCTTGTTTCTTAAAAAAATTGAAACAGACATGTGTTTGATAATTGTTTTTTGTTTCTTTTTTTAGTAAAAATAAAATTTAGTGTATATAATATAATAAAACACATGACATGTGTTAAAATAAATATAAAATAATTATAAATAGTATATAGTATTTTATTCGAGCACAACACAACATTAATACTAATACTAATAATAATAAATTTTATCCTTCCATTAGACTAATTTGTAAATTGTCTAAAGTTAGATAATCGAACATACTCACATTTCTTTAATTTAATAATTTTTTTATTTTTTATTTTTTTAAAAAATGTACTAGCCAATAATACACCCAAGTAAAATCAAAAAGAGAGAAAGAATGCCTATTTTTTTTTTTACATTTAATCGTACCAAAAGGAAAAAATTGAGATTTAAATAAAAAAATTATAACTAAAAGTTCATTAATGAAAAGTAAAAAAAAAAAAAAAAAATGAGAAATGAGAGAGAAAAAAATAAGAAACTATTAAAAGAAAAAAAAGATTATGATAGAAGAGTAAGAAAGAAGAGAGAAGAGAAAGAAGAGAGAAGAGAAAGAAAAAAAAAATGAAGAAAGAAGAGAGAAGAAAAAAAAAAGAAAAGAAAAAATAGAATGAAAAGGAGAGAAAGAAAAAAAAGGGAATGATGGGTGTAGAAAGGGAAAAGAGAAATAGGGACACATACATGAAACATGAAAAGAAAAAACACAAAAACTGAATTTGAGAAATTGTTTTTTGTAGTTTATCAAAATTTACCCATTTTTAGAAACGTTTCTAAAAAATTGAGAAATAAGAAATAAGAATGTTTTTCAAACAAGTCTATTTCTTGAAAAATGAGAAACGGGAACAAGAAACAGAAAACAAGAACATTATCAAATGAGGCCTTAGTTTTCAAAAATGTATTTTTGTTTTTAAAATTTAGCTAAGAATTCATTTGTTTTTGTAAGAAAAATGGAAATCATTATAGAGATATGGTGAGAAAATAAGTACAATTTTCAAAAGTTAAAAACTAAAATTCAAATAGTTATCAAATGAGATCGTAGTTTTTTAATGATTAAGGGAGTAATTTATTATATTCTTAAAAACAAAGTGTTTTATTCTTTAAAAAAAAAGATTTACAAAAGCGATCATATTACTAGACATGGCCTTTATAGTTATTGTCACTAAATGTTATATTGTAACTTAAATAAAATTCATTAAAGGGATAAGGTAAGGATTGCCATCTCGAATACTAATGATTCAATCTTTCACTTTACAATTGTTGAAAAAAATAAACTTCAATGATATAAGTGATCAGATACTTTTGTGTGTATATATAAGATCATATTTTAGATCTTCATTATTTTTTGTCTCGTAATGATCTAAAAAGCATAAATTAATTAACTTGGATATTGTCATTTGAATTGCTCAATTGATTAGACATGTTTATCTTAAATGTTCGGCTTGAAGCAACATGTGTGTTTAAATTAGGGGTGTACAAATAACCTGCTAACTCGAATAACCTGAACTACCCAACCCAAATTATAAGGGTTGGGTTGGATTAGGTATTTTTTCGGTTTGGGTTGAGTTAGAAGTTTGGAGAACCGAAAAGTTCGGATCGGTTCTCGGGTTGGGTGTTTTAGGCTCGAGTTGACCCAACCCAACCCAAAGTTTATATTTATTTTATTTTACTTTAATTACCTATATACTTATAAATGAATTATTTGTCAATTTTTAATGTTTTTCTTCTAAACTTCTAATAAATGTTAAGATGTTTTGAAATTTGATATTTGATATTTGATTTTCATGTGATTTTAGTTATTAATTCAAGAAAAATATTTTAAATAATTAAAAAATTATAAAAATAAAAAAATAATAACTCGACGATTCAACCCAACCTAACTCGAAAATATTGAGTTGGGTTACTCTCATAAATAGAGTTGGTTGAGATTGAAGATTGATCAACCCGAATTTTTATATTGGTCCAAAAATTTCCTCCAAGCTCAACTTAGCTTATGTACACCCCTAATTTAAATTGTGATATTTTTAAAGAATTAATTTATTATTTAAAACAAAATATCAGTCACTGATTGTCCAAAAAAAAATTTTTTTATTTGTAAGTACAACTTACAAGTTACAACTAACTTTTTTTTCCATACAGCAAATTAAGAATTTTGAACATATTTGTAAGTACAACTTACAAGTTACAACTAACTTTTTTTTCCCTACAACAGATTAAGAATTTTGAACATTTGACTAAGGAAAAAAGTGCATGACAATTACGGATGAATTATGCTCACTTTTGTAACTTTATAATGAACTTGAACATAACTCAACTAATTAAGGTCATATTTGATATCCATTTGGTTTTTGGTTTTCTTATCTACTTTTTCCATATGTTTTCAAAAATCAAACTTAGTTTTGAAAACTAAAAAAGTGTTTTCAAAAACTTGTATTTTATTTTTGGAATTTAGCTAGAAATTCAAAGGTTTTCGTAAGAAAGACAAAAACTATCGTAGAGAGATGGTGAAAATGTTGGGTTTTATGTCTTAAAACTCGTGATTTTTGTAAACTGAATGTGCATTCTATTTTGCAATAAAGATGGTATTGAGGTTTATTCAGTAAAGATGTTATTGAGGAATGTGAATTATGTATTCTATAACCGTAATCCAATAAAAAACCCTTGGCTATAGGATGAATACTTGAACTTTATGTGCGACATAAAAGTAGATCAAGTTCAAGTTATAGCCATAACGGTCTATAGTATAGAGATAAGGTTGGGTACCTTATCCTAGGGACACTATGACGCGACCCACTTTGTAAAGCATAAACGATATGATCCTTAAATCGTTCATGTGGAGACATGCGAGTGGGGGTGTCCTATGCAATGAGTTTGCATAAGACTGGACCTCGAAATAATCACGTAGACTTTATAACTCTGTTTACTGTCTTAACTGACTATATTCATACGATGACCTAGACATCTTGATCTTAATCCTGAGCGTGCTATGAACTCCTGTTTATTTGGATTATCCTTAGATTTTCATAGGTGAGAGTGGCCCGAGATCGCCGACTCAATAAACCTCTCATTTCAAGGATAAGACCGGGTAGATAGTTGAGAACATAGTTCTGCAAGATGGAATTCACTCATACCCGCTTTAGCGATTAGTAGAGAGGTTGTTCCCTTAAGTGTTGACTCCAGGTCTTGTACGAAAGGGTCCACCCATCTCATTGGCCCGAGAGGAATTCAATAAACCTCTTATTTCAGGGATAAGATCGGGTAGATAACATGTTTTTTAGATTGCAAAATTGATCAACTTGGAGTGCTCAAGATCCAAAATTACTTATGCTTTCTTAATATGGACTCCTTAAGAAAAAACAAGTTTAATTTTCATAAACCAAAAACTAAAAACTAAGAATCCGTTTGATACATTTAGTTTTTGAAAATTGTACTCGATTTTTCATCATTTCTCTACAACAACTTTCATCTTTATTAAGAAAACATTTAAATTCTTAGCCAAATTCCAAAAGACAATAACAATTTTTAGAAAACTACTTTTTTTAGTTTTAAAAACTTGGGTTGGTTTTTGAAAACATAGGTAAAAAGTGGATAACAAAAAAAAAAAAATCATAGATAGAACTTAGAAGTAGTATTTATAGGCTCTTAATTTTCAAAAATCACATGGGCTATCAAACTGACCTAAAAGGCCCCAATTGATAGCCATTTGATTTTTTGTTTTTAAAAAATAAACTTGTTTTTCTCTCATGTTCTTTGGAGTATTGTCATCTCTTTTGAGGAAACATTTGTATGCCTAACCAAATGCCATAAAAAAAAAGTAAGTTTTTGAAAAATAAAAAAGTAGTTTCTAAAAAAAAAAATTGTTTTAAAATTTTGGCTAAGCATTCACACGTTTCTGTAAAAGAAATGAAAACCATTTTAGAGAAATTAGAAAAAAACAAACTTAATTTTTAAAAACAAAAAAATGAAAAATCAAATGGTTATCCAATAGAGCCTTATATTTTTAGTTCAATGATGAATGAGAGGTTTCTACTTTCGACCTTATGGCCAATAATACATTTTTTAAAGTTTAACAGCTATAAAGTAAGAATTGAACCGTTAATCTTTAGAATAGTAATTTGTGTCTTATTTATTAAATTAGACTCATATTGACTTGATCAATAATATAATATCTTAGACCCAGTTTGATAGTCATTTAGGGTCTGTTTGGTATGCAATCCAGATTCTGTTTTATGTTTTCGGATTCACTGAATTCAGTAAATACGTGTTTAGCAGACGTGTTTCAAAAACTGCTTTGATTTCGTGATCCAAATAGTAGAAATTCAAAACAACATTTTTATGTTTTCATTGTATCCAGATTCTAAATTTGAAAATTTAAAATGCAGAATTGTATTAAACAAAGATAAAATCTTAATAAATATAGTATTTTATGTTTATAAACTTAATTTACTTTTTGTTAAATTAAAATATGTATAATATAAAATAATATAAAAATAAAATATTATATTATAAAATAATAATTATATAAAATTTATATTAAAAAATATGTTCATAAATTAATTAATAATGCCTTATATTCAACTTAATATTTAATTTTGCAACTATAACTAATTTTATGATCTATAAATATATTATAGTAACGCACTTTAAACTATCGCTTAAAATGGAATTGAATTTCTAAATCTACTACCAAACACATATCCGAAAAACATGAAATACAACTCGCTTTCATTGAATCCCTTTTTTCAAGTTTCTATTTTTGGATTCTTTACCAAACAGCTCTCTTAGTTTTTTGTGTTCAAAAACGAAAAATATAAGCCCCCATTTAATAACATGTTGGTTTTTGAAAATTAAGTTTGTTTTCTCATTATTTATCTGTCATGGTTGTCATCTTCTCTATAATGATTGTCGTGTTTGTTATGAAATCATTTAGAGTTTTTAGCCAAATTCCAAATTTCAAAATATAAAATAAATTTTTGAAAACTACTTTTTTTAGTTTTTAAAACTTGGCTCGATCTTTGAAACATATGTAAAAAGTAGGTAATAAAACAAGTAAACCCATAAGTTTAGTTTTTAAAAACAAAAACCATTGCAGAGGAGATAAAAATTATTGTAGAGAAATTATCAAAAGACAAATTTAATTTTAAAAATCGAAAAAAAAAAAAATGATTATCAAATGAGTTTAAAATATTATATTATTGATCAAGTTAATATTAGTCTAGTTGAATAAATAAGATAGAAATTACTCTTCAACTATTTATTTCTACTTTAATGGCAATTATTGAATTAAAAAAATTATAAAAAAATTGTATTATTGACCCTAAGATCGGAAGTAGAAACCTCTCATCTCCGTTATAGATGAGAAGTGGAAATCCAAAGAAGCCGACAGGCTAGGCTACCGACGTTGAAGGTAAGAAGAAAAGGCAAAACTGATATTTTCTTGATCGAACGGTCAAGCGCCACTACTATAATCCAACGGTAGGTATAATTTAATCCTTTTATTTTGTAAAAAATATTTTTTTTGTTTATAATTACCCATCGGTGTATCCAACCTCCATGTGGCAACAATCTACCGTCTTCCTTCGTTACAGAGAGAGAGAGAGAGATTGACAGCGAGCTCCATTGAAATGGAAGGCAGTAGCAGAGCAACCGCAATCCGTCAGCTACAGGATGCGAAGTGCTCGTCGGGAAAATCCTACAACCAGATAGCGGAAGAGACCGGCCTCACCAACGTCTATGTCGCTCAGCTTCTGAGACGTCAAGCGCACCTTAAGCCTGAGACTGTCCCTAAGTTGAGGGCCGCGTTGCCTCAACTTACCGATGATCATATTCAAGAGATGATGCGGCCGCCAATGAGGTGCTACGATCCTTGTTTGATCCAGGAACCTACAATTTACAGGTGGATTATCGGTTAATTGTTTGTTTGTTTGCTTTCCTTTCTCCATTTTTATGTGTGAAGCTCGTTGTGGATTTTAATCGCTTTGAAATTTGGATGGCTTTTGGTTTGTGGGAAACCTAGTATTTGAAGTATTTGGTGAAGTGGATAATGATTTGACTTTACTTTTTTAAGTAATTGAAATTTGAGTTCCTGGATGCTGTTTAGTTGGTCGAGCAATCTGATTAATTAACTGCTGTTATAGAGTTGTATTTCAGTATGGATGGTCGCTAATTTTGACAATTTAGTCGGTTAGTTGAGCTTAGTTTCTGTGGATTTGCTCGTCTGTACTGACTTGAGACTTCCATGGATGTAGATTGAACGAAGCAGTTATGCATTTCGGTGAGAGTATCAAGGAAATTATTAATGAGGAGTTTGGTGACGGAATGTAAGTTGATTTCTTTTGAATTCTTTTTTCTTTTCAACTTGAAATCCATAATGGTTGGTTCTTATTTGTATGTCTTGAGTCTTAACATTCGCAAAGCTAAGCTTAAAATGAATTTGACTCTTCGTTTGATAACATCTGTGTTCTAATAAGGCTGGTCGTTGATAGTTTTGTAATCTACTATCTAAAGCCACATTTAAACAAAATTAAAGCAGGCTTTGATTTCTTGTTTACAACATCTTGCTAGGAAAAAAACAATTTGAGGGAAGTTAGATTGCAAATAAAAAAATTCTTAGGAAACAAGCTTCAATGTTATCAAGGAAGGTACTCAATATTTGAAGTCTTACTTACATAAATGAATAAAGATAAACAAAAGACTTAAAATACAAAACAGATTTTATTCCTCCTTCCAAGAATTCTCCATCAGGAAAACTTGTGAAACAATTCTGTGATGAACATTAATAACTCAAGGACTTGAGACCCTTCAACTCTTACAGGAAAGGAACATTGTGGTTCCTGGTGGTTGCATAGCAAACAACATTAGGAATGTAGAGGTTCAATGAATGTTAGGATAAGATAGAAAGTTATTTTGCTTATTTTGCTCTAATGCCAGGGAAGTATAGAAACTTATTTGAAATGGGTCAAAAATGGAAAGTTACTGAAAGATGATATTTTACCTGTGAAAACACATCACTGGTTTTGATTTTTTGACACAGCTCGCTCTGGCTCTTTCGAGCAGGTATTGGAAGGTTTTTTTTTTTTTTTTGTAATTTCTTTGGCGCATAGGTTGTCTTCTTTTGTAATTTCATCTTATCAATGAAATGAAGGAATCATAGTTTCTTATTTAAAAAAAAAAATTGTGGAGCTCATATTAGTCATCTGCTCAGACTCAAAAGTCTGCAACTGTTCTTTCAGTTTGATGTTGGAAATAACGTATTGTTTATCAGATTCATGTGAGACTTGTGTCTCAACTTCACACATAAGCAATTACCTGAAAGCTTCATTATAAACAACCCGTTGTCCTTCAATTCAGTAAACTTGAGAACACCTGCACAGCCAAAACCATCGAACTTTAATCTTTTTCCAGTGTTTGAGACTCTGTTCACTGGAGAAGTTAATGTGTTATCATTCGAGGTCTAATTTATATTTATTAGCATGTCAGCCATAGACTTCTACTGCTCAGTCGACAAGGTCAAGGGTGTTGATGGGAAGGATCGTGTCGTGATAACATTTGATGGTAAATATTTGCCCTACACCGAACAGGTTAGTTTAACTTTTGACATCAATTACCATTACCTTTACTTTTGTCATGAAAGAAAGTAAACAAAAGAATTTACTTCTCATGGCATCTCATTCTAAATTTACCCATCTTTCTGTCGATATGAATCTGTAGAAGGTAGAGCACATGGCTTCCAGACAATCGCCGCAGTAAAATTGAGCAAAATTCTAAAGCTTGCAATATGGTTACTACAGGAATCTGCTGTTTTCTCTCCCTGCAGTGTAATTGCTTTGCATCTTTGATCTGAAAATCCAGTATAATAAAATGTGAAGCTGCTAGTTTTTGTGTATGAAAGCCTCGTAGCAATTTTCTTTTGGCTTTCAAGTGTTGTATGTGATTGTTTCATGGTCGAGTATGTCCTAGGTAATTTTCAGGGCTGCTTGGTGAATAACATTTCTTGTAGTGCCCTTATTTACGTTGTTAAACTCTAAATTGATTGTCTATCAGGACATAAGACTTGAAATTACTTCTTGTACCAAGTCAATAAAGTGTTTATTTATAAACTTTGTTGTTTGCTTTTGGGGGGTTTTCCCTAACAATTGTCTCAGGACTAACTTTGCTACATTTAGTTATTGTTATCCTAGTCTTAGTTTCACCTAGAGAATTTAAGTCTAAAATACTATGAGGTGTTTGAAAATGATCGAGTTTGTTGAATGAGAGAGGATCATGGATTTACTATTGAGGGTGATTTTATAAATAAATTAATTAAAAAAACCCATAATGATTTATTTGATATTACACACCATTGGTAAATAAAGGGCTTTCTTTTCTCTCACTTGTTCTGTGAGAAAAAGTTACATCTCCTCAATCTCACATTTATTAGTAATAAGTAATGAGAGATGAAAGTGAGAATTTAAACTTTTAATCTTATAAGAATAGATGTCTCAACCGACAAACATGGGTAGATTTACCATGGGCCTAGGGGGGCTCGAGCCCCCTCAAATTTTTTACCTTTAATAATATGTATAGAAAAGAACATATTAAATATCATAAAATGTTTCTGGCATAGTGGTAAATATGTTGTAAATTGACAACGTGAACATAATTCAATTGGTTAAGACATATTCTTAGCTTAAAAGGTTAGAGATTCAAATTTTCACTTCCTCCTATGTTATTGAATGAACATAAAATCTACAAACTTTTGACAAGTGAAGAAACTTCTTTTTTAACCTAAAAAAAAGACCCACGTGGTGATTTTTTAGATTATTTTGTAAAATCAATTTCAACTTTAAATGAATTCTTTAAACTAACTGCTAACTGGTGTTTATCAATTGAGTTGTCTCTATAAAAAAAAATATAGTCTTTACTATTTGTAATTTTGAAAATAATAGAATAAATTTTATAAAACAAAATACAACACAATAATAAGATTTTGATTAACAAATCACTTTAACACAAAAATTGAAATTAATTATTTATAAGAAATTAAGAATAAAGTGGGAAAAAAAAATCTATAAAAAATTAATCATGGGCCGTAAGGAGACACAAAGGGCAGGCCCAGTAAAAAAAAACAACAAAAAAAGAAACCCTCTATTAAAAACCCTCGAAGCCCCATTCTTCTTCCACATTTCCACATTTCCATCTCTAGAAACCCTTTCTCTGTCGCCTGCTATGGCGTTATCTCTTCTTCGAGCTATGGCTTCCTCCTCCACCTCCGCCGCTCGCCTCTCTCTTCTTCACAAACGCCTCTTTTCCTCCTCAACTTTACTTACGCATCCTCCTTCTCCCCCATCTCTCACTCTCGCCCGTCGATCTCTCCCTCCGCTTTCCCATGCCGTTCGATCCATCCCCTCCGCCTCCCGGTTCACCTCCATTCGTTGCCGCGTCAATCGGTCAGGTAACTCGGGTTACTCACCCCTTAACTCTAACTCCAACTTCAGTGATCGTCCACCCACTGAGATGGCGCCTCTTTTCCCTGGCTGTGACTATGAGCACTGGCTCATCGTCATGGACAAGCCTGGTGGTGAGGGTGCCACTAAGCAGCAGATGATTGACTGCTACATTCAGACCCTCGCTAAAGTTGTTGGCAGGTACTTTTGATTATGTTATGTTTCTTATTCTTGTCTTGTTTGCGCTATCTGTTGATTTCCTGTTTGATTTTGACCCTGTGTTTTGTGATTTGTACAGCGAAGAGGAAGCGAAGAAGAAGATTTATAATGTTTCTTGTGAGAGGTATTTTGGATTTGGGTGTGAGATTGATGAAGAGACCTCTAACAAGCTTGAAGGTTAGTGTTGGCCTCTACTGTCTCCAGTTTTCGTCTTCTCGTGTCTAACATATGGGCCATCTTTTCCTTTCTCGCATTCAAGTTATTTATAAGGCATTTATACTTCACTTATTGTAACCGTGAAGCTTGTATTTGATGATTTTTGTTGAAATCTCTGTCAACAGGGTTGCCTGGTGTTTTGTTTGTTCTTCCCGATTCTTACGTTGACCCTGAGTATAAAGACTATGGGGGTAAGGATCTGAGACTTTAAATGTTATTTTTATTTTGTTCTTGCGTCTAAACCCAATCAAAGAGTTCACGATAGATAATGAAATTGATATCTAGGAGCTTCATCTTGGCATAGCCACTTTGGGGGCAATTGTGGGCTTTAATTGATGGACTTATAAATATTTTTCTGCTTGATACTCATTATGGAGATGACCCATAATCCTATTCCAGCTCATAGTACACTGATGCCCACTCGGACTTGCTTGTTTATGCGCATTGTTGTAACAGTAAATATTGACGGTGAGAGCATAAGTAAAAATATTCAACGTATGACCTTAAAGTCCATCTTGGCAAAACTAAACCAGTCTCTTAGACAATATATAGTTTTGAATGCTAGTGGACTTGGAATGAATGTCACTCTTGACTGTTCTGCACTTCATATTCTTTCTGGAGATGCAGGTCAGTAGAGATGAAACATTATCATCATTGATATTATGTTCATATTTTTTAAATATTCTCATGACAGCTTAAGAACTGCGGGAAACTTGAATATTTCACCTTAACAGGACAAGTTATGATAGAGTCCATCTTGGCAAAGCTAAATCAGTCTTTTAGGCAATGTTTAGTTTTGAATGCTAATGGACTCATAACAAATGTCACTCTAGACTGTTCTGAGCTTTAAATGATTAGTGGAGATTCAGATCATTAGAGATGAAACATTATCTTTGCTTATTCTTTGAAATTTATTTGAAGCGTTGCTTTCTTTTTACCTCATTCATGTTTCATTAGTTTCATTGTGATGGTATGGAGAAGTGTTGAAAGAAAAAGAGTTTGCTCTTCCAATAGGTTATTATTGAATGTGTTCTAGTCCATCTTGGCTAATCTAAATTAGTCCTTCGGACAATGTTTAGCTTTGAATGCTAATGGACTTAAAACTAATGTCTCTCTTGACTGTTCTGTGCTCTTTATACTTTGTGGAGATGCAGATCAGTAGAGATGAAACATTAAGACCTGCTTATAATATTTTGTAAGTCTAATATAACCAATGCATATGTTTTGAGTTCAAGTAAAGTATGAAAAGTAGTTTTCTAGGATCCTATATATGGAGATGAAACTTTACTGTGACAGTGTTGAAAAGTGTTTGAAGAAAAAAGAAATTGCTCTTCGTCTTCCAACAGGCTAAATATTGAACGTGTATAGTCCATCTTGGAAAACCTAAATTAGTCTTTCAGACAATGTTTAGTTTTGAATGCTAATGGACTTACATCAAATGTCTCTCTAGACTGTTCTGTGCTCTTTTTACTTTGTAGAGATGCAGATCAGTAGAGATGAAACATTGAAGCTTGTTATCTTTGCAATGCTTATTATCAGGTTCTGATAAGTTATGCCAAATAGCTTTCTCGAATTCCATATAGTAGTTGAACATGAAACTTCTGTTGACAGTAAGGAGAAGTGTTGAAATAAAAAAAAGAGCAAAGAGATTGCTCTTCCAACGGGTTACTTATTGAATGTGTGTATAGTCAGTCCATCTTGGCAAACCTAAATCAGTCTTCCAGACAATGTTTAGTTTTGAATGCTAATGGACTTACAGCAAATGTCTCTCTAAACTGTTCTGTGCTCTTTATACTTTGTGGAGATGCAGATCAGTAGAGATGAAACATCAAAGCTTGCTTGTAATGTTTTGAAGTCTATCTTTGCTATAGTTGGTTTTCAGTTCTAGGAGCATCCTATAAATAATATTCCCTTTTGGCAGAGCTAGTAACTTGGTTGGTTGATATCTAGTTTTGAGGGCTCATATTTAGCTTTCTAGGAGTTGATAAATGATAGAATCATTTATATAATGTTAATGCTGCTTAATGTGCTGGGTGCAGCTGAGTTGTTCGTGAATGGTGAGATTGTGCAAAGATCACCAGAGAGACAGAGAAGGGTCGAGCCACAACCCCAAAGAGCTCAAGATCGACCAAGGTATAATGACAGAACTCGCTATGTGAGACGCAGAGAAAACATGAGGTGAGGCATTTGAGAAGTTGAGAATATGTGCATATGACTAGAAGGGAAGCGAATCTCTCAAAGGCAAATTTGGAAACTTACAGTGATTAGAATCAATAAACTGAAGTCATTTGCTATGTAATCTTCATTCTGCTACTTAAAAGGGTCGAAAAATCATGATGTGTTTAGAAGAAGATAACTTTAGTTGTTGACGTGTTATGTTTGGTGAACATGGATAAATCTAAATCTATATGGCTCGTCATAGTTTTCCTAGTGAATGTTTATTGAGTTTTGTTTCGCTGTAAAACGGTGCACATTTGAAGTTAAGAACTACACTTATTCTTTGACACAATGCCTGCTCTTTGGTGGATTTGTGAGCACTTAGCGAAAGTTATTCATGTACTTGCAGTAAAATTGAACAAAGATATGCTGTATCGAGGCTATATTTGAATTTTTGGCTAAAACATAAAAGTATACCCTAATACTTAATCTCTTGTTTGAAAGATACTCCTTTCATAAGTTGCAATATTAGGTTTGATTTTACATAAAAGTTTTAGAGTTATTCTTGAAGTAGATTGAAGTAGAGAAATTATTAAATAATAAACGAATGGTTTAAAAGGTAAGATAAGATTGAAACTTGTGCAAGAATGGGTACTTTTAAAATAAGGGGTAAAGTTTTATTTTCATAATTTAGCATAAATTTTTTCAAAGTTTTTGAATTTTCATTTCTAGTCTTCAAAATTTTGTAACAATTGAGTCTCTTATAAATACCACTATCATTTATGAATTTTTGAATAATTTTTAAAAACAGAAAATTAAATTTGAAAGTTTGAATAGGTTATCAAGACAATCTTTAGAAATAGTGATAAGTGATAAAGGTCGGGGAATAGCTTCAACCCCATTTTGGAGAATAATTTCTCATTTCTTATTTACTACTTTTATTTTCTAATTTTTTTTTTTGAAAATTTTGATTTAATTAGGTATTTTTTTTTCAATTTTCTTAGAAAAATAAAATGATATTAAGAAAAATTTAGAATTATGATTTATTATATAAAAATATATATATTTTAAAAAAATAAATAAATCGACACGGGGCGAGACTTTGACTTAGTTGTAATTGTAAATTCGAAGTTCGAAGTTCGAATTTTTCATAAGACTCTCTCATCTCCTCCTCCTCCGGGCTCGGGTTAGGGAGAAGTAACCGAGGATATGACCGTGAGTTTAATGGGCTTTAATTTCACTTTCCATCTTGAGCCCAAACATCGAGATCCAGCCCAACAATTAAAAAAAAAAAAAAAAAAAGCTTATCTCCTCCTCCTGAAACAAAACCATAGGCTTCCAAAGTGACAAGATAACGATAACTGAGAACTCTGCTCACTAACAATGGCAGCTTCCGTAATCTTAGGCTTGTCGCCGGTAAATACTTCCGGCGTCATAGCAGCGTCGTCAACGAAACTTCACTTCAGAACTAAAGCGAATTCCGAGCTAGGGTTTCTCACTTCCCAATTGAGTGGCATCAAAATCTCCTCCAGTCACTCCCTCATCTCGCCCACTCCCATTTCCGCTCCTCTCAGACCTGCGCTTCAACCCATTGCTCGTAATCTCCACTTCTCAACTCTTTCTTACTTTAACTTTTTCTGTTATTTGATTTTTCGACTCTTTTCGTTCTCTAATTGTATGGCTGAAAATGCAAGTTGATCGAAAGAAGTTTGGTGTTCTGAATTCATTCTTGAGGATTTTGTATTTGTATTAGGTTTCCAATCAGCCATGTTCTAATTCCATTTTGGCTATCTAAAATTGCTATTGGTTTAAATTCCCAGATGCCCAATTCCTTTTGGTGCGCTAATTGATTAATAGCTGCTTCTTTGAATGGTGAGAAATGGAAATTGGGAAGTATCTCAAACTTTGTGTATAATTTTCTGTTTCAGGTAGAGTTTGTCCCTTTACTGGAAAGAAAGCAAATAAGAAGAATTTGGTTTCTTTCTCCAATCACAAGACCAAGAAGTTGCAGTTTGTAAATCTTCAATACAAGAAAGTTTGGTGGGAAGCTGGGAAGCGTTATGTCAAACTGCGTTTGTCAACAAAGGCATTGAAGACCATTGAGAAAAATGGACTTGATGCTGTGGCTAAGAAGGCAGGAATTGATCTTCGTAAGGAGTGATATGACATATGGTAATTCATGACTTTTAATTTTACTCTTAGAATTTGAAGAAGATTTGTCTGATTACAAAATCATGTTGTATCCTGCTGTTTTTGGGTTAGTAATGTGTTTATTTTTAATGATCACAATGTTCTTGTGTCTTTGCTTTCCCCCATTTGGCAATGAAGCTGAAATCCATCCCTTGTTCTTTCTGTTTCTGGGTTTCATGAATGGTAGAAATATTTAAATGTTCAGCCACTGTGAATCTACATGGAACAAATGCTCTGAAATCATGTTTATATGAACAGGCATGAATCAAAGAAGGTATCACTTTTAGTAAACTCTGGAGAGCAAACTGGAACTGGCCTTCCAAATAGTTAATGTAATGTCAAAAGCTTTCTGCATCTTGCCCTTGCCTTTGAGAACAATCCCTAAACCCAGAAGGGGTCGTGTGTGCGTGAGAGTACTAATAGGAGTTATGTTGGGAGCGTTCGGGTACCTAACACTGTGCTGTAGTGTAGCAGATGAAGCAGTGAAGAAGAAAACCCAAATCCTTTGAAAGCCTGTGGGTTTAGCTTCATTTTCTGTCACAAGGGAAGGATCCTTCTCCAATGATATGCCAAAACAACCTTAGCAAGCTATGAGAAACCAAGTATTTAAGCCAATATAAGAAGAAAGGAAAAAGTTTAGGTTATTGGTTAAATAATACTTAAAACTTTCAAGTTTGTTTCTCTTAAAATTTTAATCTTCTTTAAAAAGTGTTTAATAAGTTTTATGATAAGTCTCTAATATTTCACACTTTTTAAAATCAACATATGTATCATTATGGAAAAAATATTGAATAGGTCAAATACATATTAGACCATTAAAAGTTAAAGAAACTTCTTAGTTTTTTTTTTTTTTTTTTTTTAGTTTAAAACTTTATTAGTAACAAATTTGAAAGTTTAGATACCAAACTTATAATTTAACTAAGTTTGTTTCTCATAGCCTCTTGAATTTCCTCGATGGTTGAAGATTAAATGAGAGATATAGTATAATGTTAAAATGAATATGAGAGTAGAGCTCTAACGAGTTTGATTCAACGTTTATTATCTACATAATTAGTTATAATGTTATCTATGACTTTAAAGAGTGATAGTAATTACATGAAAATGTTATAATACAATAAAGTTTTTTTTTCAAATTACATTTATGAGAAATTTGCGTAGAAGACCTTTTTTCACGCGCTTTAATGTCGTTTGATCCGTATTTTGAAATTAATGGCATATGATCCTTTTTATACTGTACATTCTGTCCAAATTACCGTGAGAGCAGTGTGCTCTTAAGTCTTGTAGACTAGCTCTCGCTTTCGCTTAGATAGTAGTAATGATCGATGAGAGCAAGTTAAGTGAGCAAGTGATCATTTGCAAAGTTGTATATCGTGAGCAAGAGCAAGAGCGAACATATGAGAGCGAGAGTGAGTGATCATTTGCTAAAGTCTTATCGTGAGCGAGCATAGCGAGAGCGAAGTCTGTGAGAGGGAGTCAACATGAGCGAGCATAGCGAGAGCGAGGGTGCGAGGTCTATGAGAGGGAGTCAACGTGAGCTAGTGATCATTTGCATGTCGAATCGTGAGTGAGAGCAAGAGCGTGGCCATGGGAGATAGATTCAATATTGTGGTAATTTGACGCGTTTTGCCACGTCAAAATAGGTCAATTTTCATTATTTTGCAATGCCAGATCAGATGTCGTTAATGCGCGGGAAAATGAGTCATCCGTATAAAAATCCCTACATTTATCTTATAAAACTACTAAGGCTAAAGTGAGCACAACTCAACAATAATTAATATATACTTTTTTTTTTAAGACGGAGGGTTCAAATTTTCGTACTCCATATTTTGTTAAGTATCATAACTGAATTGAACTTTTACTTACCTGGTTGACTTGGGGAATAATGTTTCCTAAATTCACTTTACAGCTCAAACTACTAAATTGTAATGTTTATATTTCTATAAAAAAAAGGGGTGGAGGAAATAACAACACAAGAAGATTGACTAAAAGACTAATAGCCTATATATTTTTGCTTTTCTATTTACACACTACTTTGTGTCGAAAATCATCTATTACTATTGTTCCTAATCCTGAAAAAGAAAATGCAGCAAGCAAATGAAGAGATCTGAGTAAATCTTTAGAACTAAGACAGCAAACTCCCACTTCTCTGCAATAAAGAAAGCAAGTTTTCATCATCTGAAAGGTTCAACTGGTGCCGACTCTTCAAGCAGAGTTGCAGCCTCAAAGCATTCGGCTACCTCCAGCGCTGATGCCCCGGCATCAGCTTTATATAGCAGCCCAAGATTGTACCATGCAGAAGGATTTGCTCGATCGAGTCGAAGGGCGTCGGTTAGCAAGCTTCTTACCACAGGAAATGACTGGCTGCCGCCTAGTTGTTGGAGAAGACAGGCAGTTGATATCAAGCTGGGAACATGGGCAGGATCAATGTCCAATGCTTTGTTGTACGCCTGCAAAGCGTCTCGTGGGAGACCCTTCGACTCATAGAGTAAACCTAGCAAATTCATCAAGTTATAGATTCATTATTGAACAATAAAAGAAATCCAAGGCTTGAGGATGTTTTTAATCAACACTTGGATGTGAAAAACTTGGCATTATTCCTTGCTTGGGAAATATTAATCACGACAAACGTGAACCCTGATAATAAGTTTGGAAGATGTAACTTATGTCCTTCAGCCTTCAGGTAAGAATGTGTGATTTAACTAAACAATGCAATTTCTAGATTGATTTCCAAAAGGAAAAAAAAAACTTTGTTAACAACCTAGTAATAAGTTTTTCTTTTTTGTTAAAGTGAGCATAACTCAACAGTAATTAACATGTACTCTTTCTCTTTAGATCAGATGTTCAAATCCTCATATTCCTAGTTTTGTTGTACTCAAAATAAAAGAAAAAAAAAAGTCTTTCTTTTCTCTATAATTTTCGACGGCCTTCAAAGCAACGAGCCAAGAGAAACCACAGCCCTCAAAAAGTAAAAAAAAATGCCCACATAAGAGAATCATAACTAAACTAAGTGCTTTCTGAAGAAATAACTCGGTAATTTTAGACTTGAGCATGGGACTCGCCCGTCGTTGTCCTCTTTTTTTTTTTCTTCTCAGTAAACAAGCACTTCATTCTCATTACTATCAGAAAATATATTCTTGAAGAAGTAACCCTATTATGTATCAGTTTAATTCTTAGCAATTTTCTAAGCATCATGAAGTTGGATCAAAGAATTGATTCAAAAATTAAACAGAATGTGTGTGAACCTTAGATGGAAAAATATTTGAGCCACAAATTAAATGGGGTTGCTGTTTTACCTGTGGAATGCCACTTAGAAGCAGAATAGGGATTGATTGCCTGCAATTTTGTTAGACAGATCTCAGCATCCCGCCACTGAGACAAGCTTGTGTAAATATTGGCCAAGTCGTTCCATGTATCTATTTCCAGACTTCTATCTGTTCTCATATCCTGTATAAAGGTGAAACAAAGCAATAAATGAACTAAGTATTAACTCAGCTTGATGGTTATAGTAATAAAACTGACAAGGCATCAAATCAGGACTCTTGAACCTCATGAGACATTTTAAAAGACAAAAGCAAATTCAGTTTTCACGCGAGCTGGATGAAGAGAACTTCCAGTCACCAACATTAATTCACAAGAACTACAGTAAAATGTCTTTAAAATCTAGAGTGAAATCATTCGACCATGATATCCCGTTTAAAGACCTCATATAATAAGATCACAAGAAAAGGCTTTGATCTGTACGAATTTGAATCCCTTACCTTTGAAAGAATCTTCCCAACCCCACTACTTTTGGTCCGGACTTGAATTATAGCGAGAAGATGAGTATATGTTCCTATACTGCTCTTTAACTGGCCCTGTGCAATCTGGAGCTTAGCTTTAGTTCGTAAGAGTTCGCCCTGTTCCCACTTCCCAGTCTGCTCAAGAGCAGCATTGAGTACAGTCTCTGCATCCACAAACCGTTTCTGGGCTGACAATATTCTGGCCAAGAGGATGTAAGACTTCAGACTAGAGCCAGCCTCGAGTTTCACTAGCTGTTTTGCATAGTAAAGAGCAATATCCAGCTTCCTCTGTTCAGCATATTCAAGACAAAGATGATAAACAATGAATGGATCTCTTTGTCTCATTAGTTGCTCAGCAGTTTGTAGTGCCTTGAGTGCTTCAGATTGCTTCAAAGTTTTTTGAGAATCAGAAGCAACTGATTTGGATATAGCTGACAATAACACACCATGTAAGCAATTAGCAACAGAAGCCATCTGGATGCATTTACCATACAGTTCCGAAAGCACTCTCAATGTGTAAGCCACCCCCTCATCAAGACAAACCAAATTTTCTCCACAGAGCTTTGAAGCCAACAACAATTCCAGTAAGCAGTCTACATTCTCTATGTTACTCAAGAAGTTCTTCAAAAGATTCAACGCAACTAAGCTTTTACCTTCCCCATAGTAACAAAGAGCTAGGGTGCAGTACTTTTCCTTCCTTCCTATGATTCCTGGAGGCAATTGTTCGACCTCATTAGCTAGAGCTCCAAATTCCCCTGAAATAGACAGTGCAAACGAGAGATGCTCTATTATTGATGGGTCCCATACGATCAATCCAAGTATATACTTTCTCATCAGATCCATTAACAGAAGAATGGCCTCTTCCATATTATTTCTTGGCACAAATGAGCTTTCCATCTGTGAACGGAGATTGGGAGGACTTGCATCACAACCACTGTAGAGAAGGAATATTGCAAACTCTTTTTCTATTTTTGCTCTGGTTTTCATTTCTAGATTCCATTGATAGAGAAGGGCACGCCTGTATGAAAAGATAGATTCTTCTGGAGATCCGGCAGATTTCCACAATTCTGGAAGCAATTCGACAGCCTTCGTTAGTGTCTCTTGCAATTTACAATCAATAGCAAAGTTTTCAGGTAAGCCTTCCGGTAATGCAGATTCAACAGTGTCTAAAATTAGTTTGCATGATTTGGCTGCCTCTGCAGATCATAGACAAAAAAGAAAGGTTATGATTTATGAATACAGGTGGGGAGAAAAAGGATCCTTCGAAAACCTTAAAGCAGCAGGGGGGAGAGAAAAGAGAAAATACCTACAAACCTTCCTAAACCCTGTAATGATTTTGCTTTCAGAAAAATAGCTTCAAGGAGTAAACTAATGGCATGCATAGACATAATAGGCACAACATCGCTTTGTGATTGACGTCTATTTTGTCCATATCTCGTTGAAATGGAAGCTTTTATCCTGGAAATTACAGCAGCAATATCTATTCCTTCAAAAACATGAAGAGCAGCTTCTATGTTACCCTTTTGATACTCGAGCCTTCCAAGTAAAGCACGTGCTTCCTAGAAAATTGAAAGGTACTGTAGCTCAGTTTCATCAATAGCAAACTTGACATTTCAAATCAAAGTTTTGGTATATCATATTCTAATATCCATAGACACCCTATACATTGTGTTCTCAAACAGAGTAGTTTCCATTATGTTAGCATTGCACATGGTCAAATGGCTTGCATCCAGGAGGATTGAATCCATAAGAAATTTGAAGAATTTGTACAGAAACTATATTTAGTTAAGTTAATATCTCAATCTGATAAAACTGCATCATGAATGTACGTTTTTCAGATGATGTCCTCAACAAAAAGCACAATGAGCTAATCCTATACGAAGAACACAGTGAATTTCTTGCCTCTTTCCTTAAAAACAGTGGTTTCATAATTGACGAGAGACAAACCTCATAATTCAAATAGCCACTCTCACGAAGAGATGATTCAGCTTCTTCAATGTTGCCATTATCCACCTTTGTTTCCACCTCCCCAGTTCGTGATGAAAAACCACTGGCTGAATAGTCTCGAGTTGCCAGAGAATCTGATGAATGCATCATTTCATCTACTCTTAATTGATCCCCTGAACGAATACAATTTATCATCTTTCTAAATTTACTCTTGAGGCCAAAAATTTTCTCGTTAATCCAGGTCTTTGCTCTCATTCTACCTCATTCCACCTGAAAATCTGCAAAAACAGATCAAACAAAAGTGAGAGAGAGGGAGAGAGATTGGGACTTCTTGCAAACAAGTTTCTGTAATAAGTCACGCAGTTCAAAATTTGAGCAAATTACAAAAATTGAACACCCAATTCCTAATCAATAAAGCTTTGTATTACAAGATTCTTTCGGCAACCAGTGCAAAATCCAAAACACAAAGTGCTCTCGCAATTTGAAAAATGAATGGTTTAGAAGTTGAGAAGAGTCGACTCAATTCCAAAAAACCAGTTTCCAGTTTTTTTCCTTTCAATTATTTCTTCTAAAATTCCTACTAGCATATTTAGAAACCCATTAATTTTTCAAGCATAACTTTCTACGATTCCATAATATCTGGCAAACGACAAATATTAAGCACGAAAGAAACCCACATAACAGGTGAAGAACGAGGAAATGAGGGAAATTATCAAGAAAAAACACAAGCAGTGACAAAATGAATTCGAACTCACTATAAGTAGACACCATAATGCAGCAAAATTTTATGATTACTAAAGCTAAAGAAGAAGAAAAAAGAAAGGGAAACCCACAGGAGCATCATGGAGGAGAGCTAATGCGATCAGAACAAACATCAACAAAAGAAAAGTAAAACCTTTTGGCCAAATAAAGTCATCGAGGGAGCCCACAAAACATCAACTCCCCGTGCATTCGCCAATTCTCTCAAAAGAAAGCCATCAAACTTATCTTCCTGAGCAAGAATCCAAGGTCTCAATGACTACACTTTCTTTCGGCAGAGTACAAATTTGTATTCAAAGTCAAAGCACAGGCCTGGAAATTGGAATCCTGAGTCCTGTACAATATGCATTAAAGTTTCCCCTTCAACGTGTGAACACACATGATTTTCTCCTAAATTTTTTAATCAGTCCAAAATCTCACATTTTATCCCAAAGTATTAAAATGACTTGAGAATAAAATAAAATAATGGGCAACTTCCAATGAAAATTAAATTAAAATGCAGGGCCCAGTTTGAATTGAAATCCCTCCCTTACAAGTCAAACAATTACCCGAATACACCCCAAAACAAGGAAGAAAACCCTTCATCTCATGTATTACAAAATTTAGATAAAAAACGAGATCGTGAATTTGCTTTAATCAGCTCACAGTTACTGAAAAGTGCGAATAAAGAAGAAGGAATGATTCGTACACAAAATGAGATTATAAAATAAAGCAATAATCATCTGGAATGAGTAAAATCAAGAGGAAGTGAGTGGTGAAAGAATGAATGAGAATGAGAGAAAGCACTTTTGGAATCAAAAGTAAAAAAAAACCCTACTATCTTAATTCTTACCTACCAAAGTGGAGGACAAGCTGTTTCCCATTGAAATGATTAAATGAATTTGCAGCAGCATGAAGGGCAAGGACATCAGATTCAGACTCAGACATGCCTACTAAATGCAAAAGCGCTTTACACAAGCTAGCTCCTACCTCTGTCATAATTGAATTGAAATCAATAGCAATTCACATTCAATTCAGAATCCTTTCTTGTTTGCTTGCTTCGAATTTCAGCCAAGTGATTGTGATTTTTCCTCGGAATTTTGAATTCGTTCGTTGTTGACTCGGATGAGTGAGCTCGGCCGGAGTATAACGACCGGTGTTGAGATTTGAAATGTTTGTGTATATGTGTTCTTGATCTTTTTGAATCTTTGCGCTGCCCTTTTCGATTTTGAGCTCTGTTTTTTTTTTGTCTTCAATGGTGATCGCCATGGATCATTGGCAATCCCGATTTGATGCATCTCGATATTCCCGCCATGTCCTAGCTAAAATCCAAAACTAAAAACTCTGCCCAACAGAAAAGAAGTTAAATAATGTTCTAATAGTTTTTTTAAAAGGTAGAATTTTAATATGATAAAGCCTCGTAATTAGTCTTTATAGTTTATAATTTGATAAAATCTTCTAAATAGTGACTATTTATAAAATTTTTATCGATTAGCTTGAACCCATTCCTTCTTTCAGAGTACTTTTACTTGTCAATGAATGAATAATTAATGCTATAGTCTATAATAAATAAATCTCTTTTCAAAATAAAAACAAAAAGTTAAAAACAACTTTAGCTTTTTAATGTTGCAATTATTGTATTTTTTATATTAATAGGTCTTATTTCAATCAAATATGTTATAAAATTTTAATTTTATATCTAATAAATCTTTGACTTATTCAACCGTTTTAAAATTTTTGGATTTATTATAAATATGATTGAATTTTGTTTTAGAAAAGTTACTAAAAGCTCATGTTCTCAAAAATCTAAAAGAAGAAATGGAAATGACCCCACATTAATCACGTAGTCAAACATATAAAAATATTTTTTGAACAAATTAATTAGTTAAAACAATTTTCAATAATTTAAAATTATTTTAGACACACTCTAACTTCACTTAGTTCAATCAATAAAACAAACACGTAAGACTATATCTATCATATATGACACAATATTCAACTTACAATCAATTTATAATTTAGATATGTACAATTTTTTAGTTCAAAGTGTAGTTGTAGAAATTTGAAACTCTGATTTTTTTGTGAAAATATAATATCTTAACTAATTGAGCTATATTTAGGTTGACTTCAATTATATACTTTTTCATGTTTTATAGTTTAATTCACTTCATACTAAAAATAACCTAGTATGAGAGTTATCTACGTAGGAAGTTCACATATAAAAGAAAGATCAAGCAAATTATATTTAAAATCAAACATAAACAAGTGTAGTCAAATGCTAAAAGGAAAAATGCCCATGTAAAATCACTACTCTAGTTACCTTTACAAAATCACTATTTATAGTTTAAAAAAATTAGGTACTGTTTTTTTAAGAGTAAAAATAGTTACCCATAGGTTGTGGCTATTGCTATATGGGTAAATTTTTTAAGTTAAAATTTCATCTTGAGTTTTATTTCCTTTTTGTATATGAACTTTCAAATGTCTATTTTTAGTCTCCAGTCTTTCAATAAAATTTAAAATAAGTTCATACCGTAATTTTGAAGTTAAACTTTTTTCAATACTTTTTTGTTGGGAAAGACTTTTTTCAATACTGGTTAAATAATTATAATATTTTCCATGAAAATATATAATGGAACATATTTTTTAAAAAAATTATAGAAGGTAGGTCAATAGAGATTGACTTTATTTTTCAGAAAATTTAACAATAGAAACTAAGTTTAAGCTTTATTATAAGTAAAGACTAAAATTAGACATTTAAAAGTATATAGATTAAAATGAAATGAAACGAAACTTAAAAAATAGACCAAAATGATATTTTAACCCTTGTTTATAAGAATATTATAAGTATATTTGCTTTCAAATCAAATTACATGAATAATATATGTATTGTTATTAAATTAAGTTGGTAAAAATAATAAATTTGCAATTACATTCAATAATTTTTGTTATTTTTGTTTTACCCCTTATATATTTTACGTTTAAACCACGGGAGTGTTAAGATGGGGGAAGGGGGCATCTGCCATCTGCAAATCTTAATAATTTGTGGGCCTACATTGCCTTTTAGCCCAACTCGAAATTGGGCCAATTTCCAGATCACCATGATTGTAACTTTTGGGCCCATTAGATCCACCGTTTCATTCATGATACAATTGAACTGATTTGTTCAGAAATCTTTGAAAATTACCTATTTTCCAGTTGCGTATATTTATATATATTTTTAATAAGCTTTTTTTTTTTTTAATAAACAGTTTTCTCGACTATGAGGTTTATGGTTTGAATCCTCTAACTCCTATTATAGGAAAAAAAAATCTTTGTTCTCTTGATCTTGATCACTTTTTTTTTCCTTTCGATTTCCTCACAAAACCCAACTTATTTTAGCAATGAAACTTGAAACATATATAATTTTTGTGTGTACATAAATTGGCCAATAAAATTGTGAACTCAAAACCATTGACTTTTTTATTAAAAAAATTAAATTATTAACTTATACATTATTTTTTTAAAAAAAAATATCTTACCAATGAAGGATGGAAATTCAAATTTACTACTCAAACGTTTAACCATTGAATATAGCTCAAGTCGCCCGTACACTACTTGTATTTATAATTGCTTTTCAAAAAGAATATTCTCACAAATATTAAAAAAACAAAAAACAAAAGGCTACCAACTTAAAATTTTCTTACTTAAAACTCAAAATCTATTTTGAAAACTTGTCAATATAAAAGCATTTTAATAGAGAAACCCTAAAACTTTGATCTCAATAAGAAAGGAACATTTTCCCTTCCTACTTAGAAGGAGGTTGCTTTGCCCAAAAGGTTGCTTCTTCTACATGGGCCTAAAAGAAGTTACAATGAAATAAAAGTAGCCTTCTTTTATGAGAAGAATCACCAACTTGAGTAAAAGATGTCGACATTTACGCTTCTTCTTTAGCATCGTTTAAACACCAAATTATAATAGATTAATGATTTGTAGTTAGTTTCTTGAACTTCATTTTATACTTGAAGTTGAGTCTATTTAATAATTAATTAAGCTTTATTGTTACCCTGAGTTTTTGCTTTAAATTATTTACTATAAACTTGTGATTTGTTAAGTGGAAGGTTTCTTTAAGTTTATTCATCCAATTTGATTCCAATTACAATTTTTCTCTTTAATCTATTTTAATTCTTGAGTACTTGAATGAAATTTTTAACAACACGCTAATCAATTTAGTGTGTATATAATTGTCTAAGGTGGATCTTATTTTTGCCAATCTAAACATGGTTTAGTGGGTAAAACATTTAATTATCATCACAAAAGTCATAGTCGGATCTCCTATATCCTTGTCATTGGTTGAACTTATGAAAAAAGTGAAAATTTATGGTGGGTTGGCTTTTTTATCTTTTAATTAGATAGCTAGAAAATTTTAACTATGTTAAAATGTGGAATAGTTGAGGAATGTTTTTTTTCTTTTCCATATATTTGTCTTTTATATAATTTCAAAATTTTACACATACCGCCTAACAATGATAATTTATACCTTATTTATTTTATCACTTTTATTGAAATTAAAATAATATTTATGTCTTAAAATTAAATAAAAACTTGAAAATTAAGGTCCTATTTGGTTTTTAAGACTTTAGTCTGTTTCCTCCTAATTTTTCTATAATGGTTTCATCTTTCTTAAAAAAACATTTGAATTCTTAGCAAAATTCTAAAAACAAAAACAAGTTTTTAAAAACTACTGTCTCGTTGAATAACCATTTGATTTTTAGTTTTTGGTTTTTTATTTTTGAAAATTAAGATTGTTTTCTCCCAAATTTTCTACAATGGTTTTCATCTCCTTTAAGAAAGCATTTGAATTCTTAGTTAAATTCTAAAACACAAAAACAAGTTTTTGAAAACTAATTTTTTTTAGTTTTCAAAATATGGCTTGATTTTTCAAAACATAGGTAAAATATAGAAAGCAAAACAAGTAAATCATTAGGTGGGAGTAGTATCTATAGTCTTAATTTTCAAAAATCAAAAATAAAAAATCAAATGGTTATCAAACGAGACCTACTTTTTTTAGTTTTCAAAACTCAACCTAAATTTTTAAAACATATGTAAAAAAGTAGATAACATAATAAAGAAATCAATAGGTGAAATTAGTATTTATAAGCTTAATTTTCAAAAACGAAAAAATAAAAACTAAATAGTTATCAAATGGAACCTAAATAGTTATGAGACTTTTTTTTTTTTAGTTTGCAAATCTCGGTTGGATTTTTAAAACATACATAAGAAAGTAGATAACTTAATAAAGAAATCAATTGATGAAATTAGTATTTATAAGCTTAATTTTTAAAAACTAAAACTAAATAGTTACTAAATAGAACCTTGTAAACAAAAAAAATATTAAAGTTCTATTTGGTAACTATTTAGTTTTAGTTTAGGCTTAATAATCAAAATGAACTAAACTTAAAATTTGAAAGACTAAATTAAAGATATATATATTTAGTACAATAAGAGTCTAGAAAATTCAAACCACATATCTTATCATCATTGACATATTTAATAGGGGCAATTAGAAAAATGGCTAAAATCTAATAGTACAAGTTGAAAAATAACTATAAATCTATTTTTTTCAAAATGTCTAAACTTAATTTTAATTATTTTATTAATTATTGTTGGACATAAATGTCTTGCCTATTTTTTTTTTCTCAACGAAATTAAATCCTAAAAAAACAAATATACATTTTCTCCTTTATAACAAATGAATTTAAACCAATAAATCTATATTTTCTCTTTTATAAAAACTAAATAAAATCCTAGAAATAGACAAACAGAAGAGAGATGATGATTTTTTTGTTAGACGCAATTAACAACTTTAATTTTCCTTCAACGCTTCCAATTAATTCAAATTAAACTAGAACGCTAGAATACACCATAAAATTATTAAAAACAAGTAACAACACACAAATTGGAGAGGATGGAAAATGAAAACAATGGTATTAATTATCTAACTAAATATAGATAATTATAAATGTATTTATCTTATTTTATCTACCTTATGTCTCTTCCTCCAACGGATTCCAAGGAATGTTTATATCTTTGAGCCTCCACACTTTCGTTCTTCATCACCAATAAACGTAACTCCACCTTACTCAATTTATGGTATTTCTCGTGCTTATTAGTTCTTTGTGTATATTAGTATCTATAATACAATATCAATGACAAAACAACAATTCTTGTACATCTCTTTCGATACCCTGACCCTATATATACAAGGGCTTCTGATGGTATTTCTTTGTGCTTACTAGTTCCTTTAGACTTATCACATTCTTTTATATATTAATATCTACAATACAATATCAATGTTCTTGTATATATTAATATCTATAACACAATATCAACAACAAAACAACAATCCTAGTATAACCCTTTCGATACCCCAAATGAAAAAACAACAATCTATATCTCTTTCGACACCCCGACTAGCATCTAAAGTGGTTAAGAAAACAAGATGATGAACCCTGTTTTTGTTTATACATTCGAGTCCAAAATGTCATGCATTTAAACCTTTATCTCCATACCTTTGCACTTGAGATTGAAGGTTCTCAATTGTCTTGTTAAATGATTTCGAGGTCCCCAACTGACTTCTTCAAGTACTCGTTTGCCTTCTCCATTTAGTCGTTTTCATTGCTTAATTTTTTTTGTGCTTGGATGCCTTCAACCAAATTTCTTTTTAGGATATATATACACACATATATTTATATATATAATTAGTTGAACTTGATTTATTTTTTTAAAAATCATTATTTTCTTTCAAAATAGAATCTATGAATTAGTTAAAGGAGATAGATATGACGATGACATAATTGTATATATGAATGTCCATCAAGAGTATTTTGAAAAATCAATATTATATTAATCTCTTCCTAAGAATGGGTACCATAAATACAATATTGAAATTATTTTAGACATATTTTATTAACCTCTTTTATTTACAGATATTCTTTATAATTTCCCCTATTTAATATATCAATTGAGCTAGGGGTGTACATAAGTCTGGTTGGGGGGAGATTTTTGGACCAACTCAAAAATTCGAGTTGATCATTCCAACTAACCCTATTCATGAGAGTAACCCAACCCAATATTTTCGAGTTGGGTGGGTTGGGTTATCGGGTTAATTTTTTTATTTTTTTATAATTTTGTAAATTATTAAAAAAATTCTTGAATTAATAACTAAAATCACATAAAATTCAAATATCAAACTTTATATCATAACATCTTAACATTGGTTAGAAGTCTACTAGAAAAACATAAGAAATTGACAAATAATGTATTTATAAGTATATATTTAATTAAAATAAAATTAAAAAATCTAAACTTTGGGTTGGGTTGGGTCAATCCGAACCTAAAAAACACAACCCGAAAACCGACCCGAACTTTTTGGTTCTCCAAACTTCTAATCCAATTCAAACTGAAAAAAAATATAACCTTATCCAACCTTTACGGTTTAAGTTGGATAGTCTCGATTGCTCAAATTATGGGATTAGTTGTACACCCTAAATTGAGTTTTGTTTCCTTGGATGAGCAAATTAAATATTTGAAAAGTGATTAGACCCATTCTGTAAAAAGACGTTCAAAACAATAAAATGTTGTAAATTATTAAACTGCGCCAGTCACCACATGTTTCTAAAAAAAAACTCCTTCCTGATTACTTTACTATTTAAAAGTGAATAAATAAAATCCTTAATTATTTTTAAATTTAAAAGGCAAAAAGCTTCAACAGGCGTTGTCGTTAGCTGAAATCGTAGTTTTGAACAAATGAAAATCTAACGGCGGAGGTTCGATCAAGCTCATCTTGATTATTACGTGGCATATTGTAGGCTTTTAAGCACAGAACTGCTACTTTGTGAAGATCATACTCCCGTGAATTCCACGTGGCCAACATTGATAGGCTTGACCAGTCAATGTCAAAGCCGGAGAAAAATTTTCCATGCTTCTCCTGCGCATAAAAATGGCTGTCTATAATTACGACACGTGTAAAAGCAGAAAAGGCAGCCAATAAAAAGCCAACGCATCTGGTGGAGAATAGTTTAACCAACACTTTTATATATTTCTCTCATGCATTCAATAATACAAAATTATCACACGGATTTTAGCAATCTCATCAAATAATTTTTTCATATTTATAATTTATTTAAAATGATTTTTGAAATGCTTAAAATATTTATTCAACAAAAACTTATCTCAAACTGATGCTACGTGATGTACCTGATTTTTTTTTTCTATTTAACCTATAATTTTAAAGATTTTATTGGAGTTAATTTTAAATAAACTTTAATCTCAATGAATTGCGAGTCTATATAATTTTTAATGTTTTAATGTCAATTGGATAATAATGTAAAATTTGTTGGACAAATGTTTGTTGCTTTGACAAAACTTGATAGACAATGACAAATATGTTAGACAATTAAATCAAATATTTGGTATAAAAAGACAATGTGTTACATGCTATTTTATTTATTTTTAAAAAAACATACACAATCAATATTAATTTCTAAAAGGTGTGAGACACCAAAAATTCCAAATTCCAAATTTTATTTTGGGTTTAACCCTTTTCCTAAGTTTTCTGAGAAGAAGTCCAAATTTCATGAAAATACTTGAGATAAGAACTAACTCAAGACACTTGTAAATATTTTTAAAATATTATATATCGTTTTACTTTTGAATTGTTAAAATAATATTTTAAAAATGTGCATATTTCCTAAACTAAATATAATTTTACTGGAATCAATCATAAAGTTAGAAGTTTGAACTATAATATAATTAAACAAAAAAGAAAATCTAAATCTAAATTATAAAAATACTTTTAAACTTTACTATTTATAATTTCAATAAACTACTCTTTTCTTTCCAAAGTTGAAAATACTTATGGTATTTCATAAATTATCTTTGATAGTTTAACAGTCGACGTATCTAAATGTTGTTTATATAGATTTAAGTCAAACACACATTTCAATTATTGTCACAATAATTGTCACATAAATTATTTATCGACATTCTAACGAATTTTTATTTTTAAAAATAATTATGAAACATTTGAAAGGTGAAAGGTAACGGCTATTCATGAAATAAATGTAAAGTTGAGAGATATATATATATATATATATATATATATTATTTTGAAAAAAAATGTATATTTTATTTAGATAGACAATATAATTTCTGGATTTTAGTTAATTTTGTTTTTGAAAGCTAGTGTTTATGTCAGCTGTTGCTTATCCAGCACCATACATGCGCGTGGTACTTTGTTCAATGTGAAAAGACGTTGAAATTGACACGATCGTCTCTGCAGTCACCGATTCGGTAAATGTAAAACAGAACAACACAAAAGGGCATTATAGTCTTTGCATCATGCAATGAAGGCAAACTTTACTTATTAAGGAAATTAAATTCAATTACAACAACCTATCTATATGGAGTAGGTAGGTTTAATACAATCTTTAATCGTTTTCTTTTAACTTTTAAATAATCTATTCGCATGACAAAAGAGGTTGTATGTTCAAAAACTTCTATCTCCAAACGGGGGCAGATTTACCATAAGTTTAGGGGCTCGAGCCCCCTCAAATTTTTACCTTTAATAATATGTATAGAAAAAATCAAATTAAATAACAAAAAAGCCTTTTGGCGTAGTGGTTAATAGCTTATAAGCCCCCCTCAAGTTACAGGTTTAATCTCTGGTTTGTACAATTTTAAAAATTCTTTTCCAATGTCATATTCAAGCTCCTCTCGATACAAATTATGGATCCGCCACTGTCTCCAAATGTTATTAAACTAAAAAAAATAATAATGTATTCACATTAAATAGATGACCACTTTTCAAATCTATAATAACATGAGAAATTTGCATGGAAAACCCCTTTTCACATGCATTAATGTGATTTGACCCATGTTCAAATTAATGACATTTGACCCTTTTGTCTTGTGCATTTCGTCCAAATTACCGTAGTAGGGCATCATCATCGACTCTAGCTCTCTCGCCTCGCTCAAGTCTCGTTCTCGCCGCTCGCTCTCGCTTTTTGTATCTTTGTGCATTCCGTTCAAGTCTCGCTCTCGCTCCTCGCTTTCCGCTCGCTTATGATAGTAATTAAATAAGACATAGCTCTCTCTCGCCTCGTTTCTCGTTCTCATTGGCTCGCTCTCATTGACTCGCTCTCTCTGCTACTACTCGGCTCTTCTCTGTCTTTTTGTCATTTTTCTTTATATTTTTTCCATTCATTTGAGCGAGAGCGAGAGAGCGAGACAACGGGAGCGCGAGGCGTGAACAACGTATGGAGGCGTGAACAAGAAAGACCGCTTCATATTACCCTTATGAGTCATTTTTGCGCGCATTGCCACGTCAGAATAGGTCATATTTCATTATTTTGAAATGTCAGGTCAAATGACATTAATGCATTGGAAAATGAGTTATCCGTACAAATACCCCTAATAACATCATGCTTGGATTACCTTATATTTGTTCGGTTTAAACATTTTTAAAGTTTAAGGATATATTAGATATAAATGGAAAGTTCTGAACCTATTAAAAACTTTTAAAGTTAAGGACAAAATAGATACAAGCCTAAAAGTTCATGGATTAAACTTTGTAATTTTTTTTTTTAAAAAAATAGCCTTTTATTGTTTTTTATTTTTATTTTTTTAACCGACCAAAGTTTAGGCATCATTTACTCTTTTTTTGTGATCGGAAATTTGAATCCCTATTTCACATCACTTTTAATCATAGTTAACCTTTAAAAATTTATTTTCTTCTTCAAGAAAAACAATTCAATTTAAAGAGTTTGAACTATCACATCATATATACATCATATTAGGGTAATTATTTTTTACTATTTTGTCATTTCATAATCTCGATTGTACCCTTAATTAATGGTTCTTATTTTTTTATTATTTGTATATTTAAACCAAACATAATCCTTGAGACTATTTTACATTTTTCATTTCATTTATTCTATCAAACCAACCTAACCTAGAAATTAAGTTGATTGTAATTTTGGACCTTTGGTCCTATACTTTAAAATTGATGTATATTTTTTTCGATTGACAAGAAATCAATACAAAACTTTTTAAAATAAACTAATTTGGGCAAGGTGACATAATCTTACAACAAGTTTGATGAAAAAATTTTGTTCAAAGGAAATACATACCAACAAATTATACTATAGCCATAATTTTAACTGATGATTCCATCCTTTGTTATTCTCAAATTTTATTCTACATCAATGAGATTTAAAATTAAACCCAAGGGGAGATGACCTTTCCAAGCAGTGGCGAATCCAGAACTTCAAGTTGGGGGGACTTGAATTCATATCAAAATTATTTTGAACGCATTAATATTGGTTGTATATAGTCTCATTCTATTTTTATGGTTTATTAAAATTAATAAATAAAACTTTGAAAGTATAGAGACTAAAATAAAACAAACCACAAGGTACATGGATGAAAATGAAATCTTAATATAATAGTTTATATATTTTGAAATAAGAAAAATGATTATATTTGTTTACGTAAGTCTACTGTATATGAGAAGAAATTAGAAATAATAAGATTTTTTTTTGTTTAATAAGAATTCATAAAATCATATTTTCTTTTATGTAATTAACTTTTAAAAATAATTTTATAAAAATTAAAAAATATTTGCATTCAATTTTATTTATATTTGATACCAAGAAGAAAAATCTTTAACAATAAATATTTTTAAGAATAGATTACAACAAAAGGTATGAGGGAAAGAGAGCATAACTCAACTGACATATCGAATCCTCTCAATCTCTATTGTACTTAAAAAAACAAAAAGTATGATATATTATTTTTAATTAGATATATTTAAATTATTTACAAGAGGTGAAGAAATATGATCTATTGTACTAAAAAAAGAAATATGATTTATTAGATTTTTTAAATGACATATCGAATCCTCCTAACCCCTATTTTACTTTAAAAAATAAAAAATATGATATTTTTTAACTAGATATATTTAAATTTTTTACGACATGTGAAGAAATATGGTTTGTTATACTAAAACAAGAAATATTATTGATTAGATTTTTTTAAAATATAAATTAAAGTACTAAGAACTTTTATTTTTATTGAGTGAAATATATATAATAAAATGTAAAATTACACACATATTCAAAAAGTGTTGTACAAGCTGGAAATTGAACTTGGGCGTGCAGAAAAAGGAGGAAAAAACCAAGAGGGGCTTGCCACTAAGCCAAAATAAAACATACAAATTGACATAGCGTTTTATATATATAAACTAAATTGTTCAAAAGTTGAGGGGGGGCTCGAGCCCCTTCTGGGCCCTTCTTAAATCCGCCATTGTTTCCAAGTCTTGAAGAAAATCAATGACAATGCCTACCAAATAGATCTAAAAGGTAAGTATGGCGTGAGTGATACTTTTAATGTTTCTGACTTAACTCCTTTTGATGTAGGTGACGACTTTGATTCGAGGACGAATCCTTCAAAAGGGGGAGAGGATGATATGAACCAAGATGCACTTGTTTTACCTTCAGGGCCAATCACACGTGCAAGGGCCAAGCAACTACAATTTGTTTTCAACTCTCACATACAAGCAATGAGGAATTCAATTAATGAAGGTCAAGGCAGGAAAAAGGAACAACAACTCTATATGTGTTGTCAGATGATGTTACAGTAACAAATAGAGCTTTGTTTCTAGTTAATATATAATTATATCATTCTTCCAATTTTATCCATTTTATGACATTTTAAGTAGGGGTATTTTTGTCATTTGTCATGATATGACATTTAGGATTTTGGGAAGTTATTTAAAGCTTGACCATTAGGTTGTACAAGACAGTTTTTGGATGAATACAAATTTCGTGTGATTTGTTGCAGAGCCACATCATCACCCTTTTGCAATTTTTGAGTACAGGGTTGCAAGTCAGGAACATTCAGGTAAGTTTGATCAACTTGCTTGTGGAGTGTTCCATCCTTAAGTAAGGAACTAGTTTCCTTACCTCTTGGTCTTCGATCATAAGGTAATCCACATCTAGTCCTTTTCCTTGGGATTGAATCGAATCGATTTGGGGGGTTTTAGTGTTTGAGAATTAGGGGTTCACATAACCAAAAGGTTCATAATTCCAATTCGCTAGAGTTTTCTTATCAAGTATTTTATCCAATAAGTTATGTTTCTATTGACTCCTCCATTTTTTTGTTTGTAAAGTACTCCAAATTTAATCTAATGGATTGTTATGTTACCATTATATCAATAGTGTTGACAACAAAAATTAAAAGACTATAAACAAATATACAAAATCGTAATTTGAACTTCTTTAAAAAGGGAGATAAGTATACAATGTTGATTTTATTATAAACATTATCATGTAAATGCCCATTCCACATGCTCTTTTGACTCTCATGCCATGTGGCAAATTATTCCTAGTCTGTCTCCCATGTATCCAACAAATGTTATAGATTAGTGTCTAAATGGACTACATCATGCTCTCCAAATTGCCTATAAATAGTGGCTTTTGGTGAATAAATAGAACATACCATTGGATTGATTTTCTCCAATCTCTCTTCTCTTTTTTCATTTTCTCTCAATTTTATTTATTTTTTTTTAATTTTTTTTCATATTTATATTATATTTCTATTTCCAAACACTTGTATTATTATTATTATTATTCTTATTATTATTATTATTATTATTATATATATATTATTATTTACCGGTTTTTATCTTAAATGATTTGATAAAAAAAAAACGTACACAATGTTGATGATGGAATTTAACCTCATAATTATCCACCTTTTATTTTTATTTATTATTATTTTTTTTAAGGAAGGGAACTGTGCAATACTTTAGTCGTAATATTCTCCTTTTCCATTTTCCCCTTTCTTTTTAATGAATATCAGCTTTATTCTTGTGGATGGGCGATCTAGTTAAACTCTCGAATCTTTTGGATTAAATGGTAAATCGGAAGTGATTGTGACATTTACATACTAAAGTCAGTGGTTTCTATTCTTTATTCGTACACAAATTTCCCTTCTAGTCTAGTCTATTTTTCATTTTTTTTTTTTTCATTCATTTTCGTAAGGGTATTTCTTTTTCTTGATTTTTATTCTCTATTTGATCTAATGATTGTGGGTAGCGGATGAGAACTTACTTGCAAAAACAACCGTAAAATTTGTATTCATAAAAAAAACGTGATGTACAATATTAACGAAAACCAAGAATCAGATACTTAACACACAAACTCCAATGCTTAAATCACAAAGTCTTTTAAGAGTATAACAAATGTGTAGAAAATGAGAACTTACCTATCTTTTTGACAAGAGAGTTTAAATACTTTCTTCCTAGAATTTTTGAAGGACAAAAAAGGATCAGAGACGTAAGAGGGGAAGAAAGGTCACCCTCGACCAACTTGGACTTCGACTTTCTCTTTTCCTTCGTTAATTGGTTCAATCCACAATCGACTTTTTGCCTGTTTTGATCCGATGCACTATTTAGCTTCGCTTGGTCTTTAAATGTTGCATTTTTTTAGTTCGTCTTTATGGTCCAATTTAAACCTCATTGTACTAAAAAATAATCTATTTAAAAATTTAAAATATTAAACACGAAATATTAAGTTCAGGGACCTATTAGATATAAAACTTGAAAGTTAAGACCTCATTTGAAAATCATTTGGATTTTAATTTTTGGTATTTGAAAATTAAACCTATAGATATTACTCCCACCTATATGATTTACTTGTTTTGTTATCTACTTTTTTTTACCTATATTTTTAAAACTAAAAAAAGTAGTCTTCAAATTTTAATTTTTAGAATTTGACTAAGAATTTGAACATTTATTTAAGTGGGGTTACAATCATGATAGAGAAATTGAGAGAAAATAAATTTAATTTCTAAAAACCAAAAACTAAAACCAAAGATTATCAAACAGAACCTAAATGATTAAACTTTATAATTTAAAATTTAACATAATTTAAAATTTAGCATACTTTAAAAAAATGTATAACAATCCAAACATGGTTTCAGAAACATTTTTTAGTACCAAAACAAAGGTATTTTTTAACAATAAATTATGAGGTAGAGATTTGAACCTTTAAACTTAAAAAAAATAGATACTTTAATTATCAAACTATATTTATGCTAGAATAAGTTTTTTTTTTCGATTAAACTATAAGTTTAGTCAATGAACTTTCAAGTTTATGTGTTATTTGGTCCATGAACTTTGAAAAGTATTAAATAGGTCTCCAAATTTCAAGTTTGTATCTAAGAAGTCGATGAACTTTGAAATGTATATAATAAGTCTTTAAACTTTCAATTTTGTATCCAATATATGTCTGAACTTTTTTTTTGTATCTAATAAGTCTTTGACATAGTTGACATTTTTAAAAATTCATAAACTTATTAGACACAAAATTAAAAGTTTAGGGTCCTATTAGACATAAAATTCAATTTTATATCTAATAGGTTAGTAATTTTCAAATTTTCTGAATATGTCAACGACCTAAGAGATACAAATTAAAAGTTCAAGGCTTTTTTGACACTTTTAAAAGTTCAGTACCAAATAGACACAAACTTGAAAGTTCAAGGGACTAAACTTAATTTAATAATTTTTTTGACATAATGTTAGAGTGAAACCAAGTTAAATTATGTCTAAATTGACATCATGTACAATCACTAGTACAATTTCAAGATTTCATGATGTTGAAAAATTATTATAACCACATTTCATGACTTTTTTTTTTTCTCAGAAGCCACCATCAAAGAAACTCTTTTCATGACACATCCAAAAATCTGTCATAATTAACTATTTTATGACAATTAATGGTTGTAAAAAAACATATGCAAGACATTTGCTAAAAGTCATGGTAAACTTTTTATAATAATTAAATATTATCACTAAATACCTCCTAAAACCGGCGTTTCCGTCAAAATATATATATATATATATATATATATATATATTAACGACAATTTTTAAAAGTCATAGAAATTATGTTAATGACAGAGTTTCAATGCCATGAATGTTGTTTCTATGACAAAAAAAAATGTTAATGACAATATTCTTATGTATGTATTTGCTTTTTTTGATAGTTTGTAGTTGTCAACCAAAAAATTTTACTCAAGACTCAATTTACTTAAGCTTAAGAAACCCATCAACTATAGGAACCTCATGTTAATGTTGATGCTAAGAAGATGAAGGGGGGAGAGACAATTTATAGGAAAAGATACCTCTCCAAAACACATTTTTTTTGACGTGGGACAAATGAAGTAGGGTTTGACGTTAGAAAACTGTCATAAATTTTTTATGTTGAAAATCTGTCATAAATTTTTGAAAACACGAAACTCTCCGTTTTTTTCCACCAAAAACGCGCCTCTAACCATCTATGACAACTTTTTATCTAAGTCATGAATGTTTAACGTCGAAAAACTGTTATAATTTTATGATATTGAAAAACTGTTATAAATTTTCGAAAATACACAAATCTCTAATTTTTCCCGTAAAAAATGTACTCAAACAATTTATTACAGTTTTTTTCCTCCCTCCCTCTTCAAAATTGTAGTAGTGAATCTCAATTTTTATTTATAAGCATGACAAAATAATGAACTGGAGGGACAAATCTTCTAATTTAAAAGATTTGTTTATCGCTTCAGCTTTTTGATTGACAACTAACCTACAATCATTCAACAATTTTTTCTTTCTTTTTTTTTTTCTAATTTCTAAACGAAACGAGCATCCTACTGAATCCGTTTGGAGATTGTCTAATTGATAAATCTTAATTTATTCAAAACTTCAATTTCGGGTTGTAGATAAATCAAAGAAAAAGATTAAATACAGAAAAAAAAGAAGTCAATAATTAAGATTTATGAATATGTCAATAGAAATGTCAAATAGAAGAAAGTCTTCCAATTAAAAATAATAAAATAGCCAAAATATTTTAAAATATCAATATTCCAATATAAACTTCCGATATATAATAAAAACAATCGCAAGAACTTTGTTCAATTATTACTTAAATCTCATGAAAATCAAATCAATAATAAGGAGATTTTTTCCTTCAAATGTCACATGTATTTTGGGCTGAATTATTGAGCCAAAAAAGCATAAATATGATATTATTAAAAAAAAAAAAAAAAGACCGCTCGGCTGCAACACGAAATAGAGACTAAGGGCATTTCGGGTATTTCATATTAGAAAAGGGGTATAATTGGAAATGTGGACCACATAAAACCAGGGGTCTCGCCCTCGCCTCATTCTCTCCCTTGCCCACTCTCTCTGTTCTCTCTCTCTCTCTCTCTCTCTCTCTGTTCTCCTTCAAATTCTTTTTTGTAATCTAAACGGATTTTTTCTTGGTCCGCCGTCATCTCCGCCGTTCGATGGGCGGCGCCACTGGTTAACCGCCGTCCTTACGCCGATCCAACCAGTACCCTCAGGTTCCATCCGCCACCATCTGGATCCGATTTTACTAAAAACATTGACCCCTTTCTTCCCTGTTTTGAGTTTTCATTCCCAATTATAAAAAAAGAAAATTGTTTTTTTTTTTCCTTTCCCTTTTTTAAAAATTTAGTCGCTTTCAATCCTTTTCCTTTTCGCCTTAACTTACGTTATCCCCATTTTTAAACATCTTCTTTATTTTTACCATTGCTCTCTAGCACTCATTCCTTTTAACCCTTTCGTCAAATTGTTCCTGTAAAGAGAAAAAAAAAAACACAAAATCTGGTTGGACGATTTTACCCCTGAGAATATCAACTTTCTACGGTTCTGCCACCGAGGAATCCGAGTGTTTGTTGGGGCCCGGCTTACGTGGCATTTAACAAAGGGTGCCGAGAAAAAAAGCCAGATGAGTTTCCATTTCCACAGCCGTGGGCTGTTATCGGCTGGGCCGTCGAGAAAGCGGAAGGAGCTGTCGGCGCCGGCGGCTTCTAAAGCCGGTGAGCCGCCGGTTTCGTCGACCCGGCTTCTGGCCGGGTACATGGCTTATGAGTTTCTGACCAAAGGAACCATCTTGGGCCGGAAGTTCGACCCGGATCGAGCCGAAGCAAGCCCATTTCCCACCGCCGCCGCTCAGTGGAAGAAGCCGAAGTCGGAAGCCGCGCCGCCGGAGATCATCAAGAAAGAGCATCAGATTCAGAGCTACGCCGACGTGGCGACCATTTTGAAGACGGATGGGGCCCAGATATCCGGCATCGTCAACCCGACCCAACTGGCTCGGTGGCTTAACAAATGACCGAGCCGAACCGAACCAAAACGTCTGCCACATGGCGAAATCCTATTGGTCAGCGCTATCTTTCCTTTTTCTCCACGTCATATTTGACCGAGTCTTCGAGCTCACTGAGCATTAGAAAACACACACAGAATCTCACTGAAGCTCCCTTCTATGTTTCTCCGATTGCCGACGGCCGGAAAAAGAATCAGAGGGCGGTGGTAGAATAGTTCTGTTGGGTTTTTTCTTGTTTTTTTTTTGGTGTTTTTGTTGAGAATCAATGAGGATATATATCATATGTTTATAATTATGAGTTGTGCTGTAATTATATAATACAAATCTTTCTTTCTCTTTCTGTATATTTTTTTTTAATGTGGAAATGTGAAGGTTATTTGCATGGATGACAAGAGGCAAGTGGCGGTGGCAAGTATAAGAAGTGAATGTGATTAATGGACATTAAAATTGGAATAAAATTTACTTTTTTTTAAAAAAAAGTGGAAACAGAGTTGGGTTTTGTCGCTATATATACAATGGAACAAGGAAGAACATGCATGAATGCATGCATGTTGAATCTCTTTAGTTTTGAAATTTTCTTTGTTCTTCTAAAAGTCTTTTCTTTTTCTTCTCTGAATTTTGTTGCTTGATAGGGATTTAAATATATATATATATAACTAAACTTTTGAATCATGGGTCAAATTTTTTGTCTGTCCTATAAAGTTACTTTTTTGAACAATGTCTTTTAATGAAGCCTAGCTAGCTAGGCCAAAATATGATAAGATGTATTTGGTTTTCTTGGCATTCAATTGAATAGAGTCAATAAAATGGGAATGTGATAGTGTAGATTCAATTGCAAGATCATGGGAAGAAGAGAACTCGAATTCAAATAACTATTGTCGTGAAAAATTTAAAATGGAGAGCTCCCTACGGAACTTGTCTAGTCGTAGGCTAAAAACATATTAACCACTCGCCATAAAACTTTTTTGTTATCTAATTTGACTTTCTTATACATATTATTAAGGGTAAAAAATTTGAGGAGAGAGCAGCTCATGGTAAATCCGTCACACCTACTTGGTCTAAATATAGATTTAAGTATCGAAACGTTTTGGACTCGTATAACACCACACTAGTGCAAGCATTCTTTGTATGTCAGCTGGTGGCCTTGGTTTTAGAGGGCATACATACGTAGACCTTTGATTGGATTAGTGCATAATAGAATAATTCAATAAATTTGTGCATGTGTTGCGGCTAAGTTGAGATATACGATCCCAACTTGGTTATTTATATAATATTTTAAGTATGTACTCTATGCTAAGTCAGTCAAAGCATAAGCTACTAAATCTTTATCATCCCGGAACAACACTCCATGTTATGCTCATTTCAGCTCTTATTTCTCTTTTGTAGGCTCATTGAGATTGAAATGGCTTTTAATACCTTTATTAGTCTAGCTTTTGTAAAATTGGGGCTAATTTGCTTTCGCACCAAAAAAGAAAGTCACCAAGAAAATTGAAACTCACTCACTAAGCATAAAATGCTTGCCAAATTTGATTTTATCAAGGAATTCCCTCTTAGTAAGTCAACTTTGTAATTTATGTGAGAATCTGAATTAGGACTTAGGAAGAAAGTAGTTTTATTAAAATCCTAAAAAATGAATAATAATGATTAAAAATAATAATTAAGAGTATATATTTAGATTCAGTAAATCAATAACCTTTTCCTTACTCATATTATGATTAATCAATTTAAAAAATTGACTAACTACTTGCTATCATTGAAAATCATTATATGATCTTTAATTAAGTGTCAGCCATCTTTAAGTCACTAAACCATGTTTTTTATGACCAGGTTTACTCTTTATAAAAACCAACTATTTCTATATATATATTTTTTGAATAATACTATTTTCTATAAATATTTAAAAGCCGTACTTCTTCTTCTTCTTTTTTTTTTTGTTTTTCATTTGAATTAGGCTATAAGCCTTTTTTTGTTGGGCTATTTACACTGACAAGCACATAATGAAGGCCCATAGAATACTGGGCCGTCGTTGATGGGCCATATATAGACCACAATAACACATAGCTCTCCGAAGTCCACGTATTTAAAACATTACATTTCTGTCTCCCACCATAATTTTGTCGTGGAACTTAAAACAATTGATTATATGATACACAAACTAATCATTATTAATATTGTCAAAAAAAAAAAAAAAACTAAATCATTATTAGCCATATGATTTGAATTAAAAAAAAGACCCATTAATAATACAAAAAACCAATAACATTACAAAACGCCTAATTAAAGTCGCCAACAAGAGCATAACTCAACTAACATCAAGTAAGATTTATGATGTACTCCCAATTGTTGATGTACTAAAAAAAAGCTTAATTAAAGTCCATGTTCGACAAAAAAAAAAGAAAAAGAAGGTCCATTTGTTCGACTATTATGATTACAACATTAAAAAATAAAAAAAGACTATTATGATTACATCATGAATACATAATTATTATGTAAGTCCTTCACCTTATGAATCAAAAGTATGAAGTTGAAAAGCTCAAATAATTATATATATAATTTAGAAATGTAAGTGTGTGTATATATTTTATATATATGTAGAAGATAAGCTGCTACAATAAGTACCACTCATTCAAGTTGTACAAAAAATTCAACCACATTCATTTGTTTAAGAAGAAGCTCATTTTATTGTTTTGGAAAAAATTGAATGGAATGAACTATTTGGTTGTTTGATGTTATGCTTTTGATATCATCACCACATTCCAAAGCATTGGTTACTCATTCATAGGTTTTCTTGACCCATGATTGGTAGCATTATTGGAAATATCATTTTCTTCTTTAAATTCCCAATCATGTTGGAGTTTCATTAACCGCTCTTTGTTTTTATTTATATCAACTAATTTACTTAATTAGATACCAAATATTATAATCATCTCAAATTAAGAGAGCATTTTCTTTCTTGGATAAAATTTGAATAAATATCTATCTAAGCATAACTCAATGAAAAAGTATAAATTATCATTTTAAAGGTTGATGGTTCGATTCTCTATTGGTATGAGTTGAATTAAAAAGAAAATCAATATCACAATTGATGGAATGAAATTATACCACTCTATAAATCCGATTTCATTTAAACCAATTTTCAAAATAATAATTATTTTTTCTTAAAATACTTTTATAAAAGTGGTTTGGTCAAAATTATGGTGTGTTTTGTTAAGTTTTTTAAAATTGATTTTAATTACAAGTTTTGGTTGCATACTCCTCAAAGTGATTTCATAAATTTTTGATCAATTACTTTTGAATAATTTTTTGGAAAATCAGGCTTTAAAAAAATTCTTGAAAAAAGGATTTTTAACGATATTTTTTTTCAAAAGTTTTTTTTTTGCGCTAAACACTCTAGATTAAAAAAACATTTAGGGACCGTTTGGTGCAAGATTTTGTGGATGAGAATAAGTAATGGTTTTAAATCTTCTTGTTTGGAACAAAGTTTGTAAGCATGAGCATGAGTATTACTTATTCCAATGCATCACTTTTTCCCATGGTGGATGAGTTTCCTGTACCTTTCAAGAATGATGGGTTTTCTTTATACTCATCCATCTCTCTTTCTCTCTCTTCTTTATTAATATCTCTCTTTTTTATTAATATTTATATATTTTTATTTATTTATTTATTTTTAATAATCATAATTAATTATTTAATTAAAAATATTTATAATTAATTAATTTATTTTTATTAGTTGACATTAATTTTGATTAGTTAATAAAATAATGTTTTTAAGATTAATTTCATCAAACAAGCATAAACATTCATTATAAAATTCATTATAAAAATATTAAATCACTAATTAATATTATATTAATCAATTAATTATAAATATTATTAATTTATGATAAGGATAATCATTATAATTAATTATTAACGAGTTATTTATGATCAATTAATAATTAATTTTTTATTAAAAATATTAATTAATTATTATTTTTTAAATGTATTTTTATTATTTTATTAATAATAGATAATAATATATAAAATTTTTAAGATAAATATCATAAAATAAATTTGCACATTATTTATTAGATCGTAAGTATATATTACATAAGATTTATATATTAATTTCGTCAAATAAATATAAAATATCATTTTTTTACATAAAAATCTGATAATATTTCCATGTACAACCAAACACAGTCATCTTATTCCCAAACATGTTATTCCCATGCATCTATTACTCATTCCCATCCAATAAAACCTTAAACCAAACAACCCCTTATGGTATTCAAAATCACTTCAATTCTGTTTTGATAATCATTTAGGCTCTGTTTGATAATAATTTAGTTTTTGGTTTTTGAACATTGTGCTTATTATCTTATAATTTCTCTACAATGATTTTCATCTTGATCTCTACAATGTTTTTCATCTTTCTTAACAAAACATTTGAGTTTATAGCCAAATTCTAAAACCAAAAAATAAGTTTTTGAAAACTATTTTGTTAAAAATTTTCATAACTTAGCTTGATTTTTGAAAACATATATGTAATAAGTAGATAAGAAAACATGAAAATTCATAGGTGAAAATAGTATTTATAGGCTTAATTTTAAAAAGTCCTAAATAAAAAAACTAAAATCCCGTTTAATAACCATTTTGTTTTTTAACATTGTGCTTGTTTTCTCATCATTTCTCTACAATAAATTTCATCATTTCCTAAGAAAACATGTGAATTCTTTACCAAATCTAAAAACAAAAACAAGCTTTTGAAAACTATTTTTTTTAGTTTTCAAAAGTTGGCTTGGTTTTGAAAAATGTATGTGAAAATTAGATGAGAAACAAGAAAATCCAAAGGTGGAAAGTGGAAGTTATAAGCTTAATTTTCAAAAATAAAAAATAAAAAGCATCCAACCAACTATGTTGGCACAATTTAGCACTCTCATCGTCTGCTCCCGTCTCCAAAATCAAATCATTCATGATATATCAGAAAGTATGTGAGAAACATACATTCGAACTCATAACTTTTTAATCATAAGTCTTACTTGATGTCAATTGAGTAGTTATACTCTTGTTGGCGATTAAGGATTATTCTTGATGCTCCACCCATTCCTTTTTGAAAAGATGAAGGGTGATTATCAAAGAAAATTTGAAATGCACCCACTTAAATAATATTTGTTTTGCTTAGGATTTAGTGGGGGAATTGCTTTGTCAATGTTTTTATGCATAAAAACATACCAAAGTTTTCCATTTGTAATGAATGAGTTGTATGTTAGGCTTCAATTATTTGCCACACCTCATTATTTTCGATGTTTCCCACTAAAAATTGATCAGGTTTTGTGTATCAAATTTCTCATTCTTTCCATTTTTTCCCCCTCTTCTCTAAATCCTAATTGGTTCAAGCTTTTGATTTTGAATTTTCTAAATAATGCTGAGGGCAGCTTCAGCTAAATATAGTAGTACAAAACCCACTTCTTTCAATGATCTCAACTTCCCCCACTTCAAATCTCTTCTTTCCTTAATTTTACTCATTTTTTGGCTCATAAAATTTTGACATTTTCAGTAACTCCCATCATTTGATAATATATTAACTTACACAAACACATACACACACACAGCAAAAATTTTAGCTTTTTTAAAATAAAAATTTTAGTTGAATATTTCAACCATTATTGAAAGTGGTGATATTAATTGTTTTTTGAAAAGGTATTAACGAAATGTTCAATTTATAAATGGGTAAAAACGAGACAGATCAAAATCGCCACCAAGGATTTTGAACCAGGATTCAAGAAAACTAACTTGAAAATAATTTGGATATTGTTGTGAAAATAGGATGAAAACTGAGTATAATTTTACTAATATTTAAATACTAATATAATAATAATAATAATAATAATAATAATAATAATATAAATGAGAGATAGTGAAAATTTATGACAAATTAAATAAAGAATAAATTAGAGAGAAAGTGAGAGAGAAAAAGGAATATTAGAGAGAATTCACCCAATTATGTGTTTTATTCATCCACCAAAAGCCACTATTTTTAGGCAATTTGGAAAGCATGATGTAGTCCATTTGGACACCAATCTTTGGTCTTTGTTGGACACATGGGAGACACTTTGGCTAGGGAAATTTGCCACATGGCATGGGAGTCAAAGGGGCATATGGAAATGGACATTTACATGATAATGTTTACAATATATATCAATATTTAGTTTGGTTTTTTAGGTCTCAATTGAGAAAAATTATTGAATGAGATCATTACAATAGGATTATAGTTACTCCATAATAATCATTTGATATATTAATTTAAACAAAATTTACATATTTTCCCATAATCATTAGAAAACACTTTTATATGGATTCTCTCTCATACATTGTATAGCGTATATTATAAGATTGCTAGTTACATTGTGGTGACCTCTAATAATTTCTCATCAATTGATGGTTTAAGGTATTTATAGTTTCTTCAAGGGATATCTAAAATTCATTGATGTGTTTGGGTTTTCTGATATCATATTAGATCATTACATGGGGTTCCATCTCTAAACCAATTGATAATAAGAGTAGTACCCCATCTATCTTATAAGTTGTGAAGTTTCTCTCCACGTTTCTAATGTAGGATCCTCAATAATGACTCCAAAGTAGTCCAAATGAACGTGCCACATGTCGATGGAAAAAAGGAAACCCAATTAAATTAAAGAGAACAAATAGAAAAAGAGAGAAGTTAGATCATATTGGGTTTTGTTGGGATCGACATGAAAAAAGGGACAAATTATTCAATAAAGCCACCATAATTATGACTGACTCATAATAACGGTTGGATATGGATTCAATCATTTTTATGTTCTTAATAATTGTCAGATTTTGAAAATTTTCTTCATCCAACCGTGAAAAACTGTCAGTCACATTCTAGTAACCTCACAAAATAATTTTTTAGAAAAAAAAAAAAAAGTTGGTGTTGAGAATGTGTAAGGCTATAAAGAGAGGTTATACGTTGATTGAAGAATGTTGGGTTGAGGCTGCAATATAATGTCAATAGGTTGTAGAATTATGGGGATTACATCACCATTAGTATTGGTGTTGACATTGTTATTGGTCTCAACATATCAAATTCGAAATAAGAACTGTATAATCATATGCTTCTGCTAGGAATCGGGGCATGGTATCGTACGTTCGTTGTTTATTTAGCAACCTTAAAATGATCGTGTGAGTTTGATATTCTAGTTTAAATTACAAGTTTGGTCGACCCTAAACTTTAAAGTTTGTGCTTATTTAGTTCATGAACTTTCAAAAGTGTCTAATAAGTTAATTAAATCAACAATTTGTATCCTTAGAGAATTAAAATCATATGAGTGTGCGTAATTTCATTAATATAAAGTTTGTTGAATAAAGTTCAAAAGCAAAATCCTGTAGATTTAAGATCAAAGTTGAATAATATCATACAAATAACATATTGTGATAATGATATTAAAAGTTGTATTGTACTGACATTTTGGACCATTCAAAGGGGGAAAATTCTATATGCTTTTAGACCACACTCATGACAAAAAATTCAAATGATAAAACCTATATTTACATTATCCCTAATTTTGATGTGTTTCACCAGCAGCCCTTTGTCATGTTGTTCAATGTACTTGCTCCAAAATCTCTGTCTCTCTCTCTTTCTATCCATTACAAAAGAATCAAATAAGTCTTTTTTTTTTCTTTTCTTTTTTGAGTACAAGAATCAAATATGTTTTTGCTCTATTCTTCAAGATTTTAATTAACTTAATTAATCCAACCATTTCTCTCTTTTTTTCTGGCAGCCAAAATTAAATTAAGAAGCCATATTGAATTTTTTTTGGTGAGAGCCAATGGCAAATAGATTCTGTTTCTGATGGAGCATCCTCAAAAATTGTGCACAAAATTAATGGGGCAGCTCTGCAGTTTGTAAAGTGATTGAAAAGCATGCAAATTAAAGGCATTAATGTTAAATGGATGGGATTAATTAATTAAATTAATAACTTGAACCTTCCATTATCAAATGTGGAAGACATTATATTGTTAAAGAGATTATAAATATAAGGGTCACTCATCAATTATTGCATATTTGGAGTGAGTTTCTATTGGAGGTATTGGAAATGAGCAGCAAATTGAAATCCAAGAATATGGGGTTTAATTTTGTATAAATGGCTCAATAATATCTCAATGCATAATCTTTTTTTGAGAAAAGGGGTAGCTTCCAACTTTTTTTACTATTTATTTATTTATTTATTTTGAGCTAATTAGGTTTGTTTGACCCTTTGGGATTCCAAAAGCCTTCTAAGATTTTGTTTTGAGGAAAATGAAAGAAGTCAAATGTGTTTGTTATATGGTTTTGTGTGTCTCATATTCATCAGCAATACCCTATGCTATTGTTCTTACAAGTGCACCTACCAAAAGATATGAAAATGGGTACTACAAAATGGTCAATTTTGATTGGTTTTTCTTGATGGCTAGAGAAGCTCAACTCAAATTAGAAAACAAAAATTATTAAGATCTTGTTTGATAATCCATTGATTTTTAGGCCACGTTTGATAATCATTTGATTATTTTGTTTTTGATTTTTAAAAATTGAATTTGTTTTCTCATAATTTCTCTACAATGTTTTCATCTTTTCTATAATGATTTCCATTTTTTTTAAGAAAGCATGTGAGTTTCTAGCTAAATTTTAAAAACAAAAACAAGTTCTTGAAAACTACTTTTTTTTAGTTTTTAAAACTTGATTTTTAAAAACATATGTAAAAAGTAGATACGGAAGACCATAGGTAAAATTAGTATTTATAGACTTAATTTTCAAAAATCAAAAACAAGAAATCGAATAATTATTAAATGAGACTTTAGTTTTTGGTTTTTAAAAATAGCCTATATAAATACTATTTCTATGTATGAGTTTCTTTTTTTGTTATTTATGTTTTTAAAACTCAAGCTAAGTTTTGAAAACTAAAAAAAGTAGTTTTAAAAAAATGTGTTTTGAATTTTTGTTAAGAATTCAAATATTTTCTTAAAAAAAATGAAATACATTGTAGAGAAATGATAAGAAAACAAACACAATTCTTAAAAATCAAAGACAAAAAATGAAATGGTTATCATATGACTTATGAGCCCAAGTTAATTAAATTACGAGTTTATTCACTCGACTTTAAAGTTTGTGTCTAATAGTTGGTCCTTAAACTTTAAATAGTATCTATGAGGTTTTTAATTTTTTCATTTTGTGCCCAATAAATCTCTAAACTTTCAATTTTGTGTCCAATAGGTCATTAACATATTAAAAAATTTAACAAATTAATTAATCTATTAGATATAAAGTTGAATTTTATGTTTAAATAGAATCCTAAACTTTCAATTTTGTATCTAGTAGGTCTACGAATTTTAAGAAATGTCAATAGGTTAAAAACCAATTAGACACCATAGAAAAATTTAAGGATCTATTAGACACAAATTGAAAATATATAGACTTATTTAAATTCAAAGTTCAAGCTATTTTTAACAATAAATTTTGTTCTTTTTTGGTTTAAAAAACATGCTTTCATATTATACAAACTTTTCTTTAGTCACAATCTACTTTAAAAAAAATTAATTGAAATATATATTTTTTGTTTTTAAAATATGGTTACGATTTGAAAACTGTTTTCTAACAAGAAATTAATACATAAACAAATAAAATATAGGCTTAGTGACTTTCATGAACAACACCTCTATACTATTGTTATATGGTTTTGTGTGTCTCATATTCATCAACAATGCCTCTGTGCTATTGTTCTTTCAAGTGCACCTACCAAAAGATATGAAAATGGGTACTAAAAAAAATTATTAATTTTGAATGGTTTTTTTAGGTTGAAAATGGCTAGAGAAAAATGGAAAGAGAGCTCAATTATTCAAATTAGAAAACCACATTTGGTTTTTGAAAATTAAACTTATAAGTACTACGTACTTCTACCTATGGATTTTCATATTTTGTATCATACTTTTTAATTACATATGTTTTAAAAAAAGTCAAATTTAAAAAATTTAAAAAAAGAATAGTTTTTAGCTAGATTTTTTTATTTTTAAAATTTAGTTAAAACTCAAATGTTTCATTAAGTAAGTGGAAACCATGGTAAAGAAAATGAAAACTAGTAAACAAATTGTGATAAAACAACCACAATTTTTAAGAACACCAAAAATCAAAAACATCTCGTATATTTGATTTTTTAAAATTGAGCTTATAAATACTACTTATGAGTTTCCATTTTATTTTTATCTACAAAAACTAAGTCCAAGTTTTGAAAACTAAAAAAAATAGTTTTAAAAAACTTGATTTTGTTTTTGGAATTTGACTAGAAACTCAAATATTTTCTTAAGAAATCATGGTAGAGAAGATAAAAAATTTTGTTGACAAATTGTGAGAAAACAAGCAGAATTTTAAAAAATAAAATAGTTATCAAAGCTGACCTAAACGATTATTAATCAAGAATCTAAGTTACACTAAGAGTTTAGCTCATGACCTTTAAATGACCTTTAAAGTTTGAGCCTAAAAGTTTCCTAAACTTTAAATATAATAGTATCTATGAAGTTTCTAAATTTTAAATGTTATGTCTTAATAGGTCTATGAAGGTCATTGACATATTTAAATTTTTTAGAAATTAAGTGATCTTTTAGATATAAAGTTGAATTTTATGTTCCATTTATTGGTTCCTAAATTTTTAATTTTGTGTCTAGTAACTCTATGAATTTTAAGAAATGTTGAATAGGTCAAAGTTTTAGGTATAAAATTGAAAATTCAACGACATATTAAATATATACAAAATTAAAAGTTTAAATACTCACATATTTTAAAGTTGAAAGCTCAAGATCGGTTTGATAATCTATTTTGTTTTTTTGATTTTTTAAGGAAAAAAACATGTTTTTATATTATACACAATTTTCTTTATGTCGTGCACAATTATCTACTAAAAAAATTGAAATATAATTTTTTTTTTACAAAAATATGGTTGCGGTTTTAAAATTGATTTCTAAGAAGTAAATATATAAACAAATAAAATATAGATTTGGTGACTTTCATGCCCTTAGTTTCAAAAAAAAAAAAATCTTTATCTGATATATACCCTTTTATATATTTCTATATTAATATGCTAAAGAAAAACTTTATTTTAAATATTTCTAAAGCAAAACAAAAAAATAGGTAATATTTGCCGGTATCTTTTTTAAATAGAAAAATAAAAATAAAGTCGTTGCGACCCATATCAAATATTATAAATTAATTTTATGTTTTATCTCAAGGAGATATTGATTCACTTTTCTATTTTTTTTTTCTAACCAGTAATAATCAAATTTACATTCTCAAATCTTTTAAACAATGCATTAATCTTTGTTCACGATTAGTTTAATTGTTAGAAAAGTTATGATCTAGATTTCTCAAATATTTCAATTCTGACCAATAACAAAGCTATATATTTATTATCAAAACCAATGAATTTACACTTGATTATTTAACTTTTGACATCTTAAAAGCACATTTTATTTACTAATAATTCAAATTAATTCAACCTACCATACTTCTCCAGCTCTCAATCTCCAACAAATATTTTATATAAAATAAATCTGAAACAGACATCAATTAACCCAAGTACATGGTTTGGCTGTAAAGTAGATGGAGATGACTGTGAGAGGGAAACTTACCTAATTAATTTTAAAAAATAAATTAGCATAGGCTCTCCATTTTGACTGTATATTAAGTCAAATACTATTTATTATTCTCTCTCTCTCTAACACTTATCAATAAATCCATCACCCATATCTTAATGTTTTAGAATTAATAATTTAGGACATTTTTGTTAATTTTTAATACCCATTTGAAATTTTACAGGCTTAAAACATTAAATTATAAAACAAAGAAATTGTTTTTTTTTTCCTTTCTATTTTTTGGAGTCCAAAAACATTGTTAATGGGAAAGGTTTCAAATTAAAAGCACTAGAAATGAGATTCATAGAATCAATTTGATAAGGATGTGATTTTTAATGTTCTGTTTGAAATTAACAAGTTCATGTACTAAATATTTCTTTTTTTTCCTTTTAAATTTTACAGCCAAACTTTTTCTATTATAATAGTAGTTCATTTTTTTCTTAATTTTTTTGAGAATTGACCAATATTTCAAAGGAAAAAATAAATGAAGGAGTGTTAATTTTCGAAAATAAACTTTTCAAAATAATAACATTATCCTATAATTGCGATAGTGGATTTAAAATGAAAGCCATATCATTAAAAAAGAGATTGAGATTAATGAGTGATAATCTATGTACATTTCAATTTTCAACCCACGAGAATCCAATGCCTTTGAAACACACACATAAAGAAAATGAAATTTAATTTATTATTACTATTATTATTGTTATTATTATTATTTTAAAAAGCCATGTCCTAGAAGGTAGCAATTTGGGGGAAGAGATGAAATTTAAGTGAGCAAAGAAAAAGGAGATAGGGAAATTTGAGACCCACTAAGCAATACAATTGGCAGCTTTTTGTAAATAATAATTACATTACAAAAATATAAATGTAGATAGTGGAATACACCAATTGTTTCAGCAAACAGTGGGTTACCCTTCAATTCACTAAATTAATCCCATTCTCAAAATTATATTAAAGTTAAACCAAACAAAGCTTAAGTGAGAAGTAGTGGAGGATGCATTATATTTTTCATTGGTTACTCTAAAAGTAGATTTCAAATGGAAATGTGACAAAAAAAAAAAAAAAAAAAAAAAAAAAACTTCCCCCTCTACCTTTCTTTGCTTATTTGCCATCACTCTCTCTTTATTTCTTAAACTATTTTCATTCACCAACTACTTATTTGCAAAATGGGGTTGGTGTTTTTTCTCTTCAAATTGCCTCTTTAGCCTTAGAATTCTTCATTTTTGGCTCTCTTCCATACATTTGCATAAAAGAAAAAAGAAATTTTTAGGTCAAAATTTATCTCCTTCAAGAATAAGTATCAATTTTCAACTTCATCTCCTCTATTTTAGTAGTTTAAAACCTTTTCAACTCAATCTCAAAAAAATTAAAAAAAAATCAACTCTATCTCTTATATTTAAAACTTTTCAACCAATTTTATTATAATTTTCTACAATCTCCCCAAACTAAATAAAATATAATCACAAAACTTGGCTACACCTCATCATTAAAATTTTGACGGTTAGGAGATGAAACTTTTTGACTTTCTCTCTCTTGATTGTCAAAATTCTAATGATAGCGTGTAGGAAGATATCTATACATTGGTATGTTTATCTATATCAACTCTATCCAAATAATATTCGTCTGTTTATCTATATTAGGTTACATGAAGTTTCATCTTAAAACCAATTGATCAACGAGAGAAGTAGTTCGTGTATCTTATAAAAATGGTGAGATCTCCTCACTTTTTTCACGTGGGATCCTCAACAATCCAATTTTGAGAATGAAATAGAAAAGTGACGACATGTATTCTATTGTATCTTCAACCAAATATTTAACCCAAAGAAGGCATAGGGTACATCCCTTCATTTCTCAACAAAAGAAATAGTTTTAGTGATATAGCAAATAGTTGGAACCCACATAAGTTTTTGGTGACAAATGTTTGAGTCACTTCCCAAAGTTTAAAAAAAAAAAAAAAAGACCCAAGTTGAAAGAGTATAATTCAGGTTGTTGGTTGTGATTCATGATTCTCATCTCAAACAAAAATTGCCCATAACAATAGATCTAGATGATTCCCCCAATTGCATGCATTTCTACTTTTAGATTCTCATCCACTTCCAACCTTACACTCAAAAACCCACCTATGTTTTTTTTTTTTTCTTTTGTCTTTTTCTACCCACCTCTTCTCTTTATCCTAATACATTATTTAGGGCACCCCTTCATTTTAAGGGTTACCTTGTAACAACTTGGTGCCCCCATTTTCCTTTTAATTAAACTAATTCAACACAAATCTCAATAAAGTTTTATTAGATAATTGTTTGACCACTACAATATATTTGGGAAATGACTTGCACTTTTGACCACCAAAATGCCCAAATTATGGTGGCAAATGGTTTTCAAATTCTCAAATGAGATGCTTTTTTTCCTTTCCTTTTAGAAGAATGAAAAAAGAATCCATTTCTCACATTGACAAATTAATTACGATATTAGAGAAAGAGATGTGTGAAAAGTTTCCAACTTTTGATGGGTAGTTTTTCCAACTCAATTAGATGCATTTTAGGACATAATTGTCCGTTTAATTAGTCAATTCTTTATTAAAATGGTGAATCAAATTCTCTATATCTTCACAATAATATGATATTCTCTACTTTAAACTTAAACTTGCACAAATATATTTTTACACACTACTCTATCAGAAAAATTCAACACGTCAATGAAAACTTTATCTACAAAACATTCCATACTCTCTCTAGACTTTTAATCGAGGTGAAACATTTATCACATCCATGAAATCATCTTTTCAAAAAAAAAAAAAAAAAATTGAAATTCTATTTGAATAGAAATAAAATAATAATAGACAAAGTTGTGTTTGGAGTGTGTTAGTGGGTGAACACAAAAAGAAAGCATTGGTCCAACGTCATGCACACTCACATACAAAAAGTTATATGGATAAATTAGCTCCACATATAAGTTAGCTGAAGAGCATGACACACACACATCCTTCAAATCTTCCTCTTTTTTTTTTTTTTTTTTTTTTTTTATTTATTTATTTGTTAAAATATTATTTTGGACCCTATATTTTGAGATTTATTTCATTGTATTTTTAAATATTCAAATTTAGTCGTTATACTTTTAATAAATCCTAAACTTAATTCCTCATGATATTAGTTTGAAGTTATTTTTTATCAAACTTTAGAAAGTAATAATAATAATTTCAATTCAAGAAAATGCACGATATGAGATTACGTTTCTAAAGTTTATAGGGTGAGGGTTGATATAGAGACTAATTAGTTTTTGGACAAATTAACCATAAACTAATGGTGTGGAGACTAATTTTTTTTTAATATTTATTAAAAGTATGAGACTAAATTTAGACATTTGAAAGTATACGAACTAAAATAGAAAAAGTCTCAAAGTATATACAAGAGTTGGAATAACATTTTAACCTTTATTTTTTAGATTAAAAATCACTTTGGTCCCTAAACTTTCATGAAAGTAATAATTTAGTCATTGCATTTTGATTTGTAGCGATTTAGTACGTCATGAGAAATTCCATTAAATCGGCATTAATTTTGATGAAATATTTTAAGATAGAAACTAAATTGTTAACATAGACTGAATTATTATACATTTAAAGTACAAAGAGACTACATTATTATTTTACCAAAGTTTAAAGATCAAAAATATTTTTTAAAAATTCAGCTTGTCCTTTGTCCCTTTCACTGTACAAAACAACTTCCATATAGCTAGTCTCTCTCACATCCCACCAAATCCAAAAGTTATTTCTTTACTCTCCCATCTCCTCCATTCTCCAAAACATGTCCTATTTTAATTAATTATAAAACGTTTTTCTTAATGTTCAAATTAATATTTGATTAAGTTGTTGAATTAAATACTTCCCAAATGGTTTAATTATTGTTCTTGCTTAGATTCCATGTTATCAAGAACTCATGCTTATATCATATTTATATATACACATTTCCCTTTTTCTTTCTCTTTAAGAAATTAAGCTATTAATAATGGTTGCACAAAGCCTTAAGTTGTTTAAAATACAAGGTTTTGGCGTATAATTATTGTTTTTTTTTTAAAAAAAAAAATAAGCTTTGATGTATAATTAAATCTAAAGTGGTTTTCCATCTTAATAGTTGTTGATTTGAGATGTAATCATATCATAAACCCTATGATCATTTTTTAATAAATTAAACTTCACATTGTAATACTTTAATCTCTATTAATGATATTCCAATTCGTTATATAATTAATTTTGGTGTGTTATTACTTAACATTGCGTAATCAGCCTATAATTTATTCACAACATCACAATTTACTAATAATATTAGTTGGCTTATGTTTTTTTTTGATGAAGGGAACATATATTTTTTAGTTATAGATATTAAAGGGATTAATTTGCGTTCGTACAAACTTATTATCCATGGATGTATTACGTCACATGAGTTAATCAATATATTAATTTATGCGTTTATAATGCTTAATTATTTGTTTAATTTTTTTAGTAAGTGAACATATTGTCGTCAAATTGTTAATTATTATCATCAAAGGGTAATCCAAATTGATAATATAAAATAATTATGTACGGTCAAAAGGCTTTCATTTTAGTCAAAAAAAAAAAAATCTAAAAGAACTTTCAATTATATCGATATAAAAGTAAAACCTTGCTGCAAATTGTAATTTACCCTAAGGAGCTTTTCCTTTGATTTTATTTTTTATTTCTTTAATAAAAGGCATGATATCACCAATTCTAGAACACAAGGGAACAACTTCTAAGTTGAGGGAAAAATTATCTAGAACCTTTTCTATTTAAGATAATAATATTCTAAAAACTAACTATTACAATTTTGAAAGAAACTATTTATAGCGTAATCTTACAAGAAATTATGAAATAGTCAATTAGAATTAAAATACTAATTAAACAAGATGTTAGAGTTTCGATATATACTATATTATTCTTCCCCGCATCACTTTCCAATTCTTTATGTTTGTTTGGTGCGCTGGGTGGGTTATAATAGTAGGTGGATTATTATAATCTGTGAAATCATATAATATTATTTAAAATGCTGAGTAGTATAGTCTGAGATTATAATAGTCTGTGTTTGAGATGCAGAGTATTCCACCCAAACAGGTCCTTAGAGATTTAAACTCTAAATTATTACCTCATAAATCAGGTTATCTGTACTTATATGCCTCAAAATTTAAAACTTTTATTGAACTTTATTGCCTAGCCTTATAGTCTATGTATTTTTTTCTTCTAAGAAAAAAGCTTTAAAGAATTAGATGTGTTTATACATTTATGGTCTGCTACTTTTCAACATATATTTTTATTGCCACTCTGTCTTTAATGATCTCAAACATCATCATAATTAAGAAAAAATACGTTTATATGACATTAGAATTTGTTGATTAGTCACATATATTTTGTCATATTGACTATGTGGACGTTAAAATTAATGATTAGGATATGTTAAGGTTTGACAATAAACAATACAATATGTCATATTTTCATTAACAATCTGGTGAATGATCAAAAAATATGGTGTTTGCTACAAATTTTATACAGGATTAATATTGTGATTTTAAAACTTTTAGTGCTCAAATTTGAAATTAGGTGCATATTCAAAAGTAAAACTATGTTTTAGCATATTAAAATATAGTGAATTGTAAAAATTAACATTATTATATATGTCTAGATCCCTATGCAAAATTGAAAAATTAACACTTAATTAATTATATTTTTTTAAAAAACTAAATCATTCGATCATATAAAAATAATAATAAAAAAATTATTTCAAAATACTACAACAAATTTGACTTTGAAAGATGGTCTAAAAAATTCATGCGCAAGAATAATGACATGATCAAAATTAAAATAATTAAAACTTTTCATCCTTTTCATCTACACTCGTTATTATTATTATTTTCAGTCATTTTAAAGAACGATTCAGTAGAATGCCTTGGTCCAAAATAATGCTATGAACTATATTGACTCATCATTTCATGGAAAAAAAAAACAATTGATTTATTGTGGACCGATTTTAACCTATAATCTCTTAATTAGGGGTATATATTTTAACTAGTTGAATTACGAAGAAAAAGTAAAATTCAACTATAGGAATAAACTTTTTAAAAAGTATAAATAAATTTTTGGGTAATTTTTACATAATTTTTGTCCTATATTAAAACAAAAATGTCAACATACAATGTGTGAAACTATATACAATAAAGTATCATACATTGTAAAATCATAGGATGTTGCCAAATGCCAACAGAAGTTTGAACATGTTACAAGTCAAATCTATGAAATCACATTTTACATGTCCTCTTAACTTGTCTTTAATTTAAAGAATCCTTCGCTTTTTCCCACTTTTTTAAAATCTAAAGTTATTATTATTATTATTATTATTTTAACTTTCTTTAACAATTGTTACATTCACATTATTATAATTAAACGTGTGCAAAAAGTCTATTTGGTTCCAACAAGAAAAAACCATACAAATCCTTTTCGCAAAAGCAATATGATCTGTCAAAGTATAGAGCCAGTTAAGATACTTGTAATTACCTTGGTTAACACCTTATGTTATTTATATATAATTAAAAAAATGATAATTATATGTTTCATTTTGTAACTTTATTTGGGATAAAGGAAGTTGGAAGAAATAATTTTGGATTCTTTATTTTTTTGGGGTTGACAAAGATTTGAAATTAATGAAATTGATTTTTTTTTTTTTTTGTATTACAATATATGTTTTTAATCTTCGTTTATTGAAGGGAAATAAAAATATGACAAGGCAATAAAATTCTATGAAATATTGTGAAATTTGTTAGATTTTGTTAATAATTTTATTATTATTTTTTTTTACTTCTTTTAACCTAAAAATATGATTTCAAATCACATTTTATTTCATGTAAAAACAAATAACAGAAATCATTAGGATGAAATCATTAAAATTTCTAAGTAAACAAACCATAACGGTTTTGCCAATTTAATTTTAATACTTAATTTTGAACTTTAAAAAATATTTAATATATTCTATTGTGTATAATATATTCCAGCCATATTCAATTTTTTCAAAAAGTAATTAATCTATATTAGATATATACCCTAATTTAAAATTTCAATTTTGTGTGTAGTAAGTTTATGAATTTTAAAAAATTAGGTCAATGACCTATTAGATACAAAATTGAAAATTTAAGAATTTATTGGACACAAAATTAAAAGTCTAAATATTCTACATTTTTTAAAGTTAATGACAAAACATACCCAAATTTGAAAGTTCAAAAACCTATATTATTAGATCCACTTTAAAATTTAAGGACCAAATTTATAATTTAACATTCTAACAAATTAATGAGAATGCAAAATTTCAATTACGTACTTTCATTATTAACTATTTTTTTTAATGTAATAGAAGTTGGGAGACACGAACCATAAACCTCATGATTAATACATTCAAGATGTTAGTTGAACTATATTTTCTTTGATTTTCGGTATTAATACTTCCATAGGCAACCACTAGCATTAATACTAAACAGAAAGTTGAGAGATTTATAACATTTTAGAATACCATGATCATACACAGACCCAAAAGCCCTTTAAAGGTAAGAACAATAAATAAATAAACTTTTCGAAAAAAAAAAAAATGATAGTTGGCTCTCTCTTGCACGGCTCGATAACATTCTGTTTTCCTCTCTCTAGAAAACACTATATAAGGAAAGCCTCTCCATTTCCGCGCATTGGAATCTGCCATTTCCATTTCAACCCATCTCTCTAAACAAAGCTTTTTTAAAAAAAAAAAAAGAAAAAAAAAAAAAGAAAATGGTAAAATTCTCAAAGGAGCTCGAAGCTCAACTCATTCCCGAATGGAAAGACGCCTTCGTCAATTACTGGACTCTCAAAAAGCTTATCAAGAGAATCAAACTCTCCCGGACTCCTAAACCTCCTCCTCCTTCCTCCGCCGCCGCCGCCGCTTCCCTTTTTTCTTCTCTCGCCGCCAAGTTCCCCCGCCGCCGCAACGCCAGCCACCTCTCTCAGGTAAACCCCACCCTCATCATTTTATTCATCAATGTCGTTTCAAATCCCCCTCCGTGTGTCGTTTTGATGCCATTTGTTCGTCGTTTTTGACACATAGGATCATCGATTTTTTATTATTCATTTTCTTTTTCGTGATATATTTTTAATGCCTTTTTACCCAATTTCCGTATATCTCGGTTTCCGTTCCCAAATACTCTCTAAACTTTACTTCCAGGCAATTTTTTTAAAAAATAAAAATTAGTGTGAATGTGAACTGAGAATTGGGTTTTTTTTTTTTGGAAAAGAAAAATGTAAAGAGAAGTTATAGTGTAGAAGCAGTCGAGATTGGGACGAAAAATAAGCAGAAAAAGTAGTTTTTGTTAAGAGATTAAAAAGGTTTTTTTTTTTTTTGTGAATTAAGTTGTTACGTTATTGGATTATGGGAGTGCGAATTGCCATGCTTTTTGGCGTATTGGGGAATTTAAGTGAGCTAAGAAAAATCAAATAAATAGCCTACTTGTTGTTGTTGTTGTTGCGTACTCAAAATCAAATAATTACCCAATTTTATGAATTCCTGGTTGTTTGTTTCCCGAGAATCTCATTTTCCCTCCTGGAAACGCTAAGAAAATCAATCAATACACCCAACAAAAAATTTAAAAAGTTTTATCATATATATATATATATATATATATATATCTTCATGCATGTCCACGAAACCATCGTGATTATTGCCAAAAAAAAAAAAAAAAAAAAAAAAAAAAAAACAGATACCATTTGAAAATGACGCTTTTCTCCTACTCATCAAAACGCCATAGCCATCCCAATAAATGTTCTTCTTCTTTTTTTTTTTTTTGAACTTTTTTCATTTTTGTTATTGCAGGTGAAAAAGAGTGAAAGCCTTGAAGATGACGATGTTAGGGAAGACCGCGAAACCGAACTTTCTCAGTTCTTCTCTGAGGAAGACGAGGTAAAATTTATCCAATCAGATAATCTATTTGATAACTTTTTAGATTTTATTTAATAATCATTTTATTTTTTATTATTAGTTTTTAAAATTATGAGGCTAATCAAATTTTAAAAACAAAAACAAATTTTTGAAAATTATTTTTTTAGTTTTCAAAATTTAGTTTGGTTTTTTAAAACATATTTACAAATGGAGAAATTCACAGGTAGAATTAGATAGTTATCAATTGAGATTTTAGTTTTTAGGTTTTGAAAATTAAACATATAAATTACTCTTCTAAAAAAGTTTTCTAATCTACTTATGTAGAACTAAGTTAAATTTTGAAAATTGAGAAAAAAATAATTTTCAAAAATTTATTTTTATTTTTGAAATTGGACTCGAAACTTAAATGATGATTCAAGAAAGATGGAAATTATGATAGAGAAGATGAAAAGAAATTGTGAACAAATGAGTATAATTTTCAAAAAAAAAAAACTAAATGGGTTATGAAATGAGTCTTAATACTTAGAATTTTTTCTTTTAAATTTGATTTTTGTGAGTTTTTTTTTAATAGGTGAAGATATTTTTCGAGACGTTGGATGAAGAATTGGATAAAGTGAATGAATTTTATGGGAGTAGAGAGAGTGAATTTGTGGAGAGAGGGGACAGTCTAAGGGAGCAACTTGGAATTTTGCTTGAATTCAAACGGATTCTTGAAGATCGGCGCCGGAAAAGTTCGCCGGCGGGACCCTTTTCCCGGTCGTCTTCCAATTCTCCTCGTCACTCCAATTTTTCCGGTAACCTGAAATAATTTCCGTTTTGTTTTGTTAGGTCAATTACGTCACTTCACATTTGCATTCTACCGCCAATTATTTCTAGCGTTTATGGTTGACACGTGGCGTATGATGATTAGGTATCATTAATTTTCATGGAAAGTCAACTGAATTTCGCAACAAATTTTATGATCTTTCTGTTCCATTAAAATATCTCACTTTACCAAATTATTGTTTTAGTCTCCGCAGATAATATTTGGTTGATTTTAATTTAGTTCATATAGTTTAGAAATTTACAGTCACAAATTTTTTTCACATAAAAAAGTGGTAAAATCAACCATTTCTATTCTAATTGTAAGATCAACCATTTCTATTCTAATTGTATTAGATTATGAAAAACAATTTTTTGGACATTAATGAAACTAAAAAAGAAAATATATTGAATTTAAATCTTCTGAATAGAGTTTTAAAATATATATTAATGATGAAACAAAAATAAAAATATAAAAAAATAACATTTAATTACTTAAACAATCATACTTATTCTATCTCGACATTCATTGAACTAAAAATAATGATGAATAATGATCAAATAAGGAAAAAGAAGCAGGAAAATTAACAAAGAACATTAAAGGGGCTAGAGAAAATCAAAAGAAATAATAATGAAGAAATAATAATGAAAATTGGCATTAATTGTTGGATACATACAGAGAACACAGAATCAAACGAAACGTCAGCAGACGTATCGGAGACGGATGAAGCAATCGCCGCATTGGAGAGGCACGGCGTCACGTTCATTAACGCCGCCGTGAGAGGCAAGACGAAGAAAGGGAATAAGCCGAAGATGGCGCTGCGAGTTGACATTCCGGCAACCACTCCGACGAGAACTATCTCCGCCGTCATGGGGATGCTCTGGGAGGATCTCATCAACAACCCCAAAAAGGATGCCTCCGGCGACTCCATTAGCCGGAAGAAGATCCAGTGGGCCGAGAAGATGATCCGAGGTGCCTTTGTAGAGCTCTACAAAGGCCTCGGCCTCCTCAAAACCTTCAGGTAACTCCCGTTTTTCGACTTTTATTTTCAATTTTAATTTGTTTCTAATAAAATCATATTAAATACATGCTACTAACAAGGAAGTCAATATTAGTTAGAGAGAAAACGACTTTTACTAGATTCGAACTTAAGACCTACTGTCATCTTAAATCACCATCAACCCAAAAGTTTAAATAGATAGGTTAGAATAAATTTAATTATATCAACATAATCTAATAAAAAAATATAAAAATATACTTCAAACATGTATTCATGACCCAAAGGTCATGAGTTCAAATCCTCTCATCGTCAAATATCTTGAAAAAAAAAAAAAACTCATCATCCAACATATTGTTGAATGAAAAAAAAAAAACGATGCTTCCTACTAACTTTATTATTTAAAAAAAAACTACGCTCAAAATTATTTAGCTAAATGATTCTTAATTAAGCATGTCAAATAGAGGTTAAATGAAGATAGACTTCTTAAATACAAAAATATTTAAGAGTTGGATCATTTGTCAGAAACCATTTAAAGAAGGGAGATTGAATTTAAAAGTTTAGAAATCTACTAGAATTTTTTTAAAATAATTATAAAAGTTGTAAATAAAACTTAAAATTTATAGACTGGAAATTAAACGCAAACTCATGGGTTTGAAATTTCTCTGGCATGCAGTTTGCTGAACATGAAAGCATTCGTAAAGATTCTGAAGAAATTCGACAAGGTGACAAAACATTATTTGATGAATTCCTACGTTAATTAGTTAATTTTAATTAATTAGTTACCAAAATTAATTTTTTTTTTTTTTTTGGTGGAACAGGTGGCGAACCAAAAGGCGTCGGCGAGTTATCTTCAAGAGGTGAAAAAGTCGCCCTTTATCAGCTCCGATAAGGTAATTAAATAAATTAGCTAGCCTTAATTAATACAATTCAAAGTTCAAACTTTTTTTAAAAATATATATATATATATATATATATATTTAACATTTGAGAAATGATTTCCTGTGTGGCATGCAACATAGGAGAGGACATTAATTAATTATAAAAAGTAGGGAAATATAAAATAAGAATAATGAAATGAGTGGGATATTTGGATGACTTTTTTAGAAACTTAATTGGTGAAATTAGAAAGAAAAAGAGTTAAATGGAAGGTTGAGTAAATAAAAAAAAAAAATAATAATAATTTAATTAGAGAAATAAAATGGTGGTTTTGTGTGTAATGGAATTAGGTGGTAAGACTAATGGACGAAGTGGAATCCATATTCACAAAGCACTTCGCCAACAATGACAGGAAAAAGGCAATGAAATATTTGAGGCCTCAGCAGCCTAAAGATTCCCACATGACCACCTTCTTTGTTGGTAATCTTTTCTATTTTTTAATCTCTTTTCTTTCATACCTACATACTTATACATATATCAACTATATTTGGTTTGGTTGCACTCCCGAGCATACGACTTTCCCTGCCTCCACTATTCAATTTTCGACAATAAACAGAAAAAATATTTTCTAAAGAGATTCCTACACCTCAAAATGCAACCAAATATATTATTTCATATACATGCATGCATGTCTATGTCATGCCTATGCATGCATTTCCATTTAATAAAGCTTAGTTTTAGAGAATTTTGTAAATCTAGTTTAATTTAGATTGAATATTATTATATAAAAAAATAATGACAACTTAAACACGCCTACTTGAGCATAGTTCCATGGTAGATATTAACTTATTACTAAATAAAATTACATGTTAAAGTCCAAAGACTAAAATGTTATAAGATTGAAAGTATGCACACTAAATTGTTATTTTTATGAAAGTTCAAAAATTAATACCCCGTTTGATAACCATTTAATTTTTGAAAATTATGTTTGTTTTTTCACAAGTTCTCTTCATTTTCTTTATAATAATTTTCATATTTTTCGAGGTACCATTTAAGTTTCTAGTCAAGTTTAAAAAACAAACCCAAAGTTTTTAAAACTACTCTTTTTAGTTGATTTTTGAAAACATGGGTACAAATAGATAAGAAAACGTTGAACCTCATTGGTAAAAGTAGTATTTTTAAGTTTAATTTTCAAAAACCAAAAATAAAAAACCAATTGGTTATCAAACATGGCCTAAATTGTTACTTTTGAAAAGTTCAATTCAAGGACGAGAATGTTTTCTATTCTAACCTTTAATTTATGTAGCCTAAAATAGTTTTTTTTCTTTCTAAATGCTACATTTTTAATCATTTTTTTGAAAAAAAAAAGTTGCATTAGTTTTTCATTCCTTTTTTTTAAAAAAAAAACACAAATATTTACAAATATTCAAAAGAAAAATGAAGCCATATCCATCCAATTCATTTTGATGGTCAACAACTATAGACACACGCAAGGCCCACCATGGTCAAAAGTTCCTGTCTTCAAGAAATTTGGGAAATTAAAAAAAAAAATAAAAGCAAAGTTGTGATTTTTTTTTTTTTTAAATTTAAAATTTAAAATTTTGTTGGTGGTTGGTTTCAGGTTTGTTTACAGGTTGCTTTGTGTCATTATTTATTGTATACGCAATTTTGGCTCATTTGTCTGGTGTCTTTTCTCGTCCAAATGAAGTTTCTTACATGGATGCTGTCTATCCTGTTTTCAGGTTCCTTTCTAATTACTATTCTCTTCTCCTTTTTTTTTTTTTTTTAATAAAAAATAATAATAATAATTTTCTTTCCTTTCTCTTCACTAATCCTTCTTTTGCAGCATGTTTGCATTGCTAAGCTTGCACATGTTCATGTACGGCTGCAATTTGTTCACGTGGAAACATGCGAGGATCAATTACAACTTCATTTTCGAGTTTCAGTCGAGTACTGCACTCAAGTATCGCGACGCTTTTCTTATATGCACCACCACCATGACTGCTGTGGTTGGAGCTTTGGTCATTCACTTGATTCTAGGACTCACTGGCTTCTCACCTGTCCAAGTCGATTCCATTCCAGGACTTCTCCTTCTCGTTAGTTCTTCGATCCCTTGAACCACGACGTATCGGTTTCTCACATTGGTTTGGTTTTTGTATAACTCTGATGATGATTTGAAACTTCGTTCTGCAGATTTTTGTTGTGCTACTCATATGCCCATTAGACGTATTCTACCGACCAACACGCTATTATTTTCTCCGCGTGTTTCGTAACATAATTTTCTCTCCTTTTTACAAGGTAAGGGCAATGTTTCTTTCTCACTACATCATGGCATTTCCTTGTTCAGTTGTGGTTTTGTTTACAACTTTGAACTGTGTTGTTTTTTCAGGTTCTGTTAGTCGACTCTTTCTTGGCAGACCAACTTACAAGCCAGGTAAATGATATTGCATATATACACACATTAGAAACTTACTGTTGCTGCCAACTTCTCTTGATCACTTTTGACTTGTTTATGTTGAAAGATCACTCTGCTGAGACTCATGGAATCTGCCATCTGCTACTTCTTCGCGGGGTCATTCGGAATGCATCGAGGTGACGTCTGCAAATCCGGGACATTGTACTGGGAGTTGGCTTACCTCATTTCATTTTTGCCATACTATTGGCGTGCAATGCAGGTGATCTCCAAACTTCTATCTATTTCCTTTCTGGTCGATACTTCAATATACTCGTACTGACACGTGATCTTTCATTTTCTATACGGCATTCAAGTGTGCAAGAAGATGGTTTGATGACAATGACTTGGACCATTTGGCTAACATGGGTAAGTATGTGTCAGCCATGGTGGCGGCGGGTGCCAGGCTTACATATTCTCGGCAAGACACCCGCCTCTGGTTCGTAATCGTCTTGGTCACTTCCTTTGTAGCCACAATATATCAGTTGTACTGGGATTTTGCAAAGGATTGGGGATTTCTCAATCCGAAATCTCGAAACCCATGGCTTCGAGACGAACTCATCTTGAAGAACAAAGGCATCTACTACCTGTCAATTGTGAGTTCTATCTGCAAATGAGATTAGAAATTCTGTTCAATACATTACGGTCATTCAAATATATACAAGCCAAAGGAGCATTGAAAGTGATAAATGAAATTACTTGCAGGTTCTGAATGTGATACTAAGAGTTGCTTGGGTGGAGACCGTATTACAGTTGCATAAATTGCACATTAGAAACGTTGAGTCGAAAATGCTAGACTTCCTGTTGGCTTCGTTGGAGGTTATCCGAAGGGGGCATTGGAATTTCTACAGGTATATCATCTATCTCATGTTCAAGCTAGAGGCTAAATTTTTCATTTTCTTGCTCGTGTGAATCCAACCACACATTTCTCTACTGTAATCCTGACCATTTTGCAGATTAGAGAATGAACAGCTAAACAACGTCGGAAAATACAGGGCTGTAAAGACAGTTCCTCTACCATTCCGTGAGGCTGACTCCGATGGCTAAGACCGATTCTTAAAAGTACAGATCTGGTCCCTAACAAAGCTGACCTGAAGGAGGGGATGTGGGTGGTCAACATATTATGCTGAAGTATAATTTGAGATCTCTGTCTCATTCATCCTACTGTTCCAATTCACACTTGTGAAGGTACAAAGTGTAATTTCCGACGCATGGTCCCAAGCGACAACACTCTCGCTCGGCTTTTCGACACATAGTAATTTGATTGGTAAAATGTAATGTAATTCTATTTTCTCAATTGTAAGGAATGTTTGTTTCTAGTGAAGAATTAGCTGCTCGAGAATCTGCCGTGTGTGTGCATAGTGTACGTGCTCGTGATAACTCCAGAAGATACCAAGTTAGAGTTAGTTGTACAATCGCAATATCCTTAGAAACAGAACCCATGTACCTTGGAGATTGAAAATGAAAACGAGAACACCACTTTGAAGGGAGCAGCACCATCTTTTCTTACCTTTTCTTTTGTACTCTCTCGTTTACTCCTCCAAATGGAAAGTTGAAACCATTATTGCTGGTACTCATAGCAATACAGTGGTTGGAGTAGGTTCTCACTCAGGCTGTGTATCTGTATGATTAGTTTGGAAAACTTGAGAAAAGTCATAATGTAGCAATGGATAAACCATATTTAACTGCATATCTTTGATCTTTAACCTCCAATGGACTTGTAAATACATCAGCAACTCTTTTGTAAGAGTATAAGACTATGAGCAAGTAAACAATAACCATCTCAGGAACCTACTTTCTTAACAATGCTGCTAATCTGTTTGCGATACAGTAAGCAGTGGATTGAATGGTAATCATGGGATTAACACCAACAGCAGTAGGAAGAACACTAGCATCACAAACAAAGAGCCCTTCAGCTTCCCAGCTCTCTCCATTTTCATCGATCGCCCCTTCTTTTTCAGAAGCTCCCATTTTGCAGCTCCCCATCTGATGAGCTGAGGTAAAGATATTCCAATTTTCTGTCATTGTTAGTGGACCTCCCTCTACAGATACTATATCCAAAAAATCTTCCAATTCCTCCTTCCCAATCCCTTTACATTCAAGTCTCTGTCCATCACTCCTATGTGTGCCAACTTCAGTAGCTCCTGCAGCTACCAAAATCCTCAATGCCTGTCTCAACCCCCTCTTCAAGTTTTCTCTGTCTTCTTCACTCAAATTATAACTCACCCTTCCCTCTGACCTTACTACTCCGGATCCCGAATCCTGGACTATCGTTATGAAATGGGCGATTCTCGAATACTTGAGCATTCTTTTCTTAGTGTCAAGTCCAGATACCCAAGGAAACAAAACAGAGAATGATCCTGGTCCTAATAGAGGAGTCTCTATGATGGTTTTAGGATTTGATTTGGATCCTTCAGAGACAACCTTGTGGACTGATGTGATTATTCCACCCTCATAGGATTTTCCCTTGAACTCTGAATTTGACTCTGGAAAGTATCCCCAAGTCATCAAAACAGGGTGGAGATGAAGATTTCTCCCAATATGTTTGTTCCTCAGCCCACTTGATATCATCAATGGTGGTGTGGAAAGAGCTCCACAAGCTGAGATGGTTGCTTTGGCCTTGATATGTAGTTTCTTGGTAATGTTATCACTCCAAACTTTTGCAATGACTCCCAAGCACTTGCCCTTCCTCATTCTTCCAGTGCTGTTCCTTTCCAATATGAATCTCTCAGCTTTGCAATTTGTTATGATTACTGCCCCATGATCCACAGCATCAACAAGCCAAGTAGAATCAGTCCCTTGTTTCTCCCCTCTTCTACAACCATAACCACAAGATCCACAATAATGACTGTTTGGAGAATTTCTTGGTACTTTTTCAACTTTAAGCCCCAAATTTTCACACCCTTTTCGAAGAACTTGATTCTGAAACCCCTCTTCTTCACAATCCTCTGAAACCCCAATTCTCTTGCACACAGCATCCATGGCGACCTGATATTCAGAGCTCCCAAAGAACGGAATCTTATCGCTCTCAGCCCATTCCTGCAAAACAGCATTTGGGGTTCTTATGCTCGCCGACCAATTAACGGCGGAGCCACCGCCGACGGTCGAACCTGCCAGAATCAACATTTTCCCATCGTCGCTTGTGAAAATCCCACCGGCTTCGTACAATTGATTGAGGGAAGGGCCTTCGAAAGACGAATAATCAGAAGCAGTGAAATAGCTCCCTTTCTCGAGAACCACCACTTTCTGACCGGAACTTGCAAGAATCGCCGCTGCAACGCCGCCGCCGCAACCGGACCCAACGACCACCACATCGCATTCGATGGAAAGGATGTGGCCGTCGTCTCCGGTGACTGTGAGACCTTTCTGTAAGAGGGATTTTTGAAAGGATGATTCTGTTTCGTTGTTGGGTTCTATGATTCCCTTCTGGAGAGGCCTCTCGTCGGAGGATTTGGACGGAGTTTCATCAATGGCAGGCCGGTATTTTATGGCTTCCCATACTGGGTTGTCGCCATTTACATCAACCTATGTCAAAGCAACGAAAAATTAGTCAATGATCATGCCCTTTCCCCTCAGAATAGAGGATTTTTTTGTTTACGAGTTTCCCTCTTGACCTTCCATTCTTGCTTTATATTTTTTTATTATTATTATTATTTTGATCATAACCGCAGTTATGTTAGGTTGAGTTATATTATTATTGGTTTGTCTCTCTACTTTAAAAGAGGGTAGTTTTAATCCTAAATTTTACATAAAATTTTGTAATAAGAATACAAAGATAGTAAAAGAAGAAGAAAGTGTTCAAATTTTAGACTTGTGGTGATTTGAAAAAAAAAAGTCGTGCTTATATAATAATTTGGAAAAAAATTGATTGCACTCATGATTAAAGTATTGTGGAGTCCATTACACTATCACAAAAATAATTTTGATTGTGTAGTATTAAATTGGGCTACACAATACTTGGGTGCACTTCAGGCTCCATCTAAGTCATGCTCGAATTGCACCTAAGTAGTGCTCTAATAATTTTTATATTGTATTATAATTTAAAACAACATTGGTTGAATCGTAGCTTAATTTGTATTATTTAGCATCACCTTATACTAGGCATATAACTTGTCACAACATGAACTTTCTCATACTTTCATCTCAATTTAAATTATTTCAGGAGTTAATTAGTATAATTTAGAATCATGAACAAAAACGAGTATTAAAGTTTGACAGATGAGAGAAGGGAAATGCAAAAAGGGAGAGAGACTTTTATTTTTCATTTTTAAAAATATTTGTCAAAAATGAAAAGTTTGGTAGTCGTCAAAATTTGAACATAACTTAGTGAATAAGATTTTTGTTATACTAAACATAACTTAGTAGATAAAATGTTGTCATCTTTCTATTTTTAGAATTTAACATGTGAGGGGTAGAGATTCCATTTAACTTTTTTTTTTTTTTATCATTTATGCATTTATCAATTTAATATACTTAGATTTATTTCATATCTTTCTTAATATTGAAGGTTTGGTATTCAAGAAACTTGAAAAAAAAAAACAATTTCTTTTCTTTTTGGAAAATGAATAAATGAAGTCAATTGAATAGCAATAAATGAACATATACAAAAGGGGGGACGAAAGGGATTGAATCAAGGAAATTGACCTGCCTTTTAAGTGTTAAAAAAGCCCTCTTCAAATTGATGAATGAAAGGGAAATATATTAAATGCAAAAAAAAATGGTTAAATTATTTTAACAAAAAAAAAAAAAACTCCTAAAATTAGTTTCAATTAAACCTCTAAAAAATTTTCATTTTAACTTTTGAAGTATGGAGTTTATTTCAAAACGATTTTTGAAAACTTTTTCTGTTAAATTTATGATTGAAAAATTACCTTTTCTAACTCTTAGGATTTCGATTACATTTTGAAAAGTGGTGCTCCTAACACTCCTAAAAATTTGGAAGTATAATTGAAACTAATCCATATTTTAAGGGTATTTTTAATAATTTAACCTCAAAATAATTGATGCATAGCTTAAAACAGCAAAGAAATTGAATTGTAGTCCACCACAATTTGAAAACCAAACACTTTTTAGTTAATAAAAATAAATAAATAAATATATATGACGTTGCATTTCCATATCCTACATTATTGTTACAGTATACCCCAAAAAAGGATATTCTCGTCATTTGCAGTGCACACATTTATGGATCATTTTTCTCAAAATCAACAATTTGTGGGGTCTGATCTCAAAAAAAAAAATAAATAAATAAATACAATTTGTGGTTTTTTATTTTATTTTATTTTTTGAGTACTACAATTTGTGGCCTTTACTTTTTTTTTTAAGGCAAACAGAAAGTGCATTAAAATCCAACCAAGTTTGTGGTCTTTACTTGTTCATGCAAACATATTTTAAATGAATGATGATTCTGAAATATAATTGAAGACTCGATATTCAAAAAAAACTTAAATTTCAACTGGCGTTATGTATATATGATGATAAGTAAGTCGTGAGTTAATTTCACACCCCAATTGTTGATATATTAAAAAAAAAAATACCTAGATATTTACCATTTTTTTAATTTTTTTTAAAAGACCATTTTTCTTTAACCTTTTACAATTAATGTCTCATCAATTCCTTCATTTATATCATGTAATGCTGAAAAAATAGCCTAACCATTTGAAAAACTTTATAAAGAAAAAAAGTAAAAATACTTCTTCCATGCAAACTAATTAAATGTTTCTCCTAAAATTACAATTATTTTTAACATTTTTTAAAATTACTTTTCATTAAAGTACTTTTGATATGCCCAAAAAAAAATTACCATCCTATAAATATTCTCAAAGGTACCTTTCGTGAATATGACTATATTTTTATTCTTATTAACATTAGTTTAACATTTAATCATTATATATGAACAATAACTTTTGGAAATTTTTTTGATAAATAAAATATCAAAATATATTTGTTTTCTATTCTGTATTATACTTCTATAGTTATGGAAAGTTGGAAACAGAAAGCCTCCTTTTAGCTTTTTTTTTTCACTTTTTAAGAAAGCTCAAATAGCACGTGCTCTGCCTGCGATTTTGCTGTTTGGCAAGGGTCCTACCTACTAAAATGGTATAATGTTTGACTTTGATTTTAATTTTATCTTGAATTTATGATTTCCTTCCTTCTCCAAAATCCATTTAGTATTTCGTTTTTTTGAAAATTATTTTTGTTTTCTCATTATTTCTCTATTATGAGTTTTATTTTTTAAAGAAAACATTTAAAATCTTAACTAATTTGTAAAAAAAAAAATCGAGTTTTTAAAAATTACTTCTTTTAGTTTTCAAAACTTGACTTGATAGTAAATAACAAATCAAAGAAATCTATTACCACTTTGTGGAAATAGTATTTATAGACTTGATTTTAAAAAACCAAAAATCATAATGATTATCAAATGAACCTTAATTCTAATGATAATAAGTGAACTTAGTTCAACAGTAATTGACATGTACCATTGACGAAGAGGTTACAGGTTTCAATCTCTATACTCTTAAATATTGTTAAACTCAAAAAACTAAGAAAAAAAAAAAAAAAAAAAAGACAAAATCATCTTTTATAAACCACACAATTTTGGACAATGAATTTCTTCTAAAAAAAATTCCCGGTAAATAATCTTTATAAAAAAATGTGTTTGGATAAATAATTTACACTTCGTATGAAATAAATAACTTTATAGCCTTTGTTTTGTATTAGTTAAGTTCAATAATAATTTTATTGATAAGTAGTAAATAAATTTAGTTAGCCTAACATGAATAATTAAATAAACAATTGATAATATTTTTTTCACGATAAATTTTATGTTGGATATATGTGTATAAAAGAAATTGTTTATATTTGTTCACACTTTAATAAAATAGTCCAAAAATATTTCCATATACAATTAAATATTTATTCTATAAAATAATTAGTGAAAGAAAATTTGGGGACATAATAAAAATAATTTATTAATTATAAAAGTAATACTGTCTAAGTTCATAAGAAAAGTTATATTTCAATAATAATTTAATAGATTATTATTTTAATTAAATAATCAATATATAATTATCTATTATTTATTATTTTACCAATCAAATACATTTTTAACAAACAAATTAGGATTCAAACTATGAACTTAACACAAGTCATTTAATAAACTCAAACTAACAAATTTATTTTTTGTATCATTAAAATAAATACGTAACAAATTTAGGCTTAACAACTCTAAACTTAATAAACGCAGACTTAATAAACTCCGCGAACCAAATGACCTTTAAAACATTTTTTAAAACTCTTCTTTCATTTACCTTTCTTCCGTCTTTATGGTTGTATTTAATGACTTGTGTGTCCACCAGCTTCACTCACAAGTTGGGCTTCATTAAATCTATACTTTATAAAGTAGGTAACTAGTTAACGTCTCTCTCCATTATTATTGCTTTTTCTATTAATAATCACACATTAATCCATTTTATTAAAAATTTCTAATATTCAGGCGGCAGAAGGATTTCAGTCCTCATATAAAAATCTAATATCATTTTTTTTCTTCCTATTTTTCCATTATAGGAGCAGCAAATGAGCTAAAAAGTGAAAGCTGGATTCGAAATAACCCTATGAAATCTAGAAGCTCGAAATTTTCTAGGGCATTCATTTTTAAGGTTTGATTACTATTACAAAAATATTTGTGAGAAGTAGACTAAAAACTTGAGTAAATGTTTTACTTTGAATTTATTTGTTTCTTTATTTATTTTGACTAAACTTTGAATTTATAGAAGGGATATTTGATTCCGATATATAAAATTTAGGGTGTGAAAGTGAGACTTTATATGTAAAAAAAGTTTAAAATTTAGATTTTTTAAGTTTAATAATATTATGGATGGGAATAGTTGAAGATACATGTAAAGTATGGTGAAGTTCTCACTTTGATAAAAATATATATATATATAATTTTTAAATTTATAACTTAAGCAAAGAATATAAACATAGCATGTGGGTGTGTGGGTTTTATGAGAAGATTTCATGGACTTATAATTATTTGTAATTTGGTTTCCAACTCATGTTTGATTCTTGAACTTAATGTTTTTTTAGTACAAATAATTGGGGATAGAGATTGAAATCATGATTTCATCATACTGATCTTAGGTTGAATTTATGTTCATTTTTAACATTGAAATGTTTAAAATATTTAATCGCTAATGTTAAAAACATGGTCATTTTAATCTTTATCTTTATTTTTAAATAATAAATAAAATTAATACATGTATTAACATGGAGCTACATAGATAGATTACTGCAAAATGTCATAATTTAACTAATTAAGGTATTATATCATGATTGTATTTGTCAACAAGAGCATAGCTCAACTTCATCAAATAAGACTTATGACAAAAAAATCATGAGTTTGAATCATCTCGTCCAAATGTTGGAGTATTAAAAAGAAATATCATGATTATATTTATCTGGATTTTAAAACATTAAAGAAAATACAAAATAATGATAATGACCAAATTGGTCCTATACTTTTTTGAATGCATGAACTAAAATAGTTAATTTTAATAATTAATCACCAAAATAAATATTTTGAAAACTTCAGAATACAAATCTCTACGAAAAATTATTCGTTGGCGTCCTCACGAATAATTTCGAAATACCAAAATTATAATAATTTTTTTGAAAAATTTGAAGAGAAAAATGGACAGGTGTCAGAGAGAGAGGGATTACCCGAGAAAAGAAGACAAAGAGGGAAAGAACTCTGATGGAAGCAAAAGCAGTTCTAATGGGAGTGAAAACCTTATTCTTATACCATCGCCTCAAAGCTTCCTCTCTGTTCTTCAATGGCATAGCCGAGAAATTGCAGACAAAAGGCCATTTCTCGCAAAAACAAAGCGATCCACATAGCAACAACGTCCCTAACCTCGTAGCTAGAAGCCACAGCACCGCCCTCACCAATATCACAATTTCCATCAATCCTCTCTTCGCTACCGTCTCTGCAACCTAATTTTTTTAATTTCCACAAACATATATAATTCAATATAAAATCGACCTAAAATACAAGAAGAAGACAAAGAACTCGATCGATCCATATCCGTCAATCAACTCTCACCTCATCCGGAATCGGAGATTGCGAACCGGACGCCGCGTAAAACGCCTCGACGGCGGCGACGTGATCGGAAGTGTCGATTTCGTCTCGTGAATAATCGAACGGCAGAGAAGGAAGAACGGTGTCGCAGACGGCGGCCAAGGACTGTATCTCCGCCGCAGAGAAGCCATGGCTGAACTTGTCGCTCCTTGTTCCTCTTAACAGAGGATGGCACTCCGATCTCCTCGTCATCGTCGTCTCTCTGCAAATTAATTATCTAACTCAACCTACCTCTGCTTGAAGACGTGATCTCTCTCCCCCCCTCTATATATAGGGTCGGTTTGGGATTCACGGGCAATTTGGTAATTTGGATCACTTTTCTGTTTTGCGATTCCCTTTCCATTCTCTCATCATGCCCACGCGACCGGCGGTAAGCCTACGTGCGACGTTCGTCAAGGTTTAGTCTTTTGACTCTTTTGCCCTCACACGTCTCTTTCATGACTTGAGAGGTTAAATTACACAACTAGCCTTTAAATCTTGGGTGTTTGGCTCCCTAACTTGAGTTGGGTTGGGTTTTAAACCCAACTCAGCGTTTGACTCATGGATAAACTAACTCAACTCAATTCGGCCAATTTAGGATATTAACTCCACCGACTTATATAGTAACTTTATTAACATATTTTATCATCGGTTCTCCAACAACCGACGACCACCAACGATCGTTAACCACCTCTAACGACCATCTCTGGCGACCGACGACCGAAAACCACCTCAGACGACCATTTCTAGCGATCGATGAACATCTCTGACGACCTGACGACCGAAAACCTCCGACGACGACCATTTTCGGCGATCAGTGACCATCTCCGGCGATCGAAAACCACCTCCGATGATCATTTTCGGCGATGGGTGACCATCTCCACCGAGCAAAAACCTTCTCTAAAACCGACAACCTTCTTTGGCAACCGACAACCACCTCTGATGACCTTCTCAAGCAACCGAAAACCACCACGATCATCTATGAAAAATATTGGTGACCATCTCCAACAACCAAAAACTACCTCTGACGACCATCTTTTGTGATCGGTGAGACCATCTTCGGCAACAGATAACCACCTCTGATGACCTTCTCCGGCGACCACTACCGAGCGACCTTCACTATCAACGGTCATATATGACAATTGATGACCATTGTCGACTACCTTATCTGACGATTTACAATAATCATTGATGACCTTAATCTTACAACCAGGAGTATCTTCTCCGAGTAGTATCACCAACAATAATTCTCAGCAACCAACGAGTTGAGATTCTCATGGTTCAAAATAATATGTAATACACATGTACTTAGTTGGTTTTACTCTATTCTCCAACAATCTTTCTTTGGACATACAAACTTGATCCGTTGTTGGTCATTACTTATATTTTGTGAACCATAATTATGTTTGTGAATCATGTAAATAGGTACTTGATACCATAATTATGTTTTGTGAATCATATAAATCGATCCTTGATAACCTACTAATATTTTGTGAATATATTTCACTTTTACATGACATTTAATGTTGAAATATATCGTCGTTTTATTGTCATTTTAATGTGATTTAACAAATGTAAACATCAATGTTCCTTAAAAAAATGTAATAATCATTGTATTTTAAAATAAACGACTCTATTAGTACTGAAAAGTGGTCATGATAAGTTCCTCATTTGTAAGTTTGAAAGAAGTTCAATATATGTTTAGACAATGAAACCTTAGATTTCTCTATTTTAATAGAAGTTTAAAGAAAAAAATTACTGGTACATTGTCTTTTTTCCATTCATCAATTGCTATTTGTTGTTATTAAAGAATACAACATTTGATTTCTATCAATTGAATTAAGTTCAATGTGTATTAAAAATATGTGATTTCTATAAATTGAAAGAAGTTTAATGTATATCAAATAGAGGAAACAATGTTACATTGCATATATTTTGAAAAAAATCAATTTGTAAAAGAAAGATCAATGTTAAAATATATTGTTTTTGTTTTGTTGTAGTAAACATCTGGATTCAATGTTGCAAATATGAAAAAAAAAGTTTCTAGATGAATTTTATTAGAAAAGAAAAATTGATATCAATACCAATATCCATTACTTTTGCAAATATCCTTAACATAAATTTGACAACAAAAAAAAGTAAGAAAAAAAATCACAAAAAATAAGACTTATTCAAGTTAAAAAAAAAAAATGCACTAGATACCCATGACACAGACTTCCTGACTCAACTCTGCACTCCAAACACAGATTTTTGACACAACTCAACTCAACTTTGCACCTCAAACACAGACTTCTTGAAGTCATTGATAAAACAATTCTGCATAACTCAATTCAACTCTGCGAACCAAACGTCTTCTAAATAGTTTTTCTTTTTTTTTTTTGACTTAATTATATTTCTACATTGTTATTTTATATGGTCTCTACGGAGGGATAATATAAAGTATACAATGATGTGATATACTTAATTGAATAAATGAGTGCTAATTTGTTACGTTGGGAGAAGGTGAGAACTCAACAAATTATAGTTGTGTATGATCTACATAATAGAAAAAAGTTATATTATATGTGCGTTATTTTATTTTGTTTAGTTGTATGTTTCTTTTTATTATCTATCTATCTGTTTGTGTTACAGCAGTTAATTTTGTCTTTATTATTTAACTAATTTGTTAATAAGATTGTTGTATAGTATTGCAATTCAAAATTCATACGTAAATGTGTTTAATAAATTAAGATTCCAATTTATCATTTAATTTATAGGTCTTTGAGTACTAAAAAAAAAAAATTATAGTTCTTTGAAGTTTAAAAGTACCTAGTAAATTAAATTTTCAATATCTTCTCATATCTCTCCCGTGAAGGTTTAAAATTAAACTTATAGTTTTTTTTTTCTTTGTGTTGGTTAAATTATATTTCTATATTTTAAATTGTTAGTTTATATAGCTACTCTCGTCAATAATATAAATTAAATAATAATGTGATTGTTTATTGGATGAATGGTAATGTGTAATCATAACATAGTAGATAGGAGTGGATAATTAGATAAATTATATTGGTATGATTTAATATATATGTGTGTCACCTTGTTTAGTAATCTACTTTCTCCTATTATTCGACATCTATTCTATTTATCATATTATGTTATATCAGTCATTTTTGTCGAATAGATACATCACATTATCGTGATAATAAGATAAATTAATAATTTAAAGTTCAAAGAGGGCAGGTTAATCACTATAGTTCTATTAATTAACACTAAACTATGTTCACGACTTATAATTAATTATTATGAATTTTATTTTTAACATTCTATGATATGCATGGATTTAAAACAAACTTTAATCTTTAGGTATAGAACTTTCATACTAATGACTAATGAAGTATTCAGTGTCGAATCTAGAATTCTTATCGAGAGGGCTTAAATATAAAATTCAAAAAATTATTTATCTTTTGATACTAAGACTTGAAGGAGACTGCAAACAAAATAACTGCTCAGCAAAAAGTTTTTTTTTTTTCTTTAATCTTATTTTGATTTTTCTTATATATTTATATGAAATCTGCCCCCGGCGATACTACAATCTTTTTTATTTTTTCTAATGTTTACGTGCGGTTAAACAATAAACACTTTATTTTCTTGTTTCTATCTCAGAAAAAAAAAAAAGAGTTAAAATTAACAATAATCTAAAGTTTGACGTGTGTTCTTGCACATTTACAATTTGAAGAACAAGTGTCCATGACCATCAGTCATTTGATTTTAACCAATCATGAGGCCATTGTTTGTATTTTTCTTTTCTTTTTTTTTTTTTCTTAAAAGAGAATTGACTGCTAACTGTTTTCTCTTTATTTTCTTTAACTTTTTGGAAGATTCAAATTTTTAATTTTTTAATCGAAAATATATGTCTTTAATTAATTAAATTTCATTCAAATTTACGATTAATTTTTTAAGTTCAAATTTACAAATGATTATTAGGTTTTTTTCCTATTTTATTTTTAATATTTTTAATTTCTAAGTTTTAAAGATTCTTAATTATATATCTCTGTTGTTGCCAAATTTCGGATAGGAGAATACACATGACTTCCACGTGACAACGACGGTAAATTTGTAATTCTTAGGAGAAGAACGCAGCCTGCAAGACAAGGAAAACCTGGACACCGGTGTGGTGTAGGCCACACAAGCTCCGAAGCCTAAGTCAGTGAGGATCTTCGAGAGAATTATAGAGAAGTTTTTGTATAATGGTCACGGGAATTAACTTACTCTCTCCCCTCCCTCCCGGAGAGATTAAATAGTTTCTCCTGGCGTTCTTCCGTGGCCTCTTGGGTAAAGGAGAGATCGTGGGGAAGTTGAATATGGGCTTTCAGGCCTTTTTGAGTCTCTGCGATGCCCGGAGATCAAACTTGTAGCTGGCAGTCGGCCTCGGCCTGGGCGGGTGACGACCACCGGTTTGGGGCAAAAACCCAAACCTAAGCCCATGCTTTGTGTCATAGGGCTTGGATAGAGCTCAAACGGAGGAGCTTTACCCTGGTCGGCCTAGACCCCATGCAGAGAAGCCGACCACACGCTTGTGCAAAGCCCAAGCGCGCCTTCTTCTCGATCGTCTCTTCTTGGTTGCGGGGTCCTCTGCGGGGTTTCTTGGCCTATTGAGAAAAGGAAAGGTCGGGAGAGGGTTGGAAACAAGCCCATGGGCGCGCGTGAGATTGAAGCGAGGCCCGAGGATATGACTTGGATCTGGTCGGCCTCGGCCCGTCAGAGGCGACCACGAGCCAGGCTTAAGCCCGCCTTGACTTCTTTCTTGGGGTGTTGGGCGAGGTAGAGCCCCAGCCGAGGCCGACCACGCGCGCAGGTCGAGCCGAGAAAGCGCGCTGCTTTCGTCTTGTTTCGCGCGCTTGGTTGGTCCATTTCTTCGATTTCACTGTTTTGACCTCGTATTGGGCTTCTTATTCATCCGACTCTATGCCTTGATCATTTGACTGCCCATTCTCGTTGGTCCAATTTTAACCCATAACAATCTCTAAACTTTTTATTATACTTTTATTTTAACATTGTTGATAGCATCATAAATAAAATGTTGATGCCACATGTTTAATAGGTATATTTTGAATGGATTGATGTGGTATGAGTCATATCATTTGATAAATAGTTCAACGCACTCATTTAGAGACTACTTATATAGTTATATATATCTTTTCCACAACTCACAAATATGTTTAAGGTGTGATTACTAATTACTTGTCTTAAATTAGATTTTTTACTCTAAATTTTTGTTTGAAAAAAAAATATTAACCAAGTGTTTCATTATTAAAAAAAAATATTGCCTTTAAAAAAGAGGTAAATATATCTCTATAAATTAGGTCGTGAGAAGTCCTGCTACCTACCACTAAGTTTTTGATATGTTTTAAACTCTTTTTATATATAAAAAACAACTATTTTTTCTCCTCCTCGCTCTTAGTGGTAAATCACAAAAAACTCTTTTGTCGTTGAGTTGGCAGATAAGTATTATTGTTAAAAGTAGTTAAACATGTGAAGAAAAAATTGAAAGGAGATGTCTAGAACACTAGACATACTTCTAAAAGCTATAGAACTCAAAAGAGAAGTATTGTTGATTAATGCTTTTAGAACTCAAAAGAGAAGTATTGTTGATTAATTTGATGGTCTAAGATGGCAAGTTGGGAAGAGGGTAGCTAGCTAGGAGAGATCCCAAAAATAGAAGAGTTGAGTGGGAAAATAGCATAATGGGGATTGTTCTTGAATGCTCTTCTTTGCTTTTGTTTGCTGATCATAAAAAGAATGGTTATAAATCTTTTCAACCACTTTTTATACATGTGATGTGATTATAACAACTTTTCATAGGATTAAATTTTTATCGACATTTTTCATTGCTATTTTTATATGACTATGAGTTCGACATCGATATAAGAGGTGAATTTAGCATTTCCATCATGCATGCTTCGCATTCTTTCATCTATAAGATTTTATTTTATTTTATTAGGTATGAAATGAAATGTATAAGCCCGTTTCATATGCCCGTTTGATAACCATTTGATTTTTTGTTTTCGATTTTGAAAATTATGTTTGTTTTATCCTACATATTGGTAATTTTCATCTTCTATACAACAGTTTAATTTCCATCTTTCTTAAAAAAATATGTGAGTTTCTAGCTAAATTTCAAAAACAAAAATAAGTTTTTGAAAATCACTACTCCTTTTAAGCCCCGTTTGATAACTATTGATTTTTTATTTTTGGTTTTTAGTTTTTGAAAATTGTACTTGTTTTCTCACTATTTCTCTACAATGATTTTTATCTTCCCTACAATGGTTCTCATATTTCTTAAGAGAAGACTTAAGTTATTAACTAAATTCTAAAAACAAAAACAAGTTTTTGAAAACTTTTAGACTATCTTGATATAATTAAATTTATTCCAAACTACTTAAGCTTTTGGTTTGATTGGTGATTTAAGATGGTATTAAAGTAAGTGATCCATGAAGTCTTATGTTCAAGCTCCTGGTTTGAATAGGGAACTTCTCCCTCTATATATATAATTTTTTGGGAGTTTTCATTTTCTTTTACTCGAGGACTTGTCCTAATAAGTCAATTTTAAGTTTAAACTTTCAATTTCATTACATTCAACCATAAACTTCATCAATTACTCAAATTCTTTTTCTACAAATTTTTGGCGAGCTAGGAACATTCCTTACAGCCTAGATGACACTTTTATTTGTTTATTTTTGTAGTTATCCATTATTTTTATTGCAAGAGACTTTTTAGTTAGGCTTAACATTATTTTGTCACTAAATTTTTAATTTCTTGAAGAGGAAAACAAGGATTAAGATCTAATTGGATGAAATTGATAAAAAGTTTAAAGGTTAAAATTGTCCCTTAAACTAAATATTACCGAGTAAATATGAAATTCTCTATTTATTTTTATTACGATTTGTAGAGTGATATTATAACACAATATTATTTGGATTCTTTCGCGAAAAGCATTGGATATTTAATTAAGTTATTGTTTATAACAGATATTTTGCAAAATATATAATTTTAATTTGTCATAAAAAATAGAATTTAAGTTTGCATGAGTTTGTGAATTTTGAAGAAATTGGATTTAATTGAAAAGTTGCATAAAGTGAGAATTTACCAGATTTATGGTTGAAGGCTGTAATTTGATGGGGCTTGTAATGAAAATTATAAGACTAAATTAAAAAATCCATAAAAATTTATAGACCAAAACCAAAAGTTTTAAAGGTAGAGATACAAATAAAAAGACCCTAAAATTTTAGAGATCTACATCATTTTTCATCTATTATATTGAAATTACTTCCATTGAGTATATAAATTTGTTAGATATATTCTAAATTTTGATATCAGGACCGTAGCATTGGAAAATTTATAATTTGAATTTGATTTTCAAACCTCTATTCAATAATTATTTAGATTTTTATTTTTAAAAATTAAACTTGTTTTCTCATGATTTCTCTACACTAATTTTCATATTTCTTAAGTCAACATTTAAATTATTAACGAATATAAAAAAATAATTATTTTTTTTTTAGTTTTTAAAACTTGACTTGATTTTTGAAACTATATACTTAGAAAGTAGATTACAAGAAATGGAAATCCATATAGTGAAGAAATAGTATTTATATTCTTAATTTTTAAAAATCAAAAACTAAGTGTGGCCTAAATTCTTTCATTCATTATCTAATATATTTCATTACTATTTTTTGTAAAGGAAAAAAATTACGTTATTCTTGAATGTACTTTTGTTTTTTATGAAAACCTTACAAATATTTGCTTTTATAAACAGCTATGAATAATATTTCAACTACTCAACTTGATTAAAGTATTGACTGGAGGATCAAAATAAATAAAATTCTACCCAATGAATAAATATTGTCCAACTTAATAATTTCTCTTTTTAAGTTCTAGCTCTAATATATATATTTTTTTTTTGTTAAAGCACACATAGCTCATCGATAATGATAATTGACATGTATCCTTGATTAAGAAATCAGAAATTCGAATTCTCCCACTCTCAAAGGTTGATGTTCAACGAAGGAAAAAAAAAACTTATAATAATAATAGAGACCTAAAGTATGGGTGGTCCTAACTTAGAAATGCATCAACCTTCATGGATGAATTTGCTTTGATGTGGTCACTCACTTAAATGATTAGTAAAGGAGCTATTGTTTACTAGGATGTCCATGCCACATTTTCATCAAGAAAATTATTTTAAGTATTTTATTTACATATATATATATATGACTATCAATTTTAGATGAAAGTTATAAATAATACATTATTTTATCATTGTCAAATAATTTCTCAATTCATAAGATGTGTAATTGGACTATTTTTTAACTTGGAGTTGGTTGTTGTCCCTTACCCTTAATCGTAGCATCATAGTAATTTAAAACAAACTCTAGATTTTTATTATTATAATACCCAAGTTAATTAGAAAAACTTCCTTCAAATAATCTTTCTATAAGGATTCTTGAATCGACACAATCATAAATTTAATAATTTATTCAAATAAAAATGATACAAAGTAAAGTAGGTTTCTGCCTAAAAAAATATTGAAAAAAAATTTAATATACTCTTATTAATATGAGTTGAGCTATATTCTTATTCAGCACAAAAATAACTTTAACTACACACATTAAACCGTGAGGTTATATAGCAATAGCAAATACATCTAAGCCATAAATAACACTCATATATTAAAATATTTAGGTACCTAAAAATGTAATTTACTGAATAAACCAAAGGACTATTATTAGTTGCATCTTGCATGTACCCACCCTACTAATTAGAGGCGGAGCCAAAAAAAAATTAGGGAGGACAAAATTTTATAATTTTAACTTTTCTAACCCATGATCTTTCAACTTTGAAAATTTAGAAATGTAGTAAAACGGAGAGAAAACTAACCTTTTGATTTTTTTTATATAATTTTTTCACCTAAAAAGAGTTGTGAGGGGGTTCTTTCTCCATCCCGTCCTTAGCTACTAATGAAATATGCTTTTAACTTTTTAAGGGTCATTTGGCCCCTTCGATTGAGTCGAGTCTGTTTGACCCATGGAAAAATTAATTTTTCATAAAGAAAAAAATCAAACTACAATTCTTACAAAGTTGTTTTTATATATAAAATAATACTAAAATATCATAATTTGAAATTAGAGATAGATAACAAAATTACGTAAACTAAACAAAAAAGGCACTCATAGATCTATCTTCAAATTTTGTCTGCATAATATTACTTGTCCTCGGAATACCTAAAAATAAAACAAATTCTTATTAATACTTTAGTTACAGTAATTCATAAACACAAACATATAATGAATTATAAAATTCAAAATGTCATTAATAGAACATTTGATATTCAAAATAAACTAAATAAAGTTTGAAAGTTCATTAATAATAAACTAAAAACCTATTAAAATAAACTCAACCTAACATCTAATAACAACTAAACATAACATATTCAAACAATCATAACACATTCAAACAATCGTAACAAAATCCAACAAACAACTGTGTACTCAACCTCAAACCTCCAACATACAACTAACCTCAAACCTATAAGTAGTTAAATTCAAATTCAAACCTTCAACAAACAACATAACTCCAAGTTCCAACACATACTCTCAACAAACAAATTAAAATCTAACTTGTCAAACAATCTCGAACTCTAAGAAAAGACTAAACTCAAACAATTTTAAGCTCCAACAAAAAAAATTGAGATAAAAAATAATTTGAGATTGCACCCAACTACGCTCGAAATTTCGTCAGCATAACGACATAACTAGGAGAAAACCAAAATTTTATATAACTTGAATAAAAGAAGGTACTTCTTAAGTTCATAAAAGGATGTCCAACCTCCTCCAAACTTTAATTACAAACAAGTTGAGCTTCATATCCACAAAGTTACCAGAAGGAATCCACATACACAAGAAATTTCTAAGAAAAGCTAAGATCACAAGTTTATATGATCTCTCCTGGATTATTTATATGAAATTTCGCTATTGCAAAAAGATTAATAAAAAGTAAAAAATGGGAGAGAAACTATCCATCTTAAAAATCGGGCTTTTTTATTGATATTGCAAATTTTTAAACTTATTATAAAAATATTGTATTTTTCAAACTATTTATAATAATATTGTAGTTTTAATGCATTAGCAATGCAAGAGACGATCATCTTGTGCGTGGAAGATGGTTGTCTTTTCAAAGGTGATCAAATTTGTCATTTGTCAGAAAATTTAAAAATTTGTGGATCGCAAGTTTTTAACAAAATTTACTTTTGACAAAGTGGTTCGCCTACTTTTTTTATAACCCAACTACTTGAGTTCGAATCCGGTGAAATGTAGTTTTTTATAACATTTTTTTAAAAGAAAATTTCTTTCTTTTTTCCTTTCATTTTTTCATTATTCATTTTGTTATCTATTTTTTATTTTTCTTCCTTTTATTTATTTTATTTAAATCAAATAAGATAAATTTCATACCATTTTGGTCCCGTATTATACAAGCAAACCACTATGCCAAAAGCAAGGTTTGTTAAAAACTTTGAGATGATCGTCTTTTTAGAAGAAACAACCATCCACAAATTTTTTAAATTTTCTGACAGATGATAAATTTGATCGTCTCTTGAATAGACTATTATCTTATGGAAGATGGTCGTCTTTTCAAAATTTCAAGAGACGATAATTGTCAACGTATTAAAATTACAATATTATTATAAATAGTTTGAAAAATACAATATTTTTATAATAAGTTAAAAAATTTACAATATTAATAAAAAAACCCTAAAAATCGTGATGTTTTTTTTCTCTACCAACTTGTGGTCCACTAAATTTCTACATAAATTTAATTTAAAAAATAGGAAGCCATGTGCCATCCATAGAAAGGAAGAGGTATGGAGTGATTCCGTATGACTATAAAAGTTTCTAAAAATAAAAAATACATGTCAATTATATCCTTGGTTAAGCTTACTTTGACCATTGAATTTTTTTAAAACAAGATAATTATTGTCCATGTATAGAATATCCTATCAAACTTCTTAAAAAAAAATTGAATATCTAGTGATATTCTTTTGTAAATTAAAAGATTCAATATCCATATTTTTAGTAAACCTTAAAACTATGGATGCTGACAATATCAACAAAAATATCAAAAAACATGAACATGAGTACTAATAAGTAGGTAAATAAAATTCATAACAATAAAAAAAATCTTATTCTTTTTTTTTTTTTGAAAAGGCATAAAATTAATTGTAAATTGCAGGCGTGTCTTTGATTTTTTTTTTTTGTTTTGCAAACATGGCAAAAACTTCCAACCCAGCCCAATATGAATTTACGAGAAGTCTAAAATACCCTCCTATATAATTTTGATTGTCTTTGTAGCATAAGTACATCAACAATCTATCATTGATATATTAAGGATATAATTTATAGACCTAATATCAAGTATATCAATGACAAACTACTGATATATTTTATTAAGGTATATCGATGAAATGTAAATAACTAATAGAAGTATATCAAGATAATAGTGATTGATTCGTGCTCGATATATTACATATAGCTAATACCAAGTATATCGGTGATATATTATCGACATACTTTACTTAGGTATATCAATGAAATAGAAATTGCTAATATCAATATATTAACAATATATCAAAAATAGTTAATATGAAATATATCAATAACACAATAGTGATTTATGCTCAGTATATCATATATATGTAATATCACGTATATTAATGATATACTATTAATTTACTTATGTCTATCAATAAAATTAAAATGCTAATATTTAGTATATCATAATAGCGGATATCAAAAATAGTTAATACAAAGTATATCAATAGCATAACAGTGATTCATCCTCGGTATATCAGATATACCAAACATTAAATATATCCATGATATACTACTAATATACTTTATTTAGATATATCAATGAAATGGAATTTCTAATATTCAATATTATCGATAATATATCAAAAATAGGTATGCAACGTATATCAAGAATATAATAGTGATTCATGTTCGACATATCTAATATTAAGTATCTAAGTGATATACTATTGATATCCTTTATTTAGATATACCAATGAAATGAAAATGCTAATATTCAGTATATAAACAAGTATATCAAAAATAGCTAATACGAAGTACATCAAGAGTATAATAGTGTTTATGCTCAATATATCGAATATACCTAATATCAACGGTATATCACAAGAAATGATTTATGAGGATGATTACGATATATCATAATGTATCATTAGAATATCACAAGTAATGCAATATATCACAATGTATCATTAGTATATCAATGGTATTTCTATTTGGCAGTATTTGATTGTTTTATTCACCATCAATATATCATAATGTACCACGTAGAAATGCCCATAATGTACCTAATATGCATGCATGTTACAGTTAATATATAAACCATTATCAATAAAAAAAAAATACTTATTATATGAATAGTACAATATTGATTCATCAATAGTATATCAGATTATCTAAAGTAATATCAGTTATATACTAATAATATACTTTATTTACATATATAAATAAACTGGAAATTTAATTCAGTATATCAATGGTATATCACAAGAAATAATTTATGAGGATCATTATGATATATCATAGTGTATCATTAGAATATCACTAGTATATCAAAATTTTGCTATATTTGCAAAAGTAATAAATAGATAATAAAGTTACAATTTACCTAATTCCTTTTGTCACCTATTACAATTTTCTCTTTTTTTTTTTCTAATGCTCCTCTCACTTAGTACAAGTTTCTGTGCATATTAATACATTACTCGTGTCTTTGTTCGTTAGAATATGACAATTTAAATAAAAATCTGCATAGAAAAATTGGAAGGAAATTAAATCAACCTATGTTGTACTTGTACACTTTATTTGTCTGGAGTTGTGGTTCAACTGGTAAAAGTAAAAATACAATTGTAATAATTTTGATAAACCGTGAATTTTTTAATGATTTTTTTTTTCTTTCTGATTTTGATATTTCTTTAAAATGGAAACCTTTTCATTTTTCTTTTGTCAATCTTCGGATTTTAACCGTGTCCTTGAAGTCGCCAAATTTGCGTTCCATTACCATTACATAACATAAAAGAATAACAGTTCCATCAAATTATGTAAAAGAAAAATAAATAAAAATAATTTTGAAAGAGAGGTTGTGCACAATCAAAGCAAGCCCCCATTAAAATCTCAAAGAAAGAAACAATCAGAAATAATAATAATAATAATAATAATTTTTTTTTATAGAAACAATAGTGATTTTATTTTTTTATTTAAATATTTTCAAATAATGAAATTAATGAAACGAAGGATTATGCACCATACGTGTGGAATGGTGGTGCGTTATAGGGAGTTTTCGTACAGATAACTTATTTCTACGTGCTTTAATGACGGATGACCTACATTCTGAAAATAATGAAATATGGCTGACGTGACAATGCACACAAAAATTACTCATAAAGGTAATATGAAACGGTTTTTCTTGTTCACGCTCTCGTATGTGGAAACGCTCTCGCTCTCATTCTCTCGCTCAAATGAGTGGTGAAAATATGGGAAAAAAAGGACAAGAAAAAAAGTCAAAGAAGAGCTAGAATAGCAGAAGTAGAGCGAGAGCGAGACAACGAGAGCGTGAGCGAGAACTATAGTGCGGAAAAAAATCAGAGAAGAGCTAGAATAGCAGAAGTAAAGCGAGAGCAAGACAACGAGAGTGTGTGAGCTACAACGAGAACTATAGTGTGATTTTTCTTGTTTTTTTTTCTTTTCTCCAGAATTTCGACAGTATCATTACTATCATGAGCGAGAGCGAGACTTAAGTGAGAACGAGTGTTGAGCAAGAGCGAGAGAACTAGAGCTAGAGTACAATGTCGTTATGATAATTTGGACAAAATACACAATACAAAAAAGATCATATATCATTAATTTTAGAACATGGATCAAATCAATCAATGTGTCTAAAAAATAGTCTTCCATGAAGAATCATTCTTCCTGCACGATATACGTGTTTAGAACTCAATCAAATATTTTTTTTAAAAAAAAAAAAACTCTCTCTAATTCTAATATTAATTTTAGACCTCTCTAATAAAAATCGATTATTATTATAGATAAAATGGTCCTAACTCGCAAATACTTTTTGAAATAGAATTGTGCGGTCGTTCAAAAACTATTCAATAATAATAGACAGAGAGAACATTATGAATGAATCAAATATTTATGTTCAGTTGCTATTAAGAAGGTCAAGGAGTTAATGTTTAGATAATGAATCGTACTTGAAAAGTTATTGAAAGAATAACATTTCAACAACTAATCATATATACAGTGACCACATGTATTATATGGTTGTTAATATGGTACTTTTACCAAAGAAAAAAAATTATAATAAGTATTAAATTTTTTGATAAAATCAAGTGAGGATTTTTAGTATATCTTTGTATTTAAAAGAAAATAACTAAATTTGCTATTGTGGTTAATACAAGTTTTAAGAAAAAATTAGTAATAGTATTGATTTTTCAAAATATTTTTTTTGTATTTAAAAAATTCTATTGTGGTTAATACAATTGGCTCATTCTATTTTTTAAATTATGGATTTTTCAATTGGTGGGTTTCCTTTTAATTTTTAAATGCATCCATTATCAAATTTCCTAGATTTTGTTTCAAATCATTTTCAAATGGCATGTTTTTCCTCAAATCTAACATATTGGTCATAATTTTTATTTTTGTTATCTATTACAACAAGAAAATCCAAAAAATATCAATAAACATATCTATTGGTTGCTTATAAAATAATTAATAAATAAAAAGACCCTTCCACGTATCTTTTATGTCAGACATCAGGAACTGTTTGTAAGTGTATTTTTTCCTTTTTTTTTAATATATAAATCATAAATTATTTATTTTTATCCATCACATACATTTTTATTTGAATTAAACTAATAGATTTCTCTTTTTCAATAAGTTCGGATAAGCCTTAGTATTAAGACTTATTTAATTTCTAATTACTTAAAATATTCTTGTTTATCTTAAAATTATTGGAAAATATCAAAAAAAAAAAATATTGAAATGGGAAAGAAAAAAATAATAAAAGCAATGAGGGTAAAAAAAATCTTAATAACTTGACTTGTGTTTAAGAATTGTTGTGATTTTGTAATTGCGGAACAGTAGAAAATTTTCAAAAAAGGAAAAAATCTACCTTCGACCAAACATGAAATTTCTCATTTGACCCAATTATTGTGTCGAAATTACCTAAGATAGAGGAGTAGGTCACCCACTCTCCTAAAATCTAATTTCAAGATAAGTAATTTTGGTTTATATTTGAATGTAGAATAGGTTGGAATTGAAATTTTGGTTTGCAATTACAACTTAGGGCAATGACATTCTTGAGCCACTCCTTTCTCTAAAGCATTTTCTTTGCAATTTTTATTTTTTTTATCAAGTCTGTTTGGTTTCACTATTAAATCATCCAATTTTTGGATTCTGCAATTCAGTTATTAAATCTTGCAAATTTTAGATTATCCATCAAATAGATGGCCTTTTGCTGACGTGGATGTCAACGTGTCTGCATATAGTCCACCAACTAGACTATGTCGACGCCTTCTCATTCGCGTCGGCAAAGGCCATTAGTGCCGACATCGAAGCATTTGCACGTCGACAATACTTATGCCGACGCGAATTTTAAACTATCCTGATGTTTTAACGCATCGACAAAAACTCATTTTCTTGCAGTGTAAATTAAGTAAATGGAAGTGGATAAAAGAAAGCAGAAGAAAATGAAAAACACACTTACTTGATGTTTTTATGCAGGAAATTAAAGATTACAACATATTTGGACTTTTAAGGAAAATATGCAATTCTACCAAAAATATTGAAATTTTATGGGATCTTGTCTCCACGATTTTTGCTGTAATTGTTGGCATAATTGTACATCAAGAAAATCCTAGCCTAAATCCTCTATAAATAAGGGAGGAGAAGCCACATTAAGGAGCATTATTTTCTAGTCATTTTCAGCCTCGAGTGTTGTTGTTTTCACGATTTTCTACTGTTTTTATCATTTTTATGTTACATTTTTTGTGGTATTTTTTATGTTTTCAAGATTAGTAGCGTTTTTTTTATTTTTTCAGCCGATTGAGCTTCAAAAAAATTAAATCCTTCCTCAATGAAAGCTGAAAGAAGTAAAGACCCGATTCTATTAAAGTGGGATTGGATCGATTGAAAGAGAAGTCAAAGAGGCTCTTATTTATCTTTTATTTTAAAATTTATTTTCTGCATTTGTCCAAGTTTATTTGGTTCAATTTTAGGGATTTAGTTGTTGTTGTAGTTTTAATATTTCAGTTGTATTTTATAATTTGAATGAGTTGTTAAAGTTCATTTAAATCTTGGCATTGTGTTTATTTAGTTTAATAAAATTTCTAGTTTATTCTATTCTTTTCTTTTTACTTAATTTAGTTCATTCTAGTTTATGTTCTTTAAGTTTGAGTTAATTTATTTTCAATTATTACATTTTGGAAATTTTTTTTTACCTTTTAAATTCAATTATGTGTTTTTATTAATTTTCCTACAATGAGCTAATTCTCTTCTAGGGATTCAAGTTGTGAATGCCCTAGAGGAAAGATGTAAAGCTATGTAAAAAAAAATCTAGTCAACACTTTAACGTAGTTTGCTTGTGGTTTGTTCAATGTTTGGTAAATCCTAGTTGGCCATCTAGTGTTGCTTTTCGTGCTTAAACTTAATGCTGAAAGGGTTAAGGAAAGTGGATGTCGCAAAAGCAATGGAGGAAAAGATTTAGACATAAGTTCTGAAACTTTGAGCTTATACGTCGGGCGAGACTCCAAAAACCACTAGAGTTGTTATGCGCAAAATTATCTGAGTTAGATTAGCCATAGACATATATGTTTAATCACTCAGCGTTTTAAAGATACTTCATAGAAGATCGAATAAGAGTCAAATCCGATTTATCTAGTCTTGTGTTGGTTAGGATTGCAATTATATTATAGTTGCATTATCTTTCCAAAGGGTCATAAGCATTCTTGAATCTTGCATTCTCATTGTCTTTTCACCACTTTTCTTTTAGCCAAAATTACACCATAATCATTTTTATACCCTCGGTTACTTTTTTAATTGTAATTTGTCAACAATTTGTATTTTGTCAATCGATTTCACTAAACTCGGTTCCCTTGGGTATGATACTCTATAATACTCTAGTTTCTTATTACTTCGATCATGTGTGCTTGCGTGTAACAATCATCACTCTTTTAGGTAGAATAAATTCATAAATATCCAACAATAGTATTTTCGTCCTAACCCAATTGGTAAAAAGTAGTTAAAACGATTTTAGTCATATTTGCAAATTAAAACTTATTTATATATTTTTTAAATTGACGGGTTAAACTTAGACATTCTTTTTAGGAAATTGTGACAAATGTTTAAAATAAATAGTCTATAATGAAAAATGTCTAAAAAAGTTTCATATTGCAATTTTGTCTACCTATTTTTCAGGGAGGAATGTGAAGAAAATTGAATGTCTATTTTGCCTTTAATATATAATTGTATTTACAATCAAACCAAATTATTTCTAAATCTATTCCAACCAATTTTCCTAATATTTGATTCTCTCAAGTTTTTGGCAGTTCCTATTGACCGATTTTTTGTGTGTTTGTTCACTGTAGTTTCTCTCATGGAGGTTGCACAAAGGTAGATTCTCTTATTAATGGTTTCTTATCATTCAATGTTCCTGAAGATTGGATGATTCCCTGAGTTTACATTGGGATCGATTGTTAATAGATTCTCATAGCATCCTCATCTTGTTTGATGGTGTTTAGGATGGTTACAAGGACTACAAGTCTATGTTAATGGTACTCGACCATGTTTCCACCCTTTCAGAACTCCCCTCAATCCATTGCAGCGAGATAAACCTTGATGAATCCAAAAGAATTGCACGACTTTTACTCCTCAAGAATGGAGATAAAAAGTTGTTGATCATAACCATTTTTTAGGATAGGGATGTAGTTTGGACGTTTGAAATCATCAGAGGTATGTACTCTAATTAGGCTTTAGTTGTGGACGTTTGAAATCATAACATCATGGAGCATCCAAATAATCAGGTCAAGTTGTAGAAGGAAGAAATCGATCGAACACATTTGATTTTTTAAGGCAGAACGACAATAGAAATATATACCTCAGACAAGACAAGCCTAAAGGAACCGGAGAAGAGAATTTTTTGTATATACTGTGTGTCATCACCCAAAGAAGAAGTTGAAGGATTGAAAAAATCGAACAAACACATTCGATTTTCGAAAGCATAAACGATAGTAGATAGAAATATATACCTCAAAGATGACATTTGCATTGTAAATACAAATATGCACAAGGACGATGAAAACTAAAGAAGCTAGGAAACAAGTGAAAATACCAACAAGAAAGGTCTTTGTGTATTGGGTCATCGAGAGAAACGGGGAATACGTTGTAGATAATAATATACACAGAGAGGAGGCAAACCCAAAGAAACTAGAAAACAAAAGGAAATACCAACAAAAGAGATCCTTGTATATATTGTGGCTTTTTTTGCCTCGGTTAACGACTTGTATAAGGTATCGATTTTTATATTAAGTTTAATTTTTGCATGCTTGGGAAATTACACATTTTCATTTCATTAAATCAATCTAGATGTATGTCCAATATATGTTAAATCTAATTGTTCGCCATTAAAATCGTTTTGTTGTAACCTATGCATTATTTTATTCTATTTAAATGATGTTAAAGTTAAGATTTGATTCAAGTTTATATTTTGTTAACTAATGTGATAGTTAAGATTTTTTATTCAAGTTTATATTTTGCTAACTAATATTTCTCTCTCTCCTTATAATCTTGCTTTTTTAGCTTTTTTAGGCTTTTATTTAGTTAGTTGAGTAGAAAATGTAGTTAGGAATATTTTAGTCGTAAAAAAAGATTTAGACATTTTTCTAAATTTAAACAAGTTTAGACATTTTTCAGGTGAGATGAGTTAAATTTAGATATTATTCTTGTTGTCCTTTTTTTTTTTTTTTTTTGCCCAGAAAGAGTCAATGACATTGATGAGCCTTTAAATATAATGGGCCTTGGAAAAATAGTCCGACATTACATTTACAGCTCAAGGATTGTACACTATTTACAGGAAATTATCATAGGGAAGTTTTTTTAGTTCATATTTTAATCAAGTTCTAACTTCTTTGGTCGAAACTCGAAAGTTATATTTTTAATCAATTAAGCTCTATTTAGGCTGGCCATATTTACTTCTTTTATTCATACTATAGTTTGGTGTTTATAAATAACTTTTCGATATTAATAGATTCTATATGATATTTAAAATGTTGATGACGTGACAAGTAGTTAATAGAATAAGTATCCATATTATTGTAGTACTCTAAATTTTTCTTAAAAACACAAACGTGACTTGCTCTTGTGTTTGTTATATTTATAGTGTATTAAGAACCATAAATGTGAATAGTAACTCAAACAAGAAAATGAACAATGTTAAACAACAGAAAACTACTCTAAGATAATGAACGAAACTTATTAATTATTGCCAACCAACCAACTTTGTGAGCTTTTTTGAGTGTTTAAAATTCATTTTGGTTCATGAACTTTGAAAGTTTTTTCAATCTTGAGCGGTTAACTACTATAAGTATAAGATGATGAAGGAACTTTTAATACGACAAATTCCACCATTGCTTATTGCCATTAAATTTTGTGAGGTTGTCTAAACATTTGAATTTCATTTTGGTTCATGAACTTCAAAGTTTTTTCAATTTTGAGCAGCTAACTACAATAAAGTATAAGATGATAAAGAAAATTTTAATACAACAAATTCGACCATTACTTATTTGCCAATAAACTTTGTGAGGTTGTCTAAACGTTTGAATTTCATTTTGATTCATGAACTTCAAAGTTTTTTCAATCTCGTGATGAAAAAAAAATTAATACGACAAACTACACCATTTACTTATTGCCAACAAACTTTGTGAGATTGTCTCGATTGTCGACGTTTGAATTTCATTTTGGTTCATGAACTTTAAAGTTTTTTCCATTTTGAACAACTAACTATTATAAGATGACGAAGAAACTTTTAATACGACAAATTTCACTCTTACTTATTGCCAACAAACTTTGTAAGGTTGTTTGAAGGTTTAAATTTTATTTCGATTGTTGTACTTCAAAGTTTATGTACTTGAAAGTTTCTTCAATCTTGGTTCATGAACTTTAAAATATCTAGTTTGTTTGTGATAATTTTGAAAAATAATCATTTATTCTCAAATTTTAAATTTTTTTATTTAATCTCTATATTTTAAAAGCATGATTATGTTTGCCCTTTTACTTTGTCATTTAATATTTGTCCACCTATACTCACCTCAACCAATCCATTTGGCTCTCATACATACCTTTACAACATATTAAAACACATATTTGAAGTCATATTATTTATTTGTCAAATAATAAAAGGTAAAATATTAAAGACAACAAAAATGGTTATTTTTCTAGAGGCGAGACTAAAATGAATATTTTAAAGGTTTATGAACCAAAATTGAATGGATAATAAGTGTAGGACTATTATGCAAATTTAGGAACAAAAAGTGGGATAACCATAAAAATTTGGTAACTAAAATGAGATTTAAATCAATATATGTAATACCTAAATTTTATTATTTATTTATTTATTTATTTTTGGCTCTCATATGTCAAAAATTTTCATTTTAATTTCATTATTTTGAGAATATATCTTCATAATTGCTTCTTTCCTAAGTTGAGTTAACAAAATGAGGACATGAAACTTAACAACTATTCTAACTTCAAAACTCTGTGCCAGTAAACATGGTTCTCATTTTCTTTTAACCAAATTAAGTATGAGTGAAATAATCTCATAATTATATCTATGTTTCATCATGAATAAGTTATTTTTTTTTTTTTTTTTTTGGAGGGGAAAAAGCCTTTAACAGGATTAGAGAAATCATTATGTAAAAGATTAAGGTTATATCCCAAAATCATTATTCATAAACTCGATATTTTCAAAAGAAAAACTTCTAATTCCCATTAAAGGTTAAATTATGTAAAATACTATTGAATGTTCTTGGTAGATTGAAAAGTTTCGTAACACTCTGAACTTTAAAATTCTATTAAAACTGTGAATGAAAATTTAATAGTAGCTGATGCATGAAAATTAGAAAGCATGCATGTCATTATTTACAACATCATTTATGCAAATAGACATAACAATTGATGAGTCAAAATTAATTTTGTAAATTATATCAACGATATTTTGAGTTGAATTGAAGGGTAAAATTTGATTTCTATATTATTGAAATTGAGTTGCAAATGATGATATGTATATTCCTCATCAATTTTTATCCCTCATTTTAAGAAAAAAAAATTCTAAAGATATTTTTTAGAACAATTTCAAAATTCAAGTGTTAAAATGAAACTTTACCAAATCTATGGGTATAATAGGAATAAGTTCTCTAACCAAACATGTCTTCCTTCACCTATTTTTAGCATTAAAAAAACAACAAAAGTACTTTAAAATTGAACTCTCATCTCAAATAGCCCCAAATTTCTTATTGAAGTTGGGAGTAAAACCTGGTTTGCAATCAAATTCATAAGCTATGCATAGGAAAATTGTTCTACTTCCAAGGAGTTCTGTCTACTTTGTCACAGTCACAGACAGCTTAAGTTTCAAAAAAACTCGACAACTTCATCTCTTTTCTGCATGAAAGAAAATCCACAAGCAAACATGCAAACATAATCTCATTAATCATAAATAGAGAACTATTGCTCTACCATCTTACATAGAACACTAAAAGTAAGACACAAACATCTTATACAGCTTTTTCAAGACAGATCAAGCCAAACAGCATTTGGCTAGCAGCCTAAATTAGTTACCTATGACAATTGTTTCCATAATGCAGGGCGATCCCTTGATATGAGCAGCGCTCGAGATGTCGAATAATCGAAAGAAGGGGAATACAAATCATCTGGACCAACAACTTCCCTTACCACTTGGGTGCCTTCAGGATCAACAGAGGAGGATTGTGAGACTTCATCATTCAAGGCATCAAATACAAACAGCCCCAATCCACAGACAGCCATGACAAGATTTGAATTCCCCCAAACTTGAGTTACTGCTGTATGATGGACGTGTGCATTGGTTTCTGGCAATGCATAAGTGCAGAAGAGGCCCTGTTTTCGAATAGAGAATTGATGTACCACTGAAGAAGCCTGCTTCTTCCCTCCTGGCCGGACACTGGAGCAACCAACATACACAGAATCTCCTCGAGTGAAAACCGACTGAGCGCCGAGACTAGCTTTTGGCAACTTTAGGCCTATTCCTGATGGGCTGCGGAAGTCCAGAATATTTACAGAATCTGTTGTGCAGAATACACCATCATTTCCATCTGCTTCTGCTGAACTTATTCTGCATATCCCAAACCAAAACCTCTCAGAATCAGTTCTGGTAAGTGAAATATCAATGGCATAAAACAAAAAACATTTCAGAAGGAAAACGGGCTGAACGGACCTATGGCTAATTTATAAAAAGTACCCTGAAACTTTGTCATTTGTTTTAAAAATACCTCTATTCTTTCTAAAGTTGCGATATTACTTTTGACCTTTCATAAATGTTTCAAAACTATCTTTTAGAGTTAAAATTTGTTCGAATGTTGGACAAAAATCACCGCGGCAGTGACTAGTATGCTTCTATGGATTAAGTTTGAAAAAACGACATTTAAACATGTGGACTTTTCGTTTAACTGTCTAACAGTTTTTCTACTATAACTTTGAAATGTCTATGAAAGGTCAAAGGTAATATTGCAACTTTGGAAAGAATATGATTATTTTTTAAACTTTGGAGGTATTTAAACCTAAATTGATGTCGCTTATGGGCAGTTTTGCTGGATATAAAAAGTTCGATGTGGCAAAGGTTTAATTTTTCAAAGGAATTTCATGCCTTTTCCAAGCAACCAAATGAGCAGTAAAAATAAAAATAAAGGATCACAGCACCTTTGTCGAACCCCTCCCCCTAATTCAGCATCCGTGTTGTTCACGTGAAGAGCAGAAATTTTGCGCCCAGGTGAATGAACAGAGAGCAATGCCTGAGCACTTGTAGAAGCAACATCCCATAGCGATATTGCTTCTGTTTCTGCTACAACTACTTTCCCTCTGTTTCTCCACTGCAAGGGACTGGAATAATCCATTGCTGCCACAGGCTTTTGCACTTCCCAGTTCATAATCTCGTCACTATCACGGACATCAAAAACTTTTACAGTCTTTTGACATGTAGCAGTTGAAATAATCAGAGGCCCGCATGGCTTATACCACCACTGCTCCGTTTCTGGTACCAGCATATAACTGGGAGCATATCGCTTTTGCACAATGTTATGGGGTAAGGGAGCAAGTGCCGTCCTTGAAGAGGTCATTGCACCCTCAATCTGGAAAGCTCGTACATTTTTGCTGTAAAAATCCCAAGAGCAAAAACCTGCATCCATGGTATTCCCAGCTGACGCTGCCACCACATACCTTCCAGAGCAACCATCTGCTCCAGGGGCACGTATTATCCAACAGTCTCTCCAGATATTGGGTGAGATTCCTGCTGGGGGCTTGTATACAGATTTCTCCTAAACAGATGAACACAATAGGTAAAGAATAAATCTTGTCAATAATCTAGCAGTTTGTACAACTGGAGACTTTCTCATTAAACCATTTCAGATCAATAATTGAACCATTGTTCCATGGGATTAGTAGAGCTGTATCGTGAATGTGAATTAGCCTAATTTTTCAGGGTTATTTCAAAGAAGTATTAAATATTAGTAAATCATAAGATAAGATTAATATAAGGCTAGTTAAAAACAGTTAAAAACGAGCAAGCCTTTATTAGAGGCTAGTTTGCATACCTCTGTATTAGTAATGTCGTAAAATGAGCACGAACCATCGTTGTGAGCAAGAAGGACAGCCTCTCCCTCCGATACAAACCATCCACCTGTTGAGGTTTTAATGCCTATTTCATTCATCTGGTAGATACCAGTATCATCTGTCTCCTCGCCAATCAGGCCTCCCTGTTTATTCTCCTGATCATCAAAATCATCAAGAATCTCATCACTGGTGAGAATGACCTCGGCCTCTTGCTTACCCTTGAATTGGGTTGATGATTCTCGCAATCCTGCAGACGTATTTTCATCCATCTCTTGGACTTCACCAAACTCCATACCTACTTGTTCGCTCCTCAAGGTGACTTTTGTTTGCTCCTTATTCAGAGAAGCCAAAAACTCCAGAGCAATTGGGTTCTCATCAATTGGCATATCTTCAACCTTGACTACATGACTAGGTCCAGTTGCATGGATTTCATTGCTCTGGGAGCTAGCTGACGTCGATTTTATTGACAACCGATTCCTGAGCAATTTATGATGAGGAAAGAGTCTCTCCTCCAATTCCTTGGTGTTTATACCTTTAACCGAAGTGTTAATATCTGCTTCCTTAGTTTCATCCTTTGGAACCATTTTGGTATCTCTCTCGTTTGTACTCGCCAATCCCACTTTAACACCAGAACCAGCTGTACCATGTCCAATCGCTTTCTCAATTCCAGAAATCTTCTCCTGAATATCTGAAAGTATCAACTTAGATGAAGAAGTATTATTCAAATCCAACATTTCCTTTGTCTTCTTAATATCCGATGCGATCCTCTTTACCTTACCCTCCAGAAAAGCAAGCTTCTCATGGAGCTTGCTTGGATACTTGTTACCCGCACAACTTGAAGTCCCCTCCCCTCCAATTTGTCCACCCTCTTTAATAATCTCTAAATCCTTCTGCTCAGATTTCAAACTGGAGTTAACACCTTGACGATCTGCGCTACTGGACTCGGGAACAAGACAGGGTTTCTCCTTTTCTTCTTGATTGACTACAAAAACCCTCTGCACTTTCTCGGAAACAATTGAACTTTTACCATTGTCATCGCATCTTAAAGTTTGGTCAATACCTTCCCCCCTATGGCTTCCTAAAACCTTAAACCCCAGTGATTTACCCTCAATTTTCTCCTCATCGGCCGGTTGCTTAACTTCAGAAATCCGATTCTTTCCATCCACATTCGCTCGAAGCTTTACATTCTCCTTCAATTCCTTATAAACCCTTAATCCAGTTAGCCCTCCTCCACTCACAACCACATCCAGATCCTTAACTCCAACTTTTTGTTTATCACTCTCAGAACCTCTAACACTCGAACCTCTTCCCCCACCCGAAGCCGTTTGATCATTCTCCCCCACAGAACCTCTCCCTCTATCAACCGAAACTCTCCGCTCCCTACGAGAATCAACAGAACCCCTAATAAACTCAGAAGGACTAGAGCTCCTACCTCTCGGAACCGAAGATGTAGACCACCGAGCACGACCTTCACCATCGCTAACAGCGATCGCCGCAGCCTTGTTCACTCGCGGCACAGCCCGGATCGAGGGCTTTTGGGCCATCATCGGGAGCTTAGACGTGGACCTCGGGTTCTCCTTCCCGGCCGACGAAAATCTGCAGGATGAATCGGAATTAGTCTTTCGATTGGAAACGGAGACCGGAGTTAGGGGTTTGGAGGGCTTGATAGCGGCGGATCCGCCGCTGCGATCTCGGAGGCGGCGAGCCGATGGAGCCGACATCAGTGACGTGGATTTGCCGGTGATGATCGGATCGAATGGGAATAAATATGAAAAAAAAAATTGTGAAGATGTTGGGATTTGATTTCTCAGTGATGGATATGAAATTGGGGAATGCAAGAATGAGGAAGTGAGAGAGGGATTCGATTTTGCATTTGGGCGGGAAATTGAATCTAATTTTGAGCTTTTTGAATTTAATTTGCTTTCTTAACCTTTTTTTTTTTTTTTTCATATAAATTTTGATTTCTTAACTTGACGCTCTGCTTTTGTCTGGAAGCGACAACATGTTTTTTTTTTTTGTTCTTTGCCTGTTGCCTATTGTCTACTGCATAAATAATGTATTTTTCTAAAGTAAATTCAATGTTAATTTTTATCCACCTTCTAATCTACAATTTCTTTCTATTTTTTACTTTATTTTATATAAACTCGAATATTGTCAATTAATACGTTTAATCAAAAATAAAATAAATAAAACATTGGGCTGGTGCAATGTAAAAAAATTGTGTTATTATGGTTAGGGACTAACTTTTTTTAATTTAATAATTGCAAGGATAGAAATCGAACTATAACCTTCAAGGTAAGTTATTTATTAATCGGACTATTGTCACATACTAACATTAATCCATTTAAATTAAAAATATTCAATATACTAGTATAATGTCAGCTTTTTGTTCTTTATTTTTATCTTTTTTTTATATATATAAAGTAACTTTTTGTTACTATAATAGTTATATATATTCCTTCTAAAAAATTGTTATTAAGGGTATAGAAAACCGTTTAGAACATTACACCCAAATACAACTTTTCGATTTTCAAGCTTCATAATCCTGCATTTTCTAACAAAGTTTTATGATTTCCATACTTCATAACACTACACTCCAAACGTATTCAGGCTTCAGAAACTCTCCGAACAAGCCCTCCAAAATCATGATTTTAGGGTTTTTAATTATACGACGAGGCCAAACTTCCTAAAATTTCAATATTTTGAAACCTATCAACTAAAAAAGAACGATTTGTTTATTTCGTTAGAGAGAGCATAGATCAACTGAATGTGTCAACGATCATGTAAGACATGTGGTTTGAATCCCCAACTCCAATTATACTAAAAAAACATGTTTGTTTATTCGACCACCTATAAAATCTTTGATTGTTTTTTTTTTTTTATGAGAATAAATATCAATTACACAAAAGCTCACTTTGATTTTTACGATTAAAAGTTTAAAAGAGAAATAGGAACAACACCATATTTATTTATCCAAAAGATAATAGCAGGAAGATGCAATCTAGATCTCAAATCTCAATTACGCAGTTCCACATGGCATTCCTCAAACCAATCAAATCCTTCCGTTGATCCTTGTTCGTCTGTACAAATCTCATCCCGTCCAATTTCTACAACATTCCACCATAACTTGCAAACCATTCAATTGATGAATCTTAAATTTTCTCTGCTTTTAATTTCTTCCCTCCATTATTTTCCCGTGAAACAAACAGTTTCCCTCTCCATTCGATCAGAATGCCCATGGCTGCTCTAGCGAGCTCTGTTTTTCAGTCTCCAGTCCAGATCCGTCCTTCCGATTCTTTTTCTGGGTTTCTTTCTCCACCCGATTACAAGCTCAAGTGTTCCCTCTGGCGGCCTCTGATTTCCGGCGGCGGCCGACCCAGAAGAAATTTCTCTTTGAAGTCAGCTTCGAGCAATTACTCGGACCCTTCGTCGGCCTCTCCGTCTCTTGAAGACGAATACAAGGCCAACTCTGAGCTCCTTGCATCCTTGAAGGTCAAACTACTGGTGGGTCTCTCATTCAAACCAACACGTTTATTCTATTTGCAGATTTGTTTTGCTCTGCTGTGTATTTATCTTTTGCCTCTTAATCCTCTGTTTCAATTGATTGATTGAAAGTGGGTGTTATGAATACATGTAGAAGATCAAATATATAATAAGTTATCAGCTTAACGTTATGAGTTTGGAGGTTGTGTTAGATTGATAATCTATGAGCTTAAGCTTTTGGGTTTAGCTATTTACTAGTGGGTATAGCTTTTTTTAGTCCATAGTTTTGACCTTTTTGTTCTTCTTCACATTGGATCCAGTTCGGATAATCTTTATTAAGAATATTTGAAAGCAGCAGTTGCAACATTACTATATAGATGCATAGATGTTGGTAACTCTTTGTTATAGTTGATGTAGTAAACTCTTCGTCTTATTCTCTTGCAACATAACTGCTGCTACCATTTCTGCTTCTGTTTTATTAATGTTTGTTCTTCGTCTTCGGTATGCCAGAGTGTGGTTTCGGGGTTAAATAGAGGTCTTGCTGCAAACGAGGATGATTTACAGAAGGCCGATGAGGCTGCCAAAGAGATTGAAGCTGTTGGAGGGCCTGTGGACCTTTCAATCGATCTTGACAAATTGCAAGGGAGATGGAAACTGATATACAGCAGTGCATTCTCATCTCGTACTCTTGGCGGAAGTCGACCGGGACCTCCCACGGGAAGGCTACTTCCCATTACTCTTGGTCAGGTGCAGTATTTCTCAATTCTACTATTGTTGGTCGTTTCTCAGCTCTATCTCTACTATAGAATCGGACACGAGAGCTTCTTCTTCTCATACAACTCCTTACAAACAAAACAGCTTATGAAAAGTCTTTGAGAACAATGTTTGTTTTTCTTCAGGCTGACTTTCACATTTCCATAATTAGGTTTTTCAGCGGATCGATATTATCAGCAAAGATTTCGATAACATCGTGGAGCTTGAGTTAGGTGCTCCTTGGCCTCTACCTCCTGCTGAAGTCACTGCTACATTGGCTCACAAGTTTGAAATCATAGGTTGGTTCTCTATGTATATTGTTTCCCTTATGGTTTTACAATTATGGGGCCATTGCAATTGCAATGCAACATACCATTTCTAAACCAGAATTATTGTTCTATTGTGTGCTTGCACTGAGATCAGGGTCTGCTAAGATTAAGATAACTTTTGAGAAAACGACTGTGAAAGCAACTGGGAACTTGTCACAGCTTCCACCATTAGAGGTACCTCGGATTCCAGATGCGTTGAGGCCTCCATCTAACACCGGAAGTGGTGACTTTGAAGTCGCTTACCTTGACAACGATACTCGGATCACCAGAGGAGACAGAGGAGAACTTAGAGTGTTTGTTATCTCATAATATCATCACAAGCATGATGCATTTCCTTCGTTCTATCCTCAAGTCCAAACATCCCCCCCATGGAGTCGAAATTTTACCATCCACCATTGTTTAGTATCATTATTAGTTTTGATATCGACTCTTGGATACAAACTTAAAACCTAGAGATCAACTGCTGTAGCCATAGTTAGGAAGAGGAAAGCACAAAGTCTCTGGATTTCTACTGTGTTTACACTGTAAGTAGTTCCAATGTCTTGATCAATGTATTGTTCGGATTTCTACTGTGTTTACACTGTAAGTAGTTCCAATGTCTTGATCAATGTATTGTTCAATCAGCTTAAAAATGTAAAATTGTTAATTGTTAGCCCATCCTATCTGCTTTGATCATAACGAATAACAGATCTTATAAAGCCAAATCCATTGCAGGCTCTTGTGAGTTTTGACAGCTTAAACTGCTTTTTGAACACCCAAAGCTTTCTATGACATCCTTGTTAGCTTACATGGATGGAACAGTGGTTTAAGGGAAAAGTTAGAGACTTTTTTGGTGGAAAAAGAGACTTGTATTACTTGAGAGATGAAAATGTTCCAAATGCTGCACAAATATGCAACAAATTTGACAGTGCAACAATAAGCTCTATCTAAGTGCTGATATTGTGACTACAATGGTTCTGTCAATATCAGTGATTTATGATGACCATACCACTGCATTGAAAAGGGGTGCTGAATAAGTAGAAATTCAAAATTCAGATTACATGTGGTACATTCTTTTCAAGAATGACTGTTGGTACATGTGTTTACAAAACAACTTTTCTTTGTAATAAAATTATAACTGATTACTGAAGCTAAAATCATATCATCTCCAAGGTAACAAAATTTTGTTCTTATACGGGCTAGGAGAACCCATTTGAAGCAGCCAGCCCGACTAGAATGCCGTTTAGTTCCTTGTCTGGAATTTCTGCTCATCCCTTCTCTTCGTCAACTGCTTCCAAAACTGGGAGAGGTATGTCTGTTAAAGAGTTATCGTCTCTTGATCTAGATGAGCTTGTTGATTCACCACCATCGGATAACCCCTTAGATTTCCTCCTATGCGAGTGTTTTGGGACAGGATTTTCCGAGCTTGATTCAGTCCCGTGATTCGAACCACGACGGCGTCTTGAACTTCGAGAACTTCCTTCCTGAGCGGCAGAATCGCCTGAAGGGCATGATGAGCGTTGTCGTCTAGCGCCTTTCTCAGAGTTCCGCCGAGCAGAAGAAGAGTCTAAGGATGAGGAAGATTCTGATGAAGTTTGGCGTTTTGCCCTTGGAGCTCGATTTGCCTTTTGCACATCTAGCTCTCCAGACTCTACAAAAATATGACTTCCATTACCAACTTCAGTTGACCATCCTCAGGAATTCAAAAAGATGCAAAAAAATTGCCAGCATTCTAAACCAAATCTCAGTCACCAAGACTTGGGTCATCAAAATGCAATAAATCAAACAACGTCTATATTCATGACGTGAATGTAAATAGTCCTTATATCATGAACAAGGTAAAATGTCCATTTATAACAGTTTGCCACGCACCAATGATACCCAAAAAATATAGCATCTATATAATGCTCGATTGACGTAATGTGCCACAAAAAAGGAAACATACAAAGAAATGGAGAGAGGCAGAAAGACTCATCATGTTGACCTCTTGAATGGATTAAGTCCATTTTAGTCTTATTTTCAAAGATGAGAGCAGCAAATTCTGCCCTTCCTTTTGCCCTTATCTTAGCCTTCCCAGTTCGATCGATTGTCGAAATTGTTTTTCAAATGCAAAGGTTGGTTTTAAATAGTCTTTTCCCCTTGGAATGATGAATCTCCTTAATTAAAATTAATGAGTACCTTAGAATTGATAAGTAATGCATTCGCTATTTATAAACTTGAGTAGCTCTACCTACACTAACAATATCAGAACATGAACTAATGTGCACAAGTTCCATTTTCACATGGAAAGCTATGTAAATGTCGAATCATCTATCAATGCACTTGATTAACCTTTTAGTTTTATATTTTTTGTAGGTTGGATCATTCATCCAAAAGAAAAAACGAAACAGAAAAGTATCCAACACACATGTTAACCTTAACTTTCTATGAGTGAACGAATGAACATTTTCAGATATAGATAGAAGAAGATGAAGCACACCTTGGGTGGGGATATTAGCAGAAGAAAGATCAAGTTCCCCAATAGAATTAACCAAATCATTAGAGGTTTGGGCTTGTGGCGTAGATTTGAACTCGTTCATCTGAGCAATTTCGCAACACCCACAAAATCCAAATCGATGTTCACAAAACTTTAAGAACAGACCATAAAATCAGAAAATGGTGAGAGAGTTCAGCCTTAGATTATTCTTACCCAGCTAGGTGTATTTTGATTACCAGATGGACCATCCCATCCAATATGAGCAACATGCTTAACGTCAGTGGGAAGCCCAATCTGCATTTCCGGTTCTTTTTCATCTACAAATTTGCCCCAAATCAATCAATCAATCAATCAAGTGCCAACCCAGGGCAAAACTTTTCAAACGAAAACGAAATCGAAAACATACCGAAAATCTGTGAAATGTATCTTAGTCCTTTTAAGAGGCCCTTTACAGAGGTGGCCATTGTTGGAATTAGCTATATAAACTGAAGACTTAACTACCCGATCTCGAGAGAAAAAAACTCCAACCACAAAAATCGATAATCCTACACCTGCGATTCGAATCTGAAATTAGAGCTTGAATTTGAAAACGAATTCCAATGAAAGAGAGAATGAAGAGAAAGTACCTTCACCGTCCGTAAGATTCTGAAAGCTAGAAGCAAGTGAAAATGTGGGAAATCGGCAGGTTTTGATCGACAGGGGCCGGAGAGGAAAGGGGGGAGGAAATCGGAGGCGAAGCCGGAGACCAGTCAATCAAAACCTGGTTGCTTAAGAGAAGAATGAATTTAGGATGGAATTTACAGAAAAGGAAGGAATAGAAATTCGAATGGAGAACGCAGGTTGATGAGCTAATCTTAGTGCAGGTTTTCAATGGCTGTTTTGTGAAAGCGCGGGAACAGCGGTTGGGGAGAAGACTGTACGGCCACCCGCTTTCGCAATATTTTCTCATTTCATTTTTAATCACATCTTTTTTTATTTTTCTTTTCTTTTTAAGAAAATACTTTTTTGTAATATTAGTTTTATTTTTAAGGCTGGTGGTCTCTGCTTATTGGGCTTTCTGATCCAGACACTTCTTTGGAGAAACCTATTTTAAATGTTATTTTCTAGAAACAATATACAAACTTTCTTTTTTTTTTTCTTTTACTAATATATACTTGTTTTGTTTTTAGCTTTTTTAGAAAGATAAACTTGTTTATTCAAAGGTTCTTTTGGTTCTATTATTGAAGATGTTTTCAAAATTCTTACTAATTTTTTGAAATTATGGCTCATTTGTTGTTGTTGTTTTTTTTCTAATTTAAAGAACCGTGTGCTTATTTATTAATAAACTATCAATTTTAACATAACTTTTATGAATTTTAACCAGAATCTGGAAATTAAAACCATGTTGGATTAGTTTCTTTTAATTTCGGGAAGAATGTGGGATGAGGTTAGAATCTTTAGATGATAAAATTGTGCTAAATGCTAATTGAGTGCTAACTCTGTAACCCAAATAGGTTATTATATTATATTTCACTAAATAATTCTGCATTATAAATACAAATTATGATTATTATAATTCATCCAATGCCTAAACAACTTTTTTTTTAATTCAATATTTATCACTTAGTTTAATTTCTAAATATAGAATATATATATATATTATCAAATTAGACGATAGTTTTCAAAATTATGTTTTGGTTTATGTTTTGATTTTTCAGATTTAGCTCATTGTTAGAAAAATATTTATAAAAATAAGAGAAAAAATTAAAAATGAAAGAAACAAAAAAACGTAATTTGTAATATTCATAGATCAAATGTTTATGAAGGCCACAATTATTGGTTCTCTTAGAATATTAGATAAACATGAAGTTTTATTGCCTAGGAAAGGTAGATGCATTTTATAAAGATTGTGAGAAGCACAAGATTGTACTTCTTTCGATTTTTTTTTCCCCATCAAATACTCATGTGAACTTTATGGACTCTAATACCATATTAATTTTATCAACATGTGAAATTTCATCATCTTACAAATGAGTAATCCATGTATTTTATCATCATCTTACAAATGTAGGATCCTCAACAACTAAAAAAGTATTTTAATAATCATCATAGCAAAGAGGTTTTTTATATGGACAATAGCGTAGACAGTAAGAATTAAAGGTAACTTTCCAATATATAAATGTCAAAAGTATTTAAAGAGGATTTTACAAGATTAGAATTCCCGTTAAGACATAAAAATGTCGATGAGCTAGTTGTGTTCGACACACAACAAAAGCACATACAAAACAGAGACATAAGAATACCAAATCAAAGAAAAGACAATTGGAGTATAACGATTATGTTTAAATTTAAGGATGTTAAAGGGATTCAAATAAGCCATAATATAAGTGGATAGAGGAAGTAACAATATAAACGAGACGGCCACTCGATTTTCAGCGACGACCAGCCTCTCACGATGCCTTAAGATCGTCCATGCCAAAGCTAGCCTGTGAAAAAGAGAGTATTTCATCAGTCATCTTAGACATTTTTCAAACCATATTAAGACAGTTCAGAGATACTTTTAATCTATTGATTCATTCCTAATGACATACAAAATTGAATAAGGAAAAGTAAAAGATTGAATAGACTTGGAGGTTCAATCCCAAACTAAATTTAATATCGCTGAAGGCTCAAGAAATTTCAGTTAATAAAAAGCATAGCCACCTTGCAAAACTGAACCAGTTCCATCAAGTTTGAAAGTTTAAGACATCTCTTCAGGAATTTGGGGAATCTTACCAGAAACTTGTGATTCTCTTCGAGGAAAGGTGAAAATTTTGTACAAAATTTCTCAATGTCAGCTTCAACATTGCCATTGCCTGATAGAACTTCCATAAACTTCTTACGATCGGGAGCAAGCTTCATGGCGACCTACAATTTCAGCATCTGATTAGAATCAACATATAATTTCACATAACCTGAATTCATGGATTGAGTTTAACAATATGAAATAACATTCAGTTTGTTCAAACATTATAAATGTATATGAAGCAGTAGAAGGTTTAATAAAATTTGCCACGATTCAGAGGATTACAGTGAAACTAGAACTGGCCAGCCAGCCATGCCACTTTTTCAAGGTCTTGCCATAGGCTTCTGTACAGGCACGAGTCATTGTCCAATCCTGATGCTGCAGTAAGTTGCGAAACAGTTCTACCAAGAAATCCATTGCTCTGAACAGGATCAAAATATGCAAGTAGGATCAAACTGTGTGTTAATCAAACTGATCCAGGATCATTTGCAGGGTTACCTTAGATGATTATACATCTGGGTTCAGTTAAAAACAAAGATTTACACATTATTTGCTAAAAAAGAAGCAATTTGGTTCAGTCATTCACACTCCAGATACAAGTAAAAACCCATTCCTTGAATTAAGAAATACAAAGAGTCACATTGAAGTTATCAGATCAAAATGCTAACTCGCAGGTCATGAGCCATGCAATAACCAAGAAAATGCAAGGATACACATCCAGAGGAGGCAGGGGAAAACTGAAGTAGTTGTAATTCATTTATTTATTTCAGTTTTGCATCATTATGATAATTCCTTTCTATCTCATGGAAGATGGGGGAGGCTTCCATCACCAATAAGATTAGTCCTGAAACCTTCAATGAAAAACATAGATAAACTTTTACATCCTTATCTTCAAAAGCTTCCCTGATAACATTCAACATGCAGATCTCTAGTTGCACCAGAATCCAAAGGAAAAAACAAATACACTATAGACATCGTCTAACCTTGTCAACCAAAGAAGACCATTTGTGCAACTGGATGATCCTTTTGCAGTTTTAGTTTCAATCTCAGGTTTCACCAAGTTATACAAGTATTTGAATCCAGATGGGTTGGAAGAATACTTGGCTTCCAATCTCTACAGATACAAACAATAAGGTGAAGAAAACATAACCGCTACAGAAATGAGTGGGCTATAACAAAATCACAAGCATTGATATGATGTCAAAAACTTGAGAACCGCAAAGGCATACATTTGTCTCCCTTTCAGGAGTACAGACAACACTTGCAGCTTTACGTCACGAATGCTTATAATACTCAAATTAGATGTATGTTTTATCTTTCAGATACAATACGTTTTTCCTTTCACTACTTCTCCAGCTACATTTCTCATTTACTCCAATCTTGTTTGGAAAGTCCAAAAAAAAAGACGAGAAAATTAGCTAGTCCTATGTCTAGTGATAGCGATTAGTAGCCTACAAAATAAAACAAGAAAGACATAAAATTAAGTGAACAGATGCATATAAGCTTCGATGTTTCCCCCTTATGTAAAACAACAGGCTGTCATAAACTGGCCTCATAGACAAATGATATTCTACAAACTTAATGAATGGAAAATATTATGACATGTGCATCTTACCGCGATGTTGCCTCCAATGTCAGTTTTAACAAGTGTCATAGCAGCTCCAAACTTATCTGCATAAGAAATAATTGAGACATTAATTTTAAGATGTCAATTCGTAAAACTGATCAGTTTGGTATAACCTGAGTATGAGATTGCAATTATTACGTATGCAGAGTTGCAGTAGGAATTCAATTTTGATAGGAAAACAAATGACCTTAATGATTGCAGAAACCTTAAAAAGACAGATCTAGTTCTCTAGTCCACCAACAAAGAAATATGGTTAGACTATATTGATATAATTAAATATACCCCAACCTCTCAGTTTAAGTTTTTAGGTTGATTGGTGTTAAGCTCTTGAGTTCGAACCCCTATAAAGTCGTTTCTTACCCATTAATATTGACTTCCACTTGTTTGGTTTTTCTTCAAATTTCTAAGCCCACTAGTGAAAGGGAGTGTTAGACTATGTTGGTATAATTAAATTTACTCCTACCTATCAGCTTAAACTTTTGGGTTGGTTGGTAATTTAAGATAGTATCAAAGCATGAGATCTTTTGTTTGAACTCCTGTAAGGTCGATTCCCCCCAATTAATATTGATTTCTACTTGTTTGGGTTTTATTCAAATTTTCAACCCCACAAGTAAGGGGAGTGTTAAACTATAGTTAAATTTATCCCAACCTACCAACGTAAGCTTTTGGGTCGATTGGTGAATTAAGAAATATCAGTCCACAAACTTTTTCAAATTCAACAACATTTGAGAGCGAGGAAATTAGAACCCATGACCTCTTGATCATGAGTACATCCTTCATACCAATTGAGCTATGCTTTTGTTGGCAATATTAGTCTACTAATGATAAAGTTCACATTTATCTTCTTGATTGATAAAATTTCTGTTTCCTCAAAATGAAATCATATGCAGTCAAACGCCAGGAAACTAGATAGTAGTTTAAAAGGCAAAAGTAATCAAGAGGCACTGCACCTATAACAGGCAAAATATGTTTGCACACTTCCAAGAAAGGCTTGGTCAAAATCTCCCCTGCATCAGATTTGACATGCTGAATTCCTTCCAAGGCAGGGGCGAAGACAGTTCCCTCCATCCGTAGGCTTTGCTGCATCCAAACAAGTTCATGAATCCCTCACAGAAATTATTAATTTCCGTCAGATACCTTCACAATCACCAGTTGAAGAGAAAAGTCGCTCCTCTCATCGAGACAGAAAACAATACGGAATTCAACATAACAGTAATGTCGCAAAATAATATCAATTACAATAAAAACTGCAGTTGATCAGCATCAAGGCAATCAACTTGAATTAAGCTGAAAGTCCAGTTTTCTTAAATGATTAAAACTTCCTTAAATTTCTTCTACCTTTCGTCGGAAACAAAAATAAACAGAAAAACATAGAGCGGAAATGAGATCAACGACAATTCAATCAGATCACAGCGTGCAGCCGAAAAGAAGCAAGTGCAACGAAGAGCTCCGGGAAATGTATACTTACAGTGAGAAAAGATCCTTTGTGTTGTGATTTGTGCGGCGTTGAGAGCTCTGATCGAAGCAATGAGAGATGAATTGAAAAGATCAGGACAGGAGAGAGGAGGAAGGTATCGGAAAATGTGGGATTCGAGTAGTAACAGGAGTTCTGAGAATCTCTCTCTTCTAATTTTAGGGGTGATGTTTAGTACGCGAGACGAGAATCTCAACCCTCTTATTATTCGTTGCATAAAAATATATTATTTATTTCAAAAAATATCTTCTTCCACTTTTCTTTCTTTCTTTTTTGCAAAATTAAATTTCGCCCTAACTATCTACTTATGTAATTTTTTTTGCCAACAACAACATAGTTAAATTGACATAAAGTAAAACTTGTAATTAACAGATCACGATAGACACGTATTTTCGATCAAGATATCAGAAATTTGAATCTCTCAAAACTCACACATATTGTACATTGATAGAGTATATCTTCTTCTTTTTTTTTTTTTTTTTGTAAGGCTTGATTTTCATTCAAGTCAATAAGTTTGGAAATTTTTACCTTATTGTTAAGTGAAAATTAAAAACAAGGTAAACTTCGCAACATATGTCTAAGTGAATGGTTCAATTTAATGAAATTAGAAGTTTGGTGTGTTGTTATATTTATCAAATTTCAAGGTCAATTTTGATTTTTTTTTCCTCTTTTTTTTAACTAAATTACTGGTTTAGTCATGAAAATTTAGAATCATGAACATTTCGTTTCAGTCCTCTACTTTAAAAAGTTTATACTATATCGTTGATCTTTTAATTTTATGTCTAATATGTTCTTATCGTTCATCATCTTAACATTTACGCAAATTTATTATCTTAAATTTACAAAAATTTTGACTTTTACTTGTCTTGTCAACTATATTATTTAAAAATTATGTATGAAACTAATTTAAAACAAGCTTAGGTCACTAGATCTTCCATGACCGAAAGTAAATTGACAAAGTTTATATTAAAGACCTATTATATACGATACCCAACCTTGCCCAATTTGTCAAGTTATATATACATACGGGAGATTAATTTCATAACAACTTGATCATAGCATGTCATAGTGTTAAAAAAAATGTAGATAAAGTTTTAAAATATTTCTTTTGGTTGAAGAACAATCTAGAAATAGTTTCATTTTATGTCTTCTAACAAAAAGTTTCATTTTATGATACAATTGTGATAAATCTGTCCTTCTTAGTGCAATTTAGATATAGCCATGAAAACTCAAAATTTGGACAAAGTTGTTAATATCTTGATTAGTTAAATTATGCTAAAGTTTTTTTTTTCTAATTCAACCGTTTGAAAGTGGAGTTTCGAACTTAATAATTCTCATTTGTGAGGATTATTTAATCCTTATACTTAAGTTATTATTATTATTTTGTGTATGTTATTGGGTAAAGAGCAAGCAAAAGGTGGTTTTAATAAAAATATTCATAAAACTGGTTGAAATAATGAAAAAGAGAGAGAAAAAAAAAAGTTGAAAGAGATAGAAAAGTGTTGATTTGGTGATCTCTGTGCAGAATTTTGAATAGGGTAGAATTGCAATGTAATTGCATTTTTCTTCACAAATCTAGATTCTGAACGGGGTAGAATTGCAATTGCAATCCAAAATGGAAAATGAAATTGAATTTGGAACGATTTTGAAGATATTCCCCTGATTCTTAGCATTAATGGAATGAGTAGCCATACACTAAAGTTATATCCCTAACCTATCGAGATCTGGAAAAGGAGACAAATAAGACCCAATCACTACAACAAAATAGAGAAACAATGACGGACATCCAAAAACTCGTCTGGAATACAATGATGGACAATAAAAAAAAATCCTTTAATGACGGGCATTACCCGTCATTAAAACCCTATTTTCTACTAGTGAATGAAGCTGTTGTTTTTATTTTGTTTATGTTTTGTTTTTCCTTCTTGTTTTCAACACCTTCAAGCCTCAGACTCAATTTCCTTTGAAAAAAAGTGGAAACGAGCTCAATTGATGAAAGGGCGAGAATGATGTATTAGTTCATTTTGTATTTCATGTTTTTCTTTTAGTATTAAATTCATTGTTGTTCCTCAAGTTTTGTTTAGTCTAGTTGCTGCATTTTTCTTTTGTCAATTTCTATATTCTTTTTCCTCCATTCAAAAATTTAATTTCAGTTTTGTATTGCGAAATTTTATCTATTAAACTTTAATAGCTTATAAGCCCCCTCAAGTCATAGGTTCAATCTCTGGTTTGTACAATTTTAAATAATTTTTTGCAATGTCATATTCAAGCCCCCATACAAATTCTAGATTCGTCACTGATTACAACAGCTTTTAGTTCATTCTCTTACGTTTAATTATCATGAAGTTTCTATTATTTCAATCCTTTTTCTTTCTTTATTTAATTATGGTTTAAGTTTTTCTTTAAGATTCAAGCATGTGACACACTCTAGAGAATGGAATGAAGACCTAAGTGTAGGAGCAACCTTAGCTTGCTTACTTTGTAGCTTGTTTGCTTTCATTGATTAAAATATCTATTACTAGTTAGATTGATCACCTAGATTAGTATACAATAATTTGAGTCTAATTCTAAAAAGGTTAGATAAAAATTGAATTCTCATGCAAGCAATAAACGAAAAGAGCCTAGACATAAGATTATCTAAGTTCGTATTAATCATAGAAATATTGGTTTAATCACTTAATATCTTAAATATACTTTATAGAAAGACCAAATTACATATTTTGGTCCTAAGATTTAAGTTTTTATTCTTGAAATTCCAAAATCAACACTTTCATTTCTTTTAGGTTTGCAACAAATCTCAACAATGAATATTGTTCACTTTGGAGATCAATCTTCATGGTTTTGCTTTTGGATTCTCAAATATCTCATACCAATATAAATAATTGTGTTCACTTATCTACCATGGATCTTTTCATTTTATAGAGTCGATGTGGGACATTGTGAGCATTTTTAACAAGTATAACCAAAATTTATTTTTACTTATTCTTTGAAGTCGGAGGTTCAAAACTTCATATTCCACATTTGTTATGCTAACAAAAAAAAAATTGAAAATATAATTTAGCTTAAATTAAAAATACAAAAGTCAAAAGCTAAAGATAAAGAGGAAGGAAAATTAGATAGAAAATTCATAGATGAACTTGTTACATTTAAACATGATAGAATTTTAATAATTTTACTTGTATACAATGCATATAATAATTAGATAATTTTGATTTTAATTTGATTATAAGAAAAAAATTGTAACACCCCGAAAAATTAACACAACAACTCGAGGCATTACTTTCAAGTTGTATCGTTCGCGCTGAAAATCCGGCAGCATAACGGCGCAACCTGGACAAACCGAAAAAAATTTTACAGAGTGCCTGAATCTAAACGAGAACACTTCAAAAGACTCACGAGGGTACCCAACCTCCACCAAACTACACAGAACAACAATAGGTTGGGCTCTAGTCCCTCGGAGTTAACAGAAAGCTCAAACAGCAGAACATGCTTTGAATACGAAGATAACTTAACTGAACATGCTTTAAGTTCAAAAGAAACAGGAACGATACAATCTAAAATTAACATAACAAATAGATAAAACGCAACGGAAGGAAAGAAAACGAAAGAACTACTCCTAACGCAACCCCTAAATCCTACAAGTCTTCCATAGCCTCGCAGGGGTCTCGCCGTCGGTGGTCATCTCACCTGGTTTGCCTTACTGCAAGGAAAAGAAATAAAGAAGGGGTGAGTATAAAAATACTCCAGTAAGCAGCCCACTTCGTCCAAGAATAAAGAACATAAACGACCCTAGACTTAGCTAACACGACACTAGCCCGCCAAACAACCTCAACACGCATCCGACCCTACTCTTACTCTGCTCACTTTTTCGATTCTGTCCCTACCCTTAGCTCCTAGACTGGGTTGGCAGCACGTGGCCACGAGACTCATCCTCGGGCCTGCACTAGGGCGAAGGACTCTATCCAACCCCTTTGACTCTAAGGATCACACCCCGAGTCGCACAACTGGATGGGGGCGGACCACCACATCCCATAAGCATCAAAGCGGTACTACCGCGCACAATCGACCTCGGGTTCATTCCCGGGCCTGCACTAGGGCGAAGGACTCTATCCAACCCCTCTGACTCTAAGGATCGTACCCCGAAGTCGCTGGTTGGATGGAGGGCGTACCATCACATCCCATACATCATCTCGCCAACCTCGAGTCTCAGTATACTAAGGGTTACACAGATACTTAGGACTTGGGCCTGCACTAGGGCTAGTTGTGCTAACTACAATCCTAAGGCTCAACGGCACTTCCCAAGTCACTACAGACTAAGCACGGGACGACTAGGCTTGGGACAAACAGTACAACTCTAGCATATTCAACAATTTTAGCACGACATGTACTTCTATCATAAGCATCGCTCAAAGACAAGCTTAGGTCAACTTTCCTAACAAGATCACATCTAAGCACCTAAAAGATAATGATCCATAGCACCAAAAGATAACAAACCATAGCACATGCACATACATTTGACTCATCGGGACGACCCATCAGTAATTCGTCACATTCACAACGAATGAGGACAGACAACTTAGAACCAAGTACTGGCTACCACAACCTAGCATGCTACTACAAGTCCAGTACGCTACACATTCTAAAACATTTAGCTCCGAGATAGTATAGCATGCAACGACGCCCCTAAGCCCTACACTTAGGAGTAATTCAATCCAAATGACTACTTACAGTGGAAGCCAACGATAACGACGGCGACTTTGTGGCGTGCTCCAAAGCGTTCTTCTACTTTTAATTAATCCCTAATAAAGAGCAATCACGCCAAAAATCAATAAACCGAACACGACGCGGCGAACCTAACACAAAATCTAAAAAGAAGGAGCGAAACTCACCCCACGAGTGCCAAAACGGACTAAGGAATGGACCGAGGCGACGGGCGGAAAGAGGACGGTCGCGCGCTCTGCTGCGCGCGCGTGCGCGGAATCGGCGCGGTGGCGGCGGGCTGGCGGTAGGTGGCGGTGGGCGCGCGGTGGTGAGTCTCGAATCCTCACGCCCGATCTATCTAGAATCGGACTCGTTCGTCCGAAAACCGGCCCTAAACGACACGAACCAACCGAACCGGTCAAGCTGGTCTCACGAGAGATCTAGGGTTCGCGCGCTTTGCTGCGTTACATATCTGACCGATTTCCGGCGTGGCGTGCGGGCGAGGAGTCATCATGCTGCGGCGGCGACCTGAGAGAGAAAACCGTGAGAGGAGGGGGAAAACGGAGGAGAGAGAGAGGAGACGGAAGGAGAGAGAGAGGGAGACGGAAAGAGGAGAGAGAGAGAGAGAGACGCCGTGAGAGAGAGGGGAAGAAGAAGAGGAGGGCGGACGAGAGAGAGGGAGGGAGAAAAGGGGAAGGAGCCGGCGGCCGTTTTGCGCGAGAGGGGGGGGCGAGTCCTTCGCCCCCGACTTCTTCTCATTTTTTTTTTTTTTAAACCGACTGGGCCGTAACAAAAATCTACTCAAATAAGATTTTGACTATTTTTCTAGCCCCTTTTCTTTTAATTTTAATTAGTTTATAAATATATTATTTAAATTACAAGAACAAAACTTGCAAAACAAATAGTCAAATACATAAACATTTATGGCTCATATCAAATACACAAACAAGACGAGAAAGATTCAAACTTATTGTTTTTAATCATAAATACATATTTTATATCTATTCTCTTATTAATTTAACAAAAACATTTAAATTTGAGATATTTAATATTTATATTCATGAAATAATATGGGCAAGAAAATTTTATAATCGTATTCTCTTTTGTGTGTTTGAATTAATTAATGCAAAGCCAACGGTAGAGTTTAACTTAGTCGGAAGTTAGTGCATTCATGCGTTCACCGGAAAGTACGCAACGATATGCGCACTACGCGTTACATAACATAACATTGCATTACACTTCTCTCGGAGACTTGACCGACGAGTGACAACCCACCAATTTTCCATTTTAATCACGTCCAATAAAATCGTCACTTCCCAAATATAATTTATTTATTAATATATCATAGCCTATTTTTTATGAATAAACATTACCAAATAGTGTGCAACAAAAAAAAATTAGGTGGTATATATATAATTATAGATTTGAAGTATCAAACTTCGCACCATAGCGTGATAAGATAATCATTCAACTACTGTGTCAAGTAGGTGTTTGATTGAAAATGAGTGCATGTTTGGGAATAATGTTCAAAATAGTGATTTTAGCATATTTGATTAATTTATAATTAATTTTCATACCATCACATTAATGTTTGGTTCCAAATTTTCAGAATTGATTTTTCTATATTTAAAAGTGAATTTTAATTATTACGTTTGGTTTCAAAAGTGATTTTAGAATGAACAACCTACCTAAAAATTATATTTTATATTTAATAAATTATTTAACAAAATAATTATGATAAATATTTATTTATTTTATTCCTTTTTCATTTATTTTATTGTTGACGTATGTTAAGTAAAAACACATAATAAATATCAAAATAAAATTCGAAAGATATATATTTCATTTGATCTAGAATTACCATAATAAATAACCATGGTACATTCAATTTGTATTAAATGATCGAATCACTATTGTCTAATAAGCTATTAGTTGCAAACATGAACATGACTTAACTAGCAAAAAATATAAACTTTCAACCAAGAAGTCAAACATTTGAATCTCATGTCCCATATGTTGTAAAATAAAAACTATTAATATTATCGTTATTAATTATATAAGATGACATTTCTATTAACAAAATAATAATCTACAAATTCATCCATTTTTTTTACTTATAGAAACAAAAACAAATAATCTTAAGAAAAAAAAAAAAAAAAAAAGTTGTTGCATTAAAAGTGGGTTTTGACAAATCTAATCAGTTTGGAGAGTGAGACTTTTTTACTTTTTGATTTTTTTTTTTAAAAAAGTAAAAAAAGAATGGTAACAACTTGACCATAAATATAAAAATAAATATCAGAATCGCCTAACTAAACCTATGGTGGGAAGATGAAAGAGAAGAGAGAGAAACTAAATAAAAGTGATTCTCGATCAATCACCCCATCAAAAATCACCACTCAACTCATTATTAGAAAATCAATTTTAAATGATTTTTTATTTTTTTAAAATCAATTTCAATATTTGCCAAACATCAATAATAAAAAGAAAAGTGATTTTAGTAATGGAAAAAGTGATTTTGACCATGCCAAAATCACTCTCAAACATACCCTTAGGTCGTTAATACATTAAACTGTATATTCGTAGGATCAAACTTCGCACTATAGTGTGGTAAGACAAGTGCTCAATCACTCGTCAAGTGTGTATTTTATCAAGTAGTTCTTGCATATTTGCATAATCAAACTCCACACCATGATGTGATAAAGGGCTCAACCACCGCACCAGATAGATGTTTAATAAAAAAAACAAACCAGAAAATAAACAAAAAATTGCATATTTGCCTTTGATGTCAAATGTTCAAATCACTACATCAGATATTGTAGGGATGACTTCTTTTCGTGCATTTTAATACCATCTAATTCGCTTTCTAAATTAATGACATGTGACTTTTTTTTCATACTACACAACTCGTCCAATTACCTTAGGGCAACGTACGTACTATCGCTCCCGTGCTCTCGCTCTTAGTTAATTTTATCTTCTTTATTTCTTTTCAATTTATCCTTTTCTTTATTTCTTTTTTTATTCTTTATTCTTCAATCAGCTCACTCACGGTCTTCACGATTATGAGCGAGATTGTGAGAGCGAGAGCGAGCATTCGAAAGCGAGAATATTTTAAGATCCAAGCAATTTTACTAACGTGGCAAGCGAGAGTGATAACGAGAATTAGTAGCGAGGTCGTTACCATGTCCGAGCGAGACGACCTCATACTACTCTCGTATGTAATTTTGCATGCATATCAAAATGAGTCATATTTCATCATTTTAAGAAAACATATCAAATGTAAATTAAATCCCCTTTTTTACCTTTACTTCTATTGTACTAAAAAAGATATGGTTAAAACAATATTTAATTTTGCTTATAAGTAGTAAATCTAAACATATCTCCATAGTTTTTTTTTTAAAAAAATAACATATCTTAATAATTAAGACATCTTTTCACATATACATTTTAGTTTAACAAATATAAAGATAAGAAATCTATTTTAATCTAAAAAAGGTGATGGATACTTAAGATATGTTTGGGAGTGATTTTGGAGTGATCAAAATCACTTTTGACATGTCTAAAATCACTTTTATACCAAAAGTGTGATGTTTGACAATATTAAGCAAGTGATTTTAGAAGAATCCAAAATCATTTGAAATTATTCTCTTTCAATCACTAGATAGGTGATTCTCAAGTGATTTTTGTCAAGTGATTCTAATTTAAAATAACTATTATTTCATTTTTGGAAACAGTGTACTTTAAATGATGGGTAAAAACTGTCATATTTTGCCAAAATTCATAAATTTTCATAAAAAAATAAATTTACTCAAAACCGTCTGATTAAGTTCATCCGTTGTTTATAAAATGTCAATTTTCTCTCTCTAAAGTTTTTATAATATGTATCTTACTTTATTATCTTTTTTTCTTTTAATTCATATTTTTCACTTTCCTTTCTCTCTAATATTTTTAACTCTTTTTGATTTTTTTTTATTTCTAATTTTTTTTGTTCCTCCCTATAATTTTCGTATCTTTTAAAATTTTTCTCTCTAATATTTTTTGGACAAAATACACTCTTGGTCCCTGAAGTTTGAAGTTGATGTCTAATTGGTCCCTAAAGTTTCAAAATAAACACTTTAGTCCCTGAGGTTTGGAAAATAGTTCTAAATTGACCCTGGAGTTAAGTTGACCGTTAGTTGACTAACGAAAAAATGATGTGGCATGTTGAATTGACAATTTTTAGATGATGTGTTAAAATTAATATTAATTTCAACATTATGTGGTTATATTTTTAAATTTTATTTTTACTTTTTTTCATCTTCTATCTTATTTTCTCTTCTCTCTTCTTTCTCTATCTCTATTTCTTCTAGCTTGTCTATTTTCTTATTTCCTTGGCTCCAACACCAATATTGAAAATGACGATGACAAGAAAGACTTTCCGTCGTTTTGATGTAGAGTCTTACTCAGTCCATCATTCTTAATCTTTAAAAATATGCCTTTGTCTACAATTTTGAGGTACCCATGTGTTAATTTTTCTTTAATTGATTCGATTTTTTCGATGAGTTTCTTTTTTTTGTGGTTTTTTATTATGTAGAGTTGTGGTTTGATAAAAAAAAAACAAAATTCATAGGTAAGAAATGGAATATTGGAAAAATTGCACATAAGAAGTCCCAAAAGAAAAAAAAAAGAAATAATCTTAAATATAAATTAAAAAAACTACATAATCTTAAATATAAATTTTGACACATCATTTTTCCGTTAGCCAACTAACGGTCAACTAACTCCATGGACCATTTAGAATTATTTTCTAAACCTCAGGGACTAAAATGTTCATTTTAAAACTTTAGGGACCAAATAGACATCAACTTCAAACCTCAGGGACCAAAAGTGTATTTTGCCCTATTTTTTTTATCTCTTTCTACTTGTCCATAACTCTTAACTTTTTTCTCCTCGTTTTAGTTTTTCTTCCTAAAATTTTGATATCTTGCCCAATTTTTTTTTTATTTACCTCTCTATCTTTGGATTTTACTCTCTTTATTAAAATTCTCTCTTTGATTTTTTTGCCCCTTCCTTTAAAATTTTTATCCCTCCATATTTCTAATTTTTATCCCTCCAATTATTAGAATATTTTATAACTAAATACTTTTTAAACAGATTAATTATAATTAAATTACTTAGGTTAAAATACTTTATTTTAAAGTTGTTTCCCAAATATGTGTTTTAAAACTCATTTGATTGTATGAAAATCACTATTAAAAGTATAGAACCAAACATGAAAATGATTATATGGAAATCACTTTTAATAAATTAATTACAATAAAATCAATATTTCTAAAATCATTCAGAAACATGCCCTTAATTTCGTGAGGTGTGCATAGATTGACATATAGTTATCTCTGCAAAAATATGTTGTGTGCTTAAATTCTTGTTCTAAGTCTATAATGTAGTGTGCTAAAAAAAGAAAGAAAAAGCTCATTATGTTTCGTAGATTCCAAACACATGATACACAAATTCAAGTCGAATAAAATTTGAATCAAATTATACTAACTACTAAGAGGACAACAAGTTTTCTTTCTCTTCTTTTTTTTTTTTTTTCTAAGAAGAAAAGTAGATACGAAAAAAAAAGAGTGGTGGGGAGATGAAAATTAGGAATCGGTGTAGTTTATGTCTATGATAGAAAAACGATTCTTCTTTAATTGAGAATAGGAATAAAACGAAACCACTCTTTTTCTTTCTCTCTTTTTTTTAAAGTCTCATTATTGGTTAAGAAATATATAGACAATTTAAATTATATTACACGGGTATAATCTTAATAACAAATTATATGACTTAACTCAAAAGTTAAAAGATATTTTAGCTATATCAAGAGTTGTAGTTTCAAATATCCTTTCTGATGTAATATTTAAAATATATAAAAAACAATAAATTATCTTTGTTTTTGGAGAATAACTATCAAACAAGTTTGAAAAATATCTTTTTCTCTTTTTTCTTTTACTTTTTCTTTTTTGAGGTTAACTTTCTGCATGCATCTTATTCCATGCATCCATCAATAATAGTATCATACTATCAATGTCCTACATTTGTTTGATATGCAAACTTAGATAAGAATTGTATGATTCTAAATGATAGGTATCGTGTAGCTAAATGTGTAGATATATCTTTGCAATAGTTATACCTATTTTTTAGAAAAACTTTAAATATTTTCAAAATTTTTAAATCATTTTTTTATGATGAACCGAGATCTTGGCAAATGATAGACATAACGATAGCAACTCAAAAATAGCCAAATTCCTTTGCATCAAGTTCCATTCATACGAAAAATGCAACGATCTAAGCACTATCTTTAAGAGAGACTTGGTGGAGAAAAAGCAAAAGAAAAGAAAAGTGGCACAATTTAGAAATCAATGATGGATCTCAAGTTTTACCAAACAACATGACATTTTAAAGGTTAAATATTGTAGGTTAGCTCCCTCAATTTTTTAAATTGAGTCTTACATCCCTTAACTTAGGGATGGCAATGGGACGGGGTGGAGTAGGAGATGCACTCCCCAATTCCATCTCCCTCGAGATTTTTAATCCTCGTGCTCGCCTCATTTTTGTTTTGGAAAATCGAAGTCGAGTCGAAAAATCCTTGATCAGGGGTTGGGTCCCTCGGAGAAAAACCCCTATTCTTTTTTTTTTTCTTTTAATTATATTTCTAATTAATTAATTATTAATAATTAGGTTAAAATTATAACGCCCCTACTTTTTTCAATGACCAACTCTTGGGACATTACTACACATGCATGCATTTATATAGCCAAGAGATAAAAGATCTTAAAGAAAAACTTCCAACCAACATCAATTGTTTTGGGGATCCCAAATCAAATCATTTAAAAGCAGATAAAAGTATCAATTTAACATGGCCTATTAAAGCGTAAGTAAATTTAAACTCTAAATAAAACATAAAGAGACGACATCGGTTATAAAAGGAATATGCGGAAAAACATGTACATTCCCATGGTTTTAATGCGCGCCTCCGTCACTCGCCCGCACGTCCTTGGCCTTACGAAAAACATTTTTAAAAGAAAGGGTGAGTATTGCAAAACAATACCCCAGTAAGTGACCTCGCTCTACCGAGGTTTGGGATATGCATACACATACAATCATGACTTTAAACTTGTTCGAAATATACATACGCGGGACCTAAAACTTTCTCATATTGTCGAGTCTTTAATCCATGACTTCCTTTTTTTATTTGCGTGGCGATTGGTCATCCCGAGTCATTTCATTTTGAGTCCTCATGGACCCTGTAATAATTTGGTCCCTCATGCACTCGTAATAATTTGAGTCCTCATGGACTTCTGTAATTTGACCCATGTGAATCTCTATTGCATGTTTGACCATGCACATAATGATCTCGGGATACCAATGTCCACACTTCCCATTAATTCATTTCATGACATACATAACATGCATGAGGTCCCATCATTCACATAATAATAGTGTACATGTCACAAACATCATCGTCAAAATGCAAATCATACTTTTCTCATAAGCGGTTTAAAGATCATACTTTTGTAAGCGTCATGAAATATTCTCATCACAATTCTTGTCATATCCTTACATGAAACATTGAAATATCATTACATAAAATACAAAGACATTCTCGCATAAAATACTAGATTATTCGCGCATAAAATATTGAAATATCTTCTCATAGAATATCCAAGTACTTTCACATAAAATCTCGAGGATATTCTCGTATAAAATTCATTAAATCCTTTTAAGTAAAATATCGTACTAATTTCACATAAAATATTGAAGTTCGTTCTCTTTAATCCCATTTAAAAGATTAAGCACAAGGTCCCTTACCTTAGTTTGAATTCTACTCAAGACCTAGCCCAGAGCTCTGACTACTACTCTTCTCTTAGTGCAACTTTGATTCACACCATAGTTCCGAGTTCAATCTCCAAGTATTCACTAAATCCATAATCATAAGGTACTTAAATTGCGTTATTAAGGTTCCATGCCCCGCTTACCTCGAGTTTAAGGCGAATCCTTAATACTCCTTAATCCGTCTTGTCGTTTGACCTTCAACTCGCTCCAATCTTGACTCATGTAATTAACGTTGAAAGCAATGACCTAAGTTCTCAATCAAGCGCTTAAATATTCGGATAGGTCACATATAACTCTCATTCCAAATCCATACTTAACAAAATCACTCAGGGTTATAACTTCAGAGGTTGTAGATGCTGTGGCGATCGGAGCGGAATTGGGACGGTATCGGTGATTCACGGTGGCCGTGGCGGCGTGCTCCATAACCACCGCAGTGGTCAAGTCGTGAGAAAACCGGCGAGGGCTGCTTTGTCGTTGCTCGTGAATGGACGATCGGCTGGGACTTCGGACGTGGTGGTGGAACGAGTAAACTCCGCTCGTTGATCTGCCGGCGCAAACCAAAGCGTGAAGAAGCGGTGGACGCGGCGTTTCTCTGAAGTGCCGGCGTAGGTGTCGGAGGGTTGGTCGCGCGGTCGAAGCTCGTGGATCGGCGTCGCAGTGTTCGTGGCTTGGCGTTCGTGGGTCGGCGGCGAGGTTACTACACAAGAGTTTCGTGGAGAACTTGAGATCTCGGTCGTGGCTTTGCGGCGACAGCGTCACTCCGCTGCAGAGAAGGCGAGGCTGCCGCTCTAAGCACCACAACGGGCGGCGACTTGGGCCGGCTGGGCGACGTGGAGTCGGCGAGAACTTGCGACGGAGGCGTTCTTCCGTGGGTTTGGGTCGACGGTAGGGGCGATAATAATGCTTGGGGGTTTTGATTAGGGCAACCTGGGAGGCAAGAAGAAGATGTTGATGGCTAGGGTTAGGTTTTGCTTAAAGGAGTTTAGGGTTTAGAGGAGGAGAAGAGAATTGTTAGGTTTAGGGCTAGGGTTTTGATTCCTCCTCCTTTTGGTTGAGACTTAAGGATATTAAATACCATCCATTAGGTTAAAAATTCAAATGCCAATTACACCTCATTTAGACATTAATAACCAAAAGCATACTTGCAATTTCCTTTTCCTTTAATTTCATAAATAATCTCATCTTAAAAGGAACAATTCACTTAAACTAACAAAATTAAGGCCTCACTCTCGCGTGAGCTTGATTAAAAATACTAATCCAACTAAACACAATGGTTAATAGGCGTTAAATAAAATAAATAATATAGTACTGTGATGGTGGTCGTCACAATCTTTCCTCGCTTAAGAACTTTCGTCCTCGAAAGTTCCTATTCTTGAAATAACTCGGGTATTTAGCTCGCACTTCCTCTTCTCGCCCCGGTGTAGCTTCTTCCGCGGTGGTTACGCCACAACACTTTAACTAAAGCCGATCTCACGGTTCACGGAGGTCTTTCGATCTCTTGCAATAATTTGTGCGGTCGTTCGTCATAACTCGGATCTTACGCTAATTGCAATGGTTGAAGTCTACGACATGCGTCGGTCCGAAACGTACTTTCTCAACATGGAGACATGAAACACGTTATGAGCCATTGAAAGGGAAGGCGGCGGTCTTAATCTGTAAGCCACCGCACCAATCCTCTCTAAAATCTCAATGGTGGTCAGATGAATCGCGGACTCAACTTCCCTTTCGGCCAAACCTTAGAATTCCCTTCATTGGGGCCACCTTAAGAAATCGTGGTCCCCAACATCGAATTCTAGGTCCCTTCGCCTCGTGTCGGCATAACTCTTACTTCTGCTCGCTTTGGGATGCGCATCCGCGCCTAATCTTTTGTACCGCATCATTTGTGACTGCATCAAACTGGACCCAATAATCGGCGTTCACCAACCTCTCCCGTAAAACGGGAGTTCGCAACGTTTTCCATAGAGAGCTTCAAATGGAGCCATTCCGATGGTCGATCGATAATCGTTATTGTAAGCAAACTCCATCAAATGCAAATGAGTGTCCCAACTACGGGAAGTCTAAGGTGCAAGCTCGCAACATATCTTCTAATATCTGGTTTAAGCGTTCCGCCCGCCCATCCGTCTGCGTGGATGAAAAGGCATACTTAAAGTTCAGCTGCGAACCTAACGCTCTCAGTAAACTCTCAGGAAATTGGAGGTGAAAGCGTGGATCCACATGCGAAATAATCTTGTTTGGAATCCCATGCAAACGGATTATCTCTTCCAAGTAAAGGCTGCGCCCACTTATCTATAGAATAGGTGGGTTTCCACAGTATAAAATGTCTTGACTTGGTTAATCATCACTATGACCCAAATTACCGAAGTAACCTCGTAAGGTGTTAAGCGGATCCGGCTATATGAAGTCCATTGAGATCTCCTCCCATTTCCACCGAGGTACATGTAAAGGTTGTAGTAATCTCGCGGTCTCTCGCCAGGTGCGCTTCACTGGCGACAAGTCGGACACTGGCCGACAAACTCGCTACGTCGCGCTTCATGTTGCACCACCAAAATGATTGTTTGAGATCTCGATACATCTTGGTCTTGCCGGGATGCATAGAAAAGCAGTGAGTTATGGGCTTCGCTCAAGATTTGATTTTCGGTTTGTCGTCGCTTTGGCACACATAATCGACCACGAAATAGTAATCCTCCATCTGTGGATAGTGAGAACTCCGCCAACTCACCTTGTAGTCACGTTTGTAAGTTTCTCTACTAATCGAGGTCCACACTTTGAGACTCAACGATGCGTTGTCTCAAGGTCGGTTAGATCGTTAATCGGGCTAAGCGAGTGCGTGGTCTTTCCTACTAATCACGCAATTTCAGCTCGAGCAACTCTCGCGCAGTAACTCTGCTGCATCTCGTAACTTCGTGCGAAGTATGCACCGGCTTCCTACCGGGGCATCGACCACTACATTAGCCTTACAGGGGTGGTATTGAATGTCTATGTCATAATCCTTCACTAGTTCCAACCATCTGCGTTGCCTCATGTTCAATTCTTACGGGTGAGCAGATCACTTGAGACTTTTGTGATCTGTAAAGATTTGAATCTTCTCGCCATACGGGTAGTGTCTCCGGATCTTTAATGCAAAAACCACCTTTTGCTAGTTCCAAGTCGTGAGTTGGATAGTTCCTCTCGTCGTCTTTCAATTGTCGGGATGCATAAGCTATTACTTTACCGTGTCTTTGCATTAGCACACACAGCCAAACCTTTCTTAGAAGCATCATTTGAAACCACAAAGCTCCCTGTTCCTCTGGAGGCTGTAAGAATCTGGGTGACACTAATCTGCACGTACTTGAGTTCCGAAACTCGCCTCACAAGCATCATCCCAAACAAATGAGTTTCCTTGCGCGTCGGTGAGTCATGGGCATGGCTATCTTGGCAAAAATCACGCGCTAAGCGTCTATAGTATCCTGCAAGACCAGAAAACTACGTACCTCTGTAGCGGTGGTCGGACGAGGCCACCGTGTGACGGCCTCCACTTTTCTTTGGATCGACAGAGACTCAAAACCGGACACCACATTACATGCCTAAGAAGGATACTTATGCGAGCGGAGAATTCACACTTGGAAAATTTTGCATACAACTTATTCTCTCTCGGCGTGAGTAAAACTTTTCTCGGTGCATTTCATGCTCTTCGTCACACTGGAGTATATCGATTATATCGTCGATGAACACAATCACGAACGTATCAAGAAACTCTTTGAATAAGCGGTTCATCAAGTCCATGAAGCGCGCGGGGCGTTGGTCAAACCAAAGCGGCATCACTTTGTGAACTCGTAATGCCCATAACGTGATCGAATCTTTGTTTTGGGATATCCTCTTCACCGATTCTCAACCGATGGTAGCACGATCTCGGATCAATCTTGGAGAACATCTGTTGCTCCTTGCAATCGATCGAACAAATCATCTATGCGGGGAGAGGTATTTATTCTTGATCGTAACTTTATTCAACTCCTCGTAATCTATACAAAGCGCATGGATCCGTCTTTCTTTTTCACGAACAATACGGGGGCTCAAGGCGAAACGCTTGGGCGTATAAACCCCTTGTCTAGTAAGTCTTGTAATCGTACTTTTAGTTCTTTTCAACTCTGCCGGTGCCATTACATGCGGGGCCTTGGATATCGGGGTCGTCCCCGATTCCAATCCGATGTTAAAATCTACCTCTCTCGTAGGAGGTATTAGGGAGGTCCTCGGGAAAACGTCGTCAGTAAATTCATTCACCACTGTACCGATGTCACCGAGATCTCCGTACACCTTACATCTAGTATGCAAGCTAAGCGCGCCCCAAGCTCCCCGATGTAATAACTTCGGCCTTAAGGCGATGAATTACCTTAGGCCTACTTCCCGCTATCGTGCCTCTCGAACTCTGTAGCGAGTTGATCGGGAGGAGTGAACACTACCTCCTTCCCCGAAACAATCAATGCAAGCATGATTCTGCGCTAACCGATCCATGCCCAATATTACATCAAAGTCAAACATGTCTAAGACTACTAGATTCATTTGCTAACTCACGGAGTCATGCGATGGTCACACTACCATCCATGACTTTCATAGTGGCTAACAAATTTATCCCCGCAGTGGAGTGGAGATGAGCAGAGAGCATCAGAATCGTTCTAGTTCTAACTCACTTGACTTACAAAGGATGCGGAAATAAAGGAGTGTGTGGAACCGTAATCAAATAATACAAAGGCAAAGGTGCCCAAGTAATGGAAGTGTACTGTAACCACCGAGTCTCGTGCCATAAATGCTTTTATCGGTGCTTGCATAAGCTCCGCCTTGGTGTATCACGGGCTTAGCAAAGCAGCCCACTATTGATAACACGAGGTTGGCTAGTCTTTGGCTTGACTCGGCAAATTATTAGCTCTGTGCCCTTCTTTCCCACATCCAAGCACACTCCGATCGCCAAACACTTACCCAGTCGCTGCTTACGACGCTTTGCACCGTGGCTTATCTCCACCGTTATTTCCGTTCTGCTGACTTGTGGCTTCCGACCAACCGCACGAAAATGTCTGTCTCTTCATGCGGTGCGCTGGGGCGCGCGTGAGCTTGAATTTGGTTGGTCTCACTTCCTCTTATGATTTGCCATGGTCGCCAGGTTAACCACTACTGCCGTGGTGCGACCGTGGCTCGCACCCCAATCAATTCTCGCCACTCTCACTGCGGAGGCATAATCAGGAGGTGCTAGTGCTTGAATAAAGCCTCGAACACTCTCATCCAGTCCCATAATGAAGCGCTCTGTTTTCTTTGCCTCTGTGTCCACCACTCGGGAGCAAAGCGAGACAAACGGGTAAATTCCCTCTCATACACCTCCACCGCCTCCTTATTGCAGCTAAGTGTAAGCATTTCGCCGCTTCACCGTGAAATGAGTGCAGCTAGGATAAAATTTCGCTAACGCTTCCTTAAGCAGATTCGGTGTAATTGTTTCTCCGCTAGCGACAATGGTTCCGGGGTGACTCCCACCATAAATACGCGTCATCCTCAAAGATAAAGGTAAGACAGGACACCCTATGGTCCTCGGGCGGTTCATCAATCGAAGATGGTCTCAATGGAGGCGACCATAACTTTCGACCACCAGGTGGGGTCACTGGAAGACCCATCGAAAGATCTAGGATCATACTTCACGAAGTCCTTTCGATATCGAGACTCGAGTTGCATCGTCCGCCCCACGACTTGCTTGGGCGGTGAGTGGCTCTCGTAGCTCGCACCGGACTCTGCATAGCCTCCACCATCATAGTCATAACGTTGGTGTTCCTTGATCCGCCACCGAGCAAGCTGCAGTACATTCTCCGCGGCGACCGGTGGTCCGGGGAGGTCTCGTGGGGTGGAGCAGCAACCTTCTTGCTGTTCGATGGTAATTCCGGTTGGCGTCAACGTGTTCCTCGCCTCCGGCCCCTACCACGCCCCTCATCTCTCCTCGACCTCTAGGTGGCATTTTGTCGATACTACAATACAGAGAGAGTTTCTAACTCGGTTTCATTATTTTCGACTACAAGATAGGATCACCCTCAGGGTTTTAAGTTCATGTATATGCATAAAGCAGAATCATATCATAATCATTTACTTAATTAATAAAATATTCGAACGCACTGGCGGTGGTGATCGAACGCGTTGTTCAACCATGGGAACCACTCTGTGCTTACTCGTAAGCAAGTCTCTGAGAACCCTAAAACCTGGGGCTCTGATACCAACTATAACGCCCTACTTTTCAATGACCAACTCTTGCAGGACATTACTACACATGCATGCATTTATAGGCCAAGAGATAAAAGATCTTAAAGAAAAACTTCCAACCAACATCAATTGTTTTGGGGATCCCAAATCAAATCATTTAAAAGCAGATAAAAGTATCAATTTAACATGGCCTATTAAAAGCGTAAGTAAATTTAAACTCCAAATAAAACATAAAGAGAGCGACATCGATTATAAAAGGAATATGCGGAAAAACATGTACTGTTCCCATGGTTTTAGTAACGCGCCCGTCACTCGCCTCGCACGCACGTCCCTTCGCCTTACACGAAAAACATTTTTAAAAGAAAGGGTGAGTATTGCAAAACAATACCCAGTAAGTGACCTCGCCATTCTAGAGGTTTGGGATATGCATACACATACAATCATGACTTTAAACTTGTTCGAAATATACATATCACGGGACCTAAAACTTTCTCATATTGTCGGTCTTTAATCCATGACTTCCTTTTTTTTTATTTGCGTGGCCGATTGGTCATCCTGAGTCATTTCATTTTTGAGTCCTCATGCACTCTGTAATAATTTGAGTCCTCATGAGACCACTGTAATAATTTGAGTCCTCATGGACCCACGTAATTTGACCCATAGGTCTCTCTGTGCATGTTTGACCATGCACATAATGATCTCGGGATACCAATGTCCACACTTCCCATTAATTCATTTCATGACATACATAACATGCATGAGGTCCCATCATTCACATAATAATAGTGTACATGTCACAAACATCATCGTCAAAATGTAAATCATACTTTTCTCATGAGCGGTTTAAAGATCATACTTTTGTAAGGCGTCATGAAATATTCTCATACGAATTCTTGTCATATCCTTACATGAAACACTGAAATATCATTACATAAAATACAAAGACATTCTCGCATAAAATACTAGATTATTCGCGCATAAAATATTGAAATATCTTCTCATAGAATATCCAAGTACTTTCACATAAAATCTCGGGATATTCTCGTATAAAATTCATTAAATCCTTTTTAAGTAAAATATCGTACTAATTTCACATAAAATATTGAAGTTCGTTCTCTTTAATCCCATTTAAAAGATTCGGCACAAGGTCCCTTACCTTAGTTTGAATTCTACTCCAAGACCTAGCAGAGCTCTGGACTACTCTTCTCTTAGTGCAACTCGATTCACACCATAGTTCCAGGAGTTCAATCTCCAGTATTCACTAAATCCATAATCATAAGGTACTTAAATTGCGTTATTAAGGTTCCATGCCCCGCTTTACCTCGAGTTTAAGGCGAATCCTTAATACTCCTTAATCCGTCTTGTCGTTTGACCTTCAACTCCGCTCCAATCTTGACTCATGTAATTAACGTCAAAAGCAAAGTGACCTAAGTTCTCAATCAAACGCTTAAATATTCGATAGGTCACATATAACTCTCATTCCAAATCCATACTTAACAAAATCACTCACCGGGTTATAACCCGAGAGGTTGTAGGTGCCGATCTGGCGATCGGAGCGGATCGGCCGATTTCGGTGATTCCGACGGTGGCGGTGGCGTGCTCCATAACCATAACAATGCAATGGTGAAGTCGTGAAAACCGGCGAGGGTTTTTCTTCGTGCTCGTCGTGAATGGACGATGTTGGGACTTCGGCGTGGTGGTGGAACGAGTAAACTCCGCCGTTGATCTGCCGCGCGCAAACCAAACGTGGAAGCGTTTGGGCGTCGCGTTCTCTCCGGGCAGCGCGGCAGAGTGTCGGAGAAATTTGGTCGCGCGGATCGAAGCTCGTGGATCGGCGTGCGGTGTTCGTGGCTTGGCGTTCGTGGGTCGGCGGCGAGGTTATCGCACAAGAGTTTCGTGGAGAACTTGAGATCTCGTTGCCGTGAGCTGCGCGGCGACATTGACGTACTCCATCTAGAAGAAGGCAATGGCCGCCGGCTGAAGCACCACGGCTTGGGCGGCGACTTGACTACCGAGCTGGGCGGCGTGGAGTCGGCGAGAACTTGCGACTTGAGAGGCGTTCTTCAGTGGGTTTGGGTCGACGGTAGGCAACAGCGATGAATAATGCTTAGGGTTTTGATTAGAGGCAACCTAGGAGCTTGAAGAAGATGTTGATGGCTAGGGTTAGGTTTTGCTTAAAGGAGTTTAGGGTTTAGAGGAGGAGAAGAGAATTGTTAGGTTTAGGGCTGGGTTTTGATTCCTCCTCCTTTTGGTTGAGACTTAAGGATATTAAATACCATCCATTAGGTTAAAAATTCAAATGCCAATTACACCTCTCATTTAGACATTAATAACCAAAACGCATACTTGCAATTTCCTTTTCCTTTAATTTCATAAATAATCTCATCTTAAAAGGAACAATTCACTTAAACTAACAAAATTAAGGCCTCACTCTCGTAGAGCTTGATTAAAAACACTAATCCAACTAAACACAGCGGTTAATAGAGCGTTAAATAAAATAAATAATAGTACCTGTGATGGTGGTCGTCACAAAAATCGTATAAAAAGTTAAGTATTATTATTATTATTTTTATTCAAATCATTAATTTTTGAAAATCTATTTAATATAAAAACATATTATATTATAAAATTAAAAAACAGTATACACTGTACTGTTTAAGGATATATATATATATATATAAATAAATAATAGGGACAATTAGGCAAATAACAAAATGGGTCTAAAGCATTGCAAATATAGCAAATTATTAAACTATTTGTATATATGGCAAATTTTCATTTAAATTACTAAAAAGTCCATGCATATATCTTTAGCCCAAATGAAAATTGTGATTCATCTTCCTTCACTTTTTCTTCAATTATCTTCTTTTTTTTTTGTGATTTCTTCTTTCTTTCTCCCATGTTTAGTCGATCGACTAAAAGCTTTAGGTTCAATCGATGTCCAATGTTCAACTTTTTCTATAGTGCAGTGATTGGAATCTATCACTAATAGACTTTAATCACTGTCTTGTGATAAAAGTCTATCAGTGATATAAGTTTATCACTATTATTGATAAACTTCTATATATGTTGTTTCTCTTCTTTTTTTTTTTTATTGAAGTTTATTACTAATAGACTTCTATCACTATCAATAGGAGTAGTGCGTGATTGAAATCTATCACTGATATAAACATATATGTTAATTGCTACAATTATCTAAATTACTAGAATTTTGGATCTTGGAACAATTAGGATTAATATACGTTAATTTCCATCCTTGAATAAACTAGTATGTGTGATTGAAGTCTATCACGATGATGTAATTTATTTCATATATCACTATGATAAAGTTCTATCACTAATAGAAGTCTATCATTGATAGACTCCTTACTATGATAAAGTCCTACGAGTATACTACTTCAAGCCTTACTTTTCAGTATTACAATATATTAGAATCTATCACTAATAAACTTCAAATTGTGATAAGAGTTTATCAGTTATAGAGTAACCTTGATAAAAATCTATCAGTCTGCTCCATGTGTTGCATTCTATCACAATCTATCACTTGTAAACTTCTAAGTATGATAAGAGTCTATCAGTGATAGAAGTTTATCACTGATAGAATCCTAATTGTGATAAGAGAGTTTATCAGTGATAGAAGTCCATCGTCAATAGATTCCTAACTATATGTTAAAAGTCTATTAGTCAACTCCAAGCCTAACTTCAAAATTGCAGTAATACCACATTCAATCACTCATAAACTTCTAATTGTGATAAAAATCTATTGTGATAAAAGTTTATCACTAATAGACTCCTAATTGTAATAAGTGTCTATTAGAATGACTTCAATTCGTTTCAAAGAGTTATAACTGTGATAAGAGTCTATCAGAGGTTGAAGTTTATCACCGATAGACTCTGCACAATGATAAAAGTCTATGATAGATTCTGAACAGTTATAAAGGTGTTTCAATCAAGGGTAAAATGAGAATTAAAAAACGTTATTTAAAAATTTTGCTATATTTGTAATTTTTTTAACAAATTTGTTATATTTGCAAATAAGAACTCATACTTTGCTACCCATTACAATTTTCCTATATAATATGATATTATTATTACAAATAATTATAATATATATCATCTATTTTTTAAACAATTAATAAAATAAACTATTTGAGGCGGGTTTGGGGACATGAACGGGGCAGGGATATCGTTCCCCTTCCTTGACCGAGAACCCAAAAATGATCCCAAATTTGACCCCATATTGTCGAATCGGAGATTCTCCGCCCTATTTGGGGTGGGGAGTCACGGAGTCGGATATTTTTGTCCTCTCTACCCTTAACTTTAACTTCATAGAGTTCTTTATAGCCTTTGAACTATTAATCATGTGTCTAATATGGATCTTTAATTCTAAAAAGTTGTCTAATAGATTAGGAGCCTATAAGATACTAAACTTAAAGTTTATTTATTTATTAGACATAAAATTAAAAATTTTAAAAATTGTTATATACTTTTTAAAGTTCAAATATCTCTTTACTTCAAAAAAAAAAAAATTACTAGATACTTTTTACTTAAATAAATTCAAATATCTCTTAGACATAAATTTAAAAGTTTAAAAACTTATTAGTTATGTCAACTTAAGCATAGGCAGCCAACAAGAACATAACTCAACTGACATCAAGTATGACTCATAACTAAAAGGTTATGGGTTCGAATCCCCCACCCCCAATTGTTGATGTACTAAAAAAAAAAGCATAGTTGATAAACTCAACTTAAAAGTCAAAGATTTGAGTTGAGGACTTTTGGAAGTGAGGTAATTAAATAAAATCATGTGGAGTAGAAATTAATGGTAGTGTGTTTTATTTTTTTGAAGGAGAAATTACAAAAATGAAATTATTAGAGGATTTGTGGTGGGTATTTGATGGAGTTCTTAACAAGCTTCTTGGTTGCAGCATCAGCCAAATTGATTCCACAAATATCAGCCAATCTAATGAGATAAAGCAACACATCAGAAAGTTCTTCACCAAGATGCTCCTTATCTGATTCCTCCCAATCTGGCAGCCCTTTCTCCACTTCCCCTCTCCATTGGAATATTTCTGATAACTCTCCTACTTCTCCTACCTACATACCATATACAATCAAAATTTACTTATATACTCTTTTATAATTAAAAAATATATATATCATCTAACAACAAATCCCAAAATTCTATATTATAACGATATGTTGTGAATTAGGTCCATAAATAACATATGTTTTGAGATTTTTATGATGCCAACGTGAGTATAGTTTAATAATTAAGGTATCTACCTATATCATTGAAATCCAAAGTTCAAATCTTCACATGCACATTTGTAATACTAAAAAAGAGGAAAGAGAGACTCTCTTTGTTGAGGATCTATATCAAAAAAATTAGAAGACCTCACAATCCTTATAAAATACATGTGTTATTGATCTTCTTATTGCTAATTGATAATTTTAAGATGAAACCTCATGTTTATCTAATATAGTATTAGAGATCATGAAACCTAAATGAGTATTCGATTCAAAAAAATTGAGATTCAATTTAAGAATGGTGAATTCAAAAAAGCATCATCTTAAAAGAGCATGTTCTTGATTTCTAACTAAAAAGATTCATGATTTTGAAATATAAAATTTATGTATTTTTTGAAAGGAAAAATGTACGATTGGAGTTAAAATTCATAAGAAGAAGAAGAAAGAGGGAAAAAGAATATAAGACCATAGCGAGGAGAAGGTTTCTAGGACTATGATACTTCTCCCAATTCCTAGCCTTGGCAAACTCCTCGAGCTTCAAAGAGAGGTCCTTGAGGCTAATGTCGACCTCGATTCCGACTTGCTCGCCCCCTCCCATGGCTAGCTGCAACTTGAGAGTTTTGTGTGTATTTCTGTATGTGGGCAATGAGAGAAGGGAGAGCCTCTTGGCTTTATAGCAAGAAAAATGACAATGAAATTGTTTGGTAAGGCAATTAAGGTTTATTTGGCAACATGAGGAAAAAAAGAGAAAAAGACAAGTGGGAAAGCAAATGACATGAGATTCCTCCATATATGCCTCACTAAATACTAGATTAATATTCCAATTTTAACTTTTATCTCTTTATGGCTGCCACTTACATGGTATATTTAAAATCTTACGAATTTTTTATAAATAAATGTGGTAGGATTCAACGGTTGTTAATAAAATTAAATCAAGGTGCATCGTGCACTAGAAAGTATTATAGTTTCCTTGAATTTTCGAAAATTAAGTTTATTGTTTATTCTTACATATTCTTTGTTTGAACTTCCATTTTATAAACCAACTAGAAATCTTAATTTTTTTTTTCAAAAAATATTTTGTCTTTATTTCAGAATATATATTTTAAAAAATTATTGCAACAAAAAGGAAACTGTGAATAGATAATGGCGATTTTTTAAAGAAAAGTAATAATATTAGAAGCTATATTGAAAATCCACTAGCCTCGATAAAATGAATATGCATTTACTTTATTTCCAATTCAGACTCGAGAGAAATAAAAGCCTACTATATTTGGTTGTTTTTCAAATAAACTGAAACGGTGAAATAAGCCTATTAATATATATTTTAAAAAATAGCCACTTACATAGATGACAAAATATTATATAACAATTTTATATGGGTGTCATTCATGTATGAATTTGTAAAAATAGTAAAAATATTAGATCCAACCCAATCAGATATAGCAAAAAGTCAAAATGCTCTCCCACACGTTTTCAATCTGGAGAATATCAGTCGTCTATCAACGATAGTTCTTATATACTAACTATATACCTAATAAAAAAGTAAGTACATGATATGCTATTGATGTTCTTTTTTTTAGTACATCAACATTTTGGGTGGGGGATTTAAACTCATGACCTCTTGGTCATAAGTCTTACTTGATGCCAATTGAGTTATGCTCTTGTTGACACTGATATTTTTATTTGAAGTTAATCAAGAGTATATTAATAACTAGCATATGATATATACATAATATAGAATGTATCACTGGTGCACTATTGATATCCTTTATTTTTTACGGGTGTTGTTCATAAAAAGTTTTCAATAATCTATCAATGGTATATTGTTGATTGACCAACAATATACCTAATATAAAGTATATCACTGATAAACTACTGATATACTTCTATGAAGTTTATCAAGAATATATAAATATGTCACATATGATATTATACATAATATAGAAGATATCACTTATACACTACTGATATATTTTATTTTATGTATTTTAATACGAAATTTTTCAGTAGTCTATCAATGATATATCATTGATATAGTAATAATATACCTAATATAAAATATACTTATATAAAGTTTATCGAGAGTATATCAATAATTCGCATATGGGTTATACATAATATAGAGTATATCACTGATATGCTACAGATATACTTTATTTTAATTTTTTACTCTATTAATGATTTATATTAATGATTTATATTTACTAGTTTTTAGTTAATAAACCTGTTTAATTGATATACTTGATTCGTAGTATATAAGAAATTCATATTTAGTATATCAGATATATCTAAAATGAAGTATATCAGTGATATACTAAATATGCAAAATATCCATGATATGCTCCATATATATATACCTAAAAAGTGTATTGATAGTATATCAATAATATATTGCTAATATACTTTGTTTTATGTATACATTACTTGATTGATATACCAAATATAAAGTATATCAGATTACACTAGGGGTGATATTGGTTCGATTTTCATTGGTTTTAGGCCAAACCGAGAATCGAACCGATCCGATCGGTTTCATCAAAAGAGGAACCAAACAAAAGTCCAATAAACGACAAAACCATTGGTTCGATTGTCCATTAGTTTGGTTCTTCTTTGGTTCGAATTTCGATTTTTTTTTTTTTTTTTACAAATCTTATGCTATTTTATTTCTTAGTTTCATCCCATTTTAATATTTTTTGCCCCTAAATTTCTCAATACCTCAATAAGAATTCATAGAGCTAACAATCTCATTTTTTTACTTTAAAATTAATTGAAAGAAAATGGATGAAATGCGTGCAATAATGGATAGAGATTCAATTTGGGGTTTTTTGAGATACATATATATATACTTCGGTTTGGTTCGGTTTTTAATAATTTTTCTAAACGAAAACCGAACCAAACCAATATTTTTCGGTTTTCTAAAATAAAAACCGAGATGTCCAATTTTCTTTTAAAAAAACAAACCAAACCATTGGATCGGTTTGATTTGGTTCGGTTTGATCGGTTTTTGATTAAGACTATCACCCATAGATTACTCCAATGAAGATAAAACTGGAATAATATCAGATATCCTACTGATACACCAATGATGATAAAATTAGAATAATATAAAAAAAATTAGATTTTAAAATTTTTTGTTATATTTATAAATCTAAAACATCATGCCTAGATTTGTAAATATTATAATTTTTGTTTTGCGCCCATTACATTTCTCCTTAAAAAAAATGGGTGTATTTTACAATAAATTATTGACAAATGACAACAACTCGAGTTTGTTAATTTTAATACCAAATATCCTTATGCTCTTAAATTTTAAAAGGTTTTTTTTTATCCTTACATTTTAAATTTGGTCAAAAAGACATAGGCAATATATTATTTACAACCATATAAAAGATTAAACTCTTACCATTTATTTTATCTCAAAAGATATCAATAAAAGTATTTATATAATCAATTTATACACACATCAACTGTCACGCTAAACTTGTTTGAATGATGTTGTAAATCATGTGAACGTCATGTATGTCTTCTCATTTTTGCACTCACGTTAATTTCCATCTTATTTAATGGAAAAAAAATCTCTAAGTGTATTTATTGAAACAAAATTCAAAATTCAAGAGTAAAAATGAAAATTTTCAAAGTGTAGAGATATAATTGAAATTTATCCCAAAGTTTAAGGGCATTTTGTATAATTTAACCTTTAATCAATGCAGATTAATTTGTTTGTTGCCCGACTATGAATATAAGAACTAAAAAAATTACAAATTTAGTCCCTAAAATTGTAGGATTGTGTATATTTAATCTTTGAATTTTAAAAAATATTGAATAGGCATCATTAACTTTAAATTTGTGGCTAATAGATTTTTGAACTTTTAATTTTGTGTTTATTAACACGTTCTTGAATTTTAAAAATGTTTAATAGACTTTTCAACTTCCAATATTTTTATCTAATGGTGTTTGAAATATTCAAATTTTTAAAAAAGCCACTGAGATATTGGGTGTAAAACAAGATTTTATATCTAATAGAATCCTCAACTTTGAGTTGTGTCTAATTCATCTAAAAAGACATTGAACCTCAGTGATGTTTTGCCGACATTCTTTAATATCTAAGCCGTGTCATAACTAGTCGAGCACACGTAAAAATAAAATCATGGATAATCAAAATTTTCACGATAGAGTTGTGCGCAGGTGAGAATGATATTAAAAAAAAAAAACTTTCATTCATTTTAAAAATAGAGAATTGTTTTATATATATATATATATATATAAAAGTTTCATTAATTTTTAAAATAGATAATTGATTCTTTTTGTGTGGAATGGAATATTTAAAATTCACTATGCAAACCCCACGAAAGCACAGTGAAAAGGAGTTACTAAAAATTGCATTGAAGCAGCCGCCCCACTTTTGTTATAATAAATTGCGTAGATTCTTTTCTCTCCTTTTTTTTTTTTTACAAGTGAAGCTAGAAGATTCATGATTTTAGATTTTTTTATCTTTCTTCTTGACAAATCAGATGAATAACTCAAATCAACTAAAATTTTAATTAACACATTATTATACATCATCATATAAAACATACCATATAATTTTTTTTTTTTAATTTGAGTACATCAACAATGAAGGATTGGAGAAGGATTGGAGAGATTGATCATTGATCATACTTGATGCCAGAGTTATACTCTTGTTGGTCATACCATACGATTTTTTAATTGCACTTGAGAGATGTTTAATCTTTTTTTAAAAAAAAGACCTAGAAAGATGTTAGCTGGAACATTATTAAAGTGATAAGTAGTTAATTTCTTTTTCTAATTAATTTCTTAATTTTCTCAACAATAGACTTCAGTTTCTTTTTCTACTAGCATTTACATTTATAATATAATAATATTCAAAAAAAAAAAAAAACCCCTCAAATGCGATTAAAGGTGCAGGTTGGTTGTAGTAGGCATGACTCATAAAAAGAAAAACAGCGCAAACAAATATCAAAATAGAAGGGGAACATAATTTCCCTACAAAAAAATGGCTGTAAACAAAAGGGAAAAATGCGAACATGGCACAGTTTAATCAACATATATCTTCGATCAACAATTTTAAATCCCCACTCTCACATGTTGAACTAAAAAAACGTACTTTACTTAATATTTGACTCGACATATATTAATTCTCATCATAAATTTTCTGTTTCATTATAAGTTAAATCATCGTGGTACATTTTACCCTCTATTCAATTTTTGTTAATACAAACTAATTTTAATAAAAAGAAATTTCACTAATTTTATAAAAAAATAAAATATTACATAAAATTAAGTTTGATTAATCCTAAAATCAACCAATGAATCAACACCCAAAGTTATTTTTTTTAAATATCAAGTATTGTAAAAAAGTAATATTGTTAATATGTAATATATAACAACAAATCTTTTAGGGGTTGTTGGGGCGCTGAGTGAGTTATAATAACAGAAGTTATAATAGTCTGTGAATTATTATAATCTGTTAAATCATATAATATTATTTAAAATATAGAGTAATATAATATGTGATTATAATAGTTTATGTTTGGGGTGTAAAGCATTTCGCAGGTTATAATAACACAAATTATTATAATTTATACCTCAAACAAACCCTTAAAACTTGGAAGGCTGGAATGCACTCCTTATCACCATTCCTGTTGGATGAATTTCTATTTGGACCCCATTTTCATTTGAGATCAAAGTTGGAGTTAGATAATTTCTGTTCAAAGATCGAGTCCCTGCCGAAATAAATCTAATTTTTCATTATTTATTTATCAGAAATTAATTAAAAATCGAGTCCCTGCCGAAATAAATCTCATTTTTATGTTACAGTTAGGATTGTTATTATTTTGTTTGTTTAAATAATTAAATTTTAAAACAATTTAATATTTTAGTATTAATCTAATATAAAATGTTGTATATTATAAAATTAAATATAATGAATGCATGTAAACTAATGAAATTAAATTAAAAAGAAAAAGAATGGAAAATAAAAACTAGAAAAATAAAAACATAACAATATTATTAATAATATCATGATGAAGTAGAGCCTAGCCTAGTACATAAGATACTAATTACAATCCTAAATATCAACCGTTAGATTTTCCACATCATAATTGTTGAACCAAGGATTGAGAACTCAAAAAAAAAAAAAATCTCAATTTGACTCTTATATCGATCAAGTTAGGAATTTTCTATAAGCGATCAAGCTAGAGATTTTCTATGAGTATTTTCTACTCAAATTTAATATTCTATAAATTTATTTGACAACTGAATAGAGTAAGATCAAACCGTTGTAATGTGTAAACGGTCGAACTAGGTACAAGCGCTATAAGGTTGGGATGTTTAGAGTAAATTTGGATAAAATTGAAAAAAAAAACCAATTGGAGAACTAAAATCGTAATTTCACAAGTAAATACTAAAAATATATAGAAGGATTCGATTATTTGAACTCAGTGCAGAGTAAAGAACCCTAGGCTCGCGCCCTCTCTGAAAAACCCTACAACCCGAAGATGGTGAGACTTCTCTTCCTTCATTTTTCTTTTCCTAACTGCGAATCTACAACGAATGGCGGTGGAATTTTCTTCCCTAGTTTATGTTCTGCGAATTGTTTCTGATTCTGTGTTTCTCTTATTGTTTCTGTAGCCGTTCAAGAGGTACGTTGAGATCGGAAGGGTCGCTCTCGTCAACTATGGCGAAGACTACGGAAAGCTTGTTGTCATTGTCGATGTCATCGACCAGAACAGAGTGCGTTTTTTTTAATCGATGAGTATTGATTTTTAGTTTGAAGTTGTATCAATCCTCTGGACATTTGAAAGCCACGGAAAACGGAAGCTCTATGTTTACCTACTCATTGTTTCGGAACGTGCCGCTACCACTATAGATTGATTTCTACTGAATTTGATGTCTGTGTCAATACATATGTGATCTCATAAATTTTTGCTATTGATCATCTATGAGAATTATTTCATAGCTTTTTCAAGTTTGAAGTGATAATTGTTGAAATAGTCTACGACATTCTTATTTAATTTCCCGCTCATCGAGTAGGTCATCAATTAGCTGTTATTGAATCGTTATTGGGGTTGAGGATGCTGCAAATTATAACTGATAGATGGCTAGCTTGAACTGTTTTATCTGTCTGATTCTCCATAAACTAAAAGGGATGTTTCGTGGATAGTCCAAATTTATGGTTGTTTGAAGCTTAGATGATTTTAATTAATTTTAGGACTTCTCGCGAGTCTAGAAATACAAATGTATGCCCCATTGGATGTTTGTAGACCTTGATGCTTGTCACATGGGAAGTGTTAATGTGATTCTACAATATCCATTGTCTTTTTGTAGAAAAGAAAAGATTTGAATGGAATTGGCACCAGTCCAATTTTTGTTGTCATTTCCTGGTGACTTAGTTTTAGTTTTTTCAATATTTGATTAGTTGCTACCAACATGAGCGTAGCAGTTATTAAGACATCTGTACTTCCTCTAAGAGGTTGTAGGCTTGAATCCTCCACCTCTATGTGATGTAACATTCTCAAAAAAAAAAAAAAAAAGATTAGTTGCTCGTTCTATCTTTTTATTAATGCTATTGTGTACAGGCTTTGGTGGATGCTCCTGATATGGTCAGGTCTCAAATGAACTTTAAGAGACTTTCTCTGACTGACATTAAAATTGACATTAAGAGAGTCCCTAGGAAAAAGGAACTCATTGAAGCCATGAAGGATGCTGGTAGGCCTTTCAACTAATATCACTTTCAAATATCTAATTCCCTTTCTTACCCCCGACACCAGTTGTTTGCTTCAAGTTTAACCTGTTGTTTTGGTCGTGTCAGATGTTCAGAAAAAGTGGGAGGATAGCTCTTGGGGGAGAAAACTGCTTGTCAAGAAAAGAAGGGCTTCCCTTAACGATTTTGATAGGTTCAAGCTAATGTTGGCCAAGATAAAGGTCAGTGATGATATGATGCAGTCTGTACTTTTTTGTAACCTGTTTCTTAGGTATTGATAAGTGGTGTAAGAATTCCAAACCCTTATGGATGTTTGATAGAAGTTTCATTTTACTTTATCATTTAATTACTTCTTATCATTTGAAAGAACTGTTTTTTTTTTTTTACTTAATTCATGAAAACTCATTGCTCACGCTGGACATTATCTGTTTTTGTAGAGAGCTGGATTGGCGAGGCAAGAGCTTGCAAAGCTGAAAAAGAGTGAATCTTAGAAATCACATTTCTTTTGTTTGAAATTTTGTTAGAGATCAATATATCATTCGTGGATTGTTATCCCTTTTATGTCTCAAGCCCTTGAGAATGTGGGGTGCTTCTGAAGTGCATGGAGTTTTTTGGACATCAAGTGTAGTGAGTTTTTACTGAGTTAACTTTATCCCAATGCGCCAACATTAATTGAATGGTACATACCTGAATCTGCTTGTGTTTCTCTGATTAATTGTTAAATCATATTTTTGTACCACTGGATATGGCCTTTGTTTTCTATCTATTTTAATGAATGTCTGCTTCACTTTCTATCCTCTTCAATTGGTGGGCAGTACCAAAGGTGCAATCATTTGACATTAACATTGCTTAGGAAAGTTCTTGTCTAACATTCCCTCCTAGCTGTGGCTTTTAAGGGCTTCGTTTGTGGATAATGATTTGTTCTTTATTTGTAGTTAAATTTTTGTAATGTATTGAACACAGATCTTGGGTACATAGGTAAAAATCATGTCACTGGAGATGCAAATCTAATTGGTGTTATGAAGATATTTGGTCCCTCCATGGATACAATGAAAAACGAACCAAGTTTTTACAACGGTTTGAAATTGAAATGAATTATTTGAAAGTATATAAAAATTGAAACGGAATGAATGTCATAGTTGAAGAGAGAAAAGAAGATGGAACTGTTAGGTTCAAGCTGCAACCATCTATCAATGCAATAGGGAGACGAAACTGTTGGGTGATTACTCATGCTGTAGATAATCTTTTCTTTGGCTCAAAGTTTAGTTTGACTTTTAGGATAGGGAGAACTGAGAAGTGTTTGTTAATTCAAGTAAAGTTCAGTGGATATTGGATAATGTATACATTTATGCGGTTGATAGTTGATGATACGTTCTATATAACTTATATTATCTATATTATTCAAATGTTTATATTTTGCAATGAAGCACAGATATTTTTAATTAATTACTAATAAACTTGTATGAACTTAATAAAAAATATGATGAGAACATTTTATTAGTCAATAAAAACAATCAATTACTACAATTTTAACTTTCTTATATCAACTTATATTATGAGAGTGATGAAAACAAATATCAAAGTTTTACCTTTTGTTTGATAACATTTGATTTTTGAAAATTAAGCATATAAATATTAATTTCACATATGGATATTGACCAAAACCACCAAGTCAATTCTATTTACCTTAAAGTCGGGAAGGAGTGAATTCCATCTTATTAGGTTAAATTCGTCTTGTCCTGGCGTCTCTCACCTATACTAGTCAAAGGGCAATCCCTCTCAAACAATAGTTATTGAGATCCGCTAGGTAATCCTATTGAGATCTAGTCACGGAGTTACTGATAGTTATTGAGATCAAGTTACCTAGGTAATCCTATTGAAATAGAAACCTAACTAGTCAACGGAGTTACATCTATTGGCTACTTATTTTCGTGGTTTGGATTCTTATGTGATTTCATCATCTACATGTCGATATCTACGAATGTCGTTGGACACGAATTTGTGATCAAATCTGGTGGTTCATATCAAATACAAACAACGAGTTTTAGGGCATAAAATTCAACAAGATCAACGTCCAAAATTGATTTTTTTTTTAAAATAAGTATCAAGTATTGTAAAAAAGTAATATTGTTAATATGTAATATATAACAACAAATCTTCTAAAAACTCATATAAATGATGAGAGGCTTGGAAGAGTTGAGTTCAAATCATAAGGACCATCTATTTAATGATGACAAGGGGGTGAAGCCTGGAAGGCTGGAATGCACTCCTTATCAGCATTCTCGTGGGATGAATTTCCATTTCGACTCCATTTTCGATTTGAGGTCAAAGTTGGAGTTAGAGAATTTTTGTTCAGAGATCGAGTCCGTGCCAAAAAAATTCTCATTTTTCATTATCTATTTATCAGAAATTAATTAAAAATCGATAAATATATTAAACATATTTTATGTTACAGTTAGGATTGCTATTATTTTGTTTGTTTAAATAATTAATTTTTAAAACAATTTAATATTATAGTATAAATCTAATATAAAATGTTGTATATTATAAAATTAAATATAATAAACGCATGTAAACTAATGAAATTAAATTAAAAAGAAAAAGAATGGAAAATATAAAGTAGAAAAATAAAAGTACAATAGTATTATTAATAATATCATGATCAAATAGAACATAGCTTAGTACATAAGACACTAATTACAATCAGGGGCGAATTTACTATAGCCCGGGGGCTCGAGCCCCCCTCAAATTTTTACCTTTAATAATATGTATAGAAAAAGTCAGATTAAATAATAAAAAAGCCTCATGGTATAGTGGTTAATAGCTTAAAAGCCCCCCCTCAAGTCCCAGGTTCAATCTCCCCCCTCATGGTATAGTGGTTAATAGCTTAAAAGCCCCCCTCGCATTTTAGCCATATCTCATTACATTCACGACACCGAATAATGATTTCGTTTTCCTACAACATTTTCAAATATCGAAGATGAAGATCAAGTGATTCCATCTACCTTCCATATGATAATGCAAATGAAACATGAACATCTAAATATGAGAAACAAAGATGGTGAGGGAAGTGTAGAAAGAGGGATGAGTATAGAATATAAAGATGTATCTAACCATGAACATCTAAATATTATTGAAGCTCAAACGACCCATGTGACACCTAGCGTGACAACATCCTCAAGCAAGCAAAACATCATGCCATGTAAGTATTCATCTGTTAAAGATATTGAAGTCGAACAATTATTTTTATCGAAAAAAGATTTGGTGATGAGGTTGTCGGTCTTAGTAATGAGGGATAACTTTGAGTTTAGGGTAAAAAAATTGAATCCTAAACTCTACAAAGTTGTATGCATTATTGTCGAGTGCGGATAGAGACTTCGAGCCATGAAGCTAAATGAGTTTACTATTTTTAAGGTGACCAAGTACTCTAATACGCATACATGTAAGCATCAAATGTTGGCTCATGATCATAGGCAAACCATAAGTTGGATCATTGGTAATTTGCTCAAATCGAAGTTCGAAGAGGTCGACCGCAATTACAGACCGAAGGATATCATTAGTGATATGCGACAAGAGTACGGTGTTAACTTGAGTTATGATATGGCGTACTGAGCAAGAGAACAAGCGTTAATATTTGCTAGGAGGTCCCCATAAGAGTCGTACAAATTGTTGCCAAGATTTGATAAAGTATTGAGGATTGAAAATCCAGGTACAATATTCGATTTAGAAGTTGATGATGGTAAATACTTCAAACATGTATTCATGGTGTTAGGGTCCTCTATTTCAACATTCATAAATTGCCTAAGACCAATTTTAATTGTAGATGCAACCCACCTAAGAGGAAAGTACAAGGAAAACTTTTTGTTGCAAGCTTCGGTTGATGGTAATGGACAACTCTTCCCAATTAGTTTTGGAATTGCCGATGGAGAAACAGATTCCGCTTGGTCTTATTTTTTTAGAAACATGAATCGTGCAATTGGTGATGTACCTGGTTTGATAGTTGTATTTGATAGACATGTGAGCAAATCCAAGTCCTTACGTAAGGATATACCAAATGCATTCTATTGTATATGCATCCAACACCTTGGTGAGAACTTAATGACAAAATGGAAGAATGAGAACATTAGAGCAAGCAACAAAAATATGTAGAGTATCAAAGTTCAATGAGATTTGGGCACAATTTTTCGAGTCTATGAAACAACACCTGGGACGTGTTGGTGTTGAACGATGGGCCCGTGCCTTCCAATGTGGGTGAAGGTACAACCAGATGACCACCAACCTTGCTGAATGCATAAATTTAGTTTTGAAGAACCAACGCGAGTTACCAATTACTGCCCTTCTGAATCACATTAGAGGATGACTTTAAGGTAAATATTTCAAACGTCGTACGAAGCATGCAAGGAGAGAAGAGTTGATATCGAAGTACGCTTCAGATATCCTTTAGAAAACAACCGATAATGCGAGGAGGCATGTAGTTAAGCTAGTTGATCAGTTTGAATTTGAGGTTGAAGATGACAATTTGGGTGGGCGTGTAAACCTCCAAACAAGAACGTGTATGTGTCGAGAATTTGACTACTTTGAACTTCCATGCTCACATGCAATTGTTGCATGCATGTTCAGAAGTATCGACCCATTGACACTATGCTCTGATGCATACCATGTGTCAGACTCTTTTGAATGCATATGGAGGTCTCATACATCCACTTGAGCATGTGTCAGAATGGAAAAGATCGGTAGATTTTGTAGATTTTGATGTATTGCCACCTAGACAAGTGTCACGGGTGGGATGTCGCAAAACACAACGTATTCCATCTAGAGGTGAAGTACGACAAGTCCACAAGTGTAGTAGGTGTGGTAATTTAGGTCACAATAGGAAAACTTGTAGGCAACCACTTAATAATTTGTAGAATGATACCTTTGTGGTTGTGCAACATTTTGATATTGCAGGGAGTGTTATATATGATATTGTAGTAGGTTAGCATTGAAGCACGAAAAAAAAACAAAAATGTACATACTGTCTTTTTTCCCGGAGTGAGTTTATTTTTAATGTTCTTATTGGTTATACCTAAGTGGGCACAACAAGTTAGGGTTGCAGGAAAGTGATCGACATGGACAATAGGAGTCTTCAAAAAATCCGATAACCCGAACAACCCGACCAATCTAACGGGTTGAGTTGGGTTATGAATTTATTTGGGTTGGGTTGGGTTCAAATAAATTAAAATGTATGGGTTGGGTTGGTTCGTGGGTTCACCTAAAATTAATTTGGGTTGACCCGACCAACCCGAACTTATTATTATTTTAAAAATTATCTTTGTACCTACCATACAACTATATATACATGCATTTAATTTATTTTTATTTAATTTCATAATTATTTATTATTTAATAACTCTTAAAATACATTTTTAAGTGAGTGTAATTTTTCATAATATAAATTAAAACTAAGTGGCTAATTTTAATTCAATGTTTGAAAAACAACGAGTTTTTGTTTTAAATGATGACGATTTATTTAGAATTTTCTTGAGATAATTGTAAATTTGTAATATAATATTTAATTTTTATGATTGTTATTAGTATAAATACATTTGAAGTTTTTTAATTCTTGAATTTTTTGTATTTATATTAATTTTAGATTTTTTTTAAATTTTAATTTTTTTTTAAAAAAGAAGCTAACCCGATGACCCAACCCAACCCAACCCGAAAAATTGGGTTGGGTTGGGTTACCCTCATGAATAGGGGTTATTTGGGTAAATTCGGGTTGGTCCAAAAAACTAGCATAACCCGACCCAACCCAGCTTATGTACACCCATAATGGACAATTTTCTCAACCAATTCCATTTTAAATCACCTACATATGTAAAAAATATACAACTTTAATAAATAAAGAATCTAAATATGTAAATACAGGCTTAATAGACCAAAAAATTTAAGTGTGGTTAAAACTGTAAAATTTTTCGATCAGGTTCCCGTTTTTCCGACCAGATTTCTGATTTCCCGATAAGGTATTTTCCCAGTTGGATTTCCCTATTGATTTCCCAGTTTCCGGGTTAGTAACGAGTAACGAGATTTCCAATCGGGAGAAAATCCCAGTGTATAACGAAGAATCCCAGCCGAGATTCATCATCTTCTTCAAACCCTTGAGCCTAAAAATAACGATTCACAGTCAAATAACAGCATAAAACTCAATCTAATCCCACAGAAAGTGTCGAAAACATGTTTAGAACAGTTTAAGACCAAAAATCACCTTTAATAACAAAGAAATCAGTATGTCCATAATTAAACTCCAAAAGCCTCTCCTAAACCCTAGAAAATCATACAAATCTTCAAAATACTAACTTCAATTAGTCTAAATCCACAACAAATCAATCAATGGGGTCGAAACGAGAAATAAGAAACAAGGTTGAATCTATTTGTTTGGGAAAGAGGAACCAAACGAGAAAGAGGAAAAAACGAGAACTAAGATTTTAAAATCAGGGGCAAAAATGTAATTTCACCTATCCAAGGGTCCAAAAAATTCAGAATTTAATGTGGGGCCCATTAATGCAAAATACAATTTTGGAAAATTGCAATTTTTTACCCTTTTTAAGTTTATATTTGGATTTTTTACCCCAATTTCAAATTTTGAATTTTTTGGACCCCTGAACACATGAAATTACCATTTTGCCCTTATTGAAAATAAAAAAAAAGTCTCTTCCTTTTCCTGTTCGTTTCCCTTCCATTTTGCCCTTACTCTCTGAAGTTTGTTTTAATTATCTGTGGATTTCGACACAACAAGTACGTATTTTGAAGTTTATTCTTTATTTAAGTGGTTTGGAATGTTAGATTTTAGATTTTTTTGCTTTAATACATGAATCTGTTAGTTTAGTTGTTTTTCAAATTATTTTTTGGCCAGAAATGTTGCATTCATGTTGTCGTCACGTTCTGTCTATGTAGGAATTGTAAATTTTGAGTTTTTCTCGTTTTCTGGAATCGTAGTTTTCCGTTTCGAAGAAGAATCTCGACCGGGACTCATGAATTCAGACCGGGATTCATCTCCGAGTGAATTCCCGGTAGTCGGTATTCACCGGGACACTGGAAAACCAACTAACGGGAATACACACCGAGAACCAAGACGACCAGGAATTTTGTCCAACCGGGAAAAGATTCCTCACGAGAAATTTATCAGTTTTGAAATGTTTGTCATCGTTGTTGTTGTTATGATAACCACGTTTTCTATTTTTGTTTTGTCACAGGTTACCATCAAAGCAAATCTTGATCCTTCTAATGAGGAGGTCCGATTTATGGACCGCAAAGTTGAACGCCCACGGGTACCACTACTTGCCCCTAGTGCTGAGAGCACTGAAATGCAAGAGGACACTCAATTGGATGAGGTCCCTGAGACGGCAGGTCGTGAAGCAGATCAGGAACCATGCCTTGTAGAAACCTCACAGGAAACGCCTAATGTGTGTAAAAGTAAAGAGGTACTTCACGAAGAGGGTCAAAATGTGGGTTGTGAGGCAGACAAGGAGCAAGATGAAGTGATGAGGGATGTAAGAGAAGAAAGGGAAGAAGAAAAGGAGGAGAAGAGGAAGAAGAAAATGAGAAGATGCAAGTGCTCCAAGTGGTTGAAGAAATTGGATAAACGGGTTGAAGGCATGGAGTCAGACCTAAAGTCAATCAAGAGGTTTCTTAGACGGCTTACCAAGGTACAATTACCCCAATCATTCCTTTCAACCTCCACATCATCTTCCTCCAAGCTATAATTACCCCCAATCATGAAAATCTTCAACGTCATCCCCAAACATGGATGTGAATGACACATAGGAGGATGTTGGTACATGTGGAATGGTGGATGGAACAACCTCATAATCTGGTACATATGGAAAGGTAGATGGGACAACATCATACTCTGGAAAGGTTGATGGTACCACATCAATAGTCTTTTTGTGTTGAGAGGTTAGTTTGTGGGATTAAGAGGTTGATTGTGGGAGTTGGGGGGTTGGTTGGGAAAGAATATTCTTCAACCTTATTGTGTTCGGATGTTGGTTCACCATGTACTATGTTATGAGGGACAACTGTAGACGTAGGCATGGATGGAACATATGGATAATTTTGTACTCCCATATATGGATTATCTAGTATCTTACAAGGAATTGGATAGGGTTGAAATGCATGACTTCTTGAAAAGGTAGTAGATGTAGATATGTAGAGTGGAATTGAGGACACGTCTTCCAAAGTAAGGAAACATTTGAGATCTACATCATTTTTAATAACAAATGCTGGGGATTTGGATCTTAATGGCAATATACATCTCATTACAAGATTGAAATCATTTCGGTCAGTATAAATTATCTCATAGACTAGACCCAAAAACTCCTCAAATTTAATTTCTACATCCCCTAACCTCACCACCATCGTAATCATTTTCTCCATCATTCAATATATCCCCAAAACAAACCCAAACACGCGGCATGGTGTCTGCAGAAAATAAAAATCACAAACAAACAAGAATTAAAATCTGTTCAATTTTTCGGTCATCATATTTTTGACCGGGAAATTTTTCCGGTTGAAATGCTCAACCGGGAAAATTCCCGGTTCAACATCTTCACCAGGAAAAAATCCCGGTTTGAACACCACTTTCTCCGACCGGGATTCAAACAAAATTTAGAAAAAAATGGATAATAATATTCGTGCATCGATATAAAACTAAACTAAAGTAAATACACAAACTAAATGCAAAGAGTAAAGAAGATACTTACTTGTGTATATAGGTATAGATTTAACTTTGAGATATTTTGAAGAAAATGAAGAGGTAGAATGTGAGATTAAAGTATTTTGTCAGTGAATAAGTTAGATAAGTGATGAAAGTGTTTAGAAGTGTTTGTTTTAGATAGTTAGTTTGTTGAAGTTGTTGGGTAGTTGAAAGTGTATTAATGATAGTGGATATATTTAATATAATATAAATAGATGGAGGGCAAATGTATAATTTCATCTCATGCATTTTCTCTTTCTTACCTCATTTTCATCATCATGAAGTCCAAAAAATCTAGAATCTGAAATTGGGGTTAAAAATCCAAATATAAACTTAAAAAGGTTAAAAAATTGCAATTTCCCCTACAATTTTAAAAGTGTCAAAATGTGCAATTTCCCTAAAAATATGTAGGAGGAATCGATTATTTGAACTCAGTGCAGAGTAAAGAACCCTAGGCTCGCGCCCCTCTCTGAAAAACCCTACAACCCGAAGATGGTGAGACTTCTCTTCCTTCATTTTTCTTTTCCTAACTGAGAATCTACAACGAATGGCGGTGGAATTTTCTTCCCTAGTTTATGTTCTGCGAATTGTTTCTGATTCTGTGTTTCTCTTATTGTTTCTGTAGCCGTTCAAGAGGTACGTTGAGATCGGGAGGGTCGCTCTCGTCAACTATGGCGAAGACTACGGAAAGCTTGTTGTCATTGTCGATGTCATCGACCAGAACAGAGTGCGTTTTTTTTAATCGATGAGTATTGATTTTTAGTTTGAAGTTGTATCAATCCTCTGGACATTTGAAAGCCACGGAAAACGGAAGCTCTATGTTTACCTACTCATTGTTTCGGAACGTGCCGCTACCACTATAGATTGATTTCGACTGAATTTGATGTCTGTGTCAATACATATGTATCTCATAAATTTTTGCTATTGATCATCTATGAGAATTATTCCATAGCTTTTTCAAGTTTGAAGTGATAATTGTTGAAATAGTCTACGGCATTTCTTATTTAATTTCCCGCTCATCGAGTAGGTCATCAATTAGCTGTTATTGAATTGTTATTGGGGTTGAGGATGCTGCAAATTATAACTGATAGATGGCTAGCTTGAACTGTTTTCTCTGTCTGATTCTCCATAAACTAAAAGGGATGTTTCGTGGATAGTCCAAATTTATGGTTGTTTGAAGCTTAGATGATTTTAATTAATTTTAGGACTTCTCGCGAGTCTAGAAATACAAATGTATGCCCCATTGGATGTTTGTAGACCTTGATGCTTGTCGCATGGGAAGTGTTAATGTGATTCTACAATATCCATTGTCTTTTTTTAGAAAAGAAAAGATTTGAATGGAATTGGCACCAGTCCAATTTTTGTTGTCATTTCCTGGTGACTTAGTTTTAGATTTTTCAATATTTGATTAGTTGCTACCAACATGAGCGTAGCAGTTATTAAGACATCTATACTTCCTCTAAGAGGTTGTAGGCTTGAATCCTCCACCTCCATGTGATGTAACATTCTCAAAAAAAAAAAAAAGATTAGTTGCTCGTTCTATCTTTTTATTAATGCTACTGTGTACAGGCTTTGGTAGATGCTCCTGATATGGTCAGGTCTCAAATGAACTTTAAGAGACTTTCTCTGACTGACATTAAAATTGACATTAAGAGAGTCCCTAGGAAAAAGGAACTCATTGAAGCCATGAAGGATGCTGGTAGGCCTTTCAACTGATATCTCTTTCAAATATCTAATTCCCTTTCTTACCCCCGGCACCGGTTGTTTGCTTCAAGTTTAACCCGTTGTTTTGGTCGTGTCAGATGTTCAGAAAAAGTGGGAGGATAGCTCTTGGGGGAGAAAACTGCTTGTCAAGAAAAGAAGGGCTTCCCTTAACGATTTTGATAGGTTCAAGCTAATGTTGGCCAAGATAAAGGTCAGTGATGATATGATGCAGTCTGTGCTTTTTTGTAACCTGTTTCTTAGGCATTGATAAGTGGTGTAAGAATTCTAAACCCTGATAGAAGTTTCATTTTACTTTTATCATTTAATTGCTTCTTATCATTTGAAAGAACTGTTTTTTTTACTTGATTTATGAAAACTTATTGCTCACGATGAACATTATCTTTTTTGTAGAGAGCTGGATTGGTGAGGCAAGAGCTTGCAAAGCTGAAAAAGAGTGAATCTTAGAAATCACATTTCTTTAGTTTGAAATTTTGTTAGAGATCAATATATCAGTCGAGGATTGTTATCCCTTTTATTTCTCAAGCTTTTGAGAATGTGGGGTGCTTCTGAAGTGCATGGAGTTTTGGACATCAAGTATAGTGAGTTTTTACTGAGTTAATTTTATCCCAATGCGCCAACATTAATTGAATGGTACATACCTGAATCTGCTGGTGTTTCTCTGCTTAATTGTTAAATCAGCACTGGATATGGCCTTTGTTTTCTATCTGTTTTTCTGAATGTCTGCTTCACTTGCTTAACTTTCATTTAGCTAGTAGTTAAGAAATATATGATTGCTACAAGATCTTACTGCAATATCAAATACTTCTATCAGAAGCTCCTATATCAGAGCCACGAGCTTTAAGCAAAATTCACCACTTAGAAAATTTGCTGGTTCCTCTTCAATTGGTGGGCAGTACCAAAGGTGCAATAATTTGACATTAACATTGCTTACAGGAAAGTTCTTGTCTAACATTCCTTCCTAGCTGTGGCTTTCAAGGGCTTCGTTTGTGGATAATGGTTTGTTCTTTATTTGTAGTTAAATTTTTATAATGTATTGAACACAAATCTTGGGTACATAGGGTAAAAATCATGTCACTTAAGATGCAAATCTAATTGGTGTTATGAAGATTTTTATTAAATGGTGCCTCCATGGATACAATGGAAAAGGAACCAAGTTTTTACAATGGTTTGAAATTGAAATGAATTATTTGAAAGTATACAAAAATTAAAACGGAATTATTGTCATAGTTGAAGAGAGAAAAGAAGATGGAACTGTTAGGTTCAAGCTGTAACCATCTATCAATTGAATAGGGAGACGAAACTGTTAGATGATATGTCATGCTGCAGATAATCTTTTCTTTAGCTCAAAGTTTAGTTCGACTTTTAGGATGGGAAGAATTAAGAAGTGTTTGTTAAATCAAGTACAGTTTAGTGGATATTGGGTAATGCATACCATTTTTGAGTTTGATAGTCGATCATCTCACCTCTACTTATCAATTGCGTTCTATATAACTTATATGATCTATATTATAAAAATCTTTATGTTTGGAATGAAGCACAAATATTTTTAAATTAATTACTCATAAACATGTATATTATACATGTCAAAACTATGTAGATTCATGGCGACCACCCGACACCACCGACAATGACAACTCTAACGACCACACCAGCGACTTGACTATCGCTGACGACTGCCTCCAACAAACACTTTTCGATAATAACTCTGATGACAATTTCAGCGACCATCGACAACAACTACAACGACCACACCAAGGACTCAACCACCGTTGACGACTATCTCTTGCGATCACTTGGTTTCTCATTTCCTCTTCCATTTGTCGTTTCCATTTTTCAGCCACCACTTCGAAACAACTCTAACGACCACACTGGTGACTCACCACCATTGACGGCTGCCTCAACGTCCTTTTCAACAACAACTTCGACCACCCGATGATCACAGACAACCAAAAATCCAACGACCACCTCGACAATCCAACCACTTCATCAACTCGACCACTCCAACAATCCGTCAATCTAGTCAATTTTTAAAAGGTTAAAATAAAACTAAAAAATGCTTACGAAACAATTTTTATGCTACTTTCAAAACCTTTGAACTTTGTGAAATTTTTATTAAAAAAAAAAATAAAAACAACTTGGTGTTTTTTTGTTTTTTTAATGAACACCCAAATGATTCAATTTTGTAATTTTTTTTAAAGCTAGAAAAAATAAAAAATTTTTTTTCTTTCGCACAGAGGTGTTTTATGTCCTTTTGTTTCATGTCAGTTGCAACACTTTTGGACGGTGTATCTTTATGTATAAACTCGTGGTAGGGGTGTTCAAAAAAAATCCGAAGAACCCAATCAACCCAACCCAATTATACGGTTTGGATTGGGTTTGATTAATTTTTTTTTTTATGAGTTGGATTGGTTCATGGGGCTCACGAAAAATTAGTTTGGTTGAACCTAGAACCGAACCAACCCAAACTTCATATTAATTTTAGAAAATTATTTTTTTACTTATATTACAACTATATGTACATATATTTGTTTAATTTTATAATTATTTTTAGATGATTTATTTTTTAATAACTTTTTAAAATAAGTTTTTGAGTCTTTTGGGAGGTGAAAATTTATAATATAAATTAAAATGGAGTTTCTAATCTTAATTCAAATTATATATTACGTATCAACTTAAACCAATCCAGGGTTGAAGATATTTGCAACCTGAATAGCTGAGTTTGGTCTAAATGCTAAAAATTATTCTAAAGGTTTAAAAGTCTTTTTTTTATTCTTCAAACAACAATCTAAATTGAAAGTTTTATAGAAAAGTTACTTAAAAGATTGATCCATGTTAGACATTAGCTTTTACAATTCACATAAGATCAATTATAAAAAATTGAAAGGAATAAAATAGCTAAAAAAAAAAGGTGAAACAAAACTGTACCAAACCTAAAGTTCAGAAAACTACCCAAGACACGGTACCGATCGATTGCTGCAGTTCGCAACATCGCACCACAAACAAACATAGTTTTTAAATACGCGCAGCATTTAAGAACACCGCACCCCAACCACGCTTTTCGCTTCAGGTGACTTTCGAACACTGCACCTCAAACACAATTTTTTGATTACCAGTCTTCGGAACCGACAAACGCTCTAAGTTTCTGATTCCCATAATTGAACCTCCGCCCCAAACAACCACTAACAGACCAAAAAGATAGTAAGCATTCCCATCCCTATTTTCTCTCTTTCTAACTACGAATCTACAACATGTGGTGGTATTATTTTCTTCCCTAGTTTTTGTCCTGCGAGTTGTTTCTGAATTATGCGTTCTTCTATTGGTTTTTTAACCGTTCAAGAGGTACGTTGAGATCGGGAGAGTCGCTCTCGTCAACTACGGCAAAGACTACAGAAAGCTTGTCGTCATTGTCGATGTTATTGACCAGAACAGAGTATGTTCTTTTTTTGCTATTACTTGTGATTTTTATTGATAATTTATAGCTTCAGTTTGAAGTTGTACCAATCCTCTTGGATATTAGAAAGCCAAGGAACCCACTCTCTGTTTTGGACATGCCACCATCACTATAGATTCATTTCTCCTGAATTTGATGAAATAATCGCCGCTTACCTTCTTCAAGCTCTTCTGTTTGAAGTGATAATTGTTGAAATAATCTATGGCATCTCTTATTTAACTTCAGGTTCATAGAGTAGGTCATACTATTTTTCACTGACGATCCTCCACCAACTAAAAGGGATGCTTTGTGGATAATGGAAATTTATGGCTGTGGAGCTCACATGATTTTTACTCTTTCTAGTACTTCCCATGAGTCTACCAACGCAGATACATGTCTCACTTGAACTTTGTGAGACGTTGATGTTTGATGGAAAGTGTAAATATATCTTTTTCTCCAATTGAATGTGATCCGACAATATCTTAATTTCTTTGGTTGAAAAAGAGGATCTGGATAGAATTGTCTTATGTGTTCACATTTTTGTTTTTAATTTTGTATCTTTTGTTGTTATTTCCTGGTGTCTCGGTTTTAGTCTCTTTAAAATTTGATTAATTGCTCATTCTATATATCTTTTTTAATGCCACCACATACAGGCTTTGGTGGATGCTCCTGATGTGATCAGATCTCAAATGAACTTTAAGTGACTTTCTCTTACTGACATTAAAATCGACATGAAGAGTATCCCTAGAAAGAAAGAACTCATTGAAGCTATGAAGGTTGTTGGTACGCTTCTTAACTTAATTTTCACTTTCAAATACCCACCCCACCCCACCCTGCCTTTCCTTTTTTATGTTTACTTTAACCTGTTGTTTTGATCATGTCAGATGTTCAGAAAAAGTGGGAGGATAGCTCTTGGGGGAGAAAACTATTCGTGAAGAAAAGAAGGGCATCACTTACTGATTTTGATAGGTTCAAGCTAATGTTGGCTAAGATGAAGGTCAGTGATGATTTGTTGCAATCTGTTGTTTGTATTTTCTCTTGTTTGTTTTTGACCTTCTTTGTGCATTGACACATGAAAGAGTTTGAAAGAAGTTTTGTTTTATCAATCATTTAAAAGAAATTTTCTATTGTGTACTGGCGAAGATGTCAACACAATGCTTACTGATCAACATTATTATTTATTTTCTTTTTACAGAGAGATGGATTGGTGAGGCAAGAGCTTGCAAAGCTGAAAAAGAGTGAATCTTAGAGAGCGTATTTCTTTAGCTTCCAATTTTGGATTGTTATTGATACTGCCTTCTCAAGCGCTCATGGATTCTGGACGTCCAATATAGTGAGATTTTACTTTAACTTTTTCACAAGATGCCCACATTACTCCATTTAAGCATTTATCTGAATCTAATGAGTGTTGATGTTTCTCTGCTTAACTGTTAAATTTGGTTTCTGTGGCACTGGATATGATTTTTGTTTTCTATTTGCTTTTCTGAATTTTATGTCTGGGCTCCCTTGATTGATGAAACATTAGTTACTGCAGTTGTGCTACAAAATATAATATTGTTTGTCACTTATACAACTTAGTATATGATTTCGAGCATGGCATCGTGGCTAAGCCTGCTTCATTTGCTTTAGCTTTTACTAAAGGAAATATCCCCTCCATACAAAGGAATACCCTGTTAAAAAAATATATATCGTTGACAACCAAATCATAGTGCAGTATCAAACACTTGTATCTTCATTCACTTTTATAAGAAGCTTTTCTAAATCCTGCTCGCTCTGGGCGGGTAGGACTCAACGCCACGAGCTTGGAGCAAACTCCACTTAGAAAACTTGATGGTTTCTCTTCTTCCTCCTCATCCTCAGGTTCAAGTAGAGAATCATCCTCTTCAATTAGGGGGTAGTCCCAAAGGTGTTGACCTTTGTTGATATGAACGTTGCTTACAGGAGATTTATTCTCATTTCCCATTCCTTCCCAAATATGGCTTTCAAGGGAATCATCGTCTGGGGATGGTGATTTGTTTTCCTCATGTAAATCGCTCCATGTAGGGCTCGTGGTTGTAGAACATGAACCAAATGATGAAGTTCTGGATGTTGGATATGAAAAGTTGGGTGAAAGGCTGGGTGAAAAGCTGGGTGATAGTGTCAATGATGACGATGAAGGTGATGAACTACTTCCAAATCCTTGAATTTCTCTGGTTATTTTGAGAGCTCTTAAACGCGATTCTTGTAAAGTTTGTCCTCCTTTCAGAAGCTGTAATATCCTTTGTGATTTTTTCTGCATAATTTCACCCCAGTTGAACCTATCATATTATCATTAGAATTAGAAAATCAATTATATCATGCTAGAAATATGCCTTTACTCTTATATAATATGATTTGAATAAAATAATTTTACCCCCTTTCATCTATATGTTTAAAAGTCCCAAGTTCTTCGATGATATATGAATCACTCTTGAATTCGTCAGCTAACTCTTCTGGTCCATGGGTTAACAGGAACTCAAGAAGTACCAGTGATTTGTAGGATTGTTTCCATTCCTTCCACTCGATGCTTTGCAACCTGAAATTTGTGGTCAACTGATCAACATCTCTAATCTAGGTGTGTGTTGTTACATTTTCTTTTTCTTTTTAAAACTATTTTGTTAAATTTTCTTATAAGTGATTTTAATCCTAAATTTACATCTAAAAGTGATTTTACAAATGTCAAATGACTTGAACATCAATTTTAAAGTGATTTATCAAAAAATGATTTCAAATGAATTTAATTAGTTCAAAGGCGATTCTTGTTTGTTAACGAGACATTCTCTTAATTCAAACACACACCGACCATTTTACTTACCGATTATGAAGGACATCAACAATCCTCCAATAATCATCTAAATCAAAGGATGCCTCAGCTATTGTTGTCATTGTTTTAGCATCAGGGCTACATGGGTCTTTGTTTGTTGCTTCCTCTGCCAACCTTGAGAATAAAACAAAATAAAGTCTAATTTCAAATATATTTTGAAGCAATCATTTAATTTTATATGTTATTTGACTAAAATATGCTTAAGATATTTGATAATAATGATTGATGAATGGTCACCTCACAGTAGTTTGAATCAATGATTTCAAAGATATGTAAAAAGCTATATGGTATGGTATTGTGAAATGAGAAAGCTAAATTGGTATTTCATTTCTATACTATTTGACATCAAAATCTCTAAATTGGTATTTCATTTCTATACTATTTGACATCAAAATCTTTTTAGGATATTGAATTGCGTTGGTCCTATGATGATTTGATCAATAATCTCAATGGCATACCTTTGAAATGAGAGTTTATAGTGTTTTTTTTTAGTTCAACAACATTTGGGGTAGAGAATTCGAACATTTAACCTCTTAGTTTAGGAGACATGTCAATTACCGTTGAGTCTATAATAGACGTTTGATATCATGAATTTAGAGTAGGATTTTTCTTTTTGAAATTGATATTGCACCAAATTAATATATCATATCAGTAAAACTAAAGCAAAACTTTATGTAAAGTTGTTTTGGATGATGAATTTCTTTTGTATATCAAAACATGTTCTGACAAAATGATTATCCTCGTAGGAGGCACCTCCCAATAATATCATTTTGAACGATACTTGACTGCATATCACTATGCAGGTATCCACCTTTCAAAATGGTAGTGCGTAGAAAGATACATACAAACCGATAATCTATCATTTTTTATGCTGAAGAATTGACCATTTAGGATATTAGGTAGAAAATGAAACTCTCTAAAATAATGTAATATATCTAACACGATGATCTTATTTATTTGAAAATAAATACTATATATTATACAAGAAGTATAGGGAAATTGCTTACAATTCTGCCTGGGTAACATCAGTAAAGACGAGCCTGGCTACTTTGAATCTCTCATGCAAGAAAGAAGATGCTTGCTTCTTGAACTGGTCAAGGGACATTATTCTTAGATCAAACTCCAAAATCAAAAACCAATCTTCAAACTATTATTTCAGAACTTTTCTCAAAGAAAACTTCTCAATGTGTGAATTTTATATATATAAGAGATATTATTCAATGGACACCCTTGACTCTAGGTAAGAAAATTTATACAAAGATTATCTAATAATAGATTTTTTTTACTTGTTTTAGTCCTCAACCTTTCTCTTTCTCTCTATCTTTAGAGGGAAAAAAACAGAGACCACCAAATTAAAGTGGACTTCAAATTCAATTTATATATATATATATATATATACTTGTAAGAACCTTGGAGAATTATTTTAGCTATAATTGTAATTTTATTTTATTGTATTTAATAATTAGAATAAAATTGACAATGATTGTAATCTTTAGATCATGTAAATTCTATTATTTCTAAATTGAGCAAAGAGATTTAATACTGAAACTTAATTAATTAATAATTACTTAAAAACCAAAGGAGTAGTTTTGTTAGTCAGACATCTATTACCATTCTTAATGTCAATAATTTATTGTTGAACTAAAAAAAATATAATTTGAAAAAGTTAGATTGCAATCAATAGTTTTGAGGAAGAATTTATATTACCATTAACAATCTTCTAGAAATGTTTTTATTTTTAAATTGAAGTTGAACTTCAAAGTTTATACATGAATTACCATTTTTTTTTATATATTATCTTTATTAATTATTTCTTAGGTTACGTTACATTTTTTTAAAAGAAAATTTTGTCAGTAATGAGTAGAGTTGTATTTATAACGCTCAAAGTATTAAATTTTAGGATCTTTATAAGGAAATATAAATCTACAACCAGAATATAATATTAGTTATACATAATGGAGTGACTAAAGTGTCTTTCTGTAAAAAAAAATAATATTTAAAAAAAGGCAATTAAGGTCATATTAAGGTCAATATTAATCTAAGAAACAATATTTTTCTTTAATATTATTTTTTCATTATTTGGCATACTATTGAATATAAATATTATATTGAGAATGAGATTCTCAATAAAATGTGAGTTGTATTTATTGTTAATTGAGTATATAACTTTAAAACAAGTTGTTGAAATATAGCAATATTACATAATTTTATTTTTAATTAAGAATTTCTTATTATTAATAAGCTATATACATGCCATTTATGCTCATTTACGTTTATTCTTTTTTTACGTCAAGATGTAGACCCCGCATTAGACTAGAAGATGCGTAATATCGATTGAGGTGATAAATATTTAATAAATATAAAAGAAACACGATAAATTTTTAAAATATTAATATATTTGATATGTCAATTGAGTTATAACCTTCAAAATTAATGAGTTATAATATATATTTAATGTTTAAAATATCTAGAATTAATACTTGTAATATGTTATCATATATTAAAATTGTTCCAAATATTGTCACAGTCTAATTATAGTTCAAAGGACTATGTAATCTTGCCTATCTTTAGGATTTGAATTTTTACACTAAAATGAATCCAATCATCCAGAAAAGAGCAAGGAAGGAAATCAGTGGACAAAAACTACATAAAACAATTATTAAATAAGCATAAAAAATAAAATGTTTCTAGATGGTTTTTCTTTACCTTGTTATTGGGGAAAGAAATAAAAACATTTTAAAGAATACACAAAAAAGAAAAACAACCAACCTAATCTTAATAAACACAACTAGAGTATCATAGAAAAAGGAAAAAGTATTGACTGGTGTCCATTTTTTTTTCAACCATCAAATCAAATTAAAAGCTTAAGTTGATAGTTTGAAATAAATTTAATTATATCAACATAGTCTAACACAATCTAAATTTAGTTTAGACATATATTATCAAACCATTGATTATGAATTTTTTTCTTTTTTGTTTTTTTTGCTCATAAAAAAAAAGATTTAATCGTTGGTTCTTCTTTTAAAAGAATCATATTGAAATATTTTAAACTCGCACATATATTAAAAGTTAATAAAAACACAACTGAACTCATTAATAGAAAGAAACTTTTACTTACTTTTGTACGAAGTTGCCTTGTATTGATTTGTTTGCATCGTAGATAATAAATAAATCAATCCTATTAATATTTTTCAATTCGAACAAAGTTTTTTGATTTTTTTTCAAATGGGTTAAAATACTATTTTAGTCCATCATTCCATTTTAGTCTCTATGCTTTTAAATATTTGATTTTAGTCTCTTATTTTCAATAAATCTTAAAATTAGACCGACTCTAACGTTAGTTTAATTTTTTTTTTATTGAAATTGATTAAATAATAATAAAAAATTTCATGTAATAAAAAATACAATATGAACATATTTTTCAAAATTTATAGAAAAAGACTAGTAGAGACTAACTTTTTTTCTTAAAAAAGTTTATAATAAACTAACAATAGGAGATTACTTTTCAACTTTATTGAAAGTGCGAATGAAAGGAGTACATATTAAGAAAGTAAAAACAATTTTGGATCTTGTGAACACTCTAATTTGATCAATTTTATCGAACAAAAAACATGCTCAAAACTAGAAAAAATAGAGTATAAGAACACAACCTTTGAAGCTCAAAATTGAGGCAATCCGAGGGCTTTCTTTGAACAAAAATTGATTGTGGGTCACCTCTACTGTCTTCCCTACTATCCTCAGGCCTTGAAACAGATTGTGGGATCTTTGATTAAGAGGATTTGAAGAGAGAATGGAGAAAAGTCTGAAAAACGTGATTGAGAAATTTTCTGCAAAATTCCATTTATTCTCTCAATTCTTCTTCAATTAAATGTCATATCCAGCTTTCTCAAGCTAGATGAAGATGACAACACAAAAATGAGAAGGATAATTGAAGAAGTAGGTGAGCAATTTTGGCAAATTTGAATCTCAAAGTAGCATATTCACCAATTTAAGTATTTGGTCTTTTTTTAATTCAAAAATGAATTTGAATTTTCATTTAATTTTAATTCAAAATTAATATAAAATTAATTTTAAATTAAAATAAATTTCTTAATTTAATTAATTAATTTTAAATAATTATTTAATTTAATATCAAATATCAAATTAAATAATTGGACCATCCCAATTTCTTAAATCAATCGTTCGAACATGAATAACTTTATTCATGTTTTAAACCGAACCAATATTTAAATCATATTTAAATATGCCCATCTCTTCTTTATCATAGTTTAATTCATAATTAATCTATGAAACGTTAAATATATCGCATATAATTAACACTTTCTCCCAAAATCGAATTTGAACAATTCAAATTTTTTTCTCTCAAATTGTTACAAAGTTTAGTCCGAGCTAGTAAAAAGATCTAATAGACCTACAAATCATGAGCTACAAATACGAGATTAACCTGTCAAACTGTTTAGCCTTGCTAATCAACATTCGTTAACCACCAAGACACTCCACTTAAGCCCAATGATTGCACTCTTCTCACTGTAGATATATGTTTGTCCACTCGATATAGCAATGATTAGTAAGTCGATCCTTCACAAGTTGTTCGTTATTACAACTGGGTCAAAAGAATCGTTTTTACCCTATAACTACTTTTTGTTCCTTAAGTCTCACTGATTTTCTAATGAACAATTGGTTTATGGTCCAACCAACAAACCGAATCCCTCTCTAGCCAAGGAGAGGGTGGACCTATTGTTCGAGACCCGGAGTCAACACTTAAGGGGACAACCTCTCTACTAATCCCTAAAGCGGGTAAGAGTGAATTTCATCTTGCATGACTATGTTCCCAACTATCTACCCAGTCTTATCCCAAAATGGGAGGCTTATTGAGTTGGCGATCTCGGACCACTCTCACTCATACAAATCTAAGGATAATCCCGAATAGACAGTAGAAGGTACTTTACAAAGTGCGTCGCACCCATATTGTCCCTATACTATAGATCGTTCTCGCTACAACTTAAACTTGATCTACTTTTATGTCACACATAAAGTATACATCCTATAGTTAAGGGTTTTTCATTTATTGCATTAGTGTTACAAAATACACAATTCACTTTATTCAATAACAACTTTACTGAATAAACCTCAATAAAAACTTTATTGCAAAATAGAACGAACATTCAATTTACGAACCACGAGTTTTAGGACATAAAACTCAATACAAATAACATTTAAAAGTAAAAGACTAAAATAGAAACTCAAGAAAATTGTATTTTAACATTTCAATTCACAATGGAAAAAAGAAAGAAAAATTTTTATTAATGGAAGACAAACATCATAGCTGATAATCCTCCCTCTTGATCATTTCTACCAGGCAGAAGAAAAAAAAAAGACTCCCAACAAAAAAAAGGAAAAAAAAAACCTTAAAAAAAACAACATAAACTTCTTCAGAGACTCAATGTCAAATCCAAGCCTTCTGAACCATCAGAGCTACAATCATTCTCCTCATTATTGAGATCAATCACTTCTTGTGGCGGCTGCTGCTCTGCCGCCGACACGCCACCGGCCGCTCTTGCGCCGCCGTTATTCCATCGGACTTGGTTCCCCTGCCTCCTCTGCCCCAACTGCCCTGCTGCAGCCTGATTCTGTTGAACGTTAATACCGCTGGCGGCGGTGGTCCTCGGCGGTGGCGGCGGTTGGGCCAGCAACGGATGAAGCGGAAGCAGGTGGGCCACGTCGATGGCGTCGCCGGAGTAGCTTCTCAGAGACGGCTGCTGCCGTGGCGGTGGCCTCGCCAAATACTCGTTAAGGGTCATTTGGGGTTCTCGAGAAGCAGAGGCTTGGCTATGTAAATAATTGGTCCACAACGGCGGCCGCTGAGAGCTGCCGGAGCAAGGATTTGAGCGGCCCCCAAAAGAAGCAAGCTCGTTCTGCAAGAAATGGTAATTGTAATGGTGATTGAGAGCTTCAGAGCCAAAAATCACTTGGCCACAGAGCCCACAAGGGGCACCGAAAATTGTGCTTTTCCGGCGAGACGGCCGGCCGGAAGTCTCGCCGGAGTTCAACAACAGCTCATCGAATGATGGGTTCCAGCCAGATTTCTCAAAGAGGGAGGAATTCCAAGGGAAAGCCAGAGAAGCAGAGAAGGCTGCGAGGAAAAACAGAGCAAACAGAGGAGCTTGAAGGAGGAGGGCCATGCCAGAAATGGGAAAAATTGAAATTGAAATGGAGATGGTTTTGGTTTTGATTTTGGAGATGGTGAGAAGTGAAATTTATAGAGGTGGGAAATAAGAATTCTAAAAGGCATTGGGGGAAAGGGGGAATAGAGAAGCCTAGTTTTGAAGAGAGTAAATTTATTGCATATTTGAAAAAGTGGTAACCTATTAAATTGTGTCGCTTCACGACACTCGTGCTACCAAAGATAGCTACTTTCGCCGTAAATGAGTTTTTTTGTGCATGTGTGCGTTAGCTTACATGTATCTTGAGTTTTGACTAATCTCATGAGATAACCACTTTAACTTTTAAGCTTAGAGTTAATTATTTATCACTTGACCTTTCAATATTTGACTAAGATTGTAGGTCCTTCCTTTTATTAATCAAACTTAATTTCATTCTCATTTTCATATATTATTAATTTTAGTACTAGATTGTGTCACATTTGATCTTCTTAGATTGTGCAATGCTATAACCAACTTAAATATAGTGTTAAAATAGAAGACAATAGACAAACTAAAGAGTCATGAAAGAAAATTACACACAAATTTATGTGGTTCACTAACAGTATGTGTTAGCTATGTCCATGAACAGATGGAGAGAGAGTATTATTATCTTAAGGAGAAACAAAATACAGAAAATACATCATAGTTTTCAAATGAAAGTTTAGGGAGTTTATATATGACATTCCTTCCTCCTAAACCTTAAGTACATAATAGACTCAATAAGCCTAAAGTTACGAAAAATAAACTGATCTCATAGAGAAGCTTAGTTTTGAAGAGAGTAAATTTATTGTATTGAAAAAGTGGTAGCCTATTAAACTCTGTCGCTTCATGACACTCGTACTATCAAAGATAGCCACTTTTGTCGCAAATGAGTGCTTTTTTTTTGCATGTGTGTTAGCTTACATGCATCTTGGGTCTTGATTAATCTCATATGAAATGACCAATCTAACTTTTAAGCTTAGTGTTATTTATTTATCACTTGACTTCTCAACATTTGATTGTAGGTCATTCACTTTACTAATTAGATTTTCATTTCATTCTCATTTTTATATATTATTAATTTTAGCACTATATTGTATCACATTTCACCTTCTTAAATTGTGCACTACTATAGTCAACCTAAACATAACTTAACTACTTAAGACATATACTCTCACCTAAAAGATCAAAAGTTGAATCCTTCTATCCTATATGATATTGAGCTAAAGAAAAAAAAAATTGTAAAGTGCTATAATCTATCATACCATTGACTATTTATGTCTACTCTAGACTAAACTTCATCACTTAACCTTGTTTCTATATGCCAACAAGAGTATAACTCAACTAAGAGATCATAAGTTCGAATCCCTCACCCCTAAGTATTTGTTGAACTAAAAAAAAAAAAAAAGAATTGTTGTTTCTACATTGATCACAGTCTTCGGTATGCAACTATTTTATCGCTTATGACTTTATGGTCATCTCACTCTTGATGAGCTGGATTAGCTTGAAATGAACTTACATCATAACTAGGACAATATCAACTCATAATGTTTGGGATTAAGTTTGAAAAAACGACATTTAGATGCGTAGATCTTTTCATTTAATATTCTAACAATTTTTTTAATCTAAGGGTAGTTTTGAAATGTATTGCAACATTTACATTTTTGAAACAAGTGATAAAATTTGGAGGTATTTTTTTTATATATAATTTAGCCTTATTTTAATGTAAGATTTTTGGCATGTGTCAATTACTTTAGTTTCACAAGGCAACGTCAATTTTTGAATTTTTGAGCCAAGTTGACAAAATGACAAATTGACAAATTTTAGCGTAAAGTATTTTTCTACCAAATACGTAATAACAAAAAACACTTCAAAGTTACATAGTTTTCGATAATTTATTTGTTTCCACTCGGTTTCATGTTTCTTTTTTTTTCTTTTTTTCACTTGTTATTACTTATGAGACAGAATTCAACAATTATAGAAATATATTGGGAGAAGTTAGTTTGTCTAGGAGTTAGAAAGTAGAAAGTGTGTGTTTGGGGTGTAAAGTTGTACATCAACAATTGGGGGTGGGGGAGGATTCAAACTTATGACCTCTTAGTTACAAGTGTTACTTGATGCCAGTTGAGCTACGCTCTTGTTGGCCTTAAAAAAATGTAGATGACATATAGAGGAAGTGTGATAAACAGATTTTTATCAATTAAAAAAATTAAAAAAAATTGTTATGCATGCCACTGCTATAATTTATATTAAGAATTTTAATTTAAATAATAGTATCATAACTAAAATATTTGTATATAAATTATATTTAAAACAAAATTATATAATAAAAAATTATATTCTTTTTAGTGATATACTAAAATTATAGGATAATAATAAAATATTTATATTTAATTAGTAATTAGTAATAATGATAAGAAAATTTATATAAAAAATACAATTAATTTTTAAAATTAATAAATTAAAAAATATATAAAAAAGTAAGAAGAGAAATATGATGAGAGAAAATATAGGTAAAAGTAATGTGAAGTGAAAAAAAATGATAGAAAAGTTGTGGGACCCATTATGGAGAGTAGGAAAAGAGATAATAAGTATGTAAGACCCACAAAGAAGAGTTGAGGGAAAAGTTAATATATCTGTAGAGTCCACACTAAGAAAAAAATGTTGGGCCAAACACGGAGTTAAGGAAATTTTTAACTCCCTCTCAACTCTATCATCAATCCAAACACTCCCTAAAAGTGATTTTAAAATGACCAAAATTACTCTTATCATGTCAAAAATCACTAAAAATAACATGACAAAAGTGATTTTGATCATTTCAAAATCACTCTCAAACATGTCATAATAGCTAAAAAGAAAGAGTAAATAAGCATAACTTATAGGGGTAGAAAACAAAGAATTAAAAAATTACCAAACCAACCCTTAATTTTCTAAATTTTATAAGATCATAGACAAAGAAGTCACTAGCAAACAACATAAAATTTGAAAAGTAAAAACAAAATCACTATCTTAGGTTTAAACAACAAACTTTTATATTGTCACAACAGTACATCATCGTCTTCTTTGGACATTAGCTCTTGTGGCTTCGTTTTTAGTTTCAGTACAACGGTCTCATATCAATGATGAAGACAACATCGTCACTTATATTTAGGCATGATCTTTTCTCTATCTAGTCAATGTGAGACTTCGATCACACACTCAATAATCTTCTGATCGAATAAAGTACAATGAACCTCCTCTCAAATAGCAATTATTTATCGGTTCACTCTCACCCAAGCCAACTCCTTTCTTCTCTAAGAAGCACATTGTTTGTTAAATAGAACTCAACCACATATTACATTGTGGAATAAGTAGTTTCGATGAATCCTTGTTGTACCTTTAACAACCCTCATCTTAAACAAAAATTATGGAGCCTCCATTTTTCTATCAAGACTTCGCCTTGCCTAATAAGCATTTATGTCTCTCTCGCCGTTACAAATTTGAGTAATGGGTTGCATGTATTGCCTTTTTTCAGCCAATGTCTTGAATTTGAATCAAAGTAGATTTTTCTAACAAGTTCAATTATTAAGCTATGCTAGTATGTTGCATTACAAATTTCCTTTTAGACAGCCTTGAAAAAAGCTTCTATATATGTAAATCAATTTTGGTGAGAGAATCTTTCCATTTCCAAATCAAATTAGTATTTTTTTTTAATTCAACAACATTTGAGATAGAAGAGAACATAGCTCAACTAGCATATTGAATGTGTTAACGACCATGAGATCTGTGGTTCAAATGCTCCAACCCTGTTATACTAAAATAAACATTTGAGATAGGAAATTCGAACCTTTGACCTATTGATCGAAGCTAACATATCAATTACCATTGATGTATGCTCATTTTTTACCTCAATCAAATTAGCAGTGTTTCTTTCATTCATCGGTTTCATATTGTTTCACTTTTGCATGATTTCTTACATCTTCATCTTGCAGATTAACCTTAGACTCCTCAGTTCCGATCAAATTCTAGTTAAAAACGTACCCTGATGATGCCTTGGTTTGTACAACAACAAGCAAGCCCAGGGATTTGAATTGTTCTCAAATCAAATTTAAAGTTTTGGTTCTTTCCAAGTATGGTTGTGAATATATATATATTTTGATACTATGGTTGTGAATATATATAATCTGTTTGCGAACCCTCTCATTCGTTTAACTAAATTAACTATATGAAATGAAGGAAAGATTTTAGATTAAATTACAAGTTTAGTTCCTAAATTTTTAGGTTTGTATTAAAAAGATTCTTGAACTTTAAATAGTGTCTAATATGAACATAAACTTTCAATTTTATGTCTAATAAGTGTCTAAACTTTAAAAATGTTTAATAGGTTTCTGAACTTTCAATTTCGTGTATAGTAATTAAGTCTATGACTTTTAAAAATACTCAATAGGGTCAAGAACCTATTGGACACAAATTTACAAATTTAAAAATTTAGAAATCTATTGACACAAAATTGAAAGTTCAAAAACATATTAGATAATCAATAAAGTTTAGAGACTTATTGGACACAAATAGAAAGGTTAAGGATTTATCAAACATTTTTTAAAATTGAAGGATCAAATAGACACAAATCTAAAAATTGAGAAGCTAAACTTGTAATTTAATCTAAAACAGCTTACTATTTCTTCGATTAAGATTAAATCACAATGTTTTTTTGGGGGAAAGGATCACATCGTGTATTGATTTATAGAGCTTCTTGAATTTTAATTCCTAATTTAAAATTTTGTGAAAAATCAACTATAGCTTATAAGAATTGAAAAAAAGGGGTTAAAAATCACTTTTTTGATACTTGAACTCTCATAAAATAACAATTTAGTTCATGTAATTTTAAATTTATAACAATTTAATCCCACCATACAAACTTCATCAAAATTAAATGTCGAATTGATTTATATTTTTGTAACTTATTACCATATATTTGATCTTTAATTAGTTTATTTATCTGACTAGATAAGAAATTTCATTAAATCTTATTATTTATGAGACTAAATTGTTACAAATTTTAAAGTATAGAAACTAAATTGTTACCTAATAAAATTTATGGACCAGAACTAAATTTAAATTATTGAACTAAATTATTGAAGTGATTTTTAACCTAAGAAAAGATACAACCATCAAAATGGTTAGCTTCATAGTTAAAATCATCTTACTTCTAATAATACATGCAAAGCAATTACACAATTTAAAACAGTATTGAATAAAATATGAAGGATGTGCTATGTTATAGTATGATCAAATAAATCTCACTTCATAATCATAATCATAAAAGGATTTTTGATCCAAATCTCCGATTACTACCATCCAGTCTGAAATCCCTAATATTCAACAGCAAAATAATTGTTCCCAACCAATCTTTGGTATTTGAAACAATTTCAAAAAGCAACATAAAAAATTCTCACCCTGAAAGGTAATATTAGATTTGCATACTGTATAAACAGAAATAAATGAATAGAAAAATGGTAAAAATAAATGAATAGAGGACAGCAAAAACCATCTTGGAGTTTCAGCAGGGTTCCTTCACCTGAAAGATTTTACCTGGAAGGTATATTACAACCGTCTCGAATGTATTAACAACATCCTAGAACGAAACAAAAACAGGCACCATTGTAATCAAGAAAATCCATGGAGGTTTCGCTTCCAACAATGTTTTCGAAGGAAATTTCATTAAATTTTGTAGTGTGGATGAACCGAGCCAACTAATGATCGATACACATATACATGTTCAATTGATATAACATACCGTAGAGCTGGGGCATTTTACAGAAGATACATAGGGTGTTATGTTTGACCATTCATACGGTCACTAGTTACCCAGATTGATCTGTTTTTCTTTTTTTTTTTTCATTTCCTCTTGCCAGTTCCAATAGACAACAGCTCAAAGCTCCGGAGTGTATCATCACGACCGCCTTTTGTAGTTGAGGAACGGGTAAAAGTTGTTGTTTTGGACTCGAAACCAGGTTGAACCCTTTGGCCTGCAGATAGGCGACTGCTTGTTGATACCAGCCGACTTGATCGGATTTCACTTGGCTCCCCAGAGGAGCTTGGTCGACTGCTCGATAAAACAGGCCTCTTCGAAATGCTTCCATTCCTATAACTACTGCGGCCCCTTTCTGAATCAGCTTGCTGTAAAGGGGGATGGGAAAGAAAACATGTAAACTTAGTTAAAGAAAAGAAGACAGCATAGAACAGGAACCAAACTATCAGAAAGAGTAAACAAAACCCAAGTTTATTGAAAGAAAGGAAAAATGAAGATTATTGCTTGGAGCAGTACCACTTCCTTGGAAGATGGTACATCATCAGATGATCTGTGTCTGGAATGATCACCATGCAAACCATGCCCACTGGCGTTCCTTCTTGCGAATGCCTCAGCTCCACCAGAGAATCTATTATCTCGAATATCTTGTCCCACTAGATGACATAGTAAACAATATATCAATTTGTTAAAGACCTACCATATCTTCAATTCAACTTTGTACAATAAATTGGCTAGGAATCTCTATAACATGAAGAGAGAGCTCTCAAACCCCAATGCTCCACAAATTTTTGTTCCAACAAAATAAGTATATATCATAGAAGTTGAAAGAAAAGAATTGTTCTCAAAATGATGTTTGCAGTAACCAGCAGCAATGGACTACACCATTTAGCCTCTCTATTGCTGGGTTTGGGTTTCCTTGTTAGTCTGTTGTGCCTTCTTGTTGTTCCTGTCTCTTAACCAGGTATTTTTCTGATTTGATTTTAGTTGTTGGGGTATTGATGCTATATATGATTAATGCTGTTAACTGTTCTTTTGTTTGTTTTTTGTCCTGTTGACATTTTCTTTTCAGATAAGAGTCAATTTCATAGAAAACAATGGAAACGAAACAGCCTAAAGGTCGGGGGTAGAGATCACCCCCACCCAAAAGAACTAATACAACAAGGCTCTCCAATCAAGGATAACCAAAATAACGCTGAATTCTCTCTCTCTTTCCCCATCCTATAGTGCACAACCAAAGCCACATCCCTTGTATGCATGCAGATCATTAATCAAAAACATGTTCTAACCGAGCCGTGGGAAAATGAAGTTTGACGTAAGAAACCATCTCTCCAAAGCATAGATTAGCTAAGGAGGTAATATACAGCCAATTTCAGCAATTTATAGTTTACCCTATCCTTCCTGAGAAAAGGAACGGACCTGGATGCTTTTCCCCTCTTTCAGCAGATGGTCCTGGGGTGACACCTGGTTTTCCACTGGGCTGTAGAGAAGCAACAATCAAAAAGTATATTAGAACCAATAGAATTTTATTTTCCATCATTGGTCAACTACAAGCATCCAAGCAATTAAAATACAGACTCGTGGTTTTGAACTGGAGCCAATCTGTGGGTATTTCAGTATAGTCCAGTCAAATACATAGTCAAATTGATATCCTGCAACAATGACCAGTGTGATGCCGTTAATTAAACCCCCAAGATGAGGTGGTAAAAGAATTTCAACATGTACCCGATCAAAAATTCAGTAGTACAAGGACAAGGGAAATCAACATCAACAAACCTTCACGGATGAAAAGGTCTCGGAATAATCTCTTCAGATATGAATAGTCAGGTTTATCTTCAAACCTCAGCGATCGACAATAGTGGAAGTAGGATGTAAATTCTGATGGATATGACTTGCAGAGGACCTAGAAACATGTTACCATGTCAATACTGCCATAAAAAAACTTTAAAACAAATTCAATTATAATTTGGAAGAGACAAACTGGCATATGGCAAGCACACTGGTTGATATAATCACCTGTACTCACCCTTGGTCACTTTGTCACATTTATATTTTTGTAAACGTTAATGTGCCACAAGGAGCGAGTAACAATACCTCTACTGGAGTAAGCATCTTCTTTTCACTGATTTTATCATATTTTTGCTTTTTAGTCCCTGCCTTCAGTCCTTGCCAAGGAAGGCTGAGATAAAGATTATGAACTCAGGTCAAAATCTGATGTGTCAAAGAAATACGAGTAGGAAAAGCAAGCATCAAGTAATATGTTCGACCTTCCCCTAAGAAAATACATTAGCACATAGCCCAGTGATTCTAAATCATCCCTCCTGCTTTGTTCTGCAATCATATCAAGCAGTTTATATAGAATGGATCTGGCTGACATTAAAAAACTAATAAAAAATGGATTAAATAAAAGACGAAAAAGAAGAAGAAGATTTTCTCACCAACTCCCAGATGAGTATTGACACTTGCATAGCGAGCTGTTCCAGTCAGGTTCTTATTTTCTCTGTCACAGAAGCGAGAGAACCCATCAAGGTTAATTTAGCAAAGTAAGAATGAGGATCAGCTCAAAACTTCACAATGATATAAGAGGAAAAGATTATCTCATAGATGCAAAATTAGATCAAAAGAGGAGCATTCAGAATTCAGATCCTACTCAAGATTGTGCTAAGAAATACCCAAAAGAACAAGTATTCCCAGCTCATGAAACACTTGTTTGAACGATCAAGTCACTTTATCACTATTCATCATTGTATTTAATGACAATGAGACGTTACCATGGTGCAGTTTAATTTTTTAAAGGATAAAATAAGGTTTATAAGGCATCTGAATTGATGAACTATTTACTGACATATTGCCACCTACTCTACCATGGTTGTTCGTAGCTGGGCACGTTTAGTGGACTGAAAACGGAATCTTCATGACTCAATAAGTAGCTAGGAGTGTCAAGATTAGTTAAGGGAAAATGCAGATAAAAGATATGCCAGAGTTAGAAAAAGGTAATAGATGATAAGTTACCTATATGGTATATGCTTGTGTGTCTGAAGATCTCTGTACTTTTTTGCAAGACCATAGTCAATGATGTATACCTGTTCACAAAAGCATGGTGGTTTGATGTAATAAGGTTATAAGCTAAAGAAATTAACTTTCCAATCAGCAACCCCCTTCCCCTATTAAACTCATACGACATTATTTGCTTTTAACTTTATAGAAGTTCAGAAACGTATGAAGTTTTTCGTGACAAGTAGAAAAAAAATTCTAACACACAAGAACTTAAATTGAAGTAATTTTCTTTCTTGTCTCTGCATTATGACCTTGAGACAGCAGAAACTACTAACTTCAGGTGGGATCCAGAACTATCATCGGCCACTGACATGGAATAAACTTAAGTACCAACAAACGGACAAAGTACACATAAGAAATGAGATTTTATGACATCATTAACATTCTCAAATATTACAATTCCCACCAACTCTCACAAGTCCTAGCATATATTTTGTTGAGTGGACACCTCAAGTTTTCTCCTTGGAAATGAATAGCTTGAATATTATGGGTACAAAAAAAGAAAAAACAAAAGTTGTTCAACGCATTATACCTGATTAGCCTTTCGCCCCAAGCCCATTAGAAAATTGTCCGGCTTTATGTCACGATGAAGGAAACCCCGTGAATGCATATATTCAACTCTGTTTATCTACAAGGGAGAGATAAAAGAATGAGCACCATGAAGGAAACCCCGTGAATGCATATATTCAACTCTGTTTATCTACAAGGGAGAGATAAAAGAATGAGCACCGCAAAAATAATCAGTAAGATACTGCTTAAAAGGATAGGAAAACTAACCAACTGATCTGCAAGCATCAAGACTGACTTCAAGGACAGTTTCCGATTGCAGTAGTTGAACAAGTCTTCTAGGCTTGGCCCAAGAAGATCAATAACCATGACATTGTAATCACCCTCAACTCCAAACCATTTGAGATGAGGGATACCAGCTACATATATAAACAAAGAATATTAGGAGAAAAAACCTACATCTATTGGACATAATTCTTGAGAGTATTATTAACATCACTCAGCGTAAAAGAACTATAAAGAAAACCTACTTCCTCCTTGAAGAAGCATGTATAATTTTGACTCATAGTGAAGCTGAGGATGCTTGGTCTTTGCAGATTCCTGAGGAAACAAGAATCTTATAATTGAATCGCCAAAATCTAAAATTTTACCAATGTAGAACATAAACCAAATGGTGGATACAGTTATCATTAAACACCATGAACGACTTAAGTACCAGACCAGAGCAAATATAAAGCATCAGAATTCAGAAACATAGATGTCTTTTCTTTCACTCTTCCCCCACTCTTGGCATGAACGATAAGATAATATATATAACGTCTTAATAGAAATGCCTAAAAGAGAAGAAATTCAATAAGCAACCAAAACTAATGGCTTTCATCCTTCTCTTAACTTTGGAGACAACAACACTCGAGATGCCAATGTGGTTATTAAAGTTTCCAGCCATATTGCCCAGCTTGTTGCTCATAACAAAAGTTTTGAACAGCCAAAAATCAAAATTAAAACTCGAGATATGAGAGGATGATCTTTGTTAAACGAAAAAATAAATATTTTAATCTTGATCGCAAAATTTCACAATTATTTAGATCGCGATTATCAGCGCAAAGGAAAAAAAAAACAAAAATCTCAAAATTTCCCATTAAATAGAAATGAAAACTCAATCGAATGCCCCACTTACCAGCTTGACAGCCACTTCCTCTCCAGTTTGTACATTCGTACCTGTATAAATCAAACGAAACACCATCAATGTCCGCCGTGTTTTTCACACAACACACGAATTACAAGACCAAACGAATAAGAAAACACATGAGTTGCATACCCAAATAAAGTTCGCCAAATGATCCGCTTCCGATCTTCCTCCCAAGCTTAAACTTCCCACCTATAATATGCTCCATGACCTAATTTACTAATCCACCAATCTCGCCCTTTATACAATGAATCAGCTCAAAAATTTAGTCCACCATACAAAATGGCACAAAAATGCTTCCCCGCCGGAAAATTCCGTCCCCAATCCAGGTGCCGCCTCGATTCTTCTCAGGATTCAAATCATCAAATACAGCCTCGGATCCACACCTTCCAGCCCAATGGAAATGATAGAAAATTCCATTCAAGCCACAAATCACGCACAAAAGCTCACAAAAAACATTCCCTATACACACAAATGGAAGATTACAAATCCCCAAACATCAAAAAGGGAATAAGAAGGCGTGTAAAAAAGAGAAATGCAATTACATCTGGGAAAACGAATTGGAGATCAAAAGGGAGGAAGAAATAGTGAAATTGATAAGAACAAGAATGGGAAGGAAGTGGTAGCCGGAAAACAATGGAATGGCAAAGATTTTAACGTCAATGTGATCGTGATGGAAAGAAAACAACAAAAGAATGAAAGGGGAGAAAAACAAAAAAGAAGAAAAAGGTTCAGAATATATATTGGGTCTGAGATGAGATCTTCGGATCTGAGTTTTGGACAATCATCAAGTTTCTTCGGGAATTAGAGAGGAGGAGGACGAGGAGAATATTTGGTGGATTTTGACGGAGTGAAGAAAAGGAAGCGAGAAAATGAAGGAAAATGGGTGAGAAAAACAACTTGGATGATTTTTCTTTTACCAATTCATTTTTAAAACCCCCCCAAAAAATAAAAATATATAAAAACACTGTTTATTATATTTTAACTCTCAATCTACTGCGGATCATACCTACCATTCTACGCTAGACTCGCCTGCCACCGCTTGAGAAGAAGCCACGTGTCAATATAAATTACACGCGTGTAAATAAAGATTTTTCCTTTTTTAACTTGTAAGGTGGATTTATACGCGTGTAAATCTTTTTCTTCATTACTTCTTTTTCTTTTCCGGTTTTTTTTTTCTTCCATCGGTTAATTATTTGCCTAGAAACTCTAAAATACTTTTTTTTTTTAACTACAAAAAATACTATTTTCAACGTTAGCTTAGATGTGAGATAGACATCAATTCTGTTGTCCGAAGAAAAAAGATAAAAAAGGAGGGATGGGAAAATTTTGGGGGTTTTTTTTTTTTTTTAAAAAAGTATTTTTTAAAACAATAATAAAAGTAGTAAGGTACAATAGTTCTATTTATTTGAAAAGAAATAAGGTACTCTATTATTAAAAAACAAATAGTGATGCATTTAAAGATATATATATATTGGAGATGTAAAGATAAGAATTTATGAACATAGTTATTCACAACTTGTTTCAAAAAAAAAAAAGAAAAAGTGATTCACCACTAATAATTTATCTGATTATGATTTTTTTTAGAATGAAAATTTATACATTTATGATATGTAGTGATGTTTCTTTCCCGTACAGTCCACACTTAAATTTATTTTTTATTTTTTGAAACAGCAAACCTTAAAACAAACAAAAATTGTCCATAATTAACTTCATTTTTTAAAAAATAGAAAAGTAAAAATAAAATTCTCATTAAGTAAAACTAAATACATGATTGGATTAACAGAAGCATCAATTGGTCACCTTATAATATTTCTCTTGTTATATACATAATCTACTCTTTTCATTATCCATTGATAATTGATTTTGAGATAGAATCTCATGTAATCTAATATGACATCAAAATCCATTAATATTTTTGCCTTTTTAAGTATAGATAATAAGAAGTTGTTCAGATATTGTGTACTACGTTGTTAGAGCACCCATAAATAATTTGTAAATTTTGAAAATGAAATGATTAATATTGCACAAGTTTAATGATATAAAAAGGAAATGTTATAGAAAATAAGAATTGTTGTAATTGAGAGGAAAGTGGTTGGTTGAAAGGAAAGCATATGCTTTTCATATTTTAAAGGAATCTATGAAAGAGTCAATCCACCATCTTAACCAATTCACTTGGACTTATGTTGGATAGAAGCTTATAAATAATAATTAGATAAGAGATCATTACTTGTGGGGATAATTCAATTTAAATAATTACCAGATGATCAGACTATTTGTTTAAAATATTGTTTTGACTTAATTTTTATTTTTTGAAAGAAGAATAAAAAAGACGATATGATCTAATATGAAGTGACATCGGAAAAAACGTGAAGCAAAAACACTCCATTTCATTTTGGTTTTATATGTAATTTGTTTGGATTATTTTCAATGATGAAGAAATTGAAAATGAGCATATAAGGCAAGATCAAACTACTTTTTTAGAGCATCCCATTTCAAAGATTTTTTTTTTCTAAATTATATAAAAGAATATCCTTGAATTTGTCCTTTATTTATCTTTCATAAATGTTTCAAAACTATTCCTTCCAACTGAAATTGAGGCTTGAAATAATGTAACAATGACCTAAAATGATGTAACCATCCATTCATTCTAAGTCACCACCACACTATTCCAAGACTTAACTTCCATTTAAAATTTTAAAAGATTTATACTCCAAGAATAACTTTGAAACACATGGATAAAATTAAAGTAATATTACAACTTTTGAAAGAATAAAAGTATTTTTGAAACAAGGACAAAGTTCAAAAATATTTTGTTTATAAGTTAACTTTTTTTTTAACTTTAAAATTTACAAATATGTATATATAAAGAAAAGAAAAGTAAAGGTTTGTATACCTTGTTAGACTCGAGATTTTAATAAGATTGATTTTATGAACTTTATGTAATCTATATTTTACGTATATCTATAAGTTGTAAAATCTAGTACGTACTAAAAAGTAGAATGTTTAAATTTAAATATAACTTAAAATTTATGTAACATGTGAGATTGGAAGTCTATAATTTAGGACAAAGAAATTTATCTACTAAATATAAATTTGATTTCTTAATTTCGAAGTACAAAAATTAATGTATGCCAAGCCAAACACCGAATATTATGAAAGGTTTGAAACTCAAAACCAAAAAAGTTGGATATGAAGTAGTGATGATGCTCGAGTCAAAGACAGCATGTGAAAAGTTAAGGGACCCGAGAGAGTTGGTCCCTCCCTGGCAGCAGAATCCAAAGAAATGTCACATACCTATCAAAAACATTTTGACAAAAAAAAAAGAAAAAAAAAAGAAAAGCATTCTCAATTTTCACTACAGAATATGAAGGTAAGAGAACAGAAAAAGAACAAAATGGAAAGTTAGGTACCAATCATGGAGGAAGATGAAGGTAGAGATTTGCTTTAACCACACACTTGCTAAATCACTACTGAACTTCAAATTTTGCTTTAACATGGGATAATAGCAAACATATAATGTTCTCTCTTTTCTATTTCATATTAATAGTTTAATTATATGTTAGTCTTTAAAATCAAAAAAGGAGTATTGAAAACTAATAAAATTATTCAATTCATTGTAACCCATAAAACTAATATAACACTCAAACAAAGATGAGATGCAAATTTACTATATAATTGTGCCAAAAGATGTTGTATCTTAAAAGCTTGGGAAAGATCTCATTTATAAGAAAAATGTTAAATTGTTGCTACTACAGTAACAGGACATGTAAGATTTCTAATCAAGTTTAGAGTCTATATGGGATAAGAATCATGAATGACATGAAATTAAAATAAAAAGTTTGAAATGTGTGATGATTCACAAAGATAAAATTATGAGTTGAGAGGAGTCTATTGACTCATTGAGTGGCATACATCATCGAGTATAGTTTTATGGCTAGAGGCTAAAAGGTTGTCTACGATAGATAGCAAGTAAAAATCAAGCAAAAGTAGATAGGCACATACTACAATGTTTGAGATGTGGAAGGAACATGCCTTGTCAAAGTTGAGTTGATGCAGTCCTATGTTACATGATATAGCATGTGATAACGCCCCAAAAATTGGTCCAACTATGTGTAGCCATGCCAACAGAATCTGCTCAAATATGTGGTTCAAACTCTTGAGTTTAGTAATGGATTAACAGTTCAAAACATTCTAGCAACTTGCATAATCACTAGTAAGTGTAGAAACTCTCCCTCTTTAAATGTCATAATCTGTTACATAACAAATTTTCATTTTACCAGATGTTTCCTTGGGGTGTTTTAAGGTATAATCTCAGCCAGTTCGATAATGACGAAAACAAGGACAAACTTGATTTAGTGTTTAGTGTTACATGATCAAAGACTTGAGTGTAAAGTGTCAAAATTAGGGTTGAACTAGATGCTCCCCCACTTTAAATGAATCGAAAAATATGTCAACTATTGGGTGCCTACAAGGTTTATTAGCCATTAACATGGAGTTATTGCAATTTCCTGACATGATAAATATGAAGAGCCTCAAAGAAATCTGAAAGCGTACCTTTGTCAGACCTGAGAGCATGTGTGCTTGCATTTTCCAAAGCATGAACCGTAGCTTTCGTTAGTGAAGGGACAGATAAAACGTTGAAACCAATTGGACATTTAATGATGTATCGAATTGGCAAGGACCAATGCCGGACCCACATGTCCCCTTATTGACTCTTCCTTCAGTTGAACCTGCTTTCCACTTTGTAACAGAGAACTGATGGGCAAGACTCTGGGATTAGGAGAGGCAGCCTCCAGCCAAACCAAAATCTTCCTCAAAGTTAAGTTGGAGGCAGTTCCAAGAGCAAGTTACTTGATGGTCCTCCTCCTTTCATTCAATACCATGCTGAACATGGAAAATTTTCATTATCAAGGACTAAATAAACAAGAGACCCCACCTGTATTAATTAGCATGCGACCTATCACATAATGTTGATGCGGTCCTGTTACAAGTAATCTCAGTAGGTATACCTTAATTCCTGAAATTGTGAAACTGACTGATAATAATTATAAACTAACAGGACCAAATCCAGCATTCATAGCTATGAAATTAAATTCATGGTCTTGTCAATAAAACAATCAATTCATGGTTAGCCGAACTATGCATCTAAAGATTGGGAGCGTTCTTCAAACTATGACTGAGATAGAACTTTTTCTTGAAATAAAGGGTGAGAACAACAGGGTACAGTACAGAGTCTTGTGGAACTGATTCTTAATCAGACAGGAGCATTACATGAGAAAATCATTCGCATTTCCCACTCATCGCTTCTTAGCAAAACACAGAATTAGCTCACAAAAGGAAAAGTTCGTTAACCCCACAAAGATCCAGAGTATTACAATCTCTTGTTACAACCTAAAAAGACTTCAATCGTCTTCCCTTTCTGGAGGAAGGCCGCAAGGTAATAGCATTTTCTGCAAAAAAAAAAAAAAACAACTGTTAAGGATTACCATTCTGTATCTAATTAAGTTGTAAATGAAATTGAGGAGGAGTTATGATGAAATTTGCCATCCCTCATGATGGGCACAACCCCAAATTTCAAAATTGGTACGACCAATTTATTATTGACACTTCAAAGCGTGAAGAATGAAATTACTTGGACTGTTGTTCAAGTGAAGATAAAAAACCGCATTGAAAACTAAAATATTGAGAAGTTGAAAGCAACAAGTCACACACAGTAAGCAAGTTACAATGACTTCGACCTCAGAAAGCACATTATATAGGTGGTGGGCAAGTGAAGGTAATATAGAACAAGTATAATGAATGTAAGCAGAAACCTCAGACATGGTTGGCACAAAAAAAGAAAAGAAAAACTGCCAACAAAACGTATTGGAACCCATCTTTTCTTTCTTTATTTATCTCAGTTCTTTTCCAGTTCACACTTTTTTTGGGGGTTGGGAGGGAGGGGAAGGGACTCCCGTTAACCCCTAAACTGTAAAGAGTGAGGACAAACATGGAAGAATTCTTTAAACCGAAAACAGCAAACATGGATATCAAAGCTTTATTATTATTAGGAAAAGACAAAGAAACACAAAATGGAAAGGCAATGTACCAACCTGCATAAAATTGTAGCGTTCCCTCCCAATGGATTCATTTTCGGCTATGGCAAAGTAAGCTAGAATGGGGTAATGTCCAACATATGATGCATAGCTATCACGCTGAATGTTCACAGCCCATTCACTGTTCGCATAGAGATATGAACTGAGGTTTACAAACTACTATGCAAAGTAATATAAGATCAAATCTCCAAAGGAATAAGAAAACGAACAATCTATTTAAGTCGGCATGCCCAGTTCCCACATATTTAGCTTGAAGGTGTTCAAGCTGGGAATTGATGTTAAATCTATCACTGGCCTGCATTGAAGATCAGAAACCAATATTAGCCCCATCTGAGGCAACCCCAAGCAAACACAGGAAGCCATGATCAGACCCATAATTTCACATATGGATCACTGATTCAGAGGTCTATCTAGCTATCTCTTGGTGTAAAAATTATTTTCACTACTTGAATTCTGTAGTTATTTACACTTTTATCGGCCAAAATGAGTATAACACAGCTGGCATTAAGTTTATACTATCAATCTTGAGGTCAGTTTATACTATCAATCTTGAGGTCAGAGATTCGAACTTTGGGCTGCTTCCCTTCCTTTGATAAATTCCATACATCGATAAAATTGTTTCCTATCAAAAATATATATACAGAATATTTCCCGTTCTTGGTTGTTCATTTCAAGCAGATCTAATTTTCACGAACGCATCAGAGTAAAATAACTCGGATTCATGTGACAACTAAAAGTAAATAAACTAAACGCTAAATATTGGAGAATAAAGCAAAATGGAGGTACTAATTTCACGAAGCAACGGAATCAAATTCCTCATCACCCACGATATCAGAAATATCACGACAAAGAAAAACCTCCGATCAACTAATGAGTTCTAGGGTTTTGGAATTACTGCTGTAATGAATAAAAAACAAACCAAATTTGACAATACAAGAGCGGAGAAAACAGAAAACAAGAGAATTGTGTTAGCAGTGCGCACCTGCATGTTCGATTCGAGGCAGATTCGACAGAAATGACGAACAAGAGAAATAGCGCGAGTTAAAGATCTGACCCTTGGCGCGGTCCAAATGTTAAAAGGCCCTACGGACTGGGTAAATTCACATATGGTTTGCTTAAAAATTGAACGATTTTTTTTTTTCACTTCAAAATAAATGGGAGTAGATTCGACAAGTCGTATAAATCTGAAAACATATTAAGCATAACGTTGTACTTGTTATTATTATTTTATAGGTTAATTAAGTTGAATTTTGAGAATTTTTATACATTTAAATTTGAACTTTAAAAATCACAAATAAGTCCTTAAACTTTCAATTTTGTATTTAATAAGTCCATGAATTTTAAAAATGTCTAATTAGTCCTTAAACTTCTAATAGGTCCCTAAAATATTCACAATTTTTTTAAAATTAATCGATCTATTATATATAAAATTGATTTTTTTTGTCCAATAGGAGCTTAAGCTTTCAATTTTGTGCCTAAGTTCATGAATTTTAAAAAACGTCAACTAGGTCAATGACCTATTAGACACAAAATTGAAAATTCAGGGACCTATTAGATACAAAATTGAAAATTTGAGTACTTATTAGACACATTTCAAAGTTTGATGACCAAATAGATACAAAATTGAAAGTTCAAGCACCAAATATACACAAACCTCAAAGTTCATGGACTAAACTTGTAATTTAACATATTTTATAAAAGTCATATAATAAGGTGAGATTGTTGTCTAGTAAAAAAATAATTGAGATCTAGAATATTTACAAATATATAAACGAAAAAAAATATCATTATTATTGAGTAATAATCATGATATTAAATTTTTATTTCTATATGTCCATTAATTTAATTTGACATAGAGAATCAATATTTTCATTATGTCATACAAAATTGATTAAATATTTAAACAATATAAAAAAGTAGATAAGAAAATAAAGAAACTCATTGGTGGAAGAGATGAATTTAAATGTTTTGAAAATTCAAACCAAAATTTGAAAACTAAAAAAAAAAAAATTAAAATTTTGTGTTTTATTTTTTGGATTTTGGCTAATAATTCAAATTTTTTTCTTAAAAAAAATGAAAATCATCGTAAAAAACTAGTAAAAGACAAACACAATTTTCCAAAATAAAAAAATAAATAAAAAAACCAACTAGATATCAAATGGGGTATTTAACATGTAGTTTTTAAAAAGTGGTTTTCGTCTTTTGAATTTAGCTTATAATTCAAATATTTTGTTAAGAGTGATGAAAACTATGATAGAGAAAGGTAGAAAAACAAACACAATTTTTCAAAACTAAAAATCAAATAGTTATGAAACATGGCTTAGGTTCTGCATAGTTTAGTTGAAAAGGAGGTTTCGAATGCTTCTCCTGTGCTCAAGCTATCTGATTTTCCTCGCTAATCGCTATTGTCTTTTGTGAGGAATGCCTTCCAAATGTAAACCTATGCATGCATGTCAAGTTTCAAGAAGAAAAAAGTTTTTACTAATAAAATTTAGGAAAAACATTTATTTTTTAACCAAGATGTGTATCAATTTTTACTTTAAACTTTCAATAGTACAGAAAACGATAAAAAAAATTATCAATAGAAAATCTAGAACAATAAAATTGTTGTTCTCTTGATTTAAATACCATTTTGTGAATTTTGAATTGTGATCGCATTTTAGGGTTCAAAAACAAGTTCATGGACAACCACTGTCTTTTACTTTGGACTAACTACATAAACAACACTTTGGAAACCTAATTTTACATAAATGACTCATTTTACTTATATTTTTAGCATGGTCACTTTTCAAGCCATATAAGTCAAATTAATATTTACCCTCGTTTATTTTTAATTATTATAAGTAAAAAAAAAATTAGAAAGGAAAAAAAAATATAGACAGATATTTTTCATAACCATTGGTATTTTATTGTCTCTTCAAATAAAAATGGTTTTCTCTAAGCGGACCTCTAATAGATTCATCTTCTAATATAGAGCAACATTTATTTAACGGTGAGTTTTTTTTTAATCGACGAAAATTTTTAATCGATTCTTCAACAACAACGATTATAATCTATGCAGAATATATAAGTATTATATACTTATGTTTATATAATATAGATCTAAGTGTACTAAAAAAATATATAATAGATATCTTAGAACATAATATAATGTCATCCGAAATATATAGTAGGAAAAGTTAACAAAATTTTGGAGGAAGATTATTTCTCCTTTGAACTAAAGGGAGAACATAGCATAATCATTTTTTATAACATGATGCCACATGAAACATTTCTACTTTATTAAGTGGATTGTTTACAAAGTGAATATAAAATAATGAACGGCATAAAAGTAATATATCAGATACTGTCAGTATTTTTATCACTAACTGTAACAAAAGAATCTGATTTGAAATACACCTTGAGGATTCTTCTTCACTGAATGCTATTCGGTACTAGCTTATCACTAAATCATCTACAGCTAATATTCAAGTGGAAATTGATATTTAAGCTTTGTTCTTTAACTCGAGGATCAACTAGCAAATATGCCTGTGTGAGATCAAAATCAAGATAACGGCAGTGGAAAAATGATGCACACTTAAGCAGCAAAGTCCCATCTTTTCCCATTTGATTTCTAATCAGGATAAAGAAAAGTAAACAATAGCAGTTTAAGCCTTGATGAAACAGTTTTTAAATTTAGAGCCCCTAACCTGCCACAATTTACTGATTGGGGCTTCAAGAATATCTATGCAATTAGCTAAGAAACAAGCTTCCAAGAATGAGCATGGTTGCCTGATGAAAAACTAGGGGATATTGATAAATTGTATTCAAAATACATTACCTCTATTGTATCCACAACCAGATAGAATACATTGGTTTTTATATGTTGCAAAAATATATAAACAGGAACTGTACATCTAAAGAGTTTACTCACAGTATAATTCGCTGTTCTGGACTCATACAGCATACAATCTGACAACCTGGTCGATTTTGGCGCGACAAACTGGGCAACCCCATTTCTTGGATTTGATTTCGGTCAAACAATTCATGCACCCAGCCATATGTCCACAGGGAATGCAGGCTCCTTGAATGGGAGCATCCAAACATATAACACATGATGAAGAACTCGCTTCCTCTTTCTCTTCACCCGCTCGTAAGGGAACATTCTGAGCAGTTGGAGATGACAAGTCAATTGGACTTGAATCAATTGAAGGATAGTGAATTGCACTATCATCTAGAACCTCGTCTGCTGCCAATGGAGCTGAAGGTACTGCATCTGGAGGAATGCTGTTAGTCTGGATTTCGAGATGTCCATTTGAGTTGCTGCTCGAGCCAGCTTCATGCACTTGTAATTCATTTGTGCTTAATTTTGTAGAATGTGTTGTTGAAGCAACTTGACCCGTATGGCTACTAGAGGTGCTTGCTTCAGAACTTGGACTGGGATCAGGAAAGGGTGGTCTCGCCTGGATAGCTGACTGGATGGAAGCATTAATTGCCATGGCTAGTTCCACATCTTCAGTGTCTGGCGGTGCAGTTGCAGACGCACGCGAACCCTGGTTACCATTCTGTTGGAACAAAAACACAGAAAACATAAGTAGTAATAGTCTTTCAAGAGGGTTATCTCTCTCCCTCTCCCACTATGGACTATTCCACTAAAATGATCCACACCTTTCTAAGAACTCCAATATCCTAATCATAATCAAGACCCCTTATCTAATTACCACTATGCTCCTTACTAATATACTACTAATCTCCCCCATATAAGCCATACTAGTAATCTCACACATTCATAAATGCATGGTGCATCACATGAAATATTCCAAAAATTTCTAGGTTATTGCAATTGTACTCAAACTTTTTACTACAAAAGTAAATCAGAAGAACTATACATAAACAGACCCTTTTTCTCTCTTTGTTATAAAAATTATAATTCAGATGTTAAGATCTCAACTATAAGCAATGAGAAGAAAAAACTAGTAACAAAAGCCAAATTTCTGAAGTAGTCCACACTAAGAGGGAGAACAATGAACAAAACAAGCCAGAGGGGGGTGGAAATCTATTATCTATCTTGTTCATGTGCTGAGACCAGAAGAGAATGGACATATTAAAAAAAGGAGACAAAACAAACATGAGTGGACATATTACCGGAGGAATTCCTTTGCATGCATTGCAAAACCACAGAAGTTGTTCTTTGTCATTTTCATTCCCAGATGCAAGTTTCAAGCGAGTTTCTGAAAAAATAATAATTATAAAGAGTTCAAAACAAGACACAAACATAAAGTCAATATTGAAGTTCAATGGTTATGAAAAAAATTAACTAATTATTTCTCAGGTGTAGGCGAGTATTATTGGAGGCAAAGGAGACATAGAAGATATAAGATCAGAGTCATCAGACCAATAAAGAGATCTCCGAATTTGAAGAGGGCTCTGATATCCCAAGTCTCTTTGTAGCACTTACCATTGAGTAGAAAATTAGGAGAAATAAATAAACTATAACCATTATAAAAGTATAATGTTTTCACCCTGTAGCTCACCAGTAGAATATGCCTTTTCAGCACTCTCTTTGTAAGGATTGTGTTTGGCTATTTATGCAAAGGCATCTATAGAACTATGAAATGAATGCCTCCTTCAGTGGTAAAGTGGCCAAGATAGTCATGACTTACTTGATGTGTTATCCATAATCATAACTGATGGATCAGAATGCTGTAACTTTGTCTCCTCCAAATTGGCTCTCCACAGTGGAACGACGATACGTGGTTGAGCGTCCTATCATTTATAGAGAAGGATTACAAAACAGAATCATAACACAAGATACCTTGCAGCGATATTATTTTACCATACATCTTTAACATATAAGATCAGAAAGGGAGAGGGATGAAAAAAGAATTCTTCACAATGAAAGAATGTGAAAAATAAGAACTTGGTGAGCATCTCCAGTGGACACATCATCTCAAGTCCAGCAGAAGTGAAAAATAACACATACAATTTGACGTGATCATATATATATATTTTCATCCCTAGCATTGTCATGCAAAAACTCTTGATTGCAACGGACATATGAAGGGGAAAAATTTAGTCCCTAAAACCTTTTAAATATTATTAAACTTCCTAATCTGCAGAATGGTGGTAATATAATGTGCTATACCTGCAGAGTTGTGTATATTGCAAGCTCCAACTTGAAAGGCTTTGTAAGATTTCGTGCCCCACATGGTAAAATAACAGCCCAACTGCAATTGGGATGACATCAATCACCACTACATAATTTGACAAGAAAAATGTACTCTAGAAATAGAAGTTATCATCAATCATAAAGATTTTATTTTGAAAAAAAATCAAGTCATCAATTCATGTTGCTCACACAACTTACTACATGGTATTTGAAAAGCTTACGTGGACTCTGAACTAGGATAAGATCAAATTTAAATTCAGGATTATGGGAATAAAGTACTTACACTTTCCTTGAGACCAATTGAGGAGCCAGTACTTCCAAAAATCCTGGTCCATAGAACTCCCGCAACCAACCCGAGAACAAACAAATATGACTCTACAAATAACGCTCGAAACATAGCTTCAATAATCATCTTGAAACAACCAGATTCAACAGGAAAAACTATCTATTTTGAAATTTAAATAGAATTACAAGGCAAACAAACCTCGATTGTACGAACAACATTACTGTGACCCTTTGCTCTAGCAACATCAAGCGGACTTTGACAATCATCATTCATAATCAATGGATTTGCTGGAAATTATCACAAAACTATCAATAGATTTCATGAAAAAGATTGCACAATTTAAAAAGACAAATATTTTGAACAAATATTAAAAGAAACATTGTGTTGGTATGAAGAGAGTGCGACAAACCTCCATGAGAAAGAAGTAACTTGACATTAGTGTCAAGACCTCTTTTAGATGCATGATGTAAAGGAGTGCCAGCATGACGCCCTGAAATGCATTGAAAAAAGTTAGGCTAACAAAAGCAAAGCTCAAGTTTGGTTTTGTTGGGTTTGTTTTTCATATGCCCTTGTTTCTCAATGAGAAGAAAGCATATTCGAAGTTGTTGTTGAGACACTCAGATAAGCAAAATGTATAACATCAAACAAACAAATGAAAATTTTTAATCAACAAACTAAAAAATTCCTCATAAAACCAGTACAATATACTACCAATGTAAGAATTAGAAAGAAAACTACCAGGCCGATACGAATTAACATTAGCACCAAGTTCTATCAAAGTTCTCGCAACATTGTGAAGCTCAGAATTCATGCAGGCCACAATCAAAGGGGTTTTCGCCTCCTTATCAATCCACTGTACATACCATTAAAGTAAGAACAGCAGCATCAATTGAATTGAAACAATCAAACTCTTAACAGAAGGAAAAAAAAAATCAATAATTACCTCAAGGCCAGCACCCTCTCGGAAAAGGGCTTTAATCCCTTCTGTATTGCCATAGCTTACTTGCTGGTAGAGCAGTTCATCTTTCGATTGCTGTTGCCCCATTCCAGTCCAACCCACAAAAACTAATACGAATAAGTTCAATCAGGTCTGAAAGGAAAAACCAGAATGAAAAATTCTATTCAAAACCCTTCTGCAACAATGGGAGCAACGCAATCCAGGCCTGAAAGAGCATAAATGGAACCAAGTCAATGATGCATATCAGGTTACATCGATCCAAGACGTGGGGCCGAAGAATAATCAATAGAAACCAATTGTAAATTTTGCCGAAAAATTAAAAAACAAAAGATCATTGTTTCCAATTTCTTAATAGAGAAGTTGTGAACAAGGATGAAACAAAAATCAAATAATTCAGACTTTGATGTTGTTCTTTACCTACCCGTTTCTGAGGATAAATTTCTATTGAGTTTCGAGCAATATCATTCCTGGATTTTCTGACGAAAAATCAAATTAGCTTCTGCGACCCGACCGATTGAATTGTAGGGTCCGAAAATAAATGAAAATATCAGTCGACATGTCGTCTTGCGGTTTCCTTTCCTTGACCATTTTGAGGAGCTCGTTAACTGAATGTAGTGAAGTGATTTCTCTCACTATGATGACAAAAAAAAAAAAAAATTAACTATATCATATTTTAAACTAAATTTTATATCAATCACACGTTTAATTATTGATATCGACTTTATCCCTTTTCAAATTAAATAGAAGTCAAATCTAAAAGTATATTACTTATTTATCTTTTATTTAATGTTAAATACAAAAGAAATCAAATATAGGATACTTAATCGAAGCTAACTAATTTAATTTTTAAAAAAATAAAATATAGAAAAAGTTTTCACGATTTTTCCCTTGAAATTTAGGGATTTAAAAATTAGATAACTTTTTTCGTTATTGACAATTTTATTTTTCATGGGCATGAATATATATAATATGTATTATAATTGTTTTACTTGTTTCTAAAACAGTGAAATATTAGATGTAATTGCAATGCCCTAAACTTTTTACATAACTATCAGAGCCACAAAGCCCAATTCGGCCCAACCCTCAGTCCACCTGATAATATTTGGTTATAAACTAATAAAAATAAATGTTAGACAAATGATTTTAGGAACTTGCTTTACATCTGCTTTATGTCATATACCAATTATTTTTTCATATTTTAGCTAGGATCATGCATAATTGTGTTTTCACATTTTAGCTAGGACCAGCATAATAGAGAGTCACAGATAAATGTCATTTAAACTTAGATGTCAATTTCTTCAAAAAAAAAAAAAAAAAAAAAAAAAAAACTTAAATATTAATAGGGATACAAACGAGAACTTTTATGAAGTGTGAGAGGATAAAATCATTGACTTTCTATTTGCTTATTAATATTCTATTTTACTAAATTAGTATGAATTTAATTTTGTAAATCAAGCAACTCAAGATGCATATTTGGGAAGAGGTTGATAAGTTTGTTCAAGATATTCATGCACAAGTTGTTCCAACGCAAACTGAACTTCTATATCAAGGCCACAATGTTATTCAAGATAAGTTGAAAACACAATGTTATCCTTCATAACTAGAAGAATAGGTTGTTAAGAATAAGTTACCTCAAACTTTTTTCTAGACAAGCTAGTTAAATATGATTGTGCGAGCAAACTGCGTTAAAAAAATTATATTTTTTTATATATTTTTTAGGATTTTAATATATACATCATGATTGAAAGAATCTTACTATCTTAATGTGCTACATGTTATGGTAATGTGCTCCTCGCTTTAACTCACCAGGTTTTGTGTTGCTAAAATGTTATAATAAAGTATTTTATTTGTATTTTGATTATAGGATAGATATATTATGTGATTAAAAAAACCAAAATTTCGTGAAAATTGAATTGAAGCGTAACTATAAAAACAACATAAACTACAGGTAGGGGTGTACAACTAACTTAATAACCCGAGTAATCCGGACTACCCAACCCAAACCGTAAGGGTTAAGTAGAGTTTTTTTTTTTTTTTTCGGTTTGGGTTGGGTTAAAAGTTTGGAGAACCGAAAAGTTTTGGTTGATTCTCATATTGGGCTTTTTAGGCTCGGGTTGATCCAACCCAAAGTTTATATTTTTAAAATTTTATTTTAATTAAATATATACTTATAAATAAATTATTTATCAATTTCTTATGTTTTTCTTATAGACTTCTAACAAATGTTAAGATGTTATGAATTTTGAAGTTTCATATTTGAATTTTTATGTGATTTTAGTTATTAATTCAAGAAAAAAATTTAAAAATTTAAAAAATTATTAAAAAATAAAAAATTAACTCGGTGACCCAACCCAACCCAATCCGAAAATATTGAATTGGGTTGGGTTGGGTTGGGTTACTCTCATAAATAGGGTTGGTTGGGTTGAAGGAATGACCAACCGAATTTTTGGTTGGTCTAAAAATCTCCCTCAACTCAACCCAACCCCACTTATGTACACCCCTAACTACAGGTAACATAACAATGGAACTATATTAATGGAGGATCTAAGACGTGGGGTCGGAGAACAAGGAAGAGAAACTAATTGTAAATTTTTTCCAAAAATTAAAAAGAAAAAGAAAAGATGTTTACCATTGATTCCAATTTGTTAATGAATAGTTTTGAATCTATGATACGAGAAGGAAAAAAAAAAATAGATCTTGATGTTATCCTTAATCTACCATGTTTCTAAAGATGAATTTCGATTCCTATTGAAATTCGTCTCTTATGAATTTTCTGATGAACCTAAAAAAAAAAAAAAAATCAAGAAAAAAAAAAAAAAAAAACCAAGAAGCTTATGGAGAGGTTCGAAAATATTGCAGTGAAGTACATGAATTGCATAGTTAATCTTCTTCCTTGATTATTTTGAAATGTGGTTGACTTTGAGGGGGAGGGCTTGGTTTTGAATTGTAAGGGATTTTTGTATCATCACGGATAATTTATTCTGAAAATAATAAAATGTGACTCATTGTAACAATGCACGTAAACTTACCCATGAAAATAAATATGAGGTAGTATTGTAGATTCAATATTCACACTCTCCTACACAGAAATGCTCTCGCTCTCGCTCAAATAAGTAGTCAAAATCTGGAGAAAAACAAAAAACGAGAAACAAATAAGTCAGAGAAGAGCTATAGTAGTAGAGTTCTATTTCTTTTCTTTAGAATTTCGATCAGTCATTACTATCATGAACGAGAGCAAGAGAATAAAAACAAAAATATGCTCACGATAATCTGAACGGAATGTATCATATAAAAAGGATCCTATGTTATATAACATCAATGCGAGTATTCCATACAGATTTCTCAATTATAAGACAAGTAAATTGTTAACCGAAAAAGTAGTGAACGGTAATGGGTTTATTCTTGGGCCGGCTAAAATCTAAGCAAGTCCAATGGGATGTTGTTAGAGCCCACATTTCTGTATTTGTGTTTCAGCTTTGTTATTTAGGTTATAAATTTTGAAAAGAGGACAAATTAATCTTTAAATTTAATTAAATGGTTTTAAATGGTTCATAAAAATTATTAATTATACAGTATAGTTTATTTATTTTTTTAATCATGGGCTAATTTAAATAAAATCCAACTAGTGTATACATATATATTTGTACAAGAAGCTAGAGATTCGAATCCTCCGCTCTTAGAAAAAAAAGACTTTTTTATCTCTACTATCTCTCTCACAATCACTTTCCTTCAACTATCTATCTCAATTATTCGTGTAGAGACATTTTAACTATCTATCTCTATTACTCGTGTAGAGATATTTTGTACAGAGAATTTTTATGTATGCAAAATATTTTTTCTTCCTTTCTTTTTTTTTTATATTGTTGATGCCGGAATTTGGTTAGACGGATCAACGGTGAATTTGTATTGTTGGAGACAACGATCTCCTGCAAGAAATAAAACTAACACCGTGTGGTGCTCTGCCTGGGAGACCCCAGGCGAACCTCCATGGTCGCCATAGCGGGCCGCTCAAAGAAGGGTCCGGCGACTCCTCTGGCTCAGGGCAACCTCCAAGTCGGAGACCCGGCGAACCTCCAGTGGAGACTTGGCCGCCTCAGAGCTGGTCCGAGCCGACCTGGGTCAACCTCTCTGTGCCCTGGGAGACCTCTGGTGCCTCCCACGGCCGCCCGGGTGGTCCGGCGACCCTAGCTGGCTCGCGCAACCTCCTGGTCTGGGAGACCGGGCGAACCTCCTACATGGCCGCCCGGGTCGGCGCACCCGATCTCGGGAGTGGGTCGACTCTCTACCCGGCCGTCGAGAGACCAGGTCGCGTCAACCTCCCACGAGTGCCGGGCACCTCTGGAACCTGGTACTTGTCTGGAGCCGACCTCTGTGGGTCGGCTCTCCGTCGAGAGACCCCGGGCGAACCTCCTACGGCCGCCCGGGAGTTGGTCCGTACGATCTCGTGGGTCGGCCTCTGTCCTCGAGACCACCAAGGCGAACCTCCTGCCGGGTCGCCGGGATCAATCGTGGTCGACTTCGGTCGACCTCCGGTCTGCCGCCTGGAGCGGTCCCGGGAGACCCGGGCGAATCCTCCTATCACGGCCGCCAAAGAGGAGTGGTCCGGGTCGATCCCGGTGGGTCGGGCTCCTCCGGTCGATCTGAGAGACTCCTCGCTATAAGTGAGAGACCTGAGCGAACTCCTCCTATGGTCGCCGGGAGTTGGTTGGGGCAACCCTACGAGGTCGGGCCTTTCTAGTGCCTGGCCGATGCATTTACTGTCTCATCTCCTGATCGCCTGTACATATCTATTCTGGTCTTATTTTTTGGCCATAACAAGCTGTTCCCACTTCTAGTCTAACTACACTAAGTTACCCTCTTCTCATAGGGACTTGAAGTAGATAGACATCTCCCTCGCATCTCTTTTGAGCGATCCTCCTTTCACCACAAGAGTCGAGGTGCAAGCCTCACCTGATGCCAATGCTCCCAACTCTCTTCGTCCCATGCTTGCTTCTTGTGCATTCCCTTACTCACTCCTCTCGAAAGTTGGGATCGTGAACGATTTATCTATTTATTATTTTTTCGATTTTTATATATATTACCTAACTGCAGTGTCTATGTTAATCGATTTTCTTATTCGATAATGACATCAAACCGTTTGAGGATCGCCGAGCCACTACGAAGGTTAACTCTTATCGCTGGGTGGCACTTTTCGACGATACTTTCGCGATACTCCTCTCGACGATACTCCTTTCGATACTCTTTGGTGTCGCCCATCTATGCCAAAATTATACAAGATGCTCACAGATTTACATGAGCAATTGCATCATGTAATGTGCAAGGGAGACTTCCAGTACGACTCATACCGCTTCATTATCTCCGAAAGCAACCTATCCACTTTCTAACTTAAACAAGGATGACGAGGATAAACTTAGAGTCGCCAAATACAAGCTCAAAGACTGGTGTACTCATTCTGCGGCATTCAAACGTTTTCAAGAGTATGTCGATTTCTAGAACGGCTTACGTGCTTCTGTGTGGATATTTTAATCCTCCGGATTTGACTTTGGACCACCTGGCCGAGCTTGGCCTCAGGAACCCTCATGGGAATGACGACTGGTCTCTAGATCGAGAACGCGCAGCTCCTGACAGAGTTTCCCGAGTGACATTCTCCTGCATGACGATCACGTAACCTCGATCCTTTTTTACTTTCATATTAACTATCCCGACATGCAACTTCAAACCGCACTTTCTTACGAAAGAATCTCCGATATACCACAATTTTTCAATATTTATTCTCAGATCGGGTCATGCTCCCACTCACACAATTGAAGATAAGCAAATCGTTTGAGTGAAAGAAAAATTTTATCTTTAACTTGACAAAATTGGGTAATACATCGTAACTTCGCACAATTGATAATTAAAAATACATCTCGAGAGGTTCGGAGTTTTATGGGTGAGGTATCTCGCCTTTCAACAAGATTTTTATTTCGTAAGTGTCGAGATTTCGATGTCCATCTCGACATCCACAAGTCGTTAAACTCGCGGCTTCAACCGCCGCGAATTCTTCCACCTCTCTTGTTGATTCTTTCATGGCATTGTGGTAACACTCTCTGGACATGTTCGCTCACCATGGATAATCCACTACCGGGTGGGCTGGAAATTTTAACATCTCGGTGATATGTCTCGAAGCTACCGCTTTACGCCGTGAATAGTTGGTCTACCTGTGATAGCGCGTTATAGGCAGAGTTGTCATTCACCACGATGAACTCTACCATAGTTGTAATGCATGTCAATCCTCCCGAAAGTTACCGCAATTCAATACTTCCTCCTGCAGGTACACCTTACTACCTCCAAACCCTACTAGAGAGAGACTAACTTTCACCCGATCTCGCCTAGCTTCATCGCATCGTAAGCGTAAGGAAAGCACATCACGAACTCCTCCATCGATCAGATACGCTTGGACTTTGACGTGGCTATCACCAAAGAAATTACCAACGATCATTGTGAGGTTGATGAAATTTCACCGCTTCTTTTCTTTCCGAGAAACTAACAACCTCGTTAGATAAAGTAGTTGGAACAAACCTCCCATCTCTGACCTGGTGGAACACGTGTCGCCTCGAGCCCTAGCTTTTCTTTTCGCTCGAATTCCCATCACCGATCCTCCAAGAATGGTTTGGATTTCTCGGTGCCGAGGCGAATCTCTTTCCCTCATCGCTTCTGCTCGCCGATTCGACCCGACCTCACACTCTCCATTTTCACCCACGTATTCTTCTTCGCTTGACCTCTTCCGATCAAAGCCTCATGGCTTCCTTTAAGTCATAAAGCTAGTAAGTAGAATGACCGTGATCGCTGATGGAATAGACAATATTTGTCCTTATTCCTTTTGTTCGATCCCCGCCTTCAACTTGGCCGCCATTCGAGCATGTTTTTGTCACGAACTTCCATCAAAGATCTGCTCGATGGGTACATTTGTCGTGGTATACCATTCGAACTTACTTGGTGGTAGTTCTTTCCTTATGGTCTTATCACCGACTCAACCTGCTCTTTCTTGCTCGCTTGTAGAGTCGCTTATCTCCTTCCATGCGACTCTTCCTCTTCTCGTGGTCGACTATTTCATGTCGATCCTCCGGGCATGTCTCGAACGGAGCAACTCTCCCGCACTCATATACTTTGCTACCGGTTAATAATTCAACGTAAGTCAAAGCGCGCTTACCTAGCCACCAAAGGAACCTCTCGTCCCGTAATCCAACCATTTATCGTTAGAGCCACCCCACCTGTGTACCTTCAATGGAGGGCCTCGTTGTTGAAACGGACACATATTCCCTCAACGCCTCATTACTACCTTGTTTGATTGTTGGAGATGCGAATCGTCGCTTTTTATCTCCGCCCCGCGAATCGGGTCACAGCGCTCTCGCCACTTCTCCGGCGAAGCCGATCGACTTCCTCCTTAGTCTGCTCAACCACTTCCGAGCCTGGCCGGTCCCGCAACAGAAACGAAAATGCCCCAGACTTGATCGATCGCTCTCGACTCACATGGAGTTCCATCCATGACCGAATGTGTCGGGCGTGCTCCACCGGGTCTTTCGATCCGTCGTGACGCCTTCATCATTGTTTGTAGTTTGAACTTCTGGGAACTTCCTCCCGCATTATCTCGCCAAGAAAAGGCGAGTGGTCTACCACCCGGTCGACAAGATTCTCTAAATCCAACCCGCCGTGGTCTCGAGCCTTCTTCATGTTTCCGAAGTTCATTCTCGATCCTCCGTAGCTCGATGCCCAAGGTCGACTCTCGACCTCCAATTCTTTCCCTCTTCCGGTCGATCAACTCTCCAAGATCCGACCGCCAGTCCCTGGACGGTCATCCTTTGATCCCGCCGCCGCTGACTTCGGACGTGTGGTGGTTGTTGTATCCCCGCCCCGTGGACCACCCGAGTCCTCGACTTGGGACTCTCCCACCGAGACGCGCCTCGCCGCTCGCATGATGGGATCGCCACGCTCTCCCAACCGAATCTTGTCATCAGCTTACGCGGCGGGGACCTTAGATTCGCCGCGCCTCCTCTTCCGGCTTCCTTACCTTTGGTCCGGGTCTCTCGATCAAGGCAAAGACTTACGCGGGGTCTTTGGAGCGTTAACTCGTTTCTCCGCTCCGAACGCCGCTGAGATTCTCGCCCGGCCCATCTTCGAGCCTTCCACGATCGGGTTTCGACGATTTAATATCTCTGTAATCTCGCGATGTTTTCGCCTGCACTCTAACTCGCTGCTCCAAAGGCCGCAGATCGATCCGCCCTCGCGGCAGACAACACGCTGGTTAACCTCTCGTGTTGGGCATTCGCGTTTGTTTAATCCGGCGAGGATGCTTCGCCGTTATCCGACTCCTCTCCATCGCTCATCATCGTCGACTTTTGATTCAGATGGTTACTCATGGTAAACAATGCTTGGGTTTGGTAATACGTGGCACTTTGTAAGAAAAACGCGCCCCCACAGACGGCGCCAACCGTTGATGCCGAATTTGGTTAGACGGATCAATCGGTGAATTTGTATTGTTGGAGACAACGATCTCCCGCAAGAAATAAAACTAACACCGGTGTGGTGCTCGCCACACGCACCACGGACGCTTCAAGTTAGAGAGGATAATCTCGCATCTGAAGTAAATCTTAAGCTAGAACACGTGCCAAATGATCGCTTACCTCCTCGTTGGGTTCACCAACGAGTTAATATAGTCCTCACATTTGTAAAATCGGTCTTTCAAGGTTTTATTATCCACTAACTCTCCATAATTAAACGTGCTTAATGACGGCGGGCATGAGGAGCGGAACCAGTTTCACGACGCTCCCACCTCTTCCACTACATGTCGTAATGTGCTCGTGGCATACACCCTGGGGGTCGGCCTCTCGGTGCCGGGGAGACCCGGGCGAACCTCCCACGGCCCTCTTCAGAGTGGTCCCGGGACGACTCTCAGTGGGTCGACTCTCCTCCGCCCGGGAGACCCCACGCGAACCTCCCACGGCCGCCCGAGAGTGGCTCTGGGGGCGACCCCTGCGGGTCGGCCTCTTCTGGGTTAGGAGACCCTGGCGAACCTCCCATGGTCGCCGGAGTGGCCCGGGCCGATCCTGGGGGTCGGCCTCCGTGTCGGGAGACTCGGCGAACCTCCACGGCCGCCCTGGGAGTGGTCCGGGCGACCCAGTGGGTCGGCCTCTCCAGCCTGGGAGACCCCAGCGAACCTCCCATAGTCGCCAAAGTGGTGGTTGGCGACCACAGCTGGTCGGCCTCTCAGCCGGGAGATCCCGGCGAACCTCCCATGGTCGCCCTGAGTGGTCCGGGCCGACCCTGGGGTCACCTCTCCGGTGCCCGGGAGACCCCGGCGAACCTCCCACGATCGCCCGGGAGTGGTCCGGGCGACCACAGTGGGTCGGCCACCTGTGCCTGGGAGACCCAAGGCGAACCTCCTACATTCGCCCAAAGCAGTGGTCCGGGCGACCCTAGTAGGTGGCCTGGCCTCCAAGTCGAGAGACCCCGGCGAACCTCCCACGGGCCGCCAGAGAGTGGTCCGGAGCCGACCTCCAGGGGTCGGGCCTCCCGGTCGGGAGACCCGGGCGAACCTCCTACGGCCGCGCGGGAGTGGGTCGGGCCGATCTCTGTGGGGTCGACTCTCCGTGTCGAGACCACGCGGGGCGAACCTCCCTACGGCCGCTGGGAGTGGTCTGGGGCCAACCCTGTGGGTCGGCCTCCGGCCTGGGAGACCCCAGTGCGAACCTCCTACTGATCGCCGCCCAAGATCGGTCCTGGGGCCGACCCTGGCGGGTCGACCTCTCCGGCCTGAGAGACCCGGGCGAATCCTCTACACGGCCGCCGGGGAATCTATTCGGGTCTTATTTTTTTGGCCATAACATATATAATATAATATCACATAAGTAAAGATAAAAATTTGAACTTTCAACCTATAAATGAAGTTATTGATATTGTAGTTAATCTACCTGTGCTCTAATTTAATTTCTCAAAATAACTTTAAACTTAATTTTAAACTTAATATTTATCGTGGTAATTATGATAAAACAATTCAAATTGGGTGTTCATGGATTGAATAGTGGCCAACTAGAAAGAAAGAAGAAGAGAAATAGACAAAAGCCAAATAAAATTAAAATAAAATAAGGGTTCTTTAACTTTGTCAAATGATCTGTAAAGCTAGAAAAAAGAGGACTGAGAATTGCCATTCCTTTTGATCTGCAATTAAAAGGTATATTTTTCTTCACAAGGTATATTTTTCTTCACATTTTAATAAAAGGCCAAATAGCCGCCCACTCCCACCTATCACACAAATAATGTATAACCCTAATTAATATTCTACATCAAAATAAATAACATAATTAAAGTAGGAATATTTTTGTTTTATCTTTATTAATTTGTTTTTAAAATAAATAATTTATTGAGAAAACACCATATCTATTTTCAGTTACAAGAAATCATTACATGATCAATGTGAAATTATTTAATATCCTTGAGAACGTACTTTTATTTTTTTTTTTCGTTTTATTGACAAATGAGGAATCAATTTATGTGCACTAGCAAGTCTTTAATTAATTTATAAGACATAGACCTGTCTTTTTCTTTTAAAACTACATATATATTTCTCTTTAGAAAAACACACAAAAAATTATTTTTATATCTTAAAAAGTTGCAAATTACTTATCATTTAAATTGATTTTTTATTTTTTTTTTTTTTTCAAAATATTGGTGGGTGAGTATATTTGTAAGACCATATGAATTGGCATTCATGAAAACAGAGGAATTGGCTTCTTTTTTTTTTTCTCTCTTTTTTAGAAACTAGGAATTGGTTTTTCTCCAAAAAAAAAAGGCAAAGCTAGGAATTGTCTTTAATCAACTTTTTCATCACTCAAAACTTAGGACCCAAGTTTGCTGTGTTTTAATGGACACAGGCGCTTAGCCGAAAGTGAGATTTTCACTAAAGCTAAGGCATCATCTTTACAAACAACTTTTATTTTGCCATTTTTTTCTCTAACTTAAAAACTACTAATTATCCTTTTAAATATCCATGATTTGAATCTCATTTCGTATTTGTTGAACTAAAAAAAAACTTATATTTCGTTTATAAACTTACAAATTTTCAGGTCATAACAGTGATAGATCCAAAATTTTTATGAAGGAAGAGCTTAAAATATGAAATTTAAAAAAATATACAATAAAAATTAGGCCTAGCTAAATCTGCCCTTGGGTCATAAGTATCTTTATTTAAATATTGTTATAGATATTGATTAGATAAATGTGTGATGATTTAATATGACATGCTAGCAAATGACAAGTACGCTAATGGTATAAACTATAAAGTAAGAACTAATCTAATTTTTTTTTTAATTTTTTTACTACGTTATAAACGAATCAAATCACAACTTCTTAGCATTATTAGCAAGTTATTTCAACATAATTAGAATCTAATTAAATTTGAAAGTTTGTAATTAAATTTGTAATTTTTTTTTTCCAATTTTGACACTAAATTTCCAATAATTATTGATCTTTTAAAACTTAATCATTTAGACTTTTAACTTATAATCATTTTGATTTTTTATTATTATTTGTCCTTTCATATTTGCTAACTTAATTTCCACCTCAACTAACTTATATGAATCTAAAAATATGCCTACATCAATATATAAATAAACATGCTTGAAACCGTATTCCCCACTTGTTAATATAATAACTAAGATAATTACTTTTTAGAATTTAGAATCAAAATTATTAAATCTGGAAGTTTACATGTCATGATGGTATAATCTTGATAGTTTAACCATCAAAAAGATCAAAGTTCAAAATTTGGAGGAGTTAAACTAAACTTTTTAAACTTTAAACTTTTTCCTTGATAACTATTTATTTTTTATTTAAAATTAAATCTAATAAATACTAATTCCACTCGTAAGTTTTTTTTTATATACTTTTTACATTTTTTTCAAAAATCAAACTAAGTTTTAAAAATTAAAAAATATATATATACTATTTTTAAAAATTTGATTTTTGGAATTTGGAATTTAGTTAAGAATTCAAATGTTTTCTTAATAAAAATCCGCTAAAGAAATGATGAACAATCAAATACAAAAAATTAAGGTTTCGATAACCATTTTGTTTTTGTTTTTGTTTTTGAAATTTAAACCTAAAAATACTACTTCTACCAATGAGCTTATATGTCTTCTTATCTACTTTGTACCTATATTTTCAAAAACTAAACCAATTTTTGAAAACTAAAAAAATTAGTTTTAAAAAACTTGACTTTGTTTTAGAATTTGGCTAAGAGTTCAAATGTTTACTTAAGGGAGATTATCTTCATTGTAGAGAAATTGGGTGAAAATAAGCTTAACTTTCAAAAACTAAAAACGAAAAACAAAATGATTATCAAATGGGGTCTTAACTTTTGGTTTTTAATTTTTGAAAATTGTGTTTGTTTTCTTATATTATCTTTACCATTGTATTTCACATTTCTTCCGAAAACATTTGAATATTTAGTCAATTCTAAAAACAAAAACAAGTTTTTGAAAACTATTTTATTTTAGTTTTTAAAATTTTGGTTGATGTTAGAAAACACATATAAAAAGTGGATAACAAAAAAACTCTGGAGTATAAATAGTATTTATAAGTATAAGTTTAATTTTCAAAAACTAAAAACTAAACCGTTATACTCAAATAATTATGAAAAGAAACTAAATTTTAAGAATTAAATAGATTTGGAATTTTATAAACTAAATTGGTAATTAACCTCGGTTTAAAAAGAGGATGCTTTACAACTAGTACTACGCTGCTTTTTTCCGGAAGAAAAATGGATTTTCTTTCAGAACTCCATAAAAATCATCCATTAATCATTGTCTGAACCCATTCTTCAGCAATCTTTCTCTCTGCAATGTCTCGCACAAAAATGGAGAAGAAGCTCCGTACGGCGAAGAACGCATGGAAGAAACTAACCAACACCATACAATCCAAATTCCACGCGCTCAACATCTCCAAATCCATCAACACAGCCACGCGCCGCCTCACCTCCGCCGTTCAACGGTCCCTCCGCCTCCTAATCCCCTCGAAATTTCGCCGCCGCCTTCTAAGCCCCAAATCCTCCCCTTCTTCATATTATCGCCACAATCAAAATCAATATCTCCGCCAATACGATCCACACCTTCACAATCCAAACAATTTCGCCGCAATTCACATCGACGAGCTCTTCGCGGATCCGCCGGCGCCGATTGCAGAGACGAGCAGAGGAAAAGGAGTAATCGAAGAGGAGAACGATAAGGAGACGATTATTTACAGCATCGAAGATGCTTGGAAAATCGTGGTGGCCTCGTCGCCGCATCTCCGGCCGGTGGATGAACGAGCAGAGGAGTTCATAAGGAATTTCCGACGAGAGATTATTCTTGAGAAGGAGAAATCGCTTCTCGAATTTCAACAGATGTTGGCCCGCAGTACCTGATTCTTATGAATTCATTCGATTATACATGTTCATAATTAAAATCTGTATATGGATCTGGGTTTCATTTTTTACAGATGAAAATATGGGATTGACAAAAATGATGTGATTGGAATATTTTGAATTGGTGATTTGTGGGTAAGTACTTTTTTTTTTTTTTTACTGTGTGGTTTGAATGTATAGTGTATAGAAAATGTTGAAGGAGCTGCTAATTTTTGAAGTGATTTTGGTTTGATATATGTTTGTTTTGTAATCTTCTCCGAATTTTGATGGAGATATTCATGTGTATTTTCTGATTTTAATTTATGCATGTTATGGCTTTGAATAAAGTTTGATATAACATTTCATTCATTCATGTTTCTATATAAATTATTCTCATTAAAAAAATACTTATTTTCGTTAAAGAAAAATATATTTGTTCTCTTCTTTAAGTTGTGAATGAATGAAACCAGATAGTTCGAATTATAATTGAATGGATAAGACACCAATGACCTATTTGGTAGGTAATCCAAAAATAGAAATTTGAAAATAAGGGATTCAATGAAAATTGTATTTCATGTTTTCAGATATGTGTTTGTAGCAGATTTAGAAATTTGATTTCATTTTAAACAAATGTGTTCTATAATATATTTATAGATCATAAAATTAGTTGTAGTTGCAAAATTAAATATTAGTTTGAATATAAGACATTATTAATTAATTTATGAACATGTTTTTTTATATGAATTTTTGTATAATTATTATTTTATAATTTATAATATATTATACTATACCTATTTTAATTTAACAAAAGTAAATTAAGTTTATAAACATGAAATACTATATTTATTAAGATTTTTATATTTGTTTAATATAATTTTGCATTTTAAAATTTCAAATTCAGAATTTGAATATAAGAAAAACATAAAAATGTTGTTTTCAGAATTTCTACTATTTGGATCACAGTATCCGAAAACAGTTTTCGAAAACATGTCTACCAAACGTATTCACTGAATTCCGTGAATCCGAAAACATAAAACAAAATTTGGATTAATTACCAAAAAGACCCTAAATTATCATGTAGATGAATAAGGACAAAAAAATATCTTAATTTTTACAATTCTATAAATTGACCTATATTCAAGTTAATCTACATAGTTTTAAAAATCTTCATTATAATCTACGTAATTTATAATTCTTAGAACTCGAACAAAAATTACTTAGATCTCCCCCACCAAGACTTCAAACTAAATTAAGAGTCGGTTAGAAATGATTTTTCAAATGTTTAAAAAAGAGGGTTAAAAAAGTGTTTTTAATCACTTGCAAAGTTCTTCCAAACCTGCCTTATTAAAACAAAACAAAAATGATAACTTAGCCAATATTTTATAATCTAATTAGAATTGTTACATACAATGTGATAAAATTGCAACTCGATCAAATAGCAAAACTTTCCATTTCTCTAAAATCTTATTAATTTTGTACTAGACTTATATTTTATAATTAATAGAATGCACACTAATTTTTTTTAACACTCCTTCAAACCTAGTTCGTCAAAAGGAAAAAATTGCAAAACATTCACAAACTTAAGGTAAAGATAGCACAACATCTATTTATCTAAATATTTCAATTTGATGTCAACATGAACATAGTTCAACAGTAATTGACATGTACTTTTTCTTCGAGGTAAAAGGTTGAAATCTTCATACAAGGAAAAATTAAAGTTATGAAATTGAAAGTTTGATGTTAAAATAGATACACCTTACCAAATTTTAATTTTTTTCTTCTGATATTTACAATTACAAATCCTAGTTTAGGAATCATTTTCATTGTGTATATGCTTCCACGTCCTCCGCCGTAAGCTGAATATAAGGGCAGAGTACATTATTTTTGAGACAGAGGCAAAGAATAAGACTTTACTTGCAACACCAAGTTTGTAATATAATCAATTGGTTGGAATTGGAGCAAGCCAAGAATCATAATTCACATATACCTCATATTATTTCATTTTTGCAAATTTCCATTATTTTGCCAACAAGAGCATAACTCAATTGCCATCAAGAAGTAACTTATAATCAAAACGTTGAGTTTGAATCCTCCACCCCAATTATTGATGTACTAAAAAAAATTCATTATTTTGTCCTTACTTCTTTTGTCTTTGCTTTTGAAATTTTACTAGAAACTTAAATGGTATTCAAGAATGATGGAAATCATTCTAGAGAGATTAAGAGAAATTGTAAAAAAACATATATAATTTTTAAAAATCAAGTAGTTATCAAACATTATCTCGGCAATAATTAAATGATATTTTTTAAATCTGATCTCTAATTTAAAATTCAAATAACTATTATTATTATTTTTTTTTTAGTTGAACACAACACAACAACATTTAAGGTGGGAGATTTGAACCTCCACCCACCTCATCAGATTTGTTTTTTTGTTTCAAATTATATCTAAATATCATATTCTGTACACAAATTCCAACTCATAAGCTCAAGCATATGCTTTTTAATGTTTAAAAATAATCTTTAACAAGAATGGAGCCCAAAAGATTGTTATTTGATTGATTAAAAAAATTATGCTCAAAGAAGAGAAACCCTTAGCTTTATAAAAATAGGTTAGGGCTAAGGGAAAGGGAATCAATTACAAGTACAACCCCAAGTAAAACAAATCCTACCCTTCACAAAACATAAAAAAAAAAAAAAAGCTTTACAATAGAAAGTGTACAATATCAAAGCTAGTTCATAAACTCCTTCATAGGATCATCGTGGTGTATCTTCTTCAATCGATAAGCCTCCATATGCTCTGCAGTTATCTGCAAAATGGACAGCACAAACATTATTTTAAGGAACAAAAAATGACTTGCAAATTTGTAGTACAAACTTGTGATTATGAAAGCCAAAAGAAAGAATCGCATACATCGTCGTTCCATATAACGTTATACTTTCGCTTTCTTTCATCCTTCTCGTTTTTTCTTTCATTCTCCTGGTGAAATTAAAAATCCGCAGTTAGAAATTAAACAAGTGTTATAGTTGGAAAAAAAAAAGCATTTCAAAGTTTGAACAAACATTAAGCATCTCATCCATGTACTCCATTTCATTGCACAATACATCAAGCAGCTGGTAATTAAATAAGAGAAGATAAAATGATTGCTGGAAAGGGTGATTAAATTAGTTCTGACCTTGTTTAGAGCTTCAGTGAGTTTTTTAGAGTCGAGGACAAGATCGTGATCAGTTACTTCACTCCCCCAAGTCGGCAGCTTTGTCTTCTCAGTTGGGGCTTGTGTATCTATAGAGATGTTAGTTTAAAAACCATTTAGAATTGCAATAATACAAGGCAGCCAAATCATTTCTACTAAAACATATAACAATAAACAGAATCATTCAATTTTTAAAAACTATATTATACAGTTACCGTGTATACTATTACTAACCTTCAGAGGATGCTTTACGAGCAATATTAGACTTGACCAAGTCTGCTGCTGCCTCATCTGCCTCAATTCCAGCAGACCCAGTGCAGTAGCTGTTCCGTACAGTTTGGTTACAGCATTTGTAGCCCCACTGCTGATCTTTCCAAAATGAACCCCAAACACTGGTGTGGTTGTTTATGAAAACATCTTCTTCATATTTACTTTTAGGAACAACAATCTCCTTCAAATGGGAAAAAAGAATCAGATGTGATCCTTCCAAATCCAAATATATAATGTCACAAAGGGATAAAAGTGCTAGTACATGATATATTAAGAGTAGAAAGCATTAGAAAATAAGACATAGTTGCAGCCATATTATGTTTGATCTCAGTATTCAGGACAAGGAAATAATAACTCGAAGTTTATTAAATATGCTTCAAGACAATGAAATAATCCTAAAAGGATGTGTGATGTAATATATACCTGGCCTTTAACAATTCTGCCAGTATGGTAATATTCAATTTGACTCTCACTTTGGCCCAATAAAAGTTCCTGAGGCAGATTGTCCTGAGCAGCAACATTCCCATATTTGTCAAGGATAGCATTCTTGGTTTGTGACTTCAGCTTCTCTTTAATAAGTTATAGTTCCTATAGAGAATTTCAGCTTGTGATGGAGCAGCTTGCGGATGGATATCTTGACCTTTGTCAAATGCTTTCCAAGCATGCAAATTCAGTAGCTTGAAATCCTGAGCTTGTCCACTAATTCGATTTTGGTTATCACCCTATTATTAGAACAAATGAAAGAAATTTACCAAATTGAATTTATACATAGTAGTTTAATAAGTAGAATACTAAGCAAATAAAAACTCAACAACTCCATGTTCTGACACTTACTTGATAAAATTTCTCATTTGGATTGGTATCTGGACGAGGATCCCCACGCATGGACCGAGATTTGGGATTATAATAGGCAGAATTGACATCCAAGTTTAAAAGATATTTTGCTGTATCCTCGCGAATACGCAAGCACCTAATCATAATGTGAAAATAATTGGTATATATGGAATCAATTAAGATTAGCAATTAAGATTGTGTGAAATAGTTGGTATACAACATACAAACAAACACAAACAAACATATACCTTACCTTACAGTTCCAGTGATTCCACCACTGGTTGTACGAACACGTTTTTGAACTTTTGCAAAGTCCATTTGGTTGCTTTGATCAACCATTGCCTCATCAATTTTGAAATCATCTCCATCACTAACTTTACCATCCTCACTTAGCTTATAATTTTGATCTTGAATTTTTTTCAATCGTTGTTCTTTTAAAAACTTTCTCCTTGCTTCATCTCGGGCCTCATATCTCGCAACTACGTCACGATCATAATTTGCTGTATCATAACCACTCCAGCGATCCCTTTTTGCATCATAATTTGACTCCGATTCCCAATTCCTTTGATGTTTTAAACTCTGCAAATAAAATTCAATCTATCCAAAATCACTATCAGAACAAATCTCAGAAGAGCAGAAGAAATCCATGGAGCATGTAGCCAATACAACAATCATGTTAAATCTTTCTGATAATGTCTTTCGACAGGTAATGGATGAAGATTCTGTTTTTAATGTTTGGCAAAGACTACATTCTTTGTATGATAAGAAAGATATCCCTAACAAAATCTATATTCGAGAAAGGCTATTTTCATATAAGATGAATCCAATTAAATCCTTAGATGAAAATCTTGATGAGTTTAAGAAATTAACTACTGCCTTTAATCAAAATGGAGAGAAGTTAGGTGCAGAAAGTGAAGCAGTCATTCTAATAAACTCTCTACCTGAATCTTATAAAGATGTCAAGTCCGCTTTGAAGTATGGAAGAGAAAATATTTCTGTTGAATCTGTCATAAATGCTCTAAGGTGTAGAGAGTTGGAATTAAAGGCAGAATCTAAATCCCCTGGAGGTGCAGAATCTCTTTTTTCTAGAGGAAGAGGCAATTTCAAACGAAATAAGTTTGTAAAGGGGCAAAGAAATCATAAGGAGAAAATGACTCTTAAATGCTTTATCTGCCATAAAGAGGGTCACTTTAAAAGAGACTGCCCTGAACGAAAAGAACATCACAGAAACAATAGAAGAGAAAATTTTAGAAGAAATAGAAGAGATGTCGATTCTAGAAAAGATCAAAATCAAAGAAGGGAACAGTACAGATCAAGGGAACATGGAGGAGGAGATGTATCTGTTGGAGAGGAAGCCTTTGTATATTCTGAAATGTTGGCTGCAACTAAAGATAGACCCATGGATTTTAAAACTGAGGATAAAGAAGACTGGGTCCTTGACTCAGGGTGTACTTACCATATGACTTCCCTAAAAGACTGGTTTATTGACTATAAGTCTTGGGAAGGAGGCTCAGTTTACATGGGGGACAATCATGGCTGTGAAGTCGTGGGTATAGGCTCTGTCCTATTAAGACTCCAAGACAACAGAGAGATCCTCTTAAGAGATGTAAGACATGTTCCCAAGCTGAGAAGAAACTTGATCTCACTAGGTACGCTAGTTGATCAGGGATGTTTTTTCTTTGGAAATAAAGATGACATTCAAGTTAAAAGAGATGGGAGAGTTGTCATAATGGGGGAAAAGATAAATGGCCTATATATACTAAGAAATGTTGTTTTTCCTAAATATGCTCTAGTGTCACAGGGTGATAAAACAGGTGAAATAGACCTATGGCATAGAAGGCTAGCACATATCAGTGAAAGAGGGTTGTTTGAATTAAAGAAGCAAGGGCTCATACAACCAAGAGGAACTAAAAGACTCAATTTCTGTGAACACTGCATTTTGGGAAAGTCTAAGAGGCTAAAATTTACAAAGGGGGAACACAACTCAAAAGCTATTTTGAACTACATCCATGCTGACCTTTGGGGACCTTCAAGAACTCCTTCATGGAGTGGATCCAGGTATTTCCTATCTCTCATTGATGACTTTTCAAGAAAAGTATGGACTTACTTTTTGAAAACAAAAGATCAAACCTTTGAAAAGTTCAGAGAATGGAAAACAAAAGTTGAAACTCAAACAGAGAAGAAAGTGAAATACTTAAGAACAGACAATGGGCTGGAGTTCTTAGGAAGTTCTTTTAATTCCTATTGTGTCGAACATGGAATTACAAGGCATAAAACAGTAACCTACACACCTCAACAGAATGGGGTGGCTGAAAGGATGAATAGAACATTAATGGAGAGAGTTAGATGCATGATCTCTGATGCCAAATTGTCTGAGTTTTTCTGGGCTGAAGCTTTGGCTACAGCCACCTACACAGTTAATAGAAGCCCCTGTGCTTCGATTGAAATGAAGACTCCTGAAGAAAAATGGTCAGCTACCCCCCCAGATCTCTCAAAATTAAAAGTTTTTGGTTGCAGTGCCTTTGTTCACGTAAAACAGGGGAAAATTGATCCTAGAGCCCTTAAATGCATGTTCATTGGATATCCTGAAGGAGTAAAAGGGTATAAACTGTGGGATTTTAAATCTAACAGATGTATCATTAGTAGGGATGTGATCTTTAGAGAAGATGAGGTCTACATGACATCTGAACAACCTAAACAACCCACAGATACCATACAAAATGAGCCTACACCCAATTTTCAGGTGGAGATTTATAAGAAGTATGGAAGTCCTCTCAATGGTACTGATCAGCAATCCATCTTGACCTGAACGATTAATATTTTTAACGCAAAAGAAATCTAGAGAGAGGGAAAGAGAGACTTACAGGTCCCTTAGCATTCAGATACCAAGGTGCAGAAGACATATATTGAGGAATGTGAGGGTTAATATCTTTTCCATCTTCGTCAATTTCAGGCGCCACAAGCCCTGATTTCCGTGCTTCCTCCAATTCAAGCTGTTTCCGATGATTCTTTCTATATTTGAAAGCAACTGCAACCTCGATTTAAAAGAACCGCCAGAATCACAACAAAATTTATCAATAATTCTTTCATAACTCAATAAAATCAAACAGCGATTCCAAGACTACTATTTCAATTTCAAAAAAAAAATAATAATTAACGTAAATATACCTGATGCAGTAGCCATTATTCAGTGAAAACCAGAGAAGCTAGCAATACAAATGAGATCATTTGGAAACTAATCTCTCAAAAGAATTTGAGAGAATATATAGGAGCATTGGCGGGGAAACCGTTTCGAAGACGGAAGTAGAGGACACAATCCCCTTGTTTTTTAAAAGAAATTTTTATACAATATATTTATAATATTATAATAAATATATTCCATAAATAAATCATCCATTTTATTAGGGCTTTTTTTTTAAATTAATATTCTACTTTTGAAAATTTATTATAAAAATATTGTAGCTTTAAAACTCTTTATATTAATATTGTTATTTTTTTGGCAAATGGTCAAAAAAAAAGGGAAGATTGTCGACGCACCATGTAGAAAATGCTGTGATATATGGCGGATGGTTATGTTTTCAAGAGACAACCATCTCAAAAAAATTAAGAAATTTCCCTTATGGCATATTGGTTGGTTGGTTTTTCATTATACCCATTTTTCTGGGTTCGTGATAATTTTATTTAAAATCAACTCAAAATGACGTAAATAAAAATGTTAGTTTCTCAAAACCTTATTGAAACAATAAGAAAATGTATCTATTTATTTTTTAAAAAAAGAAAAAAATGACAATATAATATTCAATTTACTTAAAATGTTAAAATATAGTAAAAAAAAATAATAAATTACAATTTACTTAAGATATTAAAAAAAAAAAAATCAACTCAAAATGACGTAAATGAAAATGTTCTTGTTCCAAAGTATTATCAGAGCAATAAAACAAATTATCAATTTACTATCTTATTTGATTTAAGTGATAATTCTTTACTATCTTATTTGAAAAAAGAAAAGAAAATATATCTTATTGTTATCTTATTTGATTTAAATGATAATTCTTTTGTTTTCTCTTTCTTCTATTTAGTTTATTTAAATCAAATAAGATATCTTAAAATTTTTAATATTTTAAGTAAAATGAATATTATATTACAATTTATTTTTTAAAAGTGAATTGATAATTTATCGTATTGCTCTGATAATACTTTGGAAGAAGAACATTTTCAAATGGGTAATAAAATAATAAATTACCAAATAATCTATATTTTAAAACTTGAAAATATCTCATTTGATTTAAATAAAAAAATATAAAAATAGAGAAAAACAGAATAATAAAAAAACAAAAATGGGTATATTAAGGAACCAACCAACCACTATGTAGAAGAGAAGAGTATTTTCTCTTAAAGATTTTGATTTGGTACATTGTGCAGATTGGACATCACATTGTGCGATTTGGACACAACCTTCCTAATAGTTAATCATTACACAAGTGATAAAAGAATATATTTTCCTAATAGATTTGAATTTTTTTTTTTTGAGTACATCAACATTTGGGGGTGGGGGGTTTTGAACCCATGACCTCTTGGTCACAAGTTTTACTTGATGCCAGTTGAGCTACGTTGTTGGCAGATTTGAATTTATTCTTACTATTAATATAATTATGCATATTAATTTGTTTTATATTATTTTAGTTGTATGTTCACCGTGTAAACACTCATTTTTCGCATTTTAGGTTCTACATTTTTTTCACAGTTTGCAAAGAAATATTATTCCATTTTTTCACCATTGTCTAATAAGATAACTATATATAGATACAAATTTGTTTTAGTGTATAACGTTGATGATATAAACCTAAATAATATAATATATTCCAATGTATAATATCATAAAATGAATAACTTATATATCCAGTCAAAAACATTTACACATTCAGTCATATCTCATATATATATTGTGACGCCCGAGGAAGAGGGATACATGAATGAACCGAGTCTATATCTGAATGAGAGCGATCCTGAGGATATGAAAGTATGGTTCTCGAGGAATACATGCGAGTGACTATGAGAATGTGAAAGTATAGTTGAGAAAAACTTAAAAGAATTGATAACTAGTATCTATACCAACAATGTGCACCTTTCTTTTCGATGGCTCAATTATAGCAACTCAACAGTTAAGCATGTTTGGCTGGGAGTAATTTTATGTTGGGTGACCTCTTGTGAATTTACCTAGTGAGCATGTAAGTGAGGACAAAGCATGCTAAAAGGACCTGTGTGCCTAGGGCGTTACATGTATATATACACATACATAATTAGATGACATTCTAATCCTAAATGAAATATTAAGTTTAATTTTCTCTAATGTTGTATTATAGATACATTCAAATATATTTGCAAACTTATCATAAAAATATTGTATTTTTAAACTATTTATAATAATATTGTAGTTTTAATAATATTCCAGAGACGACCATCTTGTGCATAGAAGATGTCGAGACGACTAAATTGTTATCTATCGCAAAATTTAAAAAATTTGTAGACGGCCGTCTCTTCTAGACACAACACAATCATCTTGATAGTTTTAACAAAATTTACTTTTGGCATATAATGTAGATTTAACATTTTTTTTTTCTCTTTTTCCTTATGTTTGTTCGACCACTACATTTCAAGAATATTTTTAATCTTATGTGATTTATTTTCTTTCTAATATTATAGTATTAATTTTATTTTCATAAAAATAAAGCGAGCAACTCTTTTATAATAAGTTTTAAAAATTACAATTTAATATTTAAAAAAAAACCCCAAAATGTCATATACTTTTATCATTTTAACTCATTTAAAAATAATTTTATTTTTATACTTTAGTATTAGCAAGTTGAAAATAAAATAATATTTTTATCATAAATTCAATTATTATAAATCATATTTTTTTTCAAATTACACTTTTAATCTTAAAGTTTTATTTTAATTTTTATTTGACGTATGAGATTTCAAAAAACAACATTTTAATTATTTAAATGTTAAAAAAATATTCTAATAAGTTTTTAAGTTAAATTGACTCACGAAAAAAACTTGAAAGTTACAAATAACACATGACCTTAGTGAAGATAAAAAGAAATATAAGAGACAATAAAGGATGAAGAAAAAAAGAAAAGATAAAATATTAATAATAATAATATTATTAATTAAAAAGTCGAAAGAATAAGAAAAAGACAGAGAAATAATATTTTTTAAAAATAAAATAATTATTTTGTACTATTAATTTTTTAGAAAAAAAAAATCCATAGAGTTGAATGATAAGTCGCTAAATAGTAAATACTATTTAACACCATGAATTTGAATTTTTCTCAAATTAAGGTTAGTTTTAAGAAAGTTGGCATGTTTAGTAGGTAATTTGGATTTTTTTTTATGTCATCGAGTTTATAGAAAATATGCATTTGATACATGTACTTTCGAAAATTGTTTATAGATTTTGTGATGGAAATTCTAAACACAATATTTTTATATTTTCATTGTATCTAGATTTTGAATTTAAAATTTTAAAATACAGAATTATTTGAAAAAAAGAAAGATAAAAACTTAATGAAATATAATATTTAATTTCTAAACTCAATTTATTTTTGTTAAATTAAAAATATATAATATAATATATTATAAATTATATGATATTATAACTCAAATTTTGTTCTCATTCCGCCTCATTTTGAGGTCTAATTCTCCATGGAGGATATTTTTTATTCTAAATTTATGCATGCTTATGGTTATCATTGGAGGATACTTTTGGTTTTTAGTTTATTTTCTTTCCCTCTTGTCGTCCAAATAATTCCAAATGATTCTTGAATTATCCCCATTAGCACTATTATTTTTCACATTTTAGCTAAGATTAGTGACGGATCATCCTCCAGAAACATAAACGTTATGAACCAATCACAATGTTGACCTTGAAGAAAATGACCCTCTTGAGATGCACATTGATTTGATACTCTTTGTTTTGAACTAAACCAAAAACCAAACCCAAACACACAAGGTAATCGAGAGGGTATAATAATAATAAGTGAGATTACATTCACACACACATTTGTTTTAAAATAACCAAACCAAATCAATCAATTCAGTTCAATTTGATTTGTCACTTCACCACCCCCCACAAAACATTTACAGTTTCAAGTTATATTTCTAAAGAATTAAAATACTATTTTTCCATTAACACTAAAAAGAGAGCTACTCACAAACTTCACAATACAAATGAGTCGCCATTAATATGCATCTTCACAATTACCAAACATTTAAGTTCTAAAAGCTTAGACGATTAGTTCCTTTAAAGAAATCATAACTAATATTTACAGTACATGTAGAGGCTAACTTTAGTTGAGGAAATCCTTCATGGGATCATCGTGATGCACCTTTTTCATCCTATATGCCTCCATGTCCTCCGCAGTTACCTGCACAAGAATGAATAAATGAAAACTTGCAATTCAAACTTTATGAAGGAACCTGTTGATTAAAGCAATAAAAAAATTATATACCTCGTCATTCCATCTCACGTTGTATTTACGTTTTCTTTCATCCTTCTCCTCCTTCCTTCTTTCATCCTCCTGGCGAATAATAGAAAATCCCAATTAAGAAACAAGTAAACATGCCGTGGGGAAAAGAAAATTCCTTTATATATCAAATTACAAGCTTTGAGGAGGCTAGGAGGGGCAATTAAATTACCATCTAACTGAATAAGATGATAGTATTTTAGCCATTTTAACATGACTAAATCAGCTAACACACGATATTTCTAGAAGGGGCGATTAGAATTCATACCTTCTTGAGAGATTCATTAAGTTTCTTTTGGTCGAGGACAAGATCATCGGGTACTTCACTTCCCCAAGTAGCCAGATTTTTCTCTTCCGTTGGGGCTGGCGTATCTGTGACAATGTTAAAAAACCATTCAGGAATTGAACAATTTCGTAACATAGTACCATGAAGAATAGAAGATGGAAAGTATTTGAAAGCTAACTGATGATAAGTAAAGAAAATATTTTACATATTTTAAAATAAAATTATGTACATGCAAGCATTGTGTATATTTTGTGTGATGGACACAACATCAGCCACTAATGACAATATAAAAATGCCAAAACAAGAAAGTTCCAATCATTGTGGAAAGCCAAGACTTGTAACAATAACAGGTTTATCACATTCACGAAGACATTCCAGATTCAATTTTTAAAAAACTATAAGTCTGGTTCCCAAGTACTAACCTTCAGAAGTTGCTTTACGAGCAATATTAGACTTCATTAAATCTGCTGCTGCCTCAGCAGCTTCAATTCCAGCAGCCCCAGTGCAATAACTGTTCCGGATGGTCTGCTTACAGCATTTATAGCCCCACTGGTGATCCTTCCACCATGAGCCCCAAACACTCGTGTGGTTATTAATAAACACATCTTCTTCATATTTACTTTTGGGTAGGGCCATCTCCTTCGAGAGAGAAAAAAGGAATCAGAAGAAAGCAAACATCTTCACAATCAATCAGTAACTATAGAGTATAAACCTTGAACTTCCCTCACACGTCTAAAACATGCAAATAGTCAACATTTATTGGGTAAGACTTGGGTTTATATTTTTCTCAAAAAGTGGATCACTCATAATGGCTAAAAATTAATATACTCAAATTATCAAGCAGATACCATTGTAATTTGTACATAAAGGAAAAATATAAACAACAGTATAATAATGCCCTCATTGGTAGAATACATCTAATCATGCATTTTCAAAATTATAACGGGCATTTTCTTATTCATTTAACTCACTTCTTCCCCAATCCACATGCATGCATGAAAAAACAAAAGCAAGAGAAACAATTTTGACTTTCCTTTTCATTATTGGTAGAATACAACTAATCATGCATTTTCAAAATTGTAACGCACATTTTCTTATCCATTTAACTCACTTCTTCCCCCAATCCACATGCACGCATGGACAAACAAAAAGAGAAACAATTTTGATTTTCTTTTCTATCCTTCCAAGTAATAAGTGTGCAAGTGTGATGCAAAAATATAAAATAGTCAGTCATATTAATCTCAGCAGAACTAACAATGTGGGCATGCAACAGGAGGGTCGAGGGATATTATTGTAAAACAAAACCAGATAATAGCTCAAAGTCAATTAAATATGACTCATGTCAATGAAGTAGTTCTCTGTCAGGAAAATAAAAAGGATGTGTTCAGATAAATTTATTACCAGGCCTTTAACAATTCTGCCAGCACGGTCATATTCAACTTGCCTCTCACTCTGTCCCAGTAAAAGTTCCCGAGGCAACTTTTCCTTCGCAGCGGCATTGCCATACTTCTCCATGATAGCATCCTTCGTATGTGACTTCAACTTCTCTTTAATAACCTTGTAGTTCTTATACAGAAGTTCAGCCTGGGACGGAGCAGCTTGCATATGGATATCTTGACCTTTGTCAAATGCTTCCCAAGCATGCACATTGAGTTGCTTGAAATCCAAAGCTTGCCCACTGATTCTATTTTGGTTATCGCCCTATCATACAAAGATGATCACAACAAGTTAGATCTATGCTAACTTATGACTTACTTTGTTAAAATTGGGAGCGAATAAAAATTCCATGGGATCTGTGATACTTACCTCATAAAATTTCTCATTCGGATCAGCATCCGGAAGAGGATCTTCACGCATGGACCGAGTTTTCGGATCATAATAAGCAGAATTGACATCAAGATTTAAAAGATATTTTGCTGTATCCTCCCGAATACGCAAGTTCCTAAGACGTGAAGAATAATTAATACAGCATTCAGATGCTCTAGAAAATAGCTAAGGCCAAGCAAGGGAGACATAAAACTAAAAGGATAAACAAGTATAAAAATTTTACAAGAATACCTTACAGTTCCCGTGCTTCCACCACCGGTTGTACGAACACGCTTCTCAACTTTTGCAAAGTCCATTTGTTTGCTTTCATCAACCTTTGCCTCATCAACCTTCAAATCATCTTCATCTTCATCTTCATCTTCATCACTAACTTCAGCATCCTCATCCTCATTCTGCTTATTATTTTTCTCTTCCAATTTTTTAAGCTGTTGTTCTTTCAAAAATTTTCTCCTTGCTTCATCTCTAGCCTCATACCTCTCAATGACACGAGCATAGGTTGCTGGATCATAACCATTCCAACGATCCCTTTTGCCATCATAATCTAGTTCAAATGTCTCTATCTTCTCGTCTGGTGCTATGTGCATGTTTGTCCATTTTGCTCCAATCTTTCGGGGCCTTTCCATGCATGACTTTGCATCATGTGTCATTGCTCCACAACTAGACAAGCAATAAAATATACATGCCACGTAAGTCATAAGAAACTAAATTAAACAATATTGGGAAAATAGCATAAACTATTAGGTCAGGAACATTAATATAAAGAGGGGCATGTATCATAAAACCTAAACCAAGTTAAGAAAATAGTTCCAAACCTATAATATGTTAGACTAGACCTATTTGTACAGTAACAAAATAAAGTTTAATGTCATTGTTAGATCATGTATTTGCAGGTGAGGGTCACAAATTAAAGCTAAATCCTTGTACAAAGAAAAAAAAAATCAAAGAACAAATTCATCTTCAAAATAATTAAAATTAGAGCCTGAAGGAAGCCTACATAACCAACATCCCAGCAAATTGCATTCGATCTTTAATTATAAATTTTCTTTCTTTTTTTCGAATGGCTGAAGAAATAGAGCAATCTAAAATTCTAAATAACTAACATTTATGGACAAAAGAAGTGTGCCCAAATTACGATCTATTTTCAAACCTTCAAATTGTAAATGAGTTAGTGCACTCACAACCCCATAATTATATGAATAAACTATGTACATCAAGCAAAAATTATGCAACCATAGAGACCATGACTTTAAAGATTGATTCTTTACATAGACATGGGCATATTAAAAGCATTGTAAGTGGCAGTAAAGTAAAACTAATTTAAGTAAATACACCTGCAAGAGAGAGCAATATTTTCATTTCCCTTACAGAAAATTTAGCCATCAATATTCAAAGGCATCCCCCCCAATACTATCCCACAACTAGGGGTTAGCAAAAAAAGACCGAAAACCGACTCGATCGATCGAAAACCGACCGAACAGAGGGCAGTTGGTCGGTTTTGTGGTTTTTTCGGTCGGGATCGGTTTTGTCCTTGACAAAACCGACCGAACCGACCGATTTTTTAAAAAAATAAAATTATATATAATAATAATTAAAAAAATAAAAACTATAAAGATTTTCCAAAAATATATTAAATGATAATTAAATAATAATCAAATAATAATTATAAATTATTAAATAATTAATTAAATAAATATTTAAAAATTTATATATAAAACCCGACCAAACCGACCGGTCGGTCGATTTTGGTCAGTTTTAAAAAAAATTGGGTCGGCCGAACCGACCAATTTTTGTCTGTTCGGGAGTCGATTGGGGTCGAAAACCGACCCCGACCGACCGATGCTCACCCCTACCCACAACTAAGAATGGTGCCTTTTTTTCACAGAAAAATATTGAAAAACAAATTAAAATCCTGATTCAATGTCCCATTACTATTATATTTCTTTTATATGAACAATTATTAGTAATAACTAATAAATGTAAGTACGCTCGAAGTCATAGACTGAGAAATATACATCATAATGGTGAACAAGGAGGCATTCATCTGACTTACTTTTCACATGCACCCTTCCTATATTTTTCTGCTTGGTGAATTTTTGCACCTCTATCGTACCAAGATTTTGTGTAATTCGGATCTGATTTCCATTTCCTTTGATGTTTTAAACTCTGGAACAAAATCAAGAAAAATTCAATCATCATGAACAACCACCATAAAATCTAGATAGAGGGGGCGAGAGAGAAACTTACTGGTCTCTCAGCATTAAGGTACCAAGGTGCAGAGGACATATATTGAGGAATGTGAGGGTTGATTTCTTTCCCATCTTCATCAACCTCGGCTGGCGCAAGCCCTGCCTTACGTGCTTCCTCTAATTCAAGTTGTTTGCGATGATCCTCCCTAGATTTGAAAGCAACTGCAATGCCGATGAGAGAGTCAATCAAAACAGTGTCTTATAATAAATCAGGAGTACATCAATCAAATCAATAATGCACAACTCACAAAAAAAAAATTAAGAAAATTATCAGGCAAGACAAATAGTGAGACTACATCCATAATTCTACCAGGACTTCTTTTTTTAGACAAAATTATTGCATTCGAAATAATACCTGATGCAGTAGCCATCTTCAGCAGAAACAGAAGGGATATTCGAGAGTCACTGTTATTGTCAACCCTAACCAAAGAAGACAAGAAGATGAAGATCAGTGATATAGTTGTGGCAACGGATTTAGTTAAACAGTACACAAAAATTTAATCTTCCAAGAGAATCCATACAATAAAAGGTAAAAGTGATATGCAAATAATTAATACACTCGAAAGCTTCTTGAATTTGACTATGGCTTACAAACCGACTTAATAGGACATATAAACTAACCTTAGAAGTTTAATTGATTATGAAAATCTTCCCAGAAAGGAACGGAATGAAAATTTAATCGAAAAGGTAGAAGGCTGAGTGAGATACTACAGAGGATAAATAAATACCACCGTTTTGTGAATGGCAAATGAAATAGGAACAGGAATGGTAGATGCATAGGGTTCCTATTTTTTTCAAATAAAAATAAAGAAGGGAGGAGGCGCATGATATATAACGTGTATTAAATATTAAATCATAAATTAAGATTTAAGTGAACCCAACCTACAATACAGATCGGAATTTCCCAATTTTCTAATACGAGAATCGAACTGGTTTTGAAGGATTAACCTAAACAGTCGATTATCCTCTAAAAGTGATTTTCACCGTTCGACTTCGATTAGCAACATAATCGCTCAACAATTTTGCAGATGTCACAGAGATTCCCTACAAGAAAATTAACTATTTTCGAAAGTCAAAACCTTCGAAACAGTACTAAACAAACTTTCAATAAATCTTTTTTCCAAGTTTAACAGAACCTTCAAAAAGTATCGAAATAGAACCTGTCGAAAAAGCTTTTATCAAAGGTACATTAAGCTTCGAAAATGATTGTTTTTCAAAGGTCATATGTCTTCGAAAATTGCCAAATTGTTTATCGATAATTATTCATTGTCAATTATCTTTTTCAAAAGTTTTTATTATTTTTAAAGGCTTATAATACTATCTTCAAAGACTTTAAAGCCTTCAAAAATATTTTTTTTCGATATTTATAAATCCTTCGAAAAAGCTCTTGCAAAAATCTTTAGCACTTGAATACAACAATATAAACCAAATTAAATTTATTTTCAACATATTATTGGCAAACCTCAGAATGTTCTCTACTGATCTACTTACATGTAATTCCCTGAATTGCAAGTACAGGGATATCGAATAGAAAGAATAGGCAAGGAAATAGTAACTACAAAGCTCGTGAACCCAACATTAACAATATAACAACAAAAAGTCATAATCCTACACATATATAATTAAAGAACTCTCGATACATTTTAAAGTCCAAGGACCTATAGGACACAAAATTAAAAGTTCAAGGACCTATTAGACAAATTTTAAACTTCAAAGACTAAATAGATACAAACCTAAAAGTTTATAGACTAAACTTGTAATTGAACAATAATAATAACAATACTAACTATATCTTTTTATTGTGTTATCCAGATGGGAGTTCTTTACATTCACTCTCGATCTTAAAGAGAGATGTTTATTATTTGTATAAAAATTGCATTTCTTTCACCGTTAACAATGTCTGCAATATCCAGTTCAGAAAACTGAAGACCTTACGGATATAGATGAATGCAATCAGATCTATGAAACAAAGCAAGCAAAGAGATTTGGAATGTGTATACATTCTACGTTGAAAAAAGAAAGGGCAAAATACACTTTTGGTCCCTGAGGTTTGAAGTTGATGTCTATTTGGTCTCTAAAGTTTCAAAATGAACACTTTAGCCTCTGAGGTTTGGAAAATAGTTCTAAATGGTCCCTGGAGTTAGTTGACCGTTAGTTGACTAACGGAAAAATGATGTGTCAAAATTTATATTTAAGATTATGTAGTTTTTTTTATTTATATTTAAGATTATTTCTTTTCTTTTCTTTTGTGACTTCTCATGTGCATTTTTTTCGGTATTCCATTTCTTACCTATGCATTTTGTTTTTTCTTTTTATCAAACCACAACTCTACATAATAAAAAAAAATAAGAATCTCATCACACAAATCGAATCAATTAAAGAAAAATTAAGACGTGAGTACTTTAAAGTTGTGGACAGAGACGTTTTTTAGGATTAAAAAGGTGGACTGAGTAAGGCGCTGCATCAACGCGATGAAAAATGGACACTTTAGTTCTTGAGGTTTGGAAAATAGTTCTAAATAGTCCATGGAATTAAGTTGACCGTTAGTTGACTAATGGAAAAATGATGTGGCATGTTATTGAATTGATAATTTTTAAATGAAGTGTTAAAATTTATATTATTTCAACATTATGTGGTTATTTTTAATTTTTTTTTTTTTACTTTTTCTTCATCTTCTAACTTCTTTTCTTTTCTCTTCTTCATTTATCTCTATTTCTTTTTGCTTGTCTATTTTTTATTCTCTTTTTATTTCCTTGGCTCCAACACCAATATCGAAAACGGCGATGACAAGAAAGACTTTTTCATCGCGTTGATGCAGCGTCTTACTTAGTCCACCTTCTTAATCCTAAAAAAAGGTCTCTGTCCACAACTTTAAAGTACCCACATCTTAATTTTTCTTTAATTGATTCGATTTTTGCGATGAGATTCTTATTTTTTTGTGGTTCTATTTTTTTTTATTATGTAGAGTTGTGGTTTGATAAAAAGAAAAAACAAAATGCATAGGTAAGAAATGGAATACCGAAAAAAATGCACATGAGAAATCCCAAAAGAAAATAAAAAAATAATCTTAAATATAAATAAATGACCATTTAGAACTATTTTCCAAATCTCAGGGACTAAATTGTCCATTTTGAAACTTTAGGGACCAAATAGACATCAACTTCAAACCTCAGGGACCAAAAGTGTATTTTGCCCAAAAAGAAATGTCATCCAAAATGAACACATCTATACATATGATGATGTCGGCATTGAGAAGCAAAAAAAAATTTTTTTAAAAAAACCAAACAAACAAACAAAAGACAAATAAAAGTCACTGACTTGTCTGTGTATTTTTTAAGCTGAAATTCCAAATGTGTGAGACAATCTCAAAATAGAGCCCCTTTTGCTTGAAAACAAAATTTGAACAATGGTCAGGAATGCATTGGCCTTTGGCCTTTGTTATTTCTTCAAAGACGGTGCAATTTGCCAGAATCAATGGCGGTAACCACGACTAGCAGAAACTGGGTGTTCATATCATAAGAATCTCTACATAATCAACTCCTAACACAAAAATATAGATGATGTTAACTGGTATAGATATATGGGTTGTTTGTGTTACGATTTTGATAAATCTAGATTTGTAAAGTTCGAAATTGAGAAGTCTAGTCTAGGTTTGGTTTAAACAATTAGACACTCAAGTATGTGTGACTTGTATTTGATTTACAAAGAAAAATTAAGACGTAGAGTACGTGATATTTCACAAGCATAACTCAACTAGTTAAGTCATATTTTTTACCAAACGATCAGAGGTTCAAATCTCTACCTCCACGTATGGTTGAACTCGGAAAAAAACTATATATATATACCTCACAAGATCATCTAATTCATAATCTATAATCTAGGATAAACAAGCCCATCTGGCAAACATAGACACAACTCATTAACCTCGACTTGCATAAACCTAACCCATGTGTCAAATACCTTCCTTATATACTCACAAGATTCTTAACCTCCACCCATCTTCCCCTGATCTCTTCATCTTCATATTCATCAAATCTGTAGACTTTGAAATCAACTGTTTTTGTGCGCAGCACGTTTGAATATAAACCAAATCTGAATTCAATAACTTCAATGGGCATTCGTTCCTTTCCACAAATCGATCCACCATGTAGAGTTCGCCCTTACATTCAGCAAAATGTTTCAGATCACCGAAAAAGCTCATTGGAGGAAAAAATTGTACCAATTTCATGGATGAATCGATCAGGAAAACTTTTCCCTCTCTATCAACTGTATGAATTCTCTCCTTGTAAACAATCATATCGTCATACAAAGAATTCTTTTCACCAATATGATGCCAGTACTTATCAGTCGCCTTATGTTTCCTAAACGCTAAACATCCTAAAGTTTGAAGTCCTACAATAGTGCAGTTCTACACGTCGGAATCCGGGAACAATACAACCTTATTGCCTTCTGAAATACTAGTGGTGTAATTATTAGCGAGTCCAACAGCGTATGATTTAGCCACTTCCTCAATTTCAAAATCCAGAAAGTTCACTTCTTTCCTTTTGTTGTTGGAATCGGATTTATAGGTCGAATAGATTACCCTTCGGAAAAGTACAATTTCACTCCTTAGACAAATTAGTGCGTGATTAGGGCGACGGGGAATTGGAAGAGGCAAAATGGCGTTCAGTTTTGGAAGAGAATCGCGCCATAAATTTTGTAATACCTGGACGCAAACTCTTCAACTCTTAAGGTAGGGTCACAAAATTTCTCAAAATTCACGAGAATCAGACATTTTATAGATAAAAAAATTATAATATATCTACAGTGGTTGAGGGAAGATAGCTTATAGTTTACCTCCTTCTGGTTCCAAGAAGCCGGTCTACGCACTCGATCGATGATCGACGGCTGGCGGACGACTCGAACGACGCGGTCGGATAGGTGGTGGACGAGGGGACGACTCAGCTTGATGATGGGGGAAGCCTCGCGCTGGCTTGCTACCGCGTGGTCGGCGAGGCTGACTGTGAAGCGTCGACGGCGAGGAGACTCCCAACGGCCGGTAAATCGGAAAAAAAAAAAAAAAAAAAAAAAGATAAGGTGGGCTGACTTCTTCGTGAAGGTGAAGAAAGGTAGGAAAGTATTTTCCTTGGAATTATTGGCCCTAAAGAAACGTAAGGGGATGTTGAGAAACCCTAACACACTCGCTTTTACCCTTTTTGCCCCTCTCTTGACCATGAAATTACCAAAACTCCATTGTTATCAACCTTTCATTATCTTATTTATTTAATACGTATATATTTTTTTCTTTTTTTCCATTCTAAAAAGTAGCCCAACTTGAACTAATAGAATTAAAGAAATTTCATCTTGATTCTAATTTCAATTCCTTTTTAAATTAAAGTTAATAAAAAAAATGTACTAAAAAAAAGTTTAAAAAAAATGAAAATCAACTCGCAAAAAATTAGAAAAGAAGAAGGAAGACGAAGATAACTTAGCGCGTTGGATTTTTTTTAAATATTTTTTAATATAATACTTTTTAAATATTTTTTAAATATTTAATATAATACTTTTTTCAAGGGTTTTCAATAACTTTCAATAAAAGGTTAAATCTAATAATTTTTTCAAGAGTTTTTAACAACCTTTGATAAGAGGTTAAATATATAGATAAATGATCATATTATTTTCAAAGTTTCTTAGTTACTTTTGATAATACAATATTTTTTTCAAATGTTTTTAATAACCTTTGATAAATAGCTGATATTTTTCAAAGGTTTTTTAAATACATTCGATAAATAATCATATTATTTTCAAAGGTTCTTAGTTACATTTGAAAAATACAATATATTTTTCAAAAGTTTTTAATAACCTTCGATAAATAGTTGATATTTTTCAAAGGGTTTTCAAATTCCTTCGATAAATGATCATATTATTTTCAAAAAATTATATAGAATTGATTTAGATTAAAAAAAATAGATAAAAAATAAAGTTAGGAGAATATGAGCATACATAACTATGAAAACAATTTTAAAAAACAATATAAAAATAATATAAAAAAATATCTATAAGAATAAGATATTGATACCTCTTGTTCATACGATTCGTTCAATTTTTGTTGATGTTTGAGATCAAACAAAATTTCAAACAAAATTTCACAATACAAAAATGGCATCCAAACAACACTACTACTTTTGCATTTGCTAAAACTTAGTTTGTTGCAATATGCAATGTGATCTTTTTTGTCAACAGCTATATGGTACTAAGAGATGAAGAAAAACATATTAAAACAAATAGAAAACTAAATTGTCGTAGAAAAAAAAATAGAAATGATCTCTTTATATGTTGTAAGATATTAATAAGTTTCAAAACTTTTCACATGCCATTATTAATTTTAATTAAAGTAAAATCACTCATTTTTAGGATTAATTTATAGTAATATATAGGTAAATTGAAGTTAAAGATTTTCATATGAGTAGCTTTTCACATTCTTTTCAATTAAGGTTACTAAAATTTTAAAATTATATCTTTTTCAAATTGAGATATAGGTAAAAGTATAATATAATTAAACAATATTAAACAAAAAGAAACTAATTACTAAACAAAAATAAATGTAGTCTATTTGTTAAAAAATAAATGCTATAATTGGCACTTTTTAAAAATTGTATGAGTTAGGTTAGCAAAAGATTACTAATTTAAAAATCTAGAGAGTAATTTAACATAAATATAATTTATTGGTGTGTTTTTCTTAAAACCCCTAATTGATTGGTTATTATTATTGATATTAATTAATAGTCACATTTTTAGTAATTTAGGAATTGAGAAAGGCACATAATTATCTTAAAAAAAATGATTAAGATTGTCCATTTTTAATAGATTATAGATAAGTAAATGAAGTTGTACTTTGGATTGATATTATATGTAAGAGTCAAGAGTGATTACGATCAAAATTTATAATTTTTTTTTTTGTTGTTTGATAAGATTGATTATCAATTAATTTAAGGAATTCATTTTTTTCTAATTACGTTGGTGTGTAGATTTTGTTTAGACTGACCAACTTTTAAGATTTTAGGCTTTTTTTTTTAACTATATTTAAAACATTATGATTAGCTGACTACTTTTGAAGGGGTCGCACTGTAGTAGATATATGGTTGTCGCTAGATATTATCATCGTTGGTGGTAGTGTAAAAGTATTTTGATTATTTTAATATATCATGAAAATTTAAGTGAGATTCCAATCTAAATACTTCAAAGCACGGTTTTTCTAGATTTTGGTTTCAAGTCTTTTATTTAAAATAGCTTATTTTTCAAACTCATTTAAAAAAAAATAAAAAACCACTTGGAGTAGTTGTCGCACATTATAAATCTTATTAAAATGACTTTTTTTCAAAAGTAAATACTTGAACAAGTTAATCCGAGAGAGCCTTAATTACTTTATATTTTAATGCTGATATTTTTAAAAATACATTTTTATAAGAATTGTTTTAAAAGTTACAACAATCTCAACTAAAAGTCAACTTTAAATATAAGTTTGTTAGGTATTCAATTACAATAATGCAATTTTTGGAAATTGACATCATTCTCATTTTTTTAATTATTGTTAAATTACAAGATAGAATGGTTTTTTTTTTTCTACTTCATCAATGCATAGAGTAGAAATGTGAATTTTGACATTACAAATACAAGGTAGGGAGTTTTGAACCATCAATCTCAAAAAATGAGTACATGTCATGATGTCAACCGATTATATTGAGATATGTTAATTTTCGCATATGTTTCAATCAGTTGAACTATGTTAAAATTAGGTGTTGGATAATACACATAATTTTTATATATATATATATATAAACTCGCTTCTTCAATCCTTTAATTTTTAAAATCTCTTAAATAGTAGCTTTGTTTTTAGCTTCTCCAATAGTCAGACATCATTTTTTAAGTCTTCTCATTCGTTTGGTATCACATATTAAAGCTTTTTTTTTTTTATACAATTTCAATCCAACATCATTGAACTTGTAAATTTTTCGTAATTTTCTTTGCATTATCAACCATTCAGAGTTTCTAACTTTATTTTTTGTATACATTTGGCCGCGTCGTCTTCTTTCAATGATCATTTTATTTTTCTTTTATTATTTTTATTTCATTTGCTCTCCAAATTGTCCAAGGTATGTTTCCCACATCTCAATATATATATACCATTCAAAGGTACTTAATGTTACAATATTTGATTTATGTAATTTTTTTCTTATCTAATTTTTTAATTTTATTTCTGGATTGGTTTTTTCTTTCAATATATATATTTGTACTATATCTTTAGATTTATCCTGTATTTTGAAATCAAAATAAATCAAAGGAGGATAATTTTGAAATGAAAAGATAAATAATATGACATATTGAAATAGTTACGGAAGATAAATGAGGTTAAATTTTTTTCAATGGAGAAATTTCACTTGAATTTACCAAACTTTTTACCTACTTTTTTAGGTAATTGAAATTTATCCAATACTAATTTGCTTACCGATTTTTTTAAAAGCACAATGGCCATCAATTATTGCCATCAGATTTAAAAATTGACATCATCATAACTCGAGTAATAAAATATTAGTACATTTTGGTACGAGATCTCTCTATTTTCTTTATTAATACCATGATATTCTTCTAAAGGAAATCAGCCACCTAACCAAACTTTTTATGACATGATATTTCTAACCTGTAATAATTTCTTAGAAAATGTGAATTTGAAATGACATTGGTCACGAGTTCAGGTCCCATAGTTCTAGCAATTTCTCCGCTCATTGACTTAAAAAAAATGATTAAATTCGGAGGCCAAGTCACTGCAAAAGTCAATGAGAGAGAAAATATAAATCTGCAAAATGCCAACATTCGTGACAATTTGAGAACCATCCTCTCAGAAAAAGGAAATTAGAAGTTTATAGCTCACATTATTAAAATATTTCATACGAAGACAGAAAGATAGTTTTTTTACATTAGAAAAAAAAAGGTCTAAAATTTGACTACTGTTTTAATAACCATTTTCTGAAATGTGTATATAAAAGTATGTATTTATTGTGTTGTTCTACAACTTGGACCTCTCGATAATTTATTTTCAGGATATAAGGAAACAAAATCCGTCGGACCTTAATGATGAGTCTCTTTATTATAGTGTATATTCCATGGTATGTCTATTAATATTGTCCTTAATTTACAAATTCAAAATTTAGGCTTTTGATAATTATTTAATTTTTTGTTTTTAAAAATTATGCATATTTAGTTCTACCTATGATTTTTCATGTTTTCTTATCTATTTTTTAGACATGTTTTCAAAAACCAAGTAAAGTTTTAAAAACTTAAAAAAAAATAGTTTCCAAAATCTCGTTTTTGTTTTTTAAATTTTTCTCAGAATTCAAGTATTTTTTTTAAAGAAAGATAAAACCCATTATATGGGAGATAAAAATCATAGTAGAGAAATTGTGAGAAAACAACTATAATTTTAAAAAACAAAAAACTATATAGTTATTGAACGGGCCCTCAAGGTCTTGTTTGATAACCATTTTGTTTTTTGTTTTTAGTTTTTGAACATTGCTTTTTTTTTTTTTAGTTTTAAAAAACATAGGTTGAAAGTATTAGATTATGTAGGGTTTTTTCTCAAAATCAATTGAGAACGAGAAGAGTAACTTGTTGAGGTTTCTCCCTCATTTCATAATATGAAATCCTCAATAGAAAGCAGATAATAAAACATGAAAACTCAGCGGTAGAAATAAACATGTCACTTTATTTCGTTCAATAACCTAGGCTCTCGTGTCAAGTTGTGTCTAATCATTTAGGGTTTATTTGGAGCATAGTGTAGCCACATATTTTTGTTCGACTTATTTTTAATTAAATTGTTAGATTATCAATATCTATGCTTTTTTATTTTAATTTGCTCAGTTTTATTTTAATTCGTTATTTGCTAATTTCACTATGTGTGTTTTTTTTTAATTGGATAAACCATAATTTTTGGAGAAAAAGACAAGTCTTTGATTAAGTGAGTGAGTTTTGTTTTTTATTTTGATTGACCAAAATGTTGTTGGTCTTTTTAGGTGTAAGTTTCTTTTTGGCATGAATTTTAAATTGCAACAAATTGTGGTTTTTGGTTTTATGCACAAAATGGAATTGATTTAGGCTTTATATACCTCTCTTTTCTCTTCAAGGGAGAACACTCACAAAACCTTACTTCCATCTACACTCCAAAACATCATTCTCATCCATTCTCAACTCTACCAAACTTCATAGCCAAACACCTCCACAACTATAAAGATGGAGAGATTTGAAAGGACCTCAAAATCCCAATAACACAACAAATAACCCTAGCTTAATTGGAGGTTGCATTTGGTAGAGTTTCGTTCCAAGGATCCACACCTCAAACAACAAGCTAGTTGGTTGTTATTGATACCAACTTCTAGATCTTCATCTTCATTTCGAAATGTTCCTGAAAAACAATAGTCGAGTAATGGTTTTATGAATTTTACTTTCATTTTTGTTGTTTATTAAATATTTTCTTACTTTTATTACAATGTGAATCATTGTCTATTTTTTATTGTTATGTTTTTGCTACCAACTTTATATTCATCACCGTCTCTAAATATTTCTGAAAAACAATAGTTGAGTAAGAGTTTTATGAGTTTTTCTCTTATTTGTGTTGTTTATTACATCCTTTCTTACTTCTATTATAATGTGAATGTTTACTTTTTTTTTGTTTGCATTATATCTAAGATCTTTTGTTAGGTTGATACTACTAATTTTATTTTATGGTTTATTTTCCATACTTATCTACCATTTTTTTCTCCATAGTTCTTCTTCTTAGCTCTTGAGTTCATTGTACTAAAAAGAGACAGAGACAAAAAAACTAACAAGAGAAAAAAGGAGTAAAGTGTTATGAAATAAAAAAAAAATGGTTGTGTAATATACCTTACATTAGGTTAATATGTGCGAGTAGAGATTTGCCTCTAAAAAAATGTTGTTGCCTTTATGGTGAGATAGAAAGCTTTGTGTGGTTTCATTTGAAAAAATCAACAAGTTGAAAAAGTCAAATAAGTCGAAGAAGAATATCATAGGCATAATGGCCAACAAAAGCATAACTCAACTGATATCACGTATAACTCATGATCAAGAGGTCATGGGTTCAAATGAATCCAGCAATCTCCAATTGTTGATGTACTAAAAAAAATATAATAGGCATAATGTGGGAGAGTAAAAAGATAAATGAAATAAAAGAAAAATGAAAAAAAAAGGTTAATAAAAACAAAAGCTTAAAAAATGTTTAGTTTTGATTTTTTTTTTTTTTTACATTTACCCATGAATGTTCTTTTCAAATTTTGTGTATGGTCAAAATTATGTATAGTGGTCACTAATACATGTTTTATTATTTCTCGTTTAATTCCTCTTTATTTCCTTTTTTTTTCTATTTATTTTATTATTTTATTTTCTCTTTCTCCAAAATCTGATTTTTTTTTTTTTGCTTCTTCTATTTACATATTTTATTTGTAAGTATTGTATCTATCTATTTATTTATCATTTTGTTCTGAGTAGATTCATCATTTTTTTAGTCAAAGATTTCATATGAATGATTTTTTTAGTAGATTCATCATTTTTTTTTTCTTAGTAGATTCATCATGTTGTTAATTTCATATGAATGTTTTTTTTTATTTCATATTTACTTCTTATAAAAAAAATATGCCGACGATGAAATCTATAAATATTTGGGAGTCCGACTTTCTAGTTTTGTTAAGATGAGGAATTGATTATTTGGAAGTCCAAGGTCAACTCCAATTCGTTGGTTTTTTTTAGGAAATGTAAACATATTTGTATGTTATGTTTGTTTACTTATTTGTTATGAATATCATGCATGCTCAATTTATCTTTTCATTGCATTTGTTTGTCATGTTAAAGTTTGATTTTCTTGATTTTTTTAATGAATGTCATTTTTTTTAATATTATATATCAACCTCTTTAAAATTGCTCTTTTTTGTGTTTACAAAGGTGTTTTTTCTAAAAAAAAAAAAGCAAATTTTTTTTAAGCTTTAAACGCTTTCTTAAAAAGTAAATTTTCTTTTTTAAGGTTGTTTTCCTTCAAAATTCCTACGATATAATATAAAAATATTTGAGGGTCTAATTTTCTAGAATTCTTGAAGTGAGGGACCACAATCTTTGGAAATTCAAGATTTTTGTCCTAAAAATGAATTTTATTAAAGATGCCCTTTAAAAACAACTTTTGTTTATAAACGTTATTCTATGATGGATTTGAGAAAATGTAAATTTTTCTTATATTCTCGAGGTGATATTATTTCCAATGTTTTGGAAATGATTTCAATATAGCTACATTGATGGATTCTTATCCACTTATTTGATGAGATTATGACTTCAAATATTTGAGTAATGAAGTGTAAAATAAGACATTATTTTAAAAACCTCATTTTTTCTAAATAAGTTTTTTTTTTCTTTCTTCTATTTTTTTCAATTAAAAATTAAATTTGATCACCGTTTTAAATGGTGTTGTGGGGTGCTAATACCTTTCCCATACACAAACAACTCCCGAATCCAAATCTGGTTTTTGTATACCATTTTTTTCTTCAAAAAGTTGTGTTTATTCTATTTTGGTGCCCAATCACACCATAAAAGAGATTGGTGACGACTCCTTTTTTAAATCCCTTTTTGAAGACGTCGACCACTCCGCGTCTCACGTACGTGGCGACACATAGGTTATAATAACTTGTGTTATAATAACTTGTAGAATACTATACACCCGAAACACGGACTATTATAACTACAGACTATACCACTCTGCATTTTAAATAATATTATATAATTTCGCATATTATAATAACTCACCGACTATTATAATTCATTCAACACTCCAAACAACCCATTAATGTTTAACCGACATATTATATCATCATTTAATTAATAAAAAATAACTACTAGATAATGAACTTAAAAAAAAAAAACTACAAATACTACATATATTCTACCTTCAAAATCGAAGAAATGATTAAAACCTTTTTTGAATTCATAAACTATTTCGAAAAATAAAACAATCATAAAATTTAGGCTCAAGATCATGATTTTGTTTTTTATTTTAAAAAATTAAACACTACTTCCCTACAAGTCTTTTTAATTGTTGTTATCTACTTTTTAAAATATTTTAAAAATATAATAAAAAGTTTAAAACTAAAAAAATATAAAAACTTACCTGTATTTCTGAATTTTAACTACAAACTCAATTGGGGTTAAAAAAAAAAAAAAAAAAAAAAAATCGATCTACGCTTGTTGAATTTGTAACATGAGTATGACCGGTTGAGATTCTTAAGACATTTATATTACATACCTTTCATTTCTAAATAGAAATGTTTTAATCTTTTCAAAAAAAAAAAAACAGAAAGTTTTAATTTCCACACCCCCTTACAAAAATGCTAAAGGTGTAATTCGATCAATATAAAGATATAAAGTATAATCGTATTAGGGCATAAATTAGTGTTTGAAGTATGACGTCATAGTGAGACAAATATTTGCCGGACATTTTTCAAATATTAACGCCCAAATTATCCTTTTTATAATTTAAATAAACTAAAAAAAAAAAAAAAAGAAAAACAAAATCTTTTAGTGACATTTTCTTTTCCTTTAAATATGGTTGGCCATTGACCGTGGACTAAAGCTTAATGGTTGGCAAAAGACTTTTTTTTGTTTCCAATTACACCCCTCAATCCTTATCTAATTTACAATTTTTACCAATATCCATTACAGCATCATTCTTCATTCCTTACCTCGCCAATTCCAAAGGAAAACGGAAGATAAATATTTAAAATGCAGGGCTATTTAGCGACCCACCAGCTTTAACGAACACCTTGTACCAAAACTCCATACTATCGTCCATTTTAGTGTCATTGTTGTAATAACATCCAAATTCCATAGAATCCATAGCTCTGAACGGCGATTGGACTTGTTCTTCATCATTGACCGCTGATAAGTTGAATATTGGCCCGTTGAAATCAGCTGTCGACGGCTCCTCTGGCCAAAGCTCACCACGTGTTTGATGAAATGCCTCAAAGATTTCAATGTGTTGTTCGTTCTCGATTGCATTGTAACCGTCCCACATGGTGGTTGGAGAGTCTGTCAGTGATGAAAGATCGAAGGAAGAAGATGGAAATTCGTATTGGTTAGAGCAATCCAGCTTCTGGGGTGGTTTGGATTTGGCTTCAACAATGGCGGAATCAGCCTTCTTTTTTTCATAAACGTGGCTCTGTTTGTTCATGATTCGTTTCTTCAAATGGGTGTGCCAAAAGTTCTTAATTTCATTATCCGTTCTACCAGGTAACTGCACCGCGATGGCTGACCACCTGCAGGTATCAACCACGGAATTCATAAGTTTAAGTTGATAGGTTATCGTATAAGTTGAATTGAATCAAAATCACGATAAAATCATATTGTGCATTTTAACTCTATTGGCATTTTCAATTGGTATACCTATTGCCAAGCTTTTCATGGAGCTGAAGAACCGTATCCTGTTCCTCTTGGGTGAAATTTCCTCTCTTAATATCAGGCCTCAGGTAGTTTATCCATCGAAGTCTACAACTCTTCCCACATCGCAAAAGGCCTAAAGAAAATCAGAAAATATACAGAGATTAGAACAAAGAAACTGGCCATTTCCATGGCTGAGTCTGATCAAAACTCTGCAAGAACTTACCAGCAAGCTTTGGAAGGGCACGCCAGTTACCATGGCCATGTTTTTTTATATAAGAGATCAAAATTTTATCTTCTTCAGCTGTCCATGGCCCCTTTTTCAGTCCCATTTTCTCACAGCAAGGAGCTCTCACCATTGTTTTTAATGCCACTCCTCTGTTTTGTTTCTTCTTCTTCTTCTTCTTTTTCCCTTCCACAAGACACAAGACCTTTTTTCTTGTGCAACTTAGCTTGCAAGTATGGATATGTATATATATATATATATATTTTTATATACACACTTTAAGAAGAAGATGATAAATAAATATAAGTTTTTGATTATATCATCTTTCCAAAAGGAAAAAGTCATGTGTGCTTGAATAGTCCAACTAGGAGAAAAGAAAGCAGATCCTCTTGTACATATTTTAATTGTATTTGATCAAACTTTTGGAAATTTCAAGGAACAAGGAAGCAAGAAAGAGCAAGGATGTGAGAAAAAATGAACCCTCCCTTTAGACTAGACCAAAAATAATTGAATTAATAATAATGTAATAAAATCCAAAGGGCCAAAAAAGGAAAAAAAAATAGTAATGTATGACCAGTAAAAGAACACGAGTGAGTTAGTTAAAGTATATGATTAAATTCTATACAATATGTGACCAAAGTTTTAAGTCAATTTTAATTGAGGGAGAATACGCATTTTAAACTTTAGTAGGTAAATTTAGTATGACAAAAAAAAAACATCGTGGGGTTTTTTTTTTTGAAAAAGAAAAAAAATAATAAAGAGACAAAAAAAATGGAGTGATTTTGAAAGTTAAACAAAAATGAGAACCCCTATTGAGACACATATTATAATAAGTTGTGTACATGCAGAATAGGCACTCTAAACCCAAACTATCATAACTCAAATTGTATAACTATGCATTTTAAACAATATTATTGGATTGTGAAGTTGGAGGGAGTAGGAGTTGTAAGAGTAGGAGTAAAGAAGTATGTGGGGCCCACAAAAAGAAGTTAAAAAATATGTGGGGCTCATAAAAATAGTTGAAGAAAGAGTTAATAAAACTGTGGGGCCTACAAGAAGGAGTTGGGAGAGTTATTAACTCCTCCCAACTCCACTCCCCCCAACTCCTCAATCCAAACGCCCCTTAGCGTCTCAAGTAACCTCAAATAGTTTGCACAATATATTATAAGTATAATACAAAATGAACTAAATTTGGGCATAAACCCCCATGGCTTTACTTTTGGTTTCACCCAAAAGGCCTCATACTAATGGAGATACTATCTCTCACTTATATACCCATGATCTTCCCCTTCTCTAGCCGATGTGGAACTTTTGGTCGCAGTCCCAACATAGGGTATGTTTGGGAGTGATTTTGACATGGTCAAAATCACTTTTGTCATTGCTAAAATCATTTTTTTTCTAATATTGATATTTGGCAAATATTGAAATTGATTTTATAAAAATAAAAAATCATTTAAAATTGATTTTCTAATAATTAGTTGAGTGGTGATTTTTGGTGGGTGATTGACTGAGAATCACGTATTTTTAGTTTCTCTCTTCTCTCTCATCTTCACACCATGTGTTTAGTTGGGTGATTCAAGAGGGTGATTTTTATTTTTTAATATTTATGGCCAAGTTGTTGCCATTGTTCTTTTTTTTCTATTTTTTTTTAATCAAAAAGTAAAAAAATCTCACTCTCCAAACTGATTAGATTTGTCAAAACTCACTTTCGATGCAACAACTTTTTTTTTTTCTTAAGATTATTTATTTTTGTTTCTAGAAGTAAAAGGAATAGATGAATTTGTACATGACTATTTTGTTAACAGAAATGTCATCTTATATAATTGATAATGATAATATTAATAGTTTTTTTTTACAACATATGGAACATGGGATTCAAATGCCCGACCTCTTGGTTGAGAGTATATATTTTATACTAGTTGAGTCATGTTCATGTTGTCAACTAATACTCTCTTTAGGCAATAATGATGACACTTTGAGAATTCGACCATTTAATAGAAATTGAATGTACAATGATTATTTATTATGGTTATTATAAATCGAATGAAATATATGTCTTTCGAATTTTATTGATATTTATTATGTGTTTTTACTTAACATATTAGTCATGTATTAACAATAAAATAAATGAAAAAAATAAAAAATAAATAGTTATCATAATTATTTTGTTAAATAGTTTATTAAATATAAAATATCATTTTTAGGTAATTTGGTAATTCTAAAATCACTTTTTGAAACTAAATGTAATAATTAAAATTCACTTTTAAATATAGAAAAATCAATTCTAAAAGTTTGGAATCAAACATCAATGTGATAGTATGAAAAACAATTTTGATAAATGAATTATAAATTAATCAATTATATGAACTACTATTTCTAACATGATTCCCAAATATGCACTTATAATGTAGGTGACGTGAAAATATATACATGCAAGTAAAAGTTATGTTTAGAATTTCCTTCATTAATCTAAAACTACCGTATTGTTATCAATTTTGTTAATAGCAACTCTAATCTTAGAAATGACTTTTAAGACGTCATTTGATAATTATTTGATTTTTAAAAATGAAACTTATTTTTTCACAATTTCTCTTCATCTTCTCACAATAATTTTCATATCTCTTGAGCTAATATTTAAGATTCTAGTCAAATTTCAAAAATCAAAACAAGCTTTTTTTTTTTTGTTTTCAAAATTTAGTTTCATTTTTTAAAACATACATATATAAACTTATTGGTAGAAATAGTATTTTTAGAAACAAAATGGTTATCCAACCAGAAATATTATGTAAACAACTTGTAAACAAAACGGTATATAAACAACTTGTGTTGAAATTAATCGTTAAAAATAACATTATTTTTTATCTTTCTCTAATTTAGTATGTTAAATATTTCTTACAAACAATATAGAGATATAGTTTTTTTTTCTTTTTGAGAAGAGATGTAGAACATCTATTGTTTTGACTAAAGAATAAAATATTATACTGCATTAAATAATAAGAATAATCAAATGCTAATTGGAATGTGCGCGTTGAATTGCTTAGTAAGCTCTTCAATTAATTAAATGATGGTCAAAACTTGGTACTATAAATTATAAATTCGTATAAAGGCAAGATTTCCACTTAATAATATTAAAGTATACATGTGACTATCTGTTAGATACGTCAATTAATACCATAAAATATTTAAATGGATCATTTATCTGATTTCTATCCTATTTTTACAACATAAATGTATATTTTACATTTTTGGTATTTTTTTGGGGTACGTGACTTAATATTTGCAGTTTTTTAAGTAATGTTTGCAGTTGATTATTATTTTTGGAAATAAAATCAATTTACATCCTTAAATTCTGTATGATATTTCAGTTAAAGCTTTAAATTAATAATTTTATGAATTAAAACTTTAAACTTTTATAATGGATCTATTTTTTTTTAGTGATAATAACTACTCTAACTTAATTATATTTAGGGAAGAATACATTTTTTTGTGTATGAAGTTTAAGTTTGATTGTATTTGGATCTTTGAGGACTTGTTTAGTAGGTAATCTAAAAATATAATTTTGAAAATAAAATTCAACGAAAATAAAGTTGTATTTCATGTTTTCATATATGTATTTGGTAGTCGATTAAAAAATTAGATTATAATTTAAGTAATTGTTGAAAATATATTTTATAATATATTTATAGACGATGAAACTAGTCGTAGTTGTAAAATTAAATATTAGATTGAATATATACTATTATTAATTAATTTATGACATTTTTGCTATAAAATTTTGTATAATTATTATTTTATGCTATCATGTAAGTTTTATATATTATATTATATATATTTTAATTTAACAAAAACAAATTGAGTTATAACATGAAATACTATATTTGCTAGTTTTTTTTTATCCTTTTTAATATAATTTTGCATTTTGAAATTTCAAATTCAAAATTTGGATACACTTAAAATATAAAAATGTTGTTTTTTAGAAATTCAACTATATGGATCACAAAATTCAGAAATTGTTTTTGAAAACACGTATGCATACTCACTTAACTCATGAATATGAAAATATAAAACATAATCCAAATTGACGTATTCTTAACTCATGAAATAGTTTTTTTTTTTTTTAAATATTTTTTAGCACATATACATATGCATATTCCCTTAGGTCCCATTTGATAACCATTTTGTTTTGGGTTTTTAGTTTTTGAAATTTAAGCTTAAAAATACTAATTATATTAACAAGTTTATATATTTTTTTATCTATTTTGTACTTATGTTTTTAAAAACAACCTAACTTTTAAAAACTAAAAAAAATAGTTTTCAAAAACTTGATTTTGTTTTTAGAATTTGGCTTAGAAATTAGGTAAAAATAAGCTTAATTTTCAAAAACAAAAAATAAAAAACAAAATGGTTATCAAATGGGCATAAATGGTTATCAAGGAGTCCTTGCAAATTGATTATAATTTTCAAACTCAACAAATAAACTCTCAATTTTAGATTTGGTTTCATTTGGGTCCATTTATCTATTTTTTCATTAATCACTAATTGTTTTTATTAAAAAAAAAATCTACTTTCTATTATTTAATCAAATTAACATTATTAATTTTTCTTCTTCCACCACTACCGTCGACCCTGACCACTGCGACTCTTCGCCATCTGATTTTTGTTATTATCTTAAAAAAAAAAAACAGATGAACCAAAATAAAACTAAATCTAAAACTCGGGATATATGTGTGGTTCAACAACCTAAATCCAACCATGGGCGGATTTATATAGGGACATGGGGCCATGACCCCCAAAAATTTTAAATTTAGTACCCTAAGTATGTAACGGTTTGGTTTAAAAAAAAATAACAACATATACTTATAATTTTGTGTAATGCATTTTAAGAAAATAAACATTTTGTTGTCCCAGTGATAAAACATTTTATTTAATTACATCAATGTTCAGGTTCAAATTCTACTGGTTGTATTTGCGTTAATTGATATATCATGTGTTCATAATTTAAATATAACTAATCGATTAAAATACTTACTTTTTCTCTTAGACTTAGAAGTTCACAACCTTATATATACATTTTGGTAATACAAAATTAACGAACTTTTATTACATACACTTTGATTTGTAAAAGAATGTCAAACTTTAAGAGCAGTTATTTTGGTTGTTCATGTAAAGATAATGATGGTCAATTCAATGTACACGTTTTTAAAGTCCAATATAACTTGTATATAATTTTAAATCAAGTAGGTAAATAAAGCACATGAATGAGCCTATGAATTGATATGAATAAAGTTCAAATTAATAAATTAAAAGTCAAAACTGAGCAGCTTTACCATGTTCACACCCACCAAGATTTATAAGGAACAAAAAAAAAGGAACCATTCTTAGTACCCGTTGATATTTTATAACTTATATATATTGTCTCATCTTAATTTTAAATCCTAAAAACATTAACTGTAGTTTTACGAATAAGCCTCAAATATAAAATATTGCACCTATTATAAATAATAACAAGTATGTGGGGTGTTTTAAAATGGCTTTTATTTTACGTTAGAAAATTTAACGAGTCAAATTATGCAAGGTGTGAACCTATAATTTAATATTAATTAGACGGTGTTGATAATCATTGATTAATAATATGCGAAAAATTTTCGTTGTCGATGAGAAAAAAATTCAGTATATTATATTATAATGTTTACTCTCTCCCTTAGTGTTATACTTTCGATGATATTCGACAACGTGATTTTTGTTAACAAATAACCATACTTTTATAGAAATTATATAAATGGTACTTATTGGTTGGAGGGATGTTCAGAGGACCGGGACAAGATGACTTCTCTATCATCCCCACTCGAGTAAAAAAAAACTGAAAATCGATTAGACTGGCAAAAACTAATCGAACCGAGGTCGATTGGTCAATTTTTGAAAAGTTTGATCGGAGTCGATTTTGCCATCAACAAACCCGACCGCTTGATCCCGAACCGACCAATTTTTTTAATGTATAAAAATAATAATAATACAAAAAAACAGAAAAACAAAGAGGGTAAAATTTTACCTATTTATATTATATCTCACAAATATATTAAATAATTGATTAAATAAATAAATAAAAATATGTAAATTCGGGGTCGAAAACCGACTCCGACCGACCGATGATCACCTTTAATCCCTACAAAATGTTGATGGAAATTTTTTGCAAGAAATTCATGGGGTTGATTCTCTGGAAAAAAATTGTTATTTATTTAATTTTTTTAGAGGTTGTTTGGATTGAGAAGTTGAGAGGAGTAGGAGTTGCACGGAGTAGAAGTAAAGAAATATGGTGAGTAAAGAAGTGTCAGGAGTTCTGAAATCTGTATTTGGGGTGCAGAATTGTTTACTTTGTAGTTTTAAGAAATTGTGTTTGAGACAAGGAGTTGCATGAAGTAAAAGTTAAAAAATGTGTTATCAGGAGTTAGAGAAAAAATTAATAAATCTGTAGGGCCCATAAAAATGAGTTGGGAAGGAATTAATAAATCTGTGGGACCCACGAGAAGAAGTTAGGGTCTGTTTGGTAGGCAATCCGAATTCTGTTTTATGTATTTGGATTCACTGAATTCAGTGAATACATGTTTGACAGATCTGTTTTTGAAAACTGATTTCGAATTTTGTGATCCAAATAGTATAATTTCTGAAAACAACATTTTTATGTTTTCATTGTATCCAGATTCTGAATTTGAAATTTTAAAATGCATAATTGTATTAAACGAAGATAAAATCTTAATAAATATATTATTTCATGTTTATAAACTTAATTTACTTTTGTTAAATTAAAATATGTATAATATAATATATTATAAAATATAAAATATTATATTATAAAATAATAATTATATAAAATTTATTAAAAAAACACATGTTCATAAATTAATTAATAATGTCTTATATTCAACCTAACATTTAGATTTGCAACTATAACTAATTTTATGATCTATAAATATATATAGAACACACTTTAAACTACTATTTAAAATATAATTAAATTTATAAATCTATTACCAAACACATATATGAAAATATGACATACAACTCAGTTTTCATTCAATCCCTTGTTTTCAAATTTATGTTTTTTGATTGCCTACCAAACAGGCCCTTAATAACTCTTTGGACCAAACAAAGAGTTGGTGGAGTTATTAACTCTTTCCAACTCAACTCCCCTAACTCCTCAATCCAAACTACCCTTTAAAATTTTAATTAAATGACTTTTTAAAGAAATATTTCAATTAAATGGTTAATTTCACTATAACTCCTCATCTAAATGATTAATCTTCATAAAAAAAAAAACTCATTTAAATAAAAAAATAATCATAAATCTATTAGAAAAACAAAATAATCTTTCATATTAAGTTTTATAATTATCCATATATAGAGTTTTGAAATAGTAAAATATATCAAATTATTCATACAATACAAGTTATTAAACAATAAAATCTATATCACATTTATAATTATAAATATGTCTTTTTATATATATATATATATATATATATATATATTATAATAATAATAATAATAATAATAATAATAATAATAATTATTATTATTATTATTATTATAATAGAAATAAATAAAGTGAGATGGGAAGAAGAGGTAACGGAAATTGTTTCTCCTCTCTTAGCCTGTTTGGTAAGCAATCTAAAAACGCAAATTTGAAAACAAATGATTCAATGAAAACAAAGTTGTATTTCATGTTTTCAGATATGTGTTTAGTAGCAGATTTAGAAATTTGATTTCATTCTAGACCGTTGCTTAAAGTGTCCTATAACATGTTTATAGATCATGAAATTAGTTGTAGTTGCAAAACTAATTATTAGATTGAATATAAATTACTATTAATTAATTTATGAAATAATTTTGTAAATTTTATAGAATTATCATTTTATGATATAATATTATAGAATTTATAATATAATATATTATATATATTTTAATTTAAAAAAAGTAAATTGAGTTCATAACATGAAATATTCTATTTATTAAGATGTTTATCTTTGTTGCATTTTTAAATTTTAAATTCAGAATTTGGATACAATGAAAACATAAAAATGTTGTTTTCAGAATTTCTACTATTTGGATCCCATAATCCGAAAATAGTTTTCGAAAACACATATATCAAACACATATTAACTGAATTAAGTGAATCCGAAAACATAAAATAGAATCCGAATTGCATACCAAACAAACTCTTACTCTCCCGTAATTTACTTTTGTTAAATTAAAATATGTATAATATAATATATTATAAAATATAAAATATTATATTATAAAATAATAATTATATAAAATTTATTAAAAAAACACATGTTCATAAATTAATTAATAATGTCTTATATTCAACCTAACAATTTAGCTTTGCAACTATAACTAATTTTATGATCTATAAATATATTATAGAACACGCTTTAAACTACTATTTAAAATATAATTAAATTTTTAAATCTGTTACCAAACACATACCTGAAAATATGAAATACAACTTTGTTTTCATTGAATCCGTTGTTTTCAAATTTCTGTTTTTTGATTGCCTACCAAACAGGCCCTTAATAACTCTTTGGACTAAACAAAGAGTTAGTGGAGTTAATTAACTCTTCCCAACTCAACTCCCTTAACTCCTCAATCCAAACTACCCCTTAAAAAGTTAATTAAATGACCTTTTAAAGAAATATTTTAAATTAAATGGTTAATTTCACTATAACTCCTCATCTAAATGATTAATCTTCATAAAAAAAATCTTATTTAAATAAAAAAATAATCATAAATCTATTAGAAAAACAAAATAATCTTTCATATTAAGTTTTATAATTATCCATATATAAGAGTTTTGAAATAGTTAAATATATCAAATTATTCATACAATACAAGTTATTAAACAATAAAATCTATATCACATTTATAATTATAAATATGTCTTTATATATATAATAATAATAATAATAATAATAATAATTGTTTTTTTTTAAATTGTTTTTTTTTTTTTAAATTGTCGTCACACCATTCTTCTTGTATGCACATTACTATTGGTTGGATGCCGTCTTGTTCTATAATTTATTTAGAGAGAGAGAGAAAAAAAAAATTCAAATTGTACTCTTAAATTTGTATATGAATTTTCATCCCAGTATTTTTAATTTCTGCATTTCGGTCTTAGACTTACCCAAATGTTACCATTTTTATGTTTATTCTAAATAACCCACCCACTAATTTTAACAAAGGAAAGATAAGAATCTCTCAAAATTCGCTAAATAGAACATAGTTAACTGATCTGATGAATATGTTAAATACCATGAGATATATAATTCAAACCCCCAACTCTAATTGTTTTTTTAAAAAAATCTATCTTGATTTATTAATTTAAATTAAAATAAACCTTCATACAATTTTGAGTCTAATAAATATACATAAATTATTGAATAAGTATAAAAAAAAAATCAAAAAATTTAAACAAAAAGTAGCTTTTATTGTTGTTTTTCTCTTAAGCTTCATAATTTTCTATCAAACATGTGGTTTGTTTTGTAATTAATTAAATTTTGGAAAATTGTAATGGGTAACAAAATATGTGTTTTTTTAGTACATCAACCGTTAGGGGGTGGAGGATTCGAGCTCATGACCATGATTGATACTCGATGCCAATTGAGTCATGCTCTTGTTGGCACAAAATATGTGTTATTATTTGTAAATATAACAAGTTTTTTAAACAATTATAAATATATCAAATATTTTAAATAACATTTATTTAATCCTCATTTTACCATTGATTGAAGTCTGATAGTCTTTTATCACTATTCAAAATTTATCGGTGATGGACTTCTATTTCGGATATACTTTTATCACAGTTAGAACTATATCATAAGGATTGAAGTCATCCCAATTAACATTTATTACAGTTAGGAGTCTATTAGTGATAAACTTTTATCACTAATAGACTCTTATCACAACTAGAAGTTTATGAGTTATTGAATGTGGTATAATGCAATTTTGAAACAAAGTTCAGAGTAGGTTGATAGACTTTTATCATAGTTAGGATTCTATCGGTGATAGACTTCTATCACTGGTAGATTCTCTTACCATAGTTAGGATTATATCAATTATGAACTTTTATCATTGATAGACTCTCATCAGAGTTATAAGTCTGCTAGTAATAAGCTGCGATATAATGCAATACATGAAGTAGATTGATAGATTTTTATCAAAGTTATTCTACACTGATATACTTATTACAATTTTAAGTCTATCAACAATAGATTCTAATAGACTATAAAACTGAAGTAAGGCTTGGAGTACCATGCTAATAGACTTCTATTATAGTAAGGAGTTTATTAGTGATAGAATCTTATCATAGTGATATATAAACATGAATCTTATCATAGCAATGTATGAAATAAACATTTAAGAGATAGACTTCAATCACGTTTAGCTTATTCAAGGATGGAAATTAACACATATTAATTCTAGTTGATTCAAGATTTAAATTATAGTAATTCAGATTGTAACAGTTAACATATATACTTTTATCAGTGATAGACTTCTTGTCCCAATAATAGCGATAAAAGTCATATAAGTAATAAGTTTCAATAAAAGGAGAGAATCAACACAAATAAAAGTCTATCATGATAGTGATAAACTTAATATCACTGATCGACTCCAATCAATATAGAAAAAATTGAATGTTGGACATCGATTGAACCTAGGTTTTTAGTTTGATCGACGGAGAAAGGAAGAAGAAATAAAAAAAAAAACAAAACAAAACAAAAAATCAAAGATAGTTTAAATAATAAATGAAGGGAAGATAAATCACAATTTTCATTTGGCCTAAAAACATGTGCATGAACTTTTTAGTAATTTAAATAAAAAAATGTCATATATGCAATTAGTTTAACAATTTGCTATATTTGCAATATTTTTGCTAATTTTGCTATTTGTCCTATTGTTGTTTAAATTTACATGATAATATTTTTTCAAAAATAGAATTTTCAAATGAAAGCTTACAATAAGTAAATCTTTTAAATTTTGATTGCTACTTTTATTTAAGTTTAATGGAGAACTTGACGTAATTGATAGTTTAGAGTATTATTAATTGTAAAATCAATTCTAATATTTTACTTTATTTATACATATTATTTGTATGTTTTTTTTTAGCTTGGAATGATGTACTTAAGATTGAGAAATATGAAAATATGCATGATGTAATTGAAATACGACAATTTCATTGATATATTTGATAACTTTCATTATATTGAAAAAGTTTATTTTGACTACACGAATGATTTTATTATTTTTTATATATATGTGTATTCAAATTAATTGTTATTAGGGCATAATGCATTTTTGGTGTCTCAGGTTTAGAGTTGATGTCTATTTGGTCCATGAGGTTTCCAAAAGATGTTTGTAAAACTATTCTAAATGGTCCCTAACTTAACTTTAATCTAACATAATGCTTACTAGACCATTATCTGATAACGTGGATGGAATGACAAGTTTATATTCGTTAAGGTTGATGAAATGTCATTTGATTACTTGAAAAATTAATTAAAAAAATTAAATTATTAAATAAATTTAGAAAAGGTTTGCCCTAATTCATTGATTCTATTTTTTTTTTTTTTTGTCGCAGACCTGGGGAGATTTAGTGCCTTCTTCCGCCTGTTGCCGTTGTCTTCTTCTGCCTACCGTCGCCGCCGCCTTCTTTCACCCGTCGAAACTCGTTGAATTTGGGGAAAATTGTTTCAACGTTGTGTAACACTGCCCATTAAAATCTAAAGGTATTAGAAGAGTTGGTTTTCTTAAGAATTTCAATACGTATCGATATTTTTTTTTTCCAGATTATTGGGCATTTTTTATGGAAGTTTTTTAGATATTATGCACAAAAACATTGCATCAGATGTAGGAGTGCCCAAAGCTTATCGTGCGTTTTACAGGGTTATGGCAGCGTATGAAATTGATCCTGATGTTATGAGATAGGACCTTCATCTTTTGGATGTTTGTACCTTTACAAATGATGATTATCGCAGTACTGTTACTGAATATAGGTTTGACCCGAGTTATAGTCAGGTGGGATATGTCAATGAAGGTTATTGTGAGTCGTGTAATCTAAATTTGGAGAATGATGAGGCTATAACACAAACTTTTCAAGAAGAAATATCTAGAATTGATTCTTAGAAGCTTTTGGGGTATCTGATTCTCGGGAAGACCATCTGCAAGCATCTGTTCTTGCACAATAACCTGAGAAGTAACGAGGTGGACAAAATGGGAAATTTCTCTTCGTATCACAACAAACACTGTGGGCGATCCTTTTACAGATGAAAGCTCTTCATATTCGTTTGAAATAATGGACGAGTCTTCACTTAATAGTGAAGTGGGCAAAAGATTAAATCAAATGTTTTACCATTAATGCATCTGAACAATGAATCATATAGTGAATGTTGCTTTAGTCCTGTCTAAGATGGAACCAAATGTTTTTTTTTTTTAAATTAATTTTTCGCATTCTATTAGATTAAAGTTAAGTCATGAACCATTTAGAATGATTTTACAAATCTGAGAGACTAAAATGTATCTTTTGAAACTTCAGATACCAAATAGACATCAACTCCAAATTTAAGGGACCAAAAGTACATTTTGCCCTTGTTATTATCTTGTTTAATACTTAAAAATTTTAGTATGACATATTAACTAGTTGACAGGTTAAAAATTAAAAAGTCTAATGAATTTGGTAGCCCACCAATAAGTCGGCAATTTTAAATTAACTTTCATGCAATAACCAATGTAACTGAATTAAGAAGATAGAACCGGTAATTTTGAAATTTATGATTAGGATAGCCAATTACAAATGTGAACATTGCATACGTTTGAATTCGAACAATGTGGTGTGTATATATATCGAAACTATTGAACAACTTTATATTATAAACATTTCGTAACTGAAATAGTAATATTTTGAATTGTAGTGAACATTTTTTTTTGACGAAATCAGAAATGTATTTTTAATTTATTTATCTTTTAAGAAAAATGTTAAATTATACCAAATACTTCTAACTATTAGAGTATATTTCAACAATGCTCGATATTGAAAAATGACTTGTTTGATAGACAATTTAAATTTTGTTTTATATTTTCGAATTTACTAATTTCAATAAATATACATTTGGTATTTGTGTTTTCGAAAACTATTTTCGAATTCTATGATTGAAATAGTGAGAATTCTAAAAACAATATTTTTATGTTTTTATTGTGTCCAAATTCTGATTTTGAAATTTAAAATATAGAATTATATTACATAAATATAAAATTTTAATAGATAGAATATTTAAGGTTTAAACTCAATTATTTTTTGTTAAATTAAAACAGGTATAATATATGTACTAAAAATGTATAATATAATATATTATAAATTATATGATATTGTAAAATAATAATGATATAAAATTTATAAAAAGAAACATGTTGATAAATAAAATAATAATGATTTATATAATCTAACATTTAGTTTTGTACAACTCCATAAGTATATTATAAAACACATTTTGAAAAATTATTAAAGTTAGAAACTAAATTATAAATCTGCTATCAAATACAAGTAAAAAATAGAGGGTAAACGTTTATTTTGCAAGTAAGGCTAACAATGAATTTATATGGAACTTGATATCTACAAGAGTTAGAGGGGGTTTTGTAGCACGAATGCCACAGTGATATTGTCCAATTTCGATAATTAATATGACATCTAAAGTTCAGGGGGCTCGAGTCCCCCTGGGCCTACTATAGTTACATTCCTGAATTGATTCATAAACATTAATATTGAGAGTGATTATATCTCGAAACCCTAGCCTGTACCAATTATAAAAAGAGAAGAAACGAGGAATTAAAACCTAGTTTGCATTTTTTGGGATGACATAAAGGTTAATAATGAAATCTTATTTATAGACATAAATACGTATATCAGGCTATCAGCTACTATTTTTGGTCCAATAATAATGTTGAAGTTTATTTTCAGACCAAATTTCAAAACAAAGGTATAATTGAAACCTTTTGGGGGCATTTTGTAGGATTTAACTAAGAAAAGAAGAGAAATGTATTTGGATAATATTGTTAAGTCATCGCTTTCTTTCTTTGCTTTGGGCCTTCGAGTTCTTACTTTAGTTTTCACTCTCCCGTCTCTATGGGCTACAGAATTTTGAAAAGAAAAGGGGCGAATTCAAAGTTCAGTATTCTGAAAGTGGCATTTTCAAGCTATTTGTTTTCTCTGATACGTTCTTTTTGCTTCTTCCTCGGTCTCTGTTCCGCCTAGTCGTTCACTGCCAGTATCTTCAGCCTTGAGCATTTTCAGCAGCAATGGCTTTCCGAGGGGTAAGAGTCCACATACGTCGATCGATGGATGATTTGTTTCTTCTGGATCCAACTTTATTTAGCTTATCTAGTTTGATTGTTTATTTGGAATAATTTATGTGGCTGTTCGATATGTTCGAGTATAATTAGGATTACTTTCTTTGATTGTTTAATCTCCATGTTGCGAGCAGTTTTCTTTGATTACAAGAAGTTTTAGGCAATATTCTCTAAATTGTAGCTACTCGGATTCTCGGCTTTTGATCCTCGTTCGATTTCCAGTACTACTAGTGAACCAAGCCTTCTGGTAGCTTTTTAATTTTGAATCTCTTGGGTTTCATTTGGTCCTTTTCTTTTTAGTGCTGGTTGAAGGATATATTATTGTGTTTTCTTTCGGAAGATCTTTTCGAATAGGTGGATTAACAATGAATAAGTTGAAATAATTCTTCTATTTCCATACTTACAAATGTTTTCTTCTTTGATTTTGTTGGATACTGGATTGCAATCTCCACTTTAGTGCATGCATTATTGAAATTGCGTAATGAACAATGATTTTGGTCTTGTTATTTGCTGTTGCTCGAAGAAAATTCAGTCAGAAAAGGAAAATGTAAAAAAAGAAAGAAGAAGAAAAGTAGATTTTATCAAAGATGAAAATACTGTAGGTAAGTTAATTTGGGGTTTAGGAGATACAATGAGATATTCAGCTCTAAGACTGGATCATCAGTTAAGAAAGTACGGTGCTTGTAATGTTTCATTTGCCTTGTATTTTAAAGATCAGGAGTTTGTTCTTTATGGACTGTGGTTCGAGATGTGGAGAGTGAAATTTTAATCTGTTAGTTATGACAGATGGAAAACTGATATTTTGTGTCGTTTGGCTAAAAATCAGACTAATGCTTCATCTGGAATGGGTGTTGCTGAGCATAGCAAAAGCACATACCTGGAACTTCAGCGTAAGAAGGTTCACCGGTATGTGATTTTTAAGATTGATGAAAAGAAAAAAGAGGTAGTGGTGGAAAAGACTGGGAGCCCAGCTGAGAGTTTTGATGATTTCACTGCTTCATTACCTGAGAATGATTGTAGATATGCAGTTTATGACTATGATTTTGTGACTTCTGAGAACTGCCAAAAGAGCAAAATCTTTTTCATTGCCTGGTTAGTTATTTTACTTAATTCAAACAGTTTTTTTCATGGTTAGTTCATTTATTTGACCTATAGTTTAGTTTTCTTCTTGTTCCTTTATGTTCGATCTCAGATTCAACCACTTACTATTTGTATTAAACGAGTATTGTATTCACTTTATTGTGATTCTGCTTTAGTTTCATGTTTATCTCAACTGTTTTATTATATCAAGCATCTTTCTTTATGTGTTGAATGTCAGGTGTTATTTCTAGCTAAGCTTGCATGAATTAAGAACATAAACGGCTCTGATATGAATGAACGGTAGAAATTTTGGGGAGCTGTCACATTCCTTGTGTGTTTGGTCGATTTTCTTTCTAATGTTGTTTCAGGAAATTGTGTACAATCAAGCTTTACCTATGCCATTCTGCCCTTAACAACAGGAATTTGGGAAATTTATATAAAGGGTGGTTTTATACCTATCTGAGATTATTATCAGTCGGTTATCAATTTGCTCCAATTAATTTGCCCAGTTGTTGTAATAGCACTATCAGTTGTTTGAGTTCCCGTCATCTGCTTTGCTGTAGTACCAAACATCTATATCATTGCTGTTAATTCACAACTAACCTTGCAATATTTTTGTGCTAGTCTGGTTCTACAAGGCATTGGAAATTACCTGCAAGTCTTTGCCACTCTATCCTCTATCGTCTTGGGGCCTGGGGGACTCATCCAGTCTGTAGTTTTCACAGTTGATTTCTTCTATTTTCTGAACTAGTAAACATATTGAATGTTTGATTTTGTCGTTCTAGTTATGCAGGCATAGGAAATGAAGTAATGGTATGCGACTGTCTGAATTTGTCTTGCTCAAGATGATTAATTGAGCCTAAAGCTCTCTCAAAGAACTCAAAGGAATCTTTATTTAATGTTCACAAAATATAGAGGATGAAGTACAACTAACTAAAAGGAAATTACAAAATTTCTCTACTATTCCTTACATCAATAATCTACTCAGTTCTTATGGCTTGTAACAAGTAACTCTTTTTGCAGGTCTCCATCCGTGTCCAGGATCCGTTCCAAGATGCTTCATGCAACATCAAAGGACAGGTTTAGAAGGGAATTGGAGGGAATTCATTACGAGATCCAGGCAACTGACCCAACTGAGATCGATCTTGAAGTCCTAAGAGACCGTGCAAACTGAGCATTACATTTGGATTTGAACGAATTCCCAACGAGGAATTCTTAGAGATCTATCCTACTACATAATGACTGTGCCTTGTTAATCTCTGGAACTAAAAAATATTTCTGTATATATCCAAGTCGAAATTGTCACCTGTGAAGGCTGATTAGGGGTTCGTGACTTTGATAACCACTGCAGCAGCAGGGTAACTTGAGATTCCATATTGCCATGATGCTGCTAAGGTGACATTGTAAACTTGACCCATACTACTTGCTCGAATCTATAACATGACCAACCGGGTCTTCTCTTTATATTGCTCGCACCTTTCTATTTTATTCAATTGTTTTCTAACATCCTAAAGTCTCCACCTGAATTTCTAGACATAATTGTTCAGTGTAACCTGTAAAGAATTTAGAATATTTTACTGCGCCAAAGTGTGTGTGAGAGGACTTCCTCAATTTCCGTTTGCTCAACACTGTCATAGCCAATTAACTTGCTATTTTATCTAATCTCAATAGAAAGCAACCGCTGCAAGTTGCATCTTTTTTAGGTTATGATGAGCAGGGGTCCACAAACTTGCTCGATCAGTTGGGATGATGAGGATGGATGTGACATCATTGCTGTTGGATTCTCGATTCTTCTACTCAAGTAATTCTCACTTCTCCTTTTAGATTTAGAGTTAAATGTCATGTCAATGTTTTTTAAAAGAAAAATTAGGTATGAGCTAATCCATTAAATTGATAACAGGGAAGGCAAAGGTCGGATAAGAAATTAATGATAAATAGGGGAGAACTTTAGAGCAAAGGAGAACAACCACTTATCGATTAAGGCCTTATCAAATATAGATTATGAATCTGATAGCAACACCATAAGTTTTCTGATATCTCACTGTGAAGCCAGAAAAAGCAAAAATCTGTTAAATGGTCCCATGAAGAAAAGAAAGCAAGAAAAACCCAAAAAAACAAACAAACAAACAAATAGATCCCAATTTGCCATAGATATCAGTTTCGAGTTGGTTAATGGCTTTGTCTTGTACCTCACCTTCTCCCACTAGTAATCAGTTTATCAAATAAGGAATTACCTTAGAATTTAAGCTAGGCTTTTGGTTTCTCCAAAAGCCAATTCTAAAAAAGATCCTCAAACACCAGCCTCTCGTTTCTTGAAAATCATGTGGACCCGTAAGCCCTTTGTTGTAAGCTATCGTTTTCCAGCCGATGGGGAGAAAATGAAGGAAAAATCTTGGAGTGGGACGCTGGACTCCGGCTGAAATGCAGTCAGGTAAGTTATCAAAACACTTTGGTATGCATGTGCAATAAATGTAAAAGCAAATACGTACCCATGGGTGGGTACCTTTTGTCTAAATGTATTACGGTCAATTATAAAATCTTGTGCAGGTCCACACCAGAATGACAAAAATTGGGAGAAAAGCGAGAGCCAAAGAATCAACGAAGAGAGAGAAAGAAATAAAGGTATAAACTAATAATATGAAAAAGAAAATATTGATTTTCTTGAAAGTTTGAATACTCTACCCAGTGTGCTGGGAAGTCTTGGTTTATTAAATGTCCCACACGACAAGGGGTCAAGGAGAATAGTTTGATTTAGACTTGGGTGGTTATTTTTATTTGGGGTTTGAAAGTTATAAATTTATCTCATATTTCTTCACTTTCGTTCTTAATTTATATCTCTCCCAAATCCCCAATCATATTCTTGTTAATTGGGGGAATCAAACTCTTGTTTGTTTGTTTTTTCTTTTTTCTCGTTAATTAAGAAAACAGGAGAAATCTGCTTGTATTTTGTCATTGTTGTCAGATCAGATATGGCATTCGACAACTTCAATGAAGATGTTGTCTATTCTTAAACAAATGTTTGGTAAAGGAATCTAAAATAGTTGTTGAGATGCTTTGAATATATTATCGGGCGGAATGATCAAGTATAAGGTTTATTGGGTCTATTTTGTATTAGAGTTTAGAATGGGTGTCTATATAAACTAACATAGGAAAAACTCTTTGTATTTTTTGTATTATGTTTCTCTAAGATAATAAAATACTCTCTCTTTGGTGTATGTAGCTAACACACTGTTAGTGAACCACGTAAATTTATGTGTCGATCTTCTGCGACTCTTTGTTTAATCTACTATTTTCCTTTTATCAAAAGTTAAAGTTTTTTAAAATTTTAAGATAATTGAGTTCAATGATTAGTGAATATATATTTTAACATGCCAACAAAAGCATAGCTCAATTGGTATTAAGTATGACTCATGATCAAAACCTCATGGGTTCGAATCCCCCTACCTGGGCAGAATAGTATTTTTTTTTTCAAACTTTGGTAGTGTTCGATTGAAGGATCAAAATGACCCGGGAATATTTAAAAAGTATTTTAAAGTATTTTTTTTAGAAGAATTCAGTTATTTTTTTGAAAGAAAAAACATTTTAATTACACGTATCAATGAATATTTGAACTTTCAACATATAAAAGAGGTTACCATTGAATGATCAAAATTATTTGGGAATATTTTTTAGAAGAAGCATTCAATTCTTTTTTTTTAAAAAAAACACTTTAATTACACACATTGAATGAATATTTGAACTTTCAACCTATAAAAAGGTTACCGTTACTAATAAATTATTTTAAGGTTGAAAAATAAAATAAAATAAAATATTATTTTTATGTTTTTTTTAGCTCAACCATGTATATAAATTGAAAGGATTTATGTATTTAGTTTCTTGACTGAGAACATATAATTTATCCAATTAAGCTATTGAAATATGATTTTTTATCCACAATCAACCTAAAAAAAATTAATAGTGAGTATTTGCATGAACTCTGGATCATAAATTCATATTTTATGAATAATATTGTAAATTGTAAATTATAATATTAAAACTTGTAAATTGTAAATTATAAGGAGCTTCGAGAAGGGGTTTTCGTACGGATAACCGTTTTTTCACGCATTAATGACATTTGACTTGACATTTTAAAATAATGAAATATGATCTATTATGACGTGACAATGTACCCAAAATGACTCATAAGAGTAATATGAAGCGGTCTTTCTTGTTCACGCCACAATCCCACTCCCGTTGTCTCGCTCTCGCTCAAATGAATGACCGAAAATATAAAAAAAAAAAGGACAAAGAAAAAAGTTAGAGAAGAGCTAGAGTAGCAGAGATAGAGCGAGAACGAATCAGCGAGAGCAACTCAACTATAGTCCGATTTTTGTTGTGTTTTTTCTTTTTTCTAGAATTTTGACAACTTCATTACTATCGTGGCGAAAGTAATCTTGGCGAGCGGCGAAAAAAGTAAGTCGGATCACGCTTACGTAATTTAGACAGTATGTACAGTTTAAAAAGAATCATGTATCATTAATTTTAGAATATGAATCAAATCACATCAATCCACGTGAAAAGTAGACTTACATGCAATACAATTTTCTCCTTCCAAAAGAGAGGAACGCGTTGATGATGGGACGCTGGATCCACCGGCATGAGCAACGCGCGTCCGTATTTTTGCTTAAAAATGCGGTTTTCTCAGTGTACTGTAAACGACAACGTTTTAAACAAGATGTTGGAAACTACGTGTCGTCCGGAATCAGTGAACCATTTTTAACTTTAACCCAATCGCGCTCGCCACCACTTTATGAGAAAATCGATGCAATAATCAGGGGGGCTTACGGCAATTTGTATTTTTAGATTCACTCAGTTTGCTGAATATTTAGCGGATGTATTTTTGAAATATATTTTCGTGTGATCTATATAGTAGGAATTTTTAAAATAATATTGGTATATTTTAAATATATTTAGATTTTGAATTTAAATTTTAAAATGCATAATTATATATTAAACAAGATAAGAATTCTAAAAAATGTAGTATTCTTGTTATAAACTTAAATTATTTTTTGTTAAATGAAAATATATGTAATATAATATATTATAAATTATATGATAGTGTAAAATAATAATTATACAAAACTTTATAATAAAAAATGTTCACACTAATTCATAATATTTTATATTCAACATTTATTCTGTGTGTTGATATTGTGTATTATTTGACGTAATTATGTCTTAGATTGATGTTGAAAGGATTCGAATCACAGATCTCGTAGTTGTTAATATATTCGGTATATCAATTAAAATATGTTCTCTTTATCCTTCTCAAATAGATTTTACTATTATGGTTAGGTCAAATGCATTTTAGTAATCAAATTTTGACAACAATATTAATCATTGCTATAAAATTTTAAATAAGAAATTTAACATAAATTTCCCATAAATACATGTTAAAGTGGTTTAAGTGACAAATTTTAAATTTATTTAGCCTCTTGTTAAATGATTGTAAAAAAAAATGAAAAATACTACAAAAAGAAAAAATTATATCTAAAATATATAGCTGAAATATAACATTTTAAAATTTAAAAACAAAAACAAAAAGAGAAGAATTAAAAATAGAATTAAAATCGTTTTTTCCCCTCAAATTTAAAAATATCAATTCAAAACGAACCCAACGAAACAAGCTTTCTTGGAGGACACGGTAAGGCGAACGCAACTGAACAGAGAACAGAAAGAGAGGGGTAGTCTCGTAATTTGGAGCATCCAGAAGCCTGTTTCTTATTCAACGGCTGATAGCAATAGTATCTACGAGTACGTATCTGTGATTGATATACGTGGCGTTCTCTCATTGGCTAGTTACCAAACCGAATATTCCTCCTAACATTCCGAAAAACAATTGAATTTATTTACACTTCACGTTTTACTTCTCTCCAATAAATACCGAACCGAAACGCTCTCCAATTAGGTACCGTACGTTTCACAGTGAAAAGAAAAGAAACAGAGAGGAAAAAGAAGAAAGGAAAACCAGAGTAATGAGCGACGCATTGAAGAAAGACTATCAAGTTATCGAAGAGATCGGCCGGGGAAGATTCGGCACCGTTTTTCGATGCACTTCCAGATCCTCTGGTGGATTCTACGCAGTTAAAACGATTGACAAGCGGCAGATCTCCGCCGGTGATTCACTCGACGCCGAATGCCTTGTGAACGAGACGAAGATTCTTCATCTCCTTTATTCTCATTCTCACATTCTCGCGCTGCATAGTCTCTACGAAGACGAATTTCACCTCCATATGGTTCTCGATCTCTGTTCCTCTCCCGATCTCCACCGGCGAATCACGCTCCAGGTTTTTTCCGAGGCGGAGGCTGCTTTGGTTATGTCGCAACTGATGAGCGCGTTGGCTCATTGTCACCGTCATGGCGTTGCGCACCGGGATATTAAACCGGACAACATTCTGTTCGACGAGTGGAATTCGGTGAAACTGGCGGATTTCGGATCGGCGGAGATGTTCAAGCAGGGAGAAGAGTCGATGAGCGGCGTCGTCGGAACGCCGTACTACGTGGCGCCGGAAGTGCTGGCCGGTAAAGACTACGGCGAGAAGGTCGACGTGTGGAGCGCCGGCGTCGTTTTGTATGTTATGTTGGCTGGTTTTCCGCCGTTTCACGGAGAATCGGTTGTTGAGATCTTTCACGCGGTGTTGCGAGCGAATTTGAGATTTCCGTCCAGAGTCTTCCACTCTGTATCTCCCACAGCGAAAGACTTGCTCCGAAAAATGCTCTGTAAAGATGTTTCCAGAAGATTCTCCGCCGAGCAAGTCCTCAGTAAGTATCTAATTAAACTTTACAATAGATCAATATTTTCCTGAAATTTGCGTTTAATTCTTGCTTTCGGTGGTCTGCAATCGAAAAATTAAGCTCGCTTACAGAAACACAGTCACCTAATGGTGCCCTAAAACTGAAACTAATTTCGTTCAATTTCCAGAATCTTTGAGATCTGATATCAATGTATTCCATTCAAACGCATAATTTACAAATCCATGGCTTAAATTTGTTTTAATTTTTAGTGTTCTTCTTCTTCCTTGTTGTAATTTTTTGTTCGGTTTGTTAAAATCAGGACATCCATGGATAACCAGCTGCGGAGAAAGCAGGCCGGCAACGGAACTAGGCTGAAAAGTTTTGTAGAAATTGTAGGAAAAAAAAAAAGAAAAAGGAAAAGAAAAAGCAGAGTCGTAATGATGGACCTCTTCTTCTTCCATTTTTTTTCTTGCTCTCTTTTTAGTATAAAGGGTTTTTTGCAGTGTAAATATGGCGGAGCCGCATATGCTAAACAGTAAGTAGTGTGAAGAACTTTGTATAATCTCTGAAATCTCTCTGTAAATTTCTATGCAATGGCTGGCCAGAGTTATTAGGACCATATATATTTTCAGCTTCTCTCTCCCTCTTCAGTTCTGGCGTTGAAATTTCTTTTTGGCATTGTAGAAACAAAATATATACTCCCTTTTTATTTCTCAAGGGGAAAAGAAAGGAAAAAAATTAATTAGTTTTTGTTTGAAATATATATAGTTCAAAGTTGATAAAAATTCAAACAATAACGATTTTGTACTTGTAGCTAGATTTTTGTTGGAAGTTATAAATTAAGGTAATGTTATTTAAGGTTAATTTTGTGCATCACATTAGTTTTGCTGGGTCGAAATTGATTTTTTTGTTGTTTATGATTTTATTGAGGTTTTGACATTATTTTTTTTTGTTATTATTATTGTTTTATTTATGATGTGTTGACTGCTGAATGTTTGAAAACTTAGTTTTTTATTATTATATTGTCAATAGATATCAAACTCATCCATGTCGATTCAGTCGTTTTGACTCAATTTTTGAAACATTTTTATCCACCTTATTAAATGGGGCTTTAGTTTTTAAAATTTGGCTGAAATTTTCAAAACATTTTTTGAAAAGTGGATAGAAAGCAAAATATAAAACTCAAATTTTAATTTGAATTATAATTAGAGAATTCATATCACAAGCTCCAGTTTTTAACACGTTTAAAAAAAATCCCATTATTTTAACTAAATTAAAATTCAAATTTTTATATAAAAAAAGAAGAAGTCAAAACCGAAAATTTTAATATCATGAAATTCAACATTAAATTTTCTTAAATACGAAATTAATATATTTATTAGTTGATTTTGTTTTATAATTACTTGAAATTTCGAGACTTTAAAGATTGAATTAGCAGATATTAAGTATAGAGTTTAGACGTTGTATATTATAAATATATTTATGCTCAAAATAACAAGAATATTATTATTTGATTATTAATCTAGAAATAATAATAATAATAATATATTTTTTAAAAATTACATATGTCGTCGTTTTTAAGAGCCAGTCCATTAACTCTTAAAAAAATTAATTGTATTTTTAAATTTCAAATTATACTTGTTAATGTTTTTAGTCCTTTTGTTAATACCAGTTTGATGGGCACAAAACAAACTCATATATTGCATTTATGACTTGTTTAATGGAATTATCTATCTACATAATATCTTTAAGTCAAATTTAAATAGTATAATATTATTTTATTTGCAAAACAGAGTTTTAAACTCCTAATATTTTAATTGATAAATTATCTTCATACTTTAACTAGTCTAGTGCTCGATTGATTTTTTTTTCTCTAATTAGCCATTTGGTTGTTTTTTTAAGTAAGATGAAGCATGCAAACCTTAGTTAATAACAAAAACCAAAAATTATAATTAAAAAATGTGACCACATAATTATTCGAAAGTTTAACAACGATAAAGTAAGATAATAGTGTTAAAAAAAGTGTAACCCAATAATTGAGGAAACTGTAATACGGAAAAGGGGCCGGCAGACGGTAATCCCGATAACGGAAAACCAGGAGGGAGTTCCGTTGTCTTATTGATATGAACGATGTCGTATTCCGTACTACTCCGTAGATCCCTTGTCCTTTTCAATTTAGGTGTTTCTTTCAGAATTTAAATCATTTTCCCTCTATTTAATTTTGGACTTAAAAAAAAAAAAAGAGAGAGGAGCAAATTTATTTATATTAAAAAACTTTCAATATTAACCGACACACCCAACAATCGAGTTTGTGAAAATATTGAAAAATGGGACAAATAATGATGAAGCTTTCAGTTTGAGGAATGTGTTTATAAAATGAGGTGAGAATAAAAAAATCATATTGAAAATGATTATAAAACTAATAAATTGCCAGATAAGTTTAAGAGTGTATTATTTTCTCATGGTATTAGAAACAAAAATTCTGACTAGATTAGTTTGTCTTGCAGTAAATGTAATTAAAAAATTCACAGATGAATTATTTTTCTTGAATTTATTAAATGCGGGTTTACGTGTATAAAAGTTACCTGTCCCAGCTGTTACTCCTCTTAAATGGACAACTTTGTTTCTTTTCCTCTCATAACATCTAGAAAAATAAGGGCACGTTTCGTTTCGTAAGCAATCTGAAAACTGACATGCATTTGTAGTAAATTTATAAATTTTATTTTATTTTTATATAATTGTTTAAAGTATGTTGTATGATATATTTATAGATCATGAAATTAGTTGTAGTTGGATAAAACTAAATATTAGGTTGAATATAAGTTATTGTCGATTTATTTATGAACATGTTACTTATAAATTTTGTATAATTATTAAAATAATATTATAAAATTTATGATATATTATATTATGCATATTTTAATTTAACAAAAGTAAATTGATTTTATAACATAAATACTATATTTATTAAGATTTTATCATTGTTTAATATAGTTCTGCATTTTAAATTTTTAAATTCAGAATCTGAATATAATAAAAACATAAAAATATTGTTTCAGAATTTCTACTATTTGAATCATACAATCTGAAAACAGTTTTCGAAAATATATCTACTAAACATGTGTTCACTAAATTGAATCCGAAAACATAAAACAGAATTTGGATTACCTATCAAACAAGGCCTAATTTTTTTTTTTTGGAGAAAATTATGATGAATATTATAATGAATAAATTTTGTTAAAAAAGAGTATAACTCAATTCACACATCGAATTTATTAACAATCACAAAATTTATGGTTCCGTAGTGTTGACTTTCAGATATTCATATTTACTCCCACACCGTACTCATATGAGTTATCGTTTTCATTTATGCAGTTCTGGTGACTTTTATATTCTCATCAATTTTACGTAGAAAACATTTGTATATTTAATTTGTACACACAACTCAATAGAAAAGTCATTTTGTTCTCTACTTTTCTTATCTTCATCCCTTTTTGTGTTTTTTTTCTTCTCTTTTATCATCAATTTTACCATAAAATTTTTGATATACTTTAAATCGAAAGGCGAAAGATTCAAATCTTACGGTCCCATCAGTTTCTTCATAGGGTCCAGCAGCCAACCGTTTTATGTCGCTGCAAATCTGCTCTTTACCTATTAATTAATGGCTGGATAATTTTGGATCTATGTGCAATGCAATTCAGTACAATTATTTAATTTTTGAAAATACAATGTACATTTAGATAACATTAATAATAATAATGAAATGCCTTCAATTTTCTAAAGGGAAAAAGGAAAAAAAAAAGAAAAGAAAAGAAATACTTTCAACAAAATCTTACAACTTTTTACAATTAAAAGTTCCTGAAAAAAATACTCAAGGACAAGAGGAAGAAGACGAAGAAACAGAGTAGGGGATTTTCCTTGGGGCATTTCCTTTGTATTTCATAAAATCTCAATCAATTGAATATTAGTCATTTGGAATCAATAATTTTCGTGTTCCTTAATAATTAATTTTTTGATATAAATTCGAGATATTTTTCAATCCCGCCACATTATAGTAATATTAGAAAGCCCTATATTTTGATATATACACTTAAAAGAGAATAAGGACAAAAGCTAAAAAAGGTAAAAACCACCAGCTTAAGGTGTAGACAAACTATTTGCAAAGGAGAAAAATGCACCACTTTTCACCCACGGCGATCTTTTTGTTTCAAAAAATAAAAAAATTTCTTATATTGTTGAAAAGTGGGCTATATGGGAGATGGGTAAGTTTTTTTCATTGCAAAAATGTAACCAAGCATTTCAGAGAGGGGAGAAATATAAAGGATCCATAAGCTTCATTCCAACGAGGCTCCATGTCATCAATTTTCAACTTCTGAGTCATCAGGTTGACTGCCACTCTGTCTAACAACTGAGGAAAGCTTCCCTTTCTAATGTGAAGTCAATTTAGAAATTTAGTAACAATTTTTAAGGACACTTTCCTCCTCTCTTTCGTCCCATTTCATAAGTTAGATGTGACATAAAATGCGTTGAAAATCTCTACCATTTGCGAGTTTCAATTTCACATGAATAGTCTTTTTTTTTTTTTTCTTTTCACTGAGCTATTAATTTTTAAAGTTTGGAAAATACCAAGAGTTTAAAACACTATAATACTATCAATTTGTAAGGTTAAACAAACAAGAATTGTGAGTTGTGTGTGATGTAAAATGAGTTTGAACTTTCAATTTCACATAAATGGCCTTTTTTAGCTTTTAATTTTTCATGTTTTGAGGGATACCTATATTTTAAAACTATAGTATTATATATACACCATCCACGATATTATTTTTCATGCTAGAATTTGAATGGAAAGGATTAGAAGCAATGACTTTTTTTCTTTCCATAAAATAGAAAACCAACCACCACTTTGCTATTAGGGAAACAAGGTTCAATCTCTGAGGAGTAACCCCTTTTATCTTATAATTAAAGATTGTGAGATCCTCATCTCAATATTGGATGCCCGTCAAGATTGTGAGAAATTATTCGGTGAAGATGCCACAACGTGGCCGACAGTTTTTCACCGTTGGATATGAAGAGAGTGAAGTATTTTGACTTTATATGTAACGGTCATTAAGGAGCATAGAAATTATTAGATACACATCCAACGGTTATTATGAGACAACCACATTGTGGTGGCGTCATTGAATAATTTGTCCAAGATTGTGGCTATTCATCATTCTTGGATTGGATAATGATTTTTGAACTAAATACCTATTTAGGTTGAAGAGATATTTTATTGTATTCCATAGCATATCCGTACACAATTGCAACCATCCCTTGATAATGAAAGAAGGGGAGAAATGTAACAAAATTGGCCAAAATTCCCTAACAAATTCCAATCAATATGGGCTTGCGCTGTTAACGGCCCATTAGCAATATAAAAAACAAAGCCCAATTGGAATAAGCCCATTAGGTATATTCAAGAAAGCGATGAATCAACTTTCACAATACGATACAAGTCTCTGTTATTTGCCACTATATCTTCCGAAGTACCATCAACAAACTCAGCCATTAAAGATTGGCCGATTTCTATCTAACACTTAACACAACAAGCATGAGATTACGCTTTAGGCTTTACTTAATACGCATAACAACTAAAAACAGAGCATTAGAAGAAAATCCCAACCTTCAGAAGCTCAAACAGGCATAGTTCTATGATCAGATTGATTCCTCGACTCTGTTTTGCTTTCAACTTCTTCTCCAGCTTCGCCAGACATTTCTTCCAAAGATTTCCCCTTCGATTCAGGAACCAACAAAGTGAAGAACATCCCAAGAGCATTCACAACGCCCAGAATTATCAATGTCTTTTTCACTCCAAGCCCTTTTTCCGCATACTGAAATCCAAACGCCCCAACAATGGCCCCTGCTTTTCCCGATGCGGCTGATATTCCATGGCAGGTCGATCGAAGCCTGGCCGGGAAAATCTCCGCCGGAACCACGAAAGTGGTGGCGTTAGGCCCGAAATTCGCGAAGAAAAACGTGAGGGAATACATAACGACGAACCCAATTCTGTTGGCTTCCAGAGTCCAGTGTTTGTAAGGAATGGCCAATGCGAACATGAACACCGTCATGAAGAAGAACCCCATCAATTGAATTGCGAATCGGCCCATTACGTCGATCAAGGCGACGGTGAACCAATACCCTGGAACTGTACTGCATAGTGCAATTAGAGTTTGAGCTCTGGCGATTTTGAAAACCTCTTCAATGGCGTTCATTGTCTTGGCGGGAGGAAGCCAGCCAATGGCGGTGAAAATGTCTTTTTGGAAGAGATTCTGACTGTAAAATGCAATGTCCAACAAGAACCAAGTGGTGGTGGTTCCGAGCAAATGAAGCCCATGTCGACGAACAAAGCTCCTCGAGAACAAACCGAAATCGTTCTTCGATTTTACCTCGTCGACTTTGTCCTGCTCGGATTCCAATTCGACCTGCAGCACTTTAGACATATCGGCCGCCGCCTGTTTGGCGTTTTTAGCAACCAAGGCGGTGTAACGAGCAGTTTCAGGCATTTTCATTCGCCAGTAATAAGTGAGGAGAGCTGGAAAAGCACCAAAAATCACAATGATTCGCCACACGTAATCCGCCTGTGGAACGGTGGAGGCGGCGGCATTTTCCTGGTACGCCGGAGCTGGGTATTTGGCGTCGAAAGCGGCGGAGACAATGATAGCCACCACCCCACCAGCCAAAATCCCAAACCCCTGCATCGCAAACACGGCGGCGATGAATGCACCCCTCGTCCTTTTATTGGCATATTCCGACATGATGGTGGCGGAAAGTGGGTAATCGCCGCCGATGCCAAAGCCGAGCCAGAATCGGAAGAAGCAAAGAGTGGCAACGACAGATGTTGGGGTGCTGCTGAAAGAAAGACCTGAAGCGACAGAGCAAATGACCATAAGCATAAGGGTCATACCATAGACTCGTTTGCGGCCCATTTTGTCACCGAGCCAGCCGAAGAAGAGCTGGCCGGAGAGGGTGCCGCAAAAAGCGACGCCGTTGATGGCGGCGGCGATGTTTGAAGGCAATTCACCAGGCTTTTCTGAGCCTTCTTTGTGATAGTAAATTCGGCCCAACAATTTGGTGACGAGAGAAACGCAGAAGAGATCATAAGCGTCAGTGAAAAAGCCCATTCCGGCTATTACAATTGCAGTGAAATGGTACCATTGGGTTTTGGCTACATCGAGCGCATTCAACACTTTCAGTTGCTCTCCTGCTGCCATGGTTTCAACTCTCTCAATTTTCTCTTCTCGCAATTCTTTAGCCTGGATTCAAGATAACAGCAGACACACATTAGTACATTAAACTAGTTTTATCATAGATTAGTGTTGTAATCTTAAGGTTGAAGTTGAAAAGTTCTCGCAACCTTTTTTTCCTATGGTAGACTTTAATTTATAACATTGTCAATAAAAATGTTCTAACGTGTATTTCATGAACATAAAACATATGTCTACGGCAAAATTAATAAAGTTTTAAAGAAAATTGAACCTAGAGTTACATTATTTTTCCAAATTTGTGAATTTTAAAAGAATTATTCAAATGCTAATTAATTGGGTACATCAATCAAGTTTAATTGTGTGTAAAACCTGGTTTCCTTTGAAATTATTGTGTTAAAATATTTTTATTTTTTGAGTTAAAATTTGGAGTATACTTGATAAAAATTAAGCCTGAGATAAAATTTGTAACACATATTTAAATTTTAAGGTTGAATTTGATGAAATTAAAAGTATAAAGCGAAATATCACAAAGATCAAAGGTAAAAAAGATTATTTTTTTCCCACAATGATAAATCAATTAGAAAAACTTGTCACAGATGAATCAGCTGTGACATGTGAAATCTAAGACAATGATGTTCAAACTTAGCACAGAATAACAAAATCTAAGTATATACGTAAGCAGTCGAAAAGAACATTGAAACATGACATCAAAATGCTTTACTAAAAAAGAAAGGCTGGAAAAGTATTGTATGTGGACAACTCATGAATATGAAAAACAGAAAAGCCAGAAAAATACCAAAAATAAAAAGGGCCTAAATCTGACAAAGAAGGACCGACCAATTCATAAAAATGCTCACATCTAGTAATGAATTTCCACATGGAAAAGATATAAATTTCTCTGACAAATTATATCAATCCAACGGCTCCATTCATATTATTGAGAAAGTATAAAATTTCACTAACAAATGATATAAATTTTATATAGTAAAAAAATGATGACAATTTAATGAAACCGTTTTCCCACCTAATTTTAAGCCAAAAAAAAAAATTTGATGATAGATATTTAAATTCAGTTACCAAACGATGAAAAATTAGAAGTCAAACACGGTAAAGCTTTTGTGGTGTAGGAGCCTAGAATTATTTGCTACAGTAGACTATTGATTGGATAATCTGGTAAATTTGACTCAATAACTTAAGTTGGGGGTACGGCAGAATAGAAAAATAATAGCGTTAATTTTGGTCACCACTCGCACTAAAATCCTATCTGCATGGTAAATTTTAAAATCATGAACAATATATCTCGCTCCACCATCACATCTATACAAATATTTTCAAAACTACTTTCTTTTTAATATTATTTTTTTAAAAAAATGATATGATGTTGATGGGTAATAAAAGATGACAGAGAAGAAGAAGACAATAGAGGTGCAAAATTTTCCTTCAGTGGTTGGAGTTTCCGTGTGAAATCTGACCTGTGGACTTCCAAAATTTTGAGGACCTAACTGTTGGGTTTTTAGTGATATATTAGAAGTGAAATTGTCACATCCATCGAAAGGTGAGAAAATGATGAGCTTCCTAGCAGCACTATAAAAAAGTCCATGGCTTTGGTTTCAAAGCGTCCCATTAGAAATACTTTAAGGCAGATCTTAGGCTGCTGGTTAAATTCCTCTCTTTATATTCTGCAGTGCGAGAGTGGGAAAGAAGGGTGTGAGTGGTATAAAGCTTTGGGAGAGTGTTTTTGTAATTGGGGTCGGGAGAGAATTACATGTGATTGTAACAATTTTTCACATAGTGGAATTTCTTTCTGTTCGTGGTTTTTTTCTCGGGTTTGGAGTTTTTCCACGTAAATTCTTGTGTCTCTTATTTTGTTGGTATCTTTTAATTTCTCGGTTTATTTCTCGCTTATTCCTAGTGGTGGGAGGTTTTTTCCCAACAAGTGGTATCGAGCTTTAGGTTTGTAGTTTCTTGAGTTTACGAGTATGCTCTGTGGTTGCGAAGATTATGCGAGCTTCCACATCGTAAAAGATTTCTTGAAAGCGGGTTATAGTTGTTCACTATATTTGCAGATTCTAGGAGAGGGCGCAGATATGTCAAGCTTTATGAGTCCGGTAAAGATTGATGTGGAGAAATTTGTGGAAAGATGAACTTTGGCGCTGTGGCAAGTGCAAAGTCAAAGATGTGCTTACAATCCCAGGTTACACAAGGTTTTGAAGGGAAGACCAAGGCTGTGGTGTTCCCGGAAAATTAAGCGGTGATGGTGATCCAGCGGAGTCGGTGGTGGTTCAAACCAAGCGTTACGAGAAGTCTAGCATGACAACTGGAATTGGAAGAAGAAGAAGAAGAAAGACTTCGTGCAAAAGAAAGATTGTTGGAAGAAGGCAGCGGTATGGACACATGAAAAGAATTGTCCTAACTGCAGAGCAAGTTCGTAAAAGGCTCTGGGTCGGATGCTAACATGGTCTCGTCGGGGAGATGGTGACATCTTACGAAGAAAGAGAATTCATCCTTATGGTATGTCAGCTTTGCCATGATAGAGGATGTGATGTTAGCGGTTCCACAAGTTTGCACACGGGTATTGACTTGGCGGCTATGCAAGGTGTGTGGTGGAAGTTATGTCGATGGTGAAGAACTTAGGGTGAGCCAAGTAGGTGGAAGTTGCACCATAAATTTCATTTGGGTATATCGGCATGTGTGAAAAAGAAAAGTCTTGGGAGGTGGCATTCCAAGTGGTCTACTTTTATGGTGGAGTAGGTTATAGTTCTGCGTGTGTTGAGGATTATGATTGTCATAAAAACAATGATCACAAGAGATGTGGATTCTTCAAATATCTTGTCGAGGTGGAAATTGTTGGGTTTTTGGCAATATATTAGAAGTGAAATTGTCCACATCCCGAAAGGTGCAAGAAAATGATGGGCTCGCAGCAGCTTTATAAAAGGAGTTACATGGCTTTGGTTTCAAAGCGTCCCAATTAGAAATACTTTAAGCTTCGAGTCACTAGCTCTGGTTAATTCCTCTTTATATTCTGCAGTGCGAGAGTGGGAAAGAAGGGTGTGAGTGGTATAAAGCTTTGGGAGAGTGTTTTTGTAATTGGGGTCGGGGAGAGAATTATGTGATTGTAATAATTTTTCACATAGTGGAATTTCTTCTGTTAGTGGTTTTTTCTCTCGGGTTTGAGTTTTTACGTAAATTCTTGTGTCTCTTATTTTGTTGGTATCTTTTAATTCTACCGGTTTATTTATAGCATTATTCACAGTGGTGGGAGGTTTTTCCCAACACTAACTTTAGAAAGAAATAAATGACGACAGCCAAAGAAAATTCCAACTTTTTAAAAAAAAAAAAAAAATCATTAGACCTCACAGTCAATAGAAAGAATAAGCCGAAGCCATTATTAATTTATTTACCCGAATCTGAAATCCTCGAGAAAATGCGCAAAAACTTTATTATTTTAATTCAAACTCCTGGCGTATAAAGAAAAAAAGAAAATCACAGTGCCTCAAACCACGAATTAGAAACTCATCTCAAAACTGATTGTGCCATTCAAATTCAAAAGGGTAATGATTTTTTAGAAGAATCCATGGCGAGAGATTCAAAATCTCGGATAAGAAAACTTTTCATCAGTTCCATATGGTGATTTAAAGCAAAAAGATGAGGAGGACAAAAGTTTTTTTTTTTTTAATATTAAATGCAAAGGTAATATATTAATACTAGAGAAAAATAAGAGCAAACAAACCCTCCAAAAAGGGGTTAAGAAGACCACAAGGACCAAAAAACAGACAAAAAGATTATTATTGGATAACAATAAAAATAAAAATAAAACAGAAGACTGTTGAAATTATTTTTTTAAAAAATCATGCTATAAATATAATAAGATCCAACTCAATTTTAAGAATTAATAATAAAAAAATAAAACTTGGACACTACAGATTTTTTTTTTTTTTTTAAAAAGCTAAATTCTTTTCTTGGAGTGTTAAAGTAGGTTACATAAAACTTAGCTAAAGGTCAGACTACCGAAATTGTGACCCTAAAAAAAAAAAAATCAGTTTGACCGATGATTGAATTGAATCAGTTCCCTTCATAAATAGTTTGGTTTTTCTTATTAAAGTTTTAACGGTAGGTTTTGATCCTATTTTCAATCCAACCCTTTTAGTTTTAACTTTTAACTTTTGTTCATTCTAATATTAATATTTTCTATCAAATTATAACACAAATTAAATTTTAGGCACATAAAAATATTGAAATACAAAGTTAGATCCAGTATTCAATGACCAAAATAAATAAAAAAATAAAGTTACAAAAACTAAATCATAATTTAAACTTTAAAGTAAAATTTCAGTTAAAAGCTCAACAATAATTAATATATATATATATATATATGTATAAAAAGTGAAGATTGAAAAAAGTGCTAAAACAAACGAAGCCTTTCCATGAGTTCGGGGAAGAGTCCGTTCTCCATCACTGGGAAGGGACCCACACTCGGAAACTGTAGTTCTTTCTATGAAGATTCGTACGCCCTCGAGCCGACATAGAAGAAAATTTTGAAAGCTGCCACAGCCACACACAAACTCGGAGATAATTTTGTCCAAAACCTCAAATTAAAATCAACAACCAATACAAATATCAAATAACCAATTCGGAAATGATTTATACTACTTTTTCTAAAATCAATCCACCAAAAAAAAAAATGCAAGAAAATTAGTCTCCAATTTCCCTTTCGGAGCAGCCAAACAGAATTAAGGAGAAGAAGGCGAGAGAGAACGAAAAAACTTCATCGGCATTGAGTAACAAGTTTTCTTCAACAAATTTTGGAATCATTTGATTCCGTTTAGAAATCGGCGCCACAAAAAAAGAAAAGAAATCGCACGATCAAAGAATTACTACAAATTTAGGCATGAAAAGAAAATCAAAGAAACAGAGAGTGATAATCGTTGCACAGCATTCACAGAGGAAGAAGACAGAGTTTAAAGAGGTGTAATTAGGTTAATTAGGCAGTGGTTATACGAACAATACCTAGGCGTACGTCTGAAGAACTGCGATCTCCACTGTGTCTCCTCGTGAAATTGCAATCTCTGTGTTTTTCCGCCGGAAAATGTGGTGCGGCGGCGGAGGAGGAGGAGGAAGAGGAAGAAGGAGCGGCGATGAAGAGAAACGGAGGGAGGGGGATGGATGAGGTATTTAATAAGCGGCAACACCGTCCGTCTCACGTGCATGGAATCTCGTCGCGTTTAACTCCGAATATTCCATTTTTTCATCCCTCTTTTTCTCGCCTTCTTTGCCGCTTGGCGTTTTTTCACACTACTCTTCTAAACTGTTTCTTTTGTTTCATCCAGCTTTTATATCTCTTTTTTGACTTAATGGAATTTATACCTTTGTTTAATTTTTCAAAATTAAATATTTAGAATTTTTTCAAAATTATTTAAATATTTGGACAAATATCATTCTTTTTAATTTCACCGTGTGAGACCGAAGCATATTAAATGTGTTAACGAACATGAAGTTAGTCTAAATCTTCTAATTTTAATGTACTAAAAAAAATCCACAGCATAGAAATTGAACTATCGACTTTTGAGAAAATATCAATCTAAAGTTTTAATTTTATCAAAATCTTAAATCTAAATTGCTTCTACCGTTGTTATCTAACATTTGAATAAATATTGTGATATTTACTCACTAATAAATTCTCATTAAAAATGATTGAAAACCATCGTGTGACAAATAATAATGACTAAGATGATTAATTTTTGAAAAATTTTAAGGAGTAAAAATTATAGTTAAAAAGTGAAAGGTCAAAATTAACATTTTGAATGTTTAAGTACACAAATTCGGAAATGATTCATGAATAAAAACATGAATTTACACTTATTTCTCCAACAACATTTATTTTAGCTCTTTTTTTAAGTACAATTTGGAATTCGTACACAAACTTATGGTCGTTAATACATGATCGATATGCCAGTTGAATTATATTCTTTTGGCTCTTACCATTTTAGCTATATGATATTGTATCAATGATTCTTTTAACTTTTACCTCGACTTAGTTTTACATTTTACGCGTGTTTTTTAAATAATTTGTATTATATCTCTAAGGTAAATTTATTTTCATAAAGAAATTTAATGATCTATTTGTTTTCTTGAAGTGATTTTAAATTTACTTGGATTTTAATTGAAATCTGTTATTCTTTTTTTTAATATTTTTAAGGTTAAAATATCATTTTCGTTATATACTTTTGATTTTATTTCATTTTAGTTATTATACAATTTTAGTCTATATATATACTTTCAATAAAATCTTAAAATTAATCTGTTAAAATCAATTTTTTTAATCAAAAATTAGTTAAATAATAATAAATTTTATTTGCACCATGTGAATATTTTTTAAAAAATTAATAATAAACTAATTTAAGGACTAATTTTAAGATTGACCAAAATTTTAACATAAGAAAAGTAGAATCAAGGTTTAAAATGTCGATGTCGATAGAAATATCAAGGTCTCAATTTCATGGAAATGTCGATGGAAATATCGATAAAATGTCGATGTCGATAGATATTTCTGAAAAAATTTAAAAAAACAAAAAAATTTAAACATATATTTAAATTAGAAAATAAACCTTCAACTTTTTTCAAATAAGTTAAAATACTTGTCATAATATTATATTCACATTATGTTACATTTCGTTGTATTTTTTTTTAATATTTCATGAATTTTGTACGATATAATGGAAATGTCGATTCACCCCTAGTGTCGATGTCGAACCTGTGGAAATATCGATGGAAATATCGACACGTCGACGGAAATTTAATACCATAGGTAGAATTCAAATAAATACTAAAAACATTCCGAATGATTTCAAATAAATACTCAATTAATACTATAAAAATAGACCACCACATCCGAAGCTTATTGACTCTTTATTTATTTATATATATTTTTTTAAAAAAATAAGACTTCAAGTTGCTGGATGTATGTTTGAATAAAAACACATCATCTTATCCTAAAGAAATTATTGATTTAATATTTTTTTGGTTCAATAAAGTATTGATTTATTTTTTTTTTAGTTCAATAATTAGAGAGTAAAAATTAGATATGAACCTTTTAGATAGTATAGTATATTTGAATTCACGAAAGTACTGAGTTGTTTTAGAATATTAAAATACATATTTAATCTAAGATGTTCCAGCCAACAACTAGACATGACAACGTGTGATGAGAAAAAAATCCACCTCAATTATAAATAAAGAATTTTTTTCTCATTTATAAATTTGGGATATGGTGCATTAAAGAAAATATTCAAAATAAGCATGCCAACGCCTCAGCTCCAATTTTGAAACAAAATTAAAATGGAAACGAGTTGGCCCAAAATTTTAAACCAGAAATCAATTTTGACCTTATCATGAATGATGAAAAAATAACAGTTTTTTCTGAGGACAAAAAATTGAAGGTTAAATGGTCGAAAATACAATTAAACTGTGTGGTTTAATTATACCCATCAACTTTAAAAAGTTTCATTTTAATTCTTGAATTTTAAAGTTTGTTTCAAAATAATTCTTAGAAATTTTTTTCGTTAAATTCATGGACGAAAAATGTTGTGTTTCATTTGCATTATTGCTTATTTGAACATATACGCAGAAAAAAAAAATCAAAACATATGTAAATACATTGTTTTTCATCCCTAAATTTAAGGAAAAGACCTTACTTTTCAAAATTCAGAAGTATAATTGAAACCAACTCCATAGTTCAAGGTATTTTTTTTATAATTTAACCAAAAGTGAACGGAGTTATTTGTGTGTTTATTAAAGAAATGGGGGAAAAATCAAAATTTTCCCATACTTACCACGTTGTATAAATTTTTACCATAAACTTTTAATTTCATCAAATTAAATCCAAACTTAAAGTAGTGTAATCTTAACCCTAAGAAATTGTTTGGTGCGATTGATGGTTTATAATAGTCTGAGTTATAATAGCTTGTGGAGTTATATAAATTGTATTTAAGATGCAAACATAGTTATTTAGTCTATGTTATAATAGTATGTATTTTGGGTGCATAATATTTCACAGAATATTATAACCCATGCCCAAACAACTTATAAATGTTATAAATTTAACCTTCTATTAAGTTTCCAATTGAAAGAATATTAAAAAAAAATATTTTCCTATGCATTCAATAAATTTTTAAATATATGTATGACACAAAATTAATAAGATTTTAAAGGAAAATGACTACAAAGCTATTTTTTTTTTGTTGAAATTTGTAAAATTTGCCAAGATTATTTCATGGTTAATTGGTGCGTTTATTAAACTTATTTTTTTGGAAAATTTAATTTATTGAAATTAATGAATTTTAGTGATTTTTACCTTATCTCTGTTTAAAATTAACTGGTGAATTAGTAAAAAAATTGTAATACTCATCTAAAGGGGTGTTTGGAGCACCATTTCGAAATAAGAACCCTTAGAATCGAAACTTGTAGGGTTTGTTCTAAGGGGTTCGAAACCCTGCGAATCAGAAAATGGTGCTTGGTATACAGTGTTTGATGTATGAGAACTAACGAAACTGTGTTGGAATTAGCAAAATAAAATTATGGAGTTGTGTTTCAAATCCATTAGATTTTAAATACAACGATTCAAACAACGTTTTGAGCGTGGTGTCCATTTTAGAAAATTGATTTTCTTCCGAAATAAAAATTGTAAGAGGAAACTCTGGTCTCTATATGGGTGGCAGGACCAAATAGTGGGCCCTGGGCAGTAGAGTCGATTGTTTGTGCCTACAAAACAAGACGTAAAGAAAGTCAATGGTCAAAAGTTAATGACTTGCTTAGTGTGAAAACGGAAAAGTGATATATTGATGATTAAAATACCATTTTGTTTCTGTATTTTTAAGTAGCATTGGCATGAATAGCAAAAAAATATATAAATATTGTACCAATGTCACTCCTTAATTCAATTTGTAAAAATAGCAACAAAAAAAGACCCAAACCAAATGGATTGCGTGAAAATTAAAAATACCCTTATATTTTTCGCGCACATTTTTCAATTGAAGTATATTAATAGCTTATCAATAGTCTATAAAAAAACATACTTATCAATAGTTTATCAAAAACATACTGATGATGTACTTATGATGTACTATTGATATACTAATGATATACCTAAAATGAAATATATTATTAATATACTACTGATATACCAAATATAAATTATATCAGTTGTTATACTACTGTATCTAAAAAACTATCGCTAGATTTACAAATACCTTCTCTGTGTTGTTCAATAATCAGTTGTCTATCAATAATAGATCTAATATAGCAACGAATAAGGGTTTATTTAGTATAAGTGATATACTACTGATTCTGTTGATTTCACTAATATTATATATCAATGTGATATACTAGTGATATATTTTATTTAGTATATCAACATTATACACAAATAAGGGTTTATGCTTGATAGTGATTTATGTTGACATACTTTATTCAGTAATATTAGGTATATCAAAGGAATCTCAAAATCTATAGCTAGATTTACAAATGTCCTCCTTGTGTTTTTCAATATCGAGAAAATAAGTAGTTTATCAATAATAGATCTGATATACCAATGATATATCCAACCAAAAAGTAACTATATGAATGATATGATATTTGTTGATTTCACTAATATTAAGTATATATTAGTGTGTTATACTAACAATATACTTTATTTAATATATCAACAGTATATCACAAATGGTGATTTATGTTTGACAGTGATTTATGCTGATATATTTTATTCAGTAATATTAAGTATATTCAATCGAATTTAAAAAACTATTGCTAGATTTGGAAATGCCCTCTCGTATTTTTCAATATCGAAAAAATAAGTAGTTTATTAACAATAGATCATATATACCAATGATATATCTAACAAAACAAATAACTAATAGTCGTTGATTTCACAAATATTAAATATATATCAGTGTGATATACTACCAAAATACTTTATTCAGTTGATAATATCACAAATAGTGATTTAAGCTTGATAGTGATTTATGATGAATCTCAAAAGCTATTTGTAATATCCGACATTTCCATTTCCAGTAGAGTAAATTTCAAGTTATGCTTTTAAATTCAAGGTAGAATTCATAATTTTAAACCAAATTGGATTGTTATATCTTATTGTGTGAGATGTGTTATTGTATAGAGTATATCACTAATATACTACTGATATATGTATATGAAGTTAATTAAGAGTATACCAAGAATCTAGATATGATATATGTTCATTTCATTTGATATACTAATGATATACTAAATATTAGGTATATTAGTGAAATAAACATATCTAAAATGAAGCACATTAGTGATATACTAATATGCAAAATATCTCTAATTTGTTACGGGCATATAGGAAGTATATGATTCTAAATGATATACCTAAAAGAAAGGTATCCGTAATATATCAATAATATACTATTAACATATTTCGTTTTAGGTATGTATTGGTATATAAAAATAAAGTATATCAGATATACTTCTGATATACCAATATAAAATATATCAGATATACTACTGATATACCAAATGTAAAGCTACACCAATGAGGGTAAATCTGTAATAATGAAAAAACGAAAATCGGATTTAAAAAAATTTGTTAGATTTACAAATCTAAAAAATCATAGCTAAGTTTGCAAATATGCTAATATTTTGTGCTATCCATTACAATTTTTCTATTTTTAAAGGTTTAATTTTAGTCAGGTAATTTCAATTGATCCCAAAATAAGTTCTTACCGTTATTTTGGTGTTAGTCTACCGTTTAAATCAAATGAGTTTAGAAAAAAAAATTAATTTTTTATCCTTCTTCAAGCTTTCTCTCTCTCCCTCTTCTCTCTTTCTTTTTTAACATTGTCTCTCCTCCATCTTTCTCTCGTTTCTATCCTCTTCTCTCTCCTTAAGCTTTCTCTCTCTCTCCTCCAATTATGAGAGAAACCAGTCAAGAACAAGGTTTGACAATTTGTTTAATAGTCTTTTAAGTTTTTAATTTAATTTTTCCGATCCCCTCCAAGTTTTTAATTATGAGGGAGAGAAACCAGTCAGAAACTTGTTTTTGAAACTTTTTAACTTGGAGGGGAGAGAAAAAGATTGGAGATGGAAGAAAATGGGAGAATCCAGAGAGAAATATAGAGGAGAAAGAAAGTTAAAAGAGATGTAAGGAGAGAGAAAGCTTGAGAAGCAAAAAGAAAAAAGGAATTTTTTTCCTATATCATTTCATTTTAACTTTAGGCTAACCCAAAATAATGTTAGGGACCTTATGACTTAAATATTTTGACAAAGGTCTCTATGTTAGTAATTTGAGTTTAATACACGAAAAGAGAGATATGTTGAGAGAATTTTGATCATAATTTTGAAAAATATCTAGTAGGAGAGAAAAAAAAAAGAAAATATATGTATTACTAAATTTGTAGTGGATGAAGATTTGGTTAATGTTTTTGCAATTCGAATTAGTCAAAGTATTGTGGTCAGTTAAGAAGGTTCTCATGATTGAGAATGAGACAAACAGATGAAAGATGAAAGTATCTATGTGAAAAAAAAATGAGGGTATTTATATTGAGTTGTTTTCAAATTATTTTTTTTCTAACTCAAAATAGCTTCAAAGACAATGTAACGTCCGAGAAAAAAAAAAGGATTTTTTTATTATTTTATTTTTCCTTTCTTTTTCTTCTTCTTCTCCTTTCTTCCCCAGCCCGCCAGTCCCCCTCGCGTGCGGCACTTCTTCTTCTTCTCCTTCTTCAATCGGCCACGCCACGCCCACGCATACGCCGGCGCTTCGTCGACCCATCGCCCGCATGATGCTGGTAGCGCGCCGCGCGCTCCACCTCGCAAGCCTCGTGTGCGCGCGCAAATCGATCGCGCGTTCTCTTGCACGCTTCGCTCTCCACGCCTGATCGCGGTCGTAGCCTCATCGCCGGTGAGTCTTTCCTCAAACCATTTAGTTTTGGTTCATTCGGTTCGAGCGTTTTTAGATGGGTTCTCTTAAAATGGTTGTTGGTTTTGAATAGATCGGGTCTTGGGCATTTCGGATCTATGTTCCACGCGTCGTTGCTCGCCAGAAGCCGCCGCCGCCGCCGCCGTCGGAAAGGTGTAGTTGTTCGAATTCGTTTTCTCGGTTCCGTTTTAAGTCTTCATGCATTAGTTTGGTCATTTAAGTCAAATCAGTTTGTTTATGATTGTTAGAAGCGTGGTTTTAAGGTCTTTGTTTATTGATTAGGGGCTCGTGCGTGTTAAGGAAGCGTGTGGAACTCGGGATCGAACTCTCAAACCTTAGCTATCGAGGTAAGTAGTCATTTGGATTTAAGCCCGATAAGTTATTGTCGCTTTGATTATGTTAGGCCCCTTGCGAATTGTGTTAGTATGCTCGAAATTGTGTCTTATATTACGTTGTTGGTCGAAGGGATTGTATGGGGTCGTTTGTGTCAAAAGGGCCTAAAGGCATGAGGCCAATGTGGGACTAGGGGCTATTTGTTTGGCGCTAACATGGTGCCTTAAGAGTTTGTCTACGTTAGGGGTTGGTTGAGGTTGTGTTATGTCGGCGATGGTTTGGAACTACACATACTGGATTAGTATGGGTGTGACGGGTACGGTGTAGTTGGCTATACCGAGTGGAGGATTTATGTGTTGGGCTTAAGGTCGCCTAAGCGCGAGGCTATTCTTGTTTAAGGGCTCGAGGTTACAATTAAAGCCTCGGTTACGGAGGTTTGGGTCAAACGTGACCATTGGATGCACGCCTAAAACTTCGGTTTGTGTTTGGGCTATTTGGAATGCTATAACTAACTTGGTTGGGTGTTAAAGGTGAGCCCCAGGCTACTTTAGTGATCAATCTTTTCCTTGAATTGTGTTAGGCGAGCTTGCTTTTATTTATTGAAGGAAGTACTTGTTTCATGGATCCTCGACCAGAGGTAGGTAGCCAACTTGATTCAGGGAGCGAGCTCATAAGTGAGAGAGCTTGTTTGCATGGTTGGTGGTTTAAAACCTTGCGTGGACGTGTATGTTAAAGGGGTTGGTTTCGACCGTGATTTGAGTTCGTGCATGTGTGGTCGAGGATCATAAGAGATATGCAGTTTATGGTCTTAGTACCAAGTCAAGAGAGTTGTGTTATGGAACCCCTCAGGCTAGTAGTCCCTACCTTACTCCTGATTTAGGTGGCGTTATCCTATAGCCTTGTGTGGCGAGAAACTAGCATGGAGCATGTGTATTGACGATGTCCGTGGTGGGTCAACCGTGCGTGTGGCGGTAGACCAGGGACATTGATGTCTTGTGGTGAGCCATGGTAGTCATAGCAATGAGACCAAAAGGCGAGAATGCTTCGAGGTGAGAGCCATATGAGTGTGGCAACAGATTTCGGAGTGAGACATAGCTTATGGCGTCAGCGCCCGGGGGGTCCAGGCTATGTCCGAATGCTAGTTAGGAGGCGTTTGCCGACGTGAAGAAGCAGAGAGATGAGCAAACACTGCGTGGGCTTAGGGTAAGGCTAGATCGGACGTCTAACTTAGTGTGGTCCGTAAATGGAGTTTGAATACTTTGAGGTGTTGGCTAAAAGTGAAAACCTGGTTAATTTTTGGGACCCTTGAGAATGGGTCGGAGATTTTAGGAAGGTCTTGCTAGAATCCTAAATAACCTATATGAAACATAAAACCCAAAGACTCACTAAACCACGAGAGTTCGCGCTTGACCAGAGTCGGAACCTCTAGGTTGACGATATATGATAGGCTCGTGAGTTTGGGGTGCGTCCCTGATGAGATCTGGGAGTGGTTGCTTTCCATGATCCCGGACTAGCTTAGGGGTGATTCCCCAATGGGCGTGTTGGTTACGCACCGCACGATACCATGCTAGTGTGTTATGAGAGCCTGGGGTGCGCCCCCGTTGAGATCGGGAGTGGTTGCTTTCCATGATCCGTGTTGGCTTAGGGGTGATTCCCCAAATGGCGTGTAGGATACGTACTCTACTCGCTCTCATGCCGGTGTGTAGTGGCGTGAGAGTTGCTTTCTCTCATTGCATCGTCAACCAAAGTTTCAAGACCGAAGGTAGAGCTCGAGTTATTACTGTAGGGGGGACTCAGGGTGAAGTGTGCTAAGTGTGAGACCTGTTTGGGGTTGAGTGAGTTTAGAAGTTGAGTCTTGTTTTGTTTGCAAGTTAGCTTGTTTGGACGTGAGTGGGCTACTTACTGAGTATTTTTATACTCACCCGTCTACTTTGTTGTTTTTTGGTTGCAGGTAAGAAACCCTGAGGCGGTTGACGATGACAGCGGCGACTGATTTGAGCAGGTGTGGGACCTTGTTTCCTTCCCGTTTTTTTTCTTTGGCTTAGAGTTGTCATTTGTCATTGTCCTGTTTTGGTTTTCATTTTTATTGTATGGTCGTGCGACACTTTGTTTTTCACTATACTTCTTCGTTATTGAGTTCTGTTTCCGCTGTGTGCTTGTTATATCTAAGAGATCATGCTTTGGAACTCACAGTTGTAGCCCAACCCATCTTACATTTGTAGTTTGGTGGGGTTGGGCATTCTTGCTTCCTTTGAAGTGTTTTACGCTTATTAGGTTCCGGGGAAAATTTTGGTTTTTTCTCCTTGCTACGTCGTTATCTTTGCGAAATTTCGGCGTGAACGGTGTAGCGGAGTAACTTCCCTAGCGTAGATTCGTCTATGAATTTTAGGGTCGTTACAGACAATAACTATTTAGGTGTTGAAATTTCTTATATTTATATTTGGGCATGCTTAGAAATGAGAGCATATTTATTTAAAGTTCTAATATTTAAGAAGATAAAGAGAAATGAATAAATTTTAGAGATTGAAAAATGGAATGAGGGAGTAGGAGAGTATTGAAAAAGAAAGAAAAAAAAGAACAAAAATAGAGAAGTGTTAATGAAATAGGACTAAAACAAATCAGGAGATGGAATAAATAGAAGAGCGAGGGAAGTAATAGGAATAGATAAACCATTTTCGTCCATATATTAATGGTAACCACATTTATTTATTATTTTTTAAGATTAAGGATAATAATACAATTTTTGTAAACATCAGGCTGTCAAGACCTTACCCCCAAATACAGTAATTAGATTCCCAAGATTTTTTATTACGACCAAAGATTCTCAAATTTGTTTATTACAAAATAATGCACCAAATATACTTCTGCTTAATCTCCAGTTGTGGTTCTCTTTTGGCGCTTTTAATATATATGGCCTTTGAAAACCCCCATATTTACTATTTAGTGCGTTTTTTTTAAAAAAAATGTTTAGCATTTAGTTTTTTCACAAATATAATATAATATAAAATTAAATTTTATATTATATTAAAATATGTGTGATTTTTTAAAATTGAACTTATAAATATTATTTTCACCTTTGGGTTTTCTTATTTTGTTATCTATTTTTTAACTATGTTTTTAAAAAAACTAGTCAAATTTTGAAAACTATAAAAAATAGTTTTCAAAAACTTATTTTTATTTTAGAATTGGTTAAAAATTCAAATATTTCCTTAAAAAAAATAAAAACTAAATTGTTATTAAAAGGGATGGTAAATAATATAGGAATGGGGTGGTTAACAAATTTTAATATATATTTTTTATTTACAAACCTAATTGAGAGCTTTAAAATGCATTAAAGATAAAATTAAGTATAAAAAAGAATACGAACTTAAAAAAAAAAAATCAACCATTGAAAATAATTAGCCTAATGTCTTTATATTTTTTAAAAAATAGAAATCTAGAATCTATATTAAATTGCTAAAATATAGATCAAGCCTATCTGTAGGAGTGTCAAAATGTGAACTAAAAAAAGGTCAAAATGTCTAACTTATTATGAACTAGTTAAAAAAAAAAAAAAAAAAAAAGTTCAAACGTGCAGATATTAGTATACATTTTTTTTCATAGATCCAAAATTAAATTATACATTATAATTGATGAAAAATTATTATAAGTAAAGGATAAATAAATTTTACTTGATAATCTAAAATGAATTCTTATGGCCTAATTGAAGAGTGGATAGCTAATGCATTGAATAAGGTTATATTGTGTGACTCCCATTGATCCTAAACCTAAAGAGAATTATGACTTCAACTACTAACCATGCATATACAATCCATACTAGAACTAATCAATTATCCATCCTACTTTCTCTACGTTGTCTACTACTTATCTTTGTCTTTTAGTAGTCTTTGAGTGACAAGTAAATTAATTTAAATATAAATAAATTCCTAAAAAAATTATCCACCAACAAACAATTAGTATTATCTAAACAAGTTACAACGCAACCTCAATCAAACCGTAGATCTAGTTGTTTGAGTTTCTAAATCTATCAAAGATGTATATATGCATGCACATATTCTCTTATTTTCAAGTATATATGTAGGAAATTTTTTAAAGGATGAAAGTACGATAGGAAGAGGAATACATGCTAGCACGCTATTGATAAAAATTGAGGGGTCCTACATTAAATAAGATTTATGAAGAAAAGAAAATAAAAAAAAAAAAAAGACCTCAAAAGAAGTCAGTGACTTGTTTGGCTTGAAGGGTTAAAGAAAAATAATGCATCAAACTTTTTGCAAGGGTCAATTTGCGCGTCATCGTAATGATCCTAGATGAGGGAATTCTAAGATAATTAAAGTTGCCAAACTCTAAAAAAACTGTTCATCCTACTTTACATTTTTGATAATTCAACATTACCCTCAATAAAGTCTTTCAATGGCTTGTAAACTCGTTTGAATATAAACATGTACATTTTTTTAAAAAAAACAAATATCCACCAGCAAATTTAACTTCAAACATTATCCAATTATGTTTACGATGTAACCTCAATCAAACAGTAGACCTAGTAATTCGACATTTTAAATCGCGAAGTTGTACATATGTTTTTTTTTTTTTTTTTGAAACTTTGTACATATGTTTTCTAGGTAGGGAAATTTCCTAAAAAAATAAAAGTAAGGTGAGAATAGAGTAAAGGCTAGCAATGTTGATATAAATGGATGGGTCCCTCTATTAAATAAGATGTTATGAAGAAAAGAAGACAAAACAAAGAGAAGACCCAAAAAAAAAAAGTGACTTGGTTGACTTCAAACTACAACTTGTGTTCAGTCAAGACAGTCCCATCCCAAATGAGGTGGAGATTTTTAAATTCAATTGAAGATGAGCTTTGAATTGTGGATCAATTTTTTTTTTCTCTCCTATTTACATTTGAAGATAAGGTTAAATTATAATTTTCGCATTTAAAACCGATTTGATAATCATTTAATTTTTTATTTTTAGTTTTTGAAAATTAAGCCTATAAGTACTATATTTATCTATGAGTTTCTATGTTTTTAAAAACTAAATGGTAAGTTTTAAAAACTAAAAAAAATAGTTTTAAAAAACTTATTTTTATTTTTTGAAATCTGGCTAGAAACTCAAATGATATATGAAGAAGATGGAAATCACCGTCGAGAAGAAGGAAATTATGGAAAAATCAGCATAATTTAAGAACAAAAAACCAAATGGTTATCAAATGAGGCTTAAACTTTTAAATTTGTGTCTATAGGATCTCTAAACTTTAAAAGGTATGTAATAGGTTTTGATTTTTAAAGATGTCTAATAAACCATTAAATTTTAATTTTATGTCTAATAAATCTTAAATATATATTTTTTTTTAACTAATTCATCTAGTGCATATAAAATTAAATTTTATGTCCATAAAAAGCCAAACCTTTAATTTTTTGTCTAAAAAATTTTTGAAGTTTAAAAAATGTAAAATAGAACAATACCTTATTAGACACGAAATTACAAAAATTTAGAGACTTATTGATACAAAATTAAATATTTAAGGACTTATTAATCTTTTTTTAAAACTTAAGAATCTATTGACATACAATTAAAAGAAATTTGGAGACTAAACTTATAGTTTAATGGTAATCCTCATCCTATCTTGAATAACATGGTGCCATTTGGGGGACAAGAGGGGTGAATTTTTTTAAATTTTTTTATGACATGTGAAAACCATTTCAATATGTAATAGGCTTGTTATTTAACAACTAAATGTATATTTAGTTTTTTTTTTAAGTCACAATTGTATATATATGTGTTTATGTAGTTAGTTTAAGCCATAAATAACTCTTACTAAACTTCTCCATGCATGAAAACTATTTTAAAAAATATCCTCTATCTCTTGCAAATGTATTTTTTATCACATAGAAATTAGAACTAAGTTCTGTTCTGTATATATATAATCTCTACCAAATTTCTTTCCATGGTTAATGTTTAATTTTTAAATTTCTTTACCATCAAAGAATGTCACTGAATGTACAAAAGTTAAGGATACAATTTGCCACATTAAATATCTTAGTTAAAATTTGATATTGAAATCTATTATAACAACAGACTTAGACTTGATAATATTTTAAATTTTAAAATATATTTAACTAAGTACTAATTCACTATAAATCATTGAAAGGTATCAACGTCAAGTCTCAATTTAGCTTTTCTTTAATTTTAATTAGTTGGTATTAGAAACTTTTTTTAGCAAAAGAAATTATAACTTAACTAATATATCGGATGTGTTAACCATACTAAAATTTGTAGTTTGAATCTTCGAATCTCTATTGTACTAATTTTTTTTTCTATTTGTATTTGACCATTTAAATTTGTTGTTTTATATTTTCCTAAAGATTAAACATTGACTTTTAAAATTGTGTAGTTGACTTTTTAAGCCGATGATTGCTATTTTTTTTTTAGAAAACTTTAAAAAATGATTAATTTTTTTATTATATTTCTTTAAAATAATTTATTGTCCCCTCAGTTCAAACTGCATAATTAGGGTGATATGTTTTGTTTTTTTATAAAAGGGTGATATGTTTTATCAAAATAATAATAATAATAATAATTAGGGTGGTATATATGGGTGTTGAAGGATGACTGTTTGTTCAGAAAAAAAAAAAAATTGTTTTTAACAAAAAAGTCTTTCTCATTTAATTTTTTAAAAATATTTTTATTATTTTGGTATTAACTATTTCGACTCATTAATTTTAATAAAATCTTGAGTTATATTGAAATTTTAATTTTAAATCACTCTTTCATTTTTGTTTTTGATTTTTGAAAATTATATATTCTTTTGTTTTTTTTAAAGTACTTATATATTCTTTTGTTTTATCTTTTTTTTTATCATAGTTTTCATATTTAAAATAAAAAGATTTATAATAAAAATAGTATTTATAAATTTAATTTTTAAAAATAAAAAATAAAAAATAAAATAGTTATAAAAGTTTCAAAATTAATGAAATTGTATTCGTGTTGGTACATGCAAAATATTATATAATTTTTGTGCGTTGAAATCGGAAAGCATCTACCATCTGCCTTTTTTTTGGCTTAATTTTTTAATATAAAGTTAACATCAAATCATGACTTTTGTTAGTAATAATAAATTCAAATTATTATTTTTTTAATGTTCAAATTAGTAGTTAATTGATTGAATCAGCTCTTGCGTTCATTTTTTTCGGCAAAACCCATGATATTTTATTGATAATAATTATTGATCGAATATTCTAAACCCCTTGCCTTATAGTTTTAACTTTTAACCAACTATTAAAAAAAACTCTCTGGGTTGATAATAACTTGATTTTTTTATTATTTTTAAAATTTACACTTGTTTTCCTACCATTTATTTGTCCTAATTTCCACCCTTTTAAAGAAATATTTGAATTTTTAATCAAATTCTAAAAATAAAAATAAATTTTCAAAACATGGCTTGACTTTTTTATAACATTGGAATAAAAAGTAGAAGACAAAACAAACAAACTCATAAATAAAATAATGTTTACAGACTTAAATTTTAAAAAATCAAATGATTATCAAAGGAAACCTAAAAAATTATCTAACAGTGCTTCCATGACTAATTTTTCCTACAAAATCTCTCTCCTCATTTTTCTTCTCCGCACCTATATGAAAGTGAACGTCACATGCTACTTTCTTTTTATAAAATACAATTCTTATAATTTATTATTTGATACAATTGCAAACTTTGTAATTTGGCGCCCCCATATAATAATAACATGTTTGTCAAATAATTAAATCGTGAATTTAGACTACAAGGGCTTGTTGCATTTACCCCAATATGTATAATTTCAAACTATAAAAATGTGTTTTGTAATTCTATAAAATAAAGCATATGCTCAGTATATCCGACATTGCTTTGACAAAATTTACAAAATGGGACATATAGATTCGAAATTTTGAATAATTACAAAAGTTCGAAGAGACATATAATTAGCAAATTGAATTAATACAGCTTGAAATTGTAAAATCGAATGTACATTTGATATATACTGCTTGAATTATATCAAAATATAAAATTATTAATCCTTCAATTTTTTTTAAATCTACGACTTAACACAAGATTACATAAATTTAGATTTTTGTTTAAAAATAAAATTGATTCTCAATGCAAATTCAAACTTCTCAACTATGATTCATGCACTAATAATTATCCTCTGAATAAATAAAATTTTAGTGGGTGAGTTATCAATATTATATTATATAGTGAATATATTTATTCATGTTTATATTATCAATTAAAACACATTTTCTTTGGAATATAATAAAAAAAATATTCCGGAAAGGGTAGGTCAAAGTTTTTAACTTGAACACAAATTGCCTGGAATAATAATATCATTTGCTTATTGATATACATGTTCACACGTGTAATGTGGAAGCTCCTTTTATGAAATGGATTTAACTAGGCGTGCAAATAAAATCAAGCATATAATAGAATAAAGATGGATAAATTTTCCACTTTTATTTGGTAACAATGGAAAACAAAATCACAAGTACTTTTTGGTTAAGCTCTTTGAAATGACTTGGAATTTACGTTGGATTATATTTTTCATCTTGATGACAAACTTTGCCACACTTGTCAAATCAATCTTTATCACGGATGAAATAATTGTGGAAATCGTTTAAAATATTGTCAATTACCATTGAGTTATACTCACTTTTATTGAACATCATTGTTAGAAAAATGTAGAGATACCTCACAATTTAAAAGAGATATAAGTTACTCTTCAAATTGGTTTTGAGATGAAATCTCATGTAATCTAATATGGTATCAGAACCCATAAAATCCAAACATTTAATAAAAAAAATGAAATTGAGATCTTATCCAAGAATGGTAAATCCAAAGACACACCATCCTGAGGGAAAAAATTCTAGTACTACCGTATTATGGAAAATTTTTCATACTACTCTCATTTATTACTTGCCATATCAACACCTTTTTGAAAATTATGTGGGTCCAAATAAAATTATATGGGGTCTACTAGTATTAAAAATAATGTAAACAAAGAGAGTACGGTACTACGGTAGTACTAGAATTTTTCCCCATCTTGAGAGACATGTTGAGAACTTGAGGATCTTACCTTAATAAGAGTTATTTACTCATCTTATTGCTAATTGATTTTGAAATGGAATTCATATAATCTTATAACTTTAAATAAAAACTAGAATATAAAAATAAAAAAGTAAGGAAACAAATTATTTAGATGAGATAGGGAATTGGATTTTGTACGGATAGTCTATTTCCACGTATTTTAATAGCTGATGACTTGCATTCTGAAAATAATGAAATATGACCTAGTCTGACACATGGCAATGCGCGCAAAATTACTCATAAGAGTAATATGAAGTGATCTTTCTTGTTCACGCTCTCGTACGCGGAAACGCTCCCGTTCTCTCGCTCAAATGAGTGGTTGAAGTAGAGAGAAAACGAGAGCGAGACAACGAGACACCTAAAGCGAGAGCGAGAACTATAATGCGATTTTTCTTGTTTTTTTCTTTTCTCTAAAATTTGGACAACCTCATTACTATCATGAGCTAGAGAGCTTGAGCCAAAGTATGATCCCCTTACGGTAATTTAGACGAAAATGTAGAGTACATAAATGAAAAAATTTCTAGTACTACGGTAGTACCATACTTCATGTGTTCGCACTATGTTTTAACACTAGTGGGCCCTACCTCATTTATGGTGGATCCCACATCATTTACAAAGGGATGCTGACGTGGCAAACGATGAATTAGAGTAGTATGAAAAATTTTCTATACTACTTTAGTACTAGAAATTTTCCCTATAGAAATGATCCTATATCATTTATTTCAGAACACATGGATCAAATCACATTAACGCGCTTCAAAAATAGTTTTTAGTGCAAATTTCTTAAAAGGAAAGGTATGTTGAAAATGACAATGGGTGCTTTAAGAGTCAATGTGTTGAAATTGGACTTGCCAGCTGTAGCTTGCTACCACAAACTTCCCATCTCGATGCCCATTTATCCAATCCATGAAAAGTCCACTCTTCTTTAAGTCTTTTTATTATTTTTTTAATTTGAAAAAAGAACCACTTTATTGACCAAAGAATAAATTTTTATATATTTTTTCTGTAAATAAATTACGGTAGATGACGACTACTTAACTACCAACGAATAAAAACAGTTCAGATCAAACAAAAGGATTTGGTTGTGAATCTGTTAATCAAGTTTCTTTTTCTTTTTTAATTGCTCTTATAAAAGTACAAATAAAGATAGTTACATAAAGATTTAAAATTACATAAAAAGTTATCCATTAAACTGTCATCAACGAACAAAACACAAATATTATATTAATTTAATCTTATAATGATGTAATAGTTACTTTAGACTGTTTGTCTTTTCTTTTTCACTTTTTTGCTTTTGAGATTTTTTTTCAAATTAAAGTTATCATTGCGAAGCTATAGTTAAGGTGTACGGGATCTTACCGTCTAGCCGTTAGTACTCCGCATCTTCACAGAGAATTCAATTTCACCGGGTCTATATTGGAGACAACGAGGCAGTCGTTACACTATTCGTGCAGGTTGCTACTTATGCGACAAGGAATTTCGCTACCTTAGGGACGATTAGAGTTCACGTCAAATGCGTTTCTTGCTGGGCTTCCATTCAAAGCTTATAACACTTCTCCTTTCGACCTTCCAAAGACCAAGGCGGTGTCGACTCTATACATCGTGTTACCACTTAGCAGAGTCTTGTGTTTTTAATAAACAATCGCTACCCCTGGTATGTGCCACTTTCTTAATCAAAAGATAGGAAATCACCCTTTCTCCCAAAGTTACGGATCATTTTGCTGAGTTCTTTCGATATGGTTCTCTCAAGTGCCCTATTTTTTTTTTTAAATTTTTTTATTTTAAAACATGAGAAATGCTGAATTGTGCCTTTATTATTTATGAGTTATTAAATATATAGTAGACAAATGGAACTTGCTTCTTTTTTGATGTCTTATTAATTGTTATTCCATGGAGATGTATGAGGAATATAATATGAATCAGGACTGCTTCTTTTCCACTTTTTCCTACCTAATCTATATTTATTTAAGCTCAAATGAAAATTTTAATGTTAAAATCAATTTTGGCCCTTAAATTTGCACGAAATTAACAAAAGTTCATGAAATTAAAGGTAAAATTTAGCTTCATAACTATTTGACTTTTTGATTTTTTAGAAATTTTGCTCATTTTCTTATTGATTTTCTAGGACAAGATTCATCTTTTTTAACCAAATATTTGAATTATTAGTTAAATTCCAATAAAAAAAATCTTTTTTTTGAAAACTATGAACTCATTTGATAACCCATTTGGTTTTTGGTTTTTGTTTTTTGAAAATTAAACCTATAAATATGACTCACACTTAAGGATTTACTTGTTTTGTTATCTATTTTTTACCTATGCTTTCAAAAATCAGACTATTGTTTGAAAACTAAGAAAGTAGTTTTCAAAAACTTGTATTTTGTTTTTGGAATTTGGTTAAGAATTCAAATAATGTTTCCTTAAGGGAGATGAGAATCATGATTGAGAAATTGGGAGAAAATAAGCTTAATTTTCAAAATTCAAAAATAAAAAACTAAATGGTTATCAAACGCGCCTACGTTTTTTAGTTTTTAAAACTTAGCTTGATTTTTGAAAACTTGTGTAAAAAGTAGATAACAGAAAAGAAAACTCATCGGTAGAATTAGTATTTATAGGCTTAATTTTTAAAAATCAAATGGTTATCAAACATGATTTTAATTCTTATGCTTTAAATTTTATAACAATTTAATCTTTTCCTCAAATTTTCGTCAATTTTTTACTTTGTAATGACATAATTTTTTTTCTTTATAAACAAATTTGGTCCCTAAATAGTTTATCAATCTATATAGGTAAGAAATCTCATTATACTTAACAATATTTTTTACAATAGAGATTAAATTGCAACAAAATTGAAAGTATAGAGACTAAATCATTATAGATTAAAGTTTTGAGACTAAGTTGTTACTTTTATGAAAATTCACCCACTGAAAGTTTTTTTTAACCGAAATATTAATTATGTCATTTTTATAATTTTGTTTTACTTTCATATGTAATTATTTTAGAAAAAAACATGTATCCGCTTTTTGTGAGACATTTGTTCCCCTTTTTATTTAATTTTTAACTTTGAGAATGAGATCATAGAAACTAGAAACTAAACAGTTACTTATTTTATTATTTTAAAAAAGAAAACTCACTTTTGGTGACTACATCATGTCGTGGGCTCGGCCCAGTTTGCAGAGCCCAAGCATTAAATAGATGGGCTTCACACCTCCACTGCCAAACCCAATCCTCAAAATAAATAAATTTATAAGGCAACTAGAAAAATGTCTAAATTTAACCTATCTAAAATGAAAAATATCTAAATTAGTTTTAATTTGTAAAAATGTCTAAAGCAATTTTTTCATGAAATATAATAAAATTCTTGGGACGAAAATACCTGTTGATATTTAGTAGTTGTATCTATAAGAATGACTAACAAATACGAGTGAATCAAGGATGATGTGTATAATATTTTGAGATAATAAAGGCTACTAAAATCATTTTCTACTCATAAATTATAAAAAATATAAAAACAGAGAATTTTAAGGGGAGAGAGAAATATTAATTAACAAAATATAACAAACTCAAATAAGATCTAAACTATTAAGTTAACATTATTTAAAAAGAAAATAATGCAGGAACAAAATGATTTAAATGACTAGCTATTGGATTTATAATATATATTAAACATACATCTATATTGATTAATGAAATGGAAATACGTAATTATCAATTAACCAAGCAAAAATTGCACTTAATATAAAAATCGATACCTCATACATGTTGAATCCTCTATGCCTATCTGTTGTTTATATGGTATAACTATTGGACCATTAGGTATTTCTTTTTATTTACGGGTTTCTCTCGATGACTCACGGTATACATAATGTCTTCTTTTGTTGGTATCCATGATATACACAACTAGGTATTTCTTTTTATTTACGGGTTTCTCTCGATGACTCACGGTATACATAATGTCTTCTTTTGTTGGTATCCATGATATACACAACTACACAACTTCTTTTGTTGGTATCCATGATATACACAACTACACAAGGATCTCTTATTGATATTTTCCCTTGTTTGTTGATTTCTTTAGGCTTCCATGTCCTTGTGTATATTAGTATCTACAACGCACCTCCGTTGCTTATATTGCTGGACCATTAGGCATTTCCTTTTATTTACTGGTTCATATACACAAAATCTCTCTTGTTGTATTTCCTCTTGTTTCCTAGTTTCTTTAGCTAGTATCTATATGTTAATTTTTAGGTATATATTTCTATCTACTGTCGTTTTTATTTTCGAAAATTGAATATTGGATGTGTTTGTTCAATTTTTTCATTCCTGCAACTTCTTCTTAGGGGGTGATGACACACACGATATATACAAAAACTTTTGTTGTTATTTCATCTTGCTTTGCTTACTAGTTAGGTATATATTTCTATCTACTATTGTTTCTATCTTCGAAAATTGAATCAGCTCTTTCATTCTGCAACTTCTTTTTTTAGTTCTTTTATGGGTTTCTTTTCCTTCCATTTACCCAAGAACAATTTTTATTTGTAGAGGCTACATCTCAGAAAACTAAACAAACAACGAAAAATGTTCTTCATCTTTCCCGTCAACCATTTCATTTGAATCTCTCATGTCCATTCAGATCTTCAATATTGTTTCATCTCTCTTTCGCCTCCTTCAATATTGCTTCATCTCACATTGGCCTCTCGTAAACCATCAACAACCAATCTAATTGCTAAAAATTTGGGGAATCAAATATTAGGAGAAATCGGTTATAACAAATTTATGATGAATTTGGTTTGACTGTAAATATAATTATATAACAGAGACAAAATGGACGTACAATTTTCTTCACACTTCTCCCTGAAAAATAGTTAGACAAAATTGCAATATAAAACCTTGTAGATTATTTATTTTAGACATTAATCACAATTCTTCTAAATTTATATACTAATAATTATGTTTTTTCTTTTTTTATGATTACTAATAATTTTGTTTAGAATCTACTTTTTAGAACATTTACTTGAAATGTTGATCATGCTTTACAAAACTGAAGTCCTGATTTTATTAAAGACATATGACCTTTTAAAAAAAATATAGTAAACAACAGTTTGTAAAAAGAAAAAGAAAAAAAAAACTAAAAACGAAAATTTTATTTTGGAGCTTTAGCCTACCAGATTAGAACTTTGAGAGATGGTGTTGTTTAGAAACCATACTCCAATTTGTTTTTATGAACAAAAGAGAAAAAAATCAGTAGTACAATATTCGATAAATATTTTTTAAAGAGAAGTTTTTAAAACACATGTCCTCTATTTATATAAATAAAATCGTTTTTTCATGGATTTATTAATATTAATAAACTAAATTATTGAAAATACCCCAAAATTTTATACCTTGTTTCAATAATATCTTTGAATATCAAAAAGTTTGATCAATATCTCAGACCTTTTAAAAAAGTTCAAAAATATCTTTATTGAAAACGCTTTGCTTATAAATTAGATTATGTGTAAATAAATACTAAATGAAAATAGAGTTTGTATCAAACTTTCTCTTTTTAAAAGGATAAAAAGATTAGGAGAAAAAGTTGCAAATTTTTTTTCCTTTCTTTCTTTGTGTGTTATAGTGATAAGCAGTAGATTAATATGGTTTTTAATTATGATGAATGGATCGTGAAGGTAGATAAAAGTAAGTTTTTTAAAAAGTTATCACCAGTAGAAATTCGGGATTTTATGACATTGAAAAAGTGTCATGAACACATTTTATGACACTTTTTATCCGTCGTAGAAGCCACCATCAAGAAAACTCAATACATGACACATTTAAAATATTGTCGTAATTAACTATTCTATGACAATTTTATCTTGTCGAGAAAGTCGTATACACGAAGTGTCATGGTAAACTTTTGTATGACAATTAAATATTGTCAAGAAATAATCCGTCCATCTTAATTTTCCGTCAAGATATATCAAACATAGACAGATTTTAAATGTCATAGAAATTATGTCTATGACAGAAAATTAGTATCAATCATGTTGTTTAGATGACACTTTTTCAATGTCATAATATTGTCTACTTTGATAGATTTTAATTGTCATAAATGTTTTTTCGGTGACAGTTTTGAATTGTCATGTATTTAGTTATTTTGATAGTTTTAAATGTCAAGAAAGATCATTTAATGACATCTTCCATTTGTCAACAAAAGTATTATGATAGATTCCTTCTGTCAAATATTTATTTTCTTTGATGGTTTTTATTAGTCAACAAACAATGTATTATGACATATTTCACGTGTCAAAGATTTATTTTCTTTTTTTCGTAGTTATCAACAAATGTCATGAAAGTGATTATAATGAAACGAAAGAGTTATCACTCATTAATTCAAAAATAATTTTGTTTACAATCAAACTATAATATAATGTATATATTACATTAATGTGTTTACATGCCATATGCTTCTTCCACTATGTAGTGCTCGATTCTGCCTGATTCTGCAATGGACAAAACAATATTCATTTAAATATTTAACTTAACCATTTAAAGAATACTAGACTCTTAAGGGGAAGAAATGATATCTTATTTGGTGTACCTATTTCTAATTATGTAATATCAAAATTTCGAGAGCATAACGACATAATTACAACAATACCTAAAATTTTTACCTGTTTAAGTAAATACACACTTATAACAACCCAATAACCAGATAACCAAACCAAACTCCATCGTCATAACCATTAAAGGTTCAAAACTTCTCATCAACAACAATTCGAACCAATATGAGTTATTTAGAAAAGGTTATAATGCTTACACTACAGTTATATGACTTTCCTAAAAAAAAGTTTACTAATACTTATAACTAATCATTATATATGTCTAATTTTGAGGATAAAAAGTTAGACACATATATAAGTTTAGATAAAACAACCAACAAACAATGGACAATAGAAGAGTCAAATAAACTCAAAGTTTGTAAAATTACCAAAACTCAATAGCATAAATTAAAAAATGGTAGCTTTGCCACCTAAAAGAGACCATGATACAATCAAGCAAGAAAGTTCAAGCTTCCAAAAAATAATATATCTGGAAAATAAGGCACCATAAAGGCTAGCTGCTCCCACAAATAGAAAATACATGATCACATCATGGAAGTTTCTTAAATAAAAATATAACTGTTTCAGGGTGCATAAAAGGATGAAGAAGGAGATGAATCCAAGACGAGATATGCAATAGAATATAACACCTTAAAATCAAATTAAAAAAAAAAAAAAACTTCAGTGGAAGAATGCAAAGGGATAAGTACACTGACAAAAGCAATGGAAGAGACAACAAAAGTCATATTTGCAGTGCAAATGGCCAAGTGAACCACCACTTGAAGAGTTTGTCTGGGACTGGATCCTGTTGCAGAAAAAAAAATACAATAAACTACCTACACCAAGATATGAGAAAAGTCGAAATTGTTTTGAGAGACTTGTTGAATAAAAATCATTCAAGGACAAACTCTCGTCAAACATCATCAAAGACACAAGCTCGTTAAAAACAATGCAAGGACAAACTCTCGACAAACATCATCAAATTGTAACCAGAATATGTAGAGAAAGTATATTATTTGAATCAGAAAAATGTACTCCAAACCAATAGCTTAAAATGACATACAGAAGTATTTAAAAACAAAAATCATATACAAATGAATAAGATGTTTAAGACTGATGATCTTGTACTAAAGAGCAACAATGAGATCAACGATGGAAGTACTCTAAACGAAAACAATGTACTGCCCATTTGGAGCGTATATGAGCATGAACGCTTTAGCGGCTGCGGGAGGGAGGATCCGACAGGAAGCGAGCTGACGGTGTCAGCGTGAGGAGAAGCGCACGCCTGCGATCAGAAGCAGTCGGCGACTGGCGGTGCGTAAAGACCGGCGAGAGTGGCGGCTTGCTGTGTCGACGGTGTGAAGAAGGAGAAGACGAAGACGGAGGTGGGTTAGCGGCTACGTGAACACGATCGAAGAAGAAGAAGAGATCGAGATGGGTAGAACCGCTCACGCTGCTGCTCGAGGTTGCTGCCGGCGTTGAAGAAAGATGTGGTCACCGACGTGAAGAGAAGACGTTGAAAGGGCGGCTTGGAGAAGACGAACGAACAAAAGAGTTGGGAGAGAGAATAAGAACTTAGGGTTTCCTTTTCTTTTTATTTAATTCCCCTTAATTTTCTTTTATTTTTTTTTTAAAAACCCCAAATAAGCAACCTAAAAGTTTTTGGGTCAAAAGTTAACTAAAAAGGATTTCGCTACCTTTTGAGTTTGAGAATAAAATCAAAGATTAAATACTTAAATCTTAGAATTAAAGATTTACTTAGAACCCTCCTCTTCCAAAATTACAGAAATTTTATTTCACCAAACTTCAGGAGTTAAAATAGAAAATCTAATTTTCTAATTAGAATTCTAACGAACACGCTGAAACTAAATACTCTAAATTACTTTAATTCAATAACACGGGGCGTTACAGAAGGATTGAGGGTTTTGCAAGAGGAAAATTGGAAGGTTGGAGAATATCAACAAGAGGAAGAGTAAATATTTTTCAAAGGTTTTTTAACACCTTCGATAACAGATAATATGTTTTTCGAAAGATTTTAATGTTCTCTGAAAAATATTAGATATAATCTCTTTTTCAAAGGTTTTTGCAAACCTTCGATAAACAGTATATATTTTTCAAAGTCTTTTTAAACACCTTCGATAAAAGATAATATATTTTTCTCTAAACTGTTCTCTAGACTTTCTTGAGTTCATACTAACATGAGTGTCAGAGTGTTGATGGCTTAGCACCACATCAACGAGACCTCTGTACTAATTGTTATTCGAACCGGCAGATAACAAATTCAATACATTTTTTACACAGACAAATGAATGTAATTACCCTAAAATAAGTTAATTTTAGAACATGTGGCATTAAGTCCAATTATAAGAAGAAATATGACTTAATTTTCTAAATTAGAACGTTAAGGAAAAAAAAGCCCGAATCAAGAAAAACAAAAGGGAATCACCATTGTAAAGAAATTGAAGAGTACCTGAAGAGCGTGATCTGATCCACTGCGAAAGAGAATTAGGGAAAAAAAGGAAGAAGAAGGAGAAGAGGGTGGACTTTAGGGTTAAAAACAATTTTTTTTTTTTAATAATTGACTTGATTTTTTAAATTATAGGTAAAAAAAATAAGTAATAAAATAAGAAAATATAGGGATAAAAATATTCGACGTAAGTTCTAAAACACACAACAATTGTTCTCTAGACTTTCTTGAGTTTACTATTGTTTATAAACCTGTATAGTCTTGACTACTAATGTCGATACTTGTGAATAGATTGCACTGGTTGCAAAATTGTTAGCCTCGAGTTATAAATTGTAAGAAGAAAATGTGAACAAGCAATTGGAGGAATTAGTAGAGAGTGTTTCATGTATACATAGGAAGATAGGAACGTTGGTGAAATATTTGGAAAAAAAATTAGGACTAATTGTTGTTCTTTAATTTTTTTTACCTTTCATTTTTTAAATGAAAAGTACTAATAGAACCAAATAATAATGACATTTAAACGTTGTCATAAATTTATGACACTAAAAATTGTAAATCTTGAAAAATTTCTTGACTTTTCCCGCCAAAAAACACATCTTTTCCTGCCCAAAACACGTCTTTTCCCGCCAAAAACTGAACCTCCAGTCATCTATGACATATCTAAGTCATTAAAATATGACATTGAAAAAGTGTCATAAATTTATGATATAAAAAAAAGTCATAAATATATGATATTAAAAAAGTGTCATAAATTTCGGGAATCCGAGAATCTCCGCCGTTTCCCGCCAAAAACGCGTCTCCAGACTTTTTATGACACTTTTTTTACTTCTTCTCACATTTTTTGTTTATATGAGGTGTCATAGAAAGCCTAATTTGGTGTAGTGTATGAGGGAGAGTTATGATTATGAATTATAGGTTTTTGGGGTTTATTTGGCCAAATTGTATTTGACGATCTTGATTTTTTTCACATTTTCCTTTTCCTAGTCTTCTTTTCTAAATAAGTTATATGACTTTTATATTACCTTTCTAAACCATTCATTTTGAATATTGTGTATTATATATTCTTTTAAGTTTACTTGGAGGAGGAAACATTTGGATGCAACAAATCAAGATAGCAATTGGAGATATGTAATATTTTCGTTTATGTACTAAGATTGTTATATACAACTTTTCAAATGCTAATAAACTTCAAGAAAAATAGATTTGGTCCAATTTACAAAGTTAATATATTAATCAAAAGTTTGATTTATAATTTTTGATTTTCTAAAAAATATATTTTAGAACTATTAGAATGAGTACTATATGATAACATTTTCATTTATTGTGTTTAAAAACTCTTTTAGATAAAGCTGATGGATAGTGACCAAGGAAATAACATTGAAAAAAGTTATCAACAAAATCAAATCGAAAACATGAATAATTAAAAAATGAAGCAAAAGTCATCTTGAAACTCTTAGAATTGTTATGCAAAAGGGGAAGAAAAAATTATAGTCTATGTATAAGTGGAAAATTAATTAAGTAAAACTTCTCATTGGAAGAAGAATTTGTAGGGAGATAGAGAAGAAAAAAAAAATTCACAAAGGAAGAATGTGAAAGGTCAAGTGTATTAATGAAGTTTTCCATCCAAAATTTATGGAAGTCAAATGTATGAATGAAACTTTTTAAAGTTTAGGGATATTATTAAAATGAATTACAAAATTAAGGGTGTTTTCTATAATTAATAGTAATATTAACCATTAATCCTCTAGAATTCCTTTAATAAAAATTCTAAAAATCAATTCAAAAGGACTAAACAAAAAAAAAAAGAGGTTAAAATCAATATGTTTGCATTCCTCCTAAATGTAAAATCCTCTCCCATGCCATAAAGAGAACCAGTCAAAATGAGCATAGTCGTATTAATTGACACGTAAAAGGTTTTAATTGTTTAAATAATTTTTTATAGTAACACAAAAGTCATTATATTCCAACTAAAACAAATGGCATAAAAAATAAAATGGTTAAATTCAAAGGGAATATAATAAGAAATTCTTAAGAACAAGTAATAACACAAACGTAATACACAAAAGAAACCAAAAATCAAAATCATATCACAGGATGTAATCCCAACCCCCAGACTCGAAAACTACTTACACATTATTTATAATTATATATTAATTCCACAAAATATCACAACAAAACACACACCGACATATAAATAAATCAAACTTGTCCTGTTCTATTGAACGGCGGGGCGGAGGCGGCGTCCTCCTCCACCTCATTCTCACCGGTCAACTCTTCCAATGATTTCCCTTTGGGCTCCGGCACCAACAACGTAAGCAAACCGCCGAGGAAGTTGATGCAACCAAGCGCAATGAGAGAGTTCTTAACACCAATACCCGGTGGGTAACCCGGGTCGGTTTTCGTCGGGTCTTGATTTTGGGCCGCATATAAAAACCCGAACGCCCCAATGATTGCTCCGGCCTTACCGGAGGCGGCGGAGATTCCGTGACACGTGGATCTCAGCCTAGCCGGGAAGATTTCAGCGGGAACAATGAAAGTGGTTGAATTAGGACCAAAATTAGCGAAGAAAAATGTCAAGGAATACATGACCACAAACCCAATTCGATTCTCTTTCAAAATCCAATGATTGTAAGGAAAGGCAATGGCGAACATGAAGATGGTCATCATAATGAACCCAATCAATTGAATAGTGAATCTGCCGATGATGTCAATGAGCGCAACGGTGAACCAATAGCCAGGAACAGTCCCGCAAAGCGCAATGAGCGTTTGAGCCTTGGCGATTCTAAAGCATTCTTCGAGAGCGCTCATGGTTCTTGCTGGAGGAAGCCAGCCAATTGCGGTAAAGATGTCTTTTTGGAAGAGGTTTTGGCTGTAAAATGCGATGTCTAGTAAGAACCAAGTGGTGGTGGTTCCGAGCAAGTGGAGGCCATGTCGTTTAAGGAACTGTCTTGAAAATAAACCGAAGTTGTGTTTGTTTGTGGCCACCATTTTCTCTAGCTTCTCTTCCTCCACCTCCAGCTCCACTTGTAGGACTTTCGACATGTCCGCCGCTGCTTGTTTCGCGTTCTTGGCCACCAGCGCCGTGTACCGAGCTGTTTCAGGCATTTTCATACGCCAATAGTAAGTGAGACCCGCCGGGATCGCGCCGAACATTAGAACTACGCGCCATACGTAGTCGGCCTCTGGTACGGTGGAGCCGATTGGATCACTCTCGTATGATGGGGCTGAGAACCTGTTGTTGAATGCAGCTGCATTCATCGACCAAAATGTTGGTATCAAATATTTTCAACATAAACTTAAAAATTCTCATTTCATAACTATTTTGTTTTTTAAAATAAAAACTTTTTTTTTTAATCACAATTTCTCTTCATCTTCTCCAATAACTTCCATCTTTCTTCAGGTACTATTAAATGATATAGAATTTCATCTCAAAATCAATTGGTAATGAGAGAAATAACTCATATATCTTGAAGTTTCTCTCCATTTTTCCAATATGAGATCCTCAACCGGTTTAAATTTCTAAACAAATTTCAAAAATCAAAACAAAAATTTGAAAACTACTTTTTTTTTTTTTAGTTTAAAAAATGCAGCTTGGTTTTTGAAAAGATAGGTACAAAGCAAAACATATAGGCCTATGGGCAAAAGTAATATTTTTTAATTTAATTTTAAAAAACCAAAAATAAAAAACAAAATGGTTATCAAATGAGGCCTAAGAAACTAAGGTCCCGTCTTATAACCATTTGGTTTTTTAAATTATATCTGTTTTCTCATCATTTTCTACAATAATCTCCATCTTTTCTACCATGGTTCCCTTCCCACATTTCTTAAGAAAACACTTGAATTTTTAGCAAAATTTAAAAAAAAAAAAAAAGAAGAGAGATTTTAAAAACTACATTTTTTAGTTTTCAAATTTTAGCTTGTTTTTTAAAACATGTCTAAAAAGTAGAATAGAAAACATAGAAAATTATGAGGGAAAGTAATATTTATAAGATTAATTTTCAAAAATAAAAAACTAAAAACTAAACAGTTATGCAACAGAGTCTAAATGAATAATAAATGTAGAAACTAAAACTCAATTATAAGTACAAATGTGTTTGACATAAAAATAGTTCTTAGCAACTAAATATCTTAGATTAAATCTCAACTATTGCTACGGGAGCATAAATCAATTGACATAAAGTATAACGTGTTAAGTTAATTATAGGTTTGAATTCCTACTTTTAAATATTGTTGAACTAAAAAATGGTTGAAATCAACTATTATTAATTAATTTATGATTCAAAGTTTTGTTTCTACCTTCTTAAATTTAATTCTACATTTTAAAATTTCAAATTCAAGATCCAAATACATTAAAGACATAAAAGTGTTGTTTTTAAGAATTTTCACTAATTCAAATCACAAAATTCAAAAATAGTTTGTAAAAATAAATTTATCAAATGCATATTTACTGAATCCACTGATTCAATAAATATGAAAGCATAACACATTGCATATCAACATGCTAGAGTTTTTTGCTTTCTTGCTTTTAAGTTTTCATGCTTTTATAGTTTGAAAATATCACTACTAAATTTAGTCTTTTTTTATAAAAAAATGATAAACTTTAATATAGTGTTTATTGACCTATTAAACTCAAAATCAAATTTGACTCCTTTAAACTTTATGATTTATTAAACACAATTTTAGAAGTTCAAAAGCTAAATTTGTCATTTAACTCTTCTTTTCTAGCTCTCATTTCCAACTCTTTAAAAACATAAATAAACACTTCATTTCTTTCATTATCATTTTTTACTTACAAAATTAAAAAAAAAAAAAAAAGATAAATATTTGAGTTCGAATATTTTGTTCTAAAAAATTAATTTCGAGTAAAAAATTATCTTTTTTTTTCTTTTCATTTTTTTTAAATCTAAAATTAAGAAATAATTACTCAATATTATTTTTTTCTTTCTTCAAAACACTCTTCCATATTGTTACCAATACCAAACCGACCTAAAAAAATGATTACATATTTTGTATTTTATATGATGGATTTATTTTGGTACCTGAAACAATCAAAGCGACGATCCCACCAGCCAAAATTCCAAATCCTTGCATGGCAAAGACAGCAGCAATAAAAGCCCCACGAGTTTTCTTATTTGCATATTCAGACATAATTGTGGCAGAAAGTGGGTAATCCCCTCCGATCCCAAAGCCAAGCCAGAATCGAAATAGACATAAAGTTGTCATTGTTCCTTTGGCCGAGTGCCCAAAACTAAGCCCTGACCCAAATGAACATATCACCATAAGAATCAACGTTATACCATATACTTTCTTCCTTCCCATCTTGTCACCAAGCCACCCGAAGAACAGCTGACCGGCTAGAGTTCCACACAGCGCCACACCGCTGACTGCCGCCGACACGTTTGGAGGAAGCGACCCGGGTCGAGCGGAGCCTGGCGTGTAGTAGTATATGCGACCCAGCAACTTCGACACGACCGCGATGCAGAATAGATCGTAGGCGTCCGTGAAGAACCCCATCCCGGCTATGATGATGGCTGTGAAATGGTACCATTGGGTCTTTGCAACATCGAGTGCATTTAGCACTCCCAATTCTTGTGTCATTGTTTCTTGTTGATTTCAAGCTTTATGGCTCCTTCAATTTCCTCAATTGATTTCAATCTGTTTTCGAATAAAATATATATTCTCAATTTGTAGTAAAGTAGTTACTTCTCTTTGATTGAGCAGTAAAAATTTTCTACTACCTATCACTAAATTTTTAATCGATAAGAGAGTAGATCAAAACAAAGATGGAGAGAGTAAAAAAAACACTTATAATAAAAAATATATATTAAAAATAAATTAAGAAAACTTAGTGTTGCCTAGTCATAGAGAAGCATTGTTTGAAGAGAAAATAAGATTAAATCATATTTTGATTTCTATATAGTTTCAAAAAACAATTGTTTTGGTCTTTGTCTATAAGGCCTAGTACACCAATTTTATACATAATGAAAAGTCTTTTAATACAAAAGTTATGATAATATTTTTTAAAAAAATTATTTTATAATAGTGTTGTGCTGAAATTTATTATTTGAAATAACTGAGGAAAGAAATAAGAAAACAAAATGATAAGATTGGAAGTCTTTTAAAAGTATGAAGATCAAAATAAACGTTTTGAAAATATGAAGGGTTAAAAATAATACAATCACAATATAAATAAAAAGACAGAAAATAAAATTCAACCAAAACTCAAAAGCTTAAATTTTTTTAAAAAAATTGAGAGTTTATTTTCATTTTAGACTCTTTTAAGGAGAAAATGTTAGAGAGATAGAGGAATTACCAAGTTGGAGGAGGAGAAAATTTGCATAATGCAATGAGATATGATTGAAGATTTGGTTTAGTTTATAACTTTATATAGAGTGTGACTTCTTAAAATCGAAGAATCATTTCAGCATTTTTAAAAAAAAAAATAAAATAGAAGAATCATTTTGGCATCTAATTCGGATATACCCACGTACTTTGACTATTTTAATGTCTCTCGCTCAATTAGGATTAAAAAAATTAAAAAAGATGGCTGATTAAAATAATTAATTATATTCTTGCTATAATATTTATGATTTTGTTCATAAAATTGCTTTGCTGCACACTTTTCTTCGGAGCTGGCTATTGTTTCTACACAGTTGGCAATTTTCAATAGTGCTCACCATTACCACTTATTCAAATGTAATCCCAATTAACTATTTTTTTTTTTTAGAAATATTCCTAAATAACTTATTTCAATGTGTTTCAATTTCCAAAATGCAATTTTTTTTTTCTAAATTAACTTGCAATTTTTTTTCAAGAGAGAGGATTCCAACCTAAGAAGCACGGACACAAACACGGACACGGACACGACGACACACCAATTTCTAAAAATGTAGGACACAGACACGTTGGGGGACACGTTCTTTATTTTATTTTTTTAGGTAATATGTGTATATATATTAAATAATATGTGCTTCATTAATACATAAATGACAATATTAAGAAGTTCAATATCCAACATGTGAATACAACAAAATATTACAATACAAATGAAAGTACTAGAAAGTTAGAAAGTCATTCTTCCATACAAAAAAAAAAAAAGACTAAAACTCTCCTCTCAAACTTCTACTATGTCTTCATCTCGATCAGTATCACATTTGTCAAACCCACTACCACTACCATCATCAGTAAAGACCACAGCCTCTAAACTGGTTCATCCAATGATAAATTTGCTACTTCAAGCATTCCTACTTCCTCAAAAGAATCAAAACAATCTCCAAAGAATATCCCATGATTTCGTCTCTCTCTTGTGAATATTGCGGAGTTCTTCTTGACAAAAGACGCAAAGTACTATGGACATAATACCAAATCATCTCAGACGTTGAGACATCATCTTATTTCGTCTAACAGAGTTGATAAATGAGTAGGTGCTCCAATTTCTCTCACAACATGAAGATGATGAAGGTTGTACTAGTAGCTTGAAAGCAATTGATTGAAGGATTGGTGCATAGACACCATGGACAACCCACCAATCTTTAGGATTTGAACGATACCTTTCACTTATGGAATCAATGTCGGAAAAATCTTTTCCCTTTGTTGAAAAATTAGCAAACTCCAGGTTCACTTTTATACGGTCTTCTGGATCAGGAAAATATCTCTTGAGATATCTCATTCTCTCACAAGTTACTTCAATATCTTTATGTGGAGGTACTCGATTAGGGCCTTCTTTAAGTCATTGCTCACTATAGTACCTAAATATTTATATAAGTTAAGAAAATGTTGAGCTTTAGAAATTATAATACAAATGGAATAAGAATGGAAAAAATGTAAGGATCAAAAAGTACCTTGGGTTCAAAGAATGTGCCAAGCAATGGAGTGGGGTATTGTTCTTGTTCCAACGATCAATAAGAATATTATGCACCACGTCATAAAAGGAAAAGAATTCATCTCCATGTTTTCCTTCATGTCTAAATATTGCCATCTTCACCTTTTCAATCATAGTGTCCCACATGTCATAAACCAAATGAAGGCAAGGTGCATCAGTATCACAAACCCGAATCATATCATATATAGGTGAGGTGAAGGAAAGGATATAGTCGATTTTGTCCCACCATACATCATCCAACACCAATTCTTTCACATGTCTTGCTTTTCCTAAATCATCCTCTCTATAACATGTCCATTGGTCACTAATAACCATAGCTTGCAAACCTCCTTTAATGAGTTTAAACCTCTTGAGCATAATAATGACGGAAGCAAAAGCGTGTTTCACCACGAAAACAATTTCAAAGATACAAACTCATTAAAAATCGCAAGTCTCATTGAATGATTCATGATAAAGTTCTTCACAATCATCACATCACTAGCAATTTCAGAAATCCAACAACATTCCGATCCTCATACACTAGTTGGTTGTTCTCAACATTCTTTGCTGCACATATATTCTTTAAGGCAAGAATAAGAGTATGCACCACACATGGTGTCCATACAATTGTTGGAAATTGTGCTTCAATAATTTTCCCCGCACCCTTGCAATTAGGAGCATTATCAGTTATCACTTGAATAACATTTTGAGGGCCAACTTCATTAATGACTTCATTCAACAAGTTTGCGATAAAATACTTATCTTTGACTTCACCTGAACAATCTACTACTTTTAGAAACATTGGTTGACCGTCTGTAATTGTCATAAAGTTTATCAAAGGTCTTCTTTGTGAGTCACTCCATCCATCACTCACAATACTCACACCATTTTCACTCCATGTGTCTTAAATGGGTTGCAATAATCTTTGAACATTTGCCTTCTCTCTCTGAAGAAGAGTTGTTCTTAACAAATTGTATCCAAGTGGCACATATCCCGACAATAAATTATTTGCAGCATAAGTAAATGCACCTATAAAATGGGGATTTCTTGCTAAATGAAAAGGCAACCCTGAAGAATAGAACATTCGAGCAATAAGAGCGTGTAATTGGTCCCTTGATGCCATGTTAAACGATTTCTCTATTGCACTTGGAGCACCTTTCCTTTTCTTTTGTTCAAAATTAATTGTACTAGGAGGATTACTTACACTAACTCCACCAATAGATATGATTGAAGGTGGTAAAGGAATGCTTTTAGGAGTTTTTTTAGCCATACGATTCTTTGCCTCGTCTTCCAATCTATGCATATCAACCATATCTTGGGGGGTAACTTTTAGACATGGTCCAATTCCATGACCATTTAACTTCAATAAATGAGCTCTTACCCTTGTATAAGAACTCTTCTTTATGCAATGACAAAAATTACATTGCCATGAAAAATTGCCTCCTCCTTCATTCAATTTTTGATGCTTGGTCACATATTTCCAAAGTGGCTTTGATTCATCCTCAATATTATCACTAGAGATTGAAGGGAGTGACGATTGACTACAATTACTAGATGAGGAAGAGGCCATGTAATAATGAAAAAGAAAACCAAACTTTTTTTTTGTTACTAAACACTTAAATAAACAATAAACAGAGAACAATTTTTTTAGTAATAAGCGATAAAGAGAGCGATGGTTTAGGAGCCATTTTAAAAACCCATAACCAAAAACCCCATAACCATGAAAAAAATGTTTTAAAAAACTCATAACCAAAAAAACACAACAAACCTTTGAGGTGGTGCGATGCGAATGATGGTTTAGGAAGCACGAAGCAGCAGCAGAACTCGCCGGCTCGGAAGCAACAGAAGTTGTCGGCGTCGGAAGCAGCAGAAGTCGTCGGTTTCGTTAGAGGGCAGCAGAAGTCGCCGGTTTCATTGGAGGGTTGGTCTGGTGCGATTGCAAAGAATGAGAAGTCTCAAGGTGGTGAAGTCGTGCGATAAGTGTTTAGGGCTGGCTGTTTTTTTATTTTCTTTTTATTATTATTATTTAATTTATTTTAAACGTAAAGTTGGGCCGAGTTAGGCCCAACGGTTTTTTTTTCTCTTTTAAATGGTAAGCGTGTCCCCCAGCGTGTCTCCAGCATGTCCTTGGAGTGTCGAAAAAAAAAAAAAGGACACGAAAATTGTGTGTCGGACACGTGTCCGAAGCGTGTCCGGACGTGTCCGTATCCGACACGGACACTTCGCTAAATATGAAGTGTCCGTGCTTCCTAGATTCCAACTATGCCATTGCGAATAATATCTTAATTAACTCCATTGATGTGAAACAATTAGGGATTGTTTTTAAAACAGTTCATCTATATCCCAGAAATAAATTAGTTTATATTTAATTATTAGAATAAGGTAGAGTGAAACATGTTTGGATCATATTTTAAAGTTGGTTTTTTCCCATTTTTTAAGTGTGGTTTCACATTAAATCAAATATAATTTGTGAACAATTAATTATTTTATTTTCTTTCTAATATTAAGAATTTGTAAATGGTAATTATATTAAAAATATATACAAATACATTAACATTAACGAATTATAACCATATAATAGAATGAGTTCTTTATATATTGTAAATTTAACATTTTATACTTCTTACCATAAAAAAATGTTTTTTTTTTTTTTTTTTTTTTGTTTTTGTTTTTGTTAACATCTTATTATTCTTTTCCTCTTATCTAAAAACAATCCCCACCAAACCAAACTAATTAAATATATAACCTTGTCTAGGCAGAAATTAAACAATTCCTATCTTTTTAATTAAGTATTACAATAATTAAAAAAAAGTAGAGTTTTTTTAAGGAAAAAATAGAGTTAAAATTATGTTAAATTGTCTAGAAAAAAAAAACAGAAATTGTCCGTATAATTTTAAAAGTTAGAATTCGTATATTTAATTTGACAAAACCCTCCTAAATAATTCCTACCGTATGGACTACTTAGGAGAATTTTATCAAGTCATAGGAACTAATGATAAAGTTTTATCCACCTATAAAAATGAATTTCTAAGACCATGTGTAATAACCATTTGATTTCTGATTTATGGTTTTTGAAAATTGTACTTATTTTCTCACTCTTTTGTATCTACAATGTTTTTCATCTTCTCTATAATAGTTTCATATTTCTTAAGAAAACATGGCCCATAGGAGTTTTTAGCTAAATTCTAAAAATAAAAATAAGTTTTTGAAAACTATTTTTTTTTAGTTTTCAAAACTAATTTAGTTTTTGAAAATATAGGTAAAAAGTAGATAAGACAAACAAAGAAATTCATGGGTGAAAGTTGTATTCCATAGACTTATTTTTAAAAACTAAAAATAAAAATTCAAATAATTATCTAAACGAGTCTAATTTTTTTAAAATTTAAGGACTAAATTCTATTCTTTTTAAAAAATTAAATGATAGAGATGAAATTTGTAATTTAACCTTAAAATTAAGTTAGCAGATTGATATTAATGGGTGCATAGACTTATGAGCTAACATTGGATAGTTGTAAATAATCAAGCAAATTAATAGGCAATCAAGGTATGAATCTCGTCCACGAACTTGAAGAATAAAAAAAGTTAGCGGATAAACAAATTGTTATAAACTTATAATAATTTTAAAATTTTGGGAGCCGTTAATAAAGGAGTTATTATTTAATGAGCACAGTTTTCGTTGACATGATCTGCATGTGCTTTAAAATAGTAAAGAAAAGACAAATAGAAAAGTCAGCGCGTTGACATTTTTCCTATACATCACTATAACATCATTTATACGGCTCGTCTAGCTCTCAGTCATTGATATTTTTAAATAATAAACTAAGAAATTTGAAAACTATATAATAATAATAACAATTTATATTTACTTTACTTGTGACCTTGAACTTGGAATCCCTCTTGTTACTGTTAGATGGGTTTAAAAAACTTGATAATGTGAAAACATGGATCAATTTTGATTGAACTATAAAGTTATTAAACATAATATATTCAAAATACAAATCATGTTAAGCTTGTATAAAATTATATGGTTGGTACTGATTTATTTAAATTGATTGTCAATATGACTATAGTCCAACTGGCATAAAATTTGTATCCTGATAATTAATACTCCATTTGATAACCATTTAAAGCCCGTTTGATAACCATTTTATTTTTTATTTTTAGTTTTTGAAAGTTAAACTTATTTTCACCTAATTTCTCTACAATAGAGATCATCTCCCTTATGTAAGCATTTGAACTCTTAGCCAAATTCTAAAAACAAAATCATGTTTTTTTAAAGCTACATTTTTTAGTTTTCAAAACTAGTTTGGTTTTTGAAAACATAAGTACAAATTAGATAAGAAAACATACAAACCAATTAATAAAAGTAATATTTTTAGGCTTAAATTTCAATAACTAAAAACAAAACACAAAATAGTTATCAAACGGGGCCTTAGTTTTTAGTTTTTGGAAATTAAGTTTGTTTTCTCTTTATTTTTCTATCATGGTTTTCATCTCCTTTAGAGAACGTTTGGATCGCAGAGTTGAGTTGAGTTCTGTAAAGTTCTTTTGTCAGTGAATTTAGGAAGTCTGTAGTTGGGATGCAGAGTTGAGTTGAGTTGAGTCGAGTCTGTATTTGGGGTACAAAGTTGAGTTATCATGTCAAGGGTATTTTGTGCAATTTTTTTATAACTTGAATAACTCTGATTTTTTTTGTGACTTTTTTTTTTCCAACAAATCAATTGCAAACACATTTGTCTACAATTTCAAAACTCAATTATGAGATCAACTAAAAATTACAATATATATTACTATTTGTCAAATTTATGTTAGAGATATTTACAAAAGTAATGGATATTAGAATTGATATCAATTTTTTTCTTTTTCAATAAAATTCATCTAGAAACACTGGTTTTTTTTTAATATTTGCAACACTGAATTCATATGTCTACTACAAATATATATATATATATATATTTCAACATTAATCTTTTTTAAAAAAAATATATATCATTCATTCTTTTTATTAGAAATTGATTTTTTTCCCAAAATATAGGCAATTGTAGCATTGTTTCCTCTTTTTGATATACATTAAACTTCTTCCCAAATATAGAAATTACATTTTTTTTTAGTAAACATTGAACTTAATTCAATTAATAGATTGTATTCTTTATAACAACAAACATTTAACTCTAAAGGATTGGACACTAATGAGCTTTGTCTTTTGTGAAGGAAAAGAAAGGAGACTACAAAGCATCTCATCTGGAAGTGTAAGTTTTCTAAGCAGGCATGATTTTATTTTCTTCCAAACTTATGTCCTTTATTTAACCTTTGCAGGGACTCCTGGAACCCGTTAGATTTTTGGCATTGGATGGTTCAAAACGAAAAGAGTCCAGACACAAAAAGAGTTATCCTTTTCTTTTGGTGCATCTGGACGTACAAGAATCGAATCAACAAAGAAAAAACAGAATCGGACATTTCCCACTTTATCAATTGGGTTGATTCTCAGATTAAGGAAAAAATTCTCAAAAAGGAGTTGCACCTTGTTAGATCTGAGAACCTCGAGAGTCATGGAAGATGGATCCATCCGCTCCCAGATTGTTGGTTGCTCAATGCTGATGCATCTTGGAATGCTAAAGAAAGGAAAGGAGGCCTCGACTATGTTAGAGTTTGTGCCCTAAAACTCGTATTTTGTAATTTTGTTATAATTATTGTAATAAAGTGTCATTATTTCAATAAAGAGTTATTGTTCGTTATTTACGAGATTGCCTTTGTTTAACCCTAAATCCAATAAACTAAACATCAAAGGTTGTAAAATGTATCTTGAACTGAATGTAGTGTACATATAAAGGATCTCGGTTCGAGATACAACCTAAAGGGTCTATAGTAAGAGGATAAGGTTTGGGTACCTTACCCCAGTAACACTATGGATGTGACTCACTTTGTATATGATACAAACACTGTGATCGTAACGTCTTCGTGTAAATGACATGTGAGTGGGGATATCCTATGTAATGAGATCACATAAGACCGGACCACGAAATAGTAACCACTAGATGTAACTCCGTTGAATAGCTAGGTTTCTATTTCACTAGGATGACCTAGGCAACTTGATTTCAATCCTGAGCAGGTTACGAACTCCTGTTTGCGAGGGATTGCCCTTTGACTAGTATGGGTGAGAGTGACCAGATTCGCCGACTCAATATGTCTACCTTCTTGGGAACAAGACCGATTGAGCAACTGGGACTTAGCCTAGCAAGATGGAATTCACTCCTTCCCGACTATTAGGGTAAGTAGATGAATGTTTCCTTAAGTGGTGTCTCCGGGACTTGAACAAAGGGCCCGACCCTCTCATTGGCCCGAGAGGGACTTTTGTTTGTTTGTAGGACCAAAAACAAATTGTTCATTAGAGGAGCACTGGTACTTAAGATACAAGATGTAACCCAGGGGTAAAACGGTAATTTGACCCAGCTGGTGTTACGAACATTCGTGAAGGATTGACTTGCTGTTATTGGTCAATATCCGTGGACACAGAAATATATTTGCAGTGAGAAGAGTGCAACTGCGGGACTTTAGTGGAGTGTTCCTACAGTTAACGAATGTTGATTAGGAAGTTAATGAGATCAACCGAGTAATCTTGTATCGTTGGAGCTTCTGATCTGTAGGTCCATTAGGTCCACCTTCTAGCTCGTAAAGGATTCTTAGATCGTTTGAATTTGAAATCCCGCCAAGGTTGAATCTCGTTGGTCGCTGGGAATTATTGTTGGTGATACTCGTCGGAGAAAATATTGTTGGTTGCAAGATAAGGTAATCAACGATGGTTATAAATCACCAGATAAAGTAGTCGACAGTGGTCGTCAATTGTCGCATATTGTCGTTGATAGTGAAGGTCGCCGGAGAAGATCATCAAAGGTGGTTATCTGTTGTCGAACGCTGGAGATGGTCACCGATCACCAAAGATGGTCATCGAAGGTAGCTTTCGGTTGTCGTAGATGGTCACTGATTGCCATAAATGATCGTCAAATGTAGTTTTCACCCACAGGAGAAGGTCATCAGAGGTGGGTGTGGGTTGCCAAAGAAGGTTGTTGGTTTTAGAGGAGGTTTTTGCTCGTTGGAGATGGTCACGTCACCAAAAATGGTCGTCAGAGGTGGTTTTCAATTGCCGAAGATGGTCACTGGTCGCCAGAAATGGTTGTCGGAGGTGGTTTTCGATCACTGGAGATGGTCACCGATCACTGGAGATGGTCGTCGGAGGTGGTTTTCGATCGCCGAAGATGGTCGTCGGAGGAAGTTTTCGGTCGCAAGAGATGGTCGTCGGTCGTCCAAGATGGTCGCCAGAGGTATTTACCGATCCCCTGTGGTGATCGTCAGTTGTTGGAGAAGCAATGATAAAATATGTTGATATGGTTACTGTACAAGTTGGTGGAGTTAATATCCTAAATCAGCAGAGTTGAGTTAATTTATCTATGAGCCAAACACTGAGTTGGGTTTAATACCCAACCCAACTCAACTCAAATCAGGAAGCCAAACACCCCCTTAAAAAAGTATTTGAATTCTTAGCCAAATTTTAAAAACAAAAACAAATTTTTTAAAATATTTATTTTAGTTTTCAAAACATTGCTTTGTTTTTTAAAACATAAGTAAAAAATAAATAACAATGCAAGTAAATCTTTAGGTGAAAATAGTATTTATAGGATTAATTTTCAAAATCCAAAAACCAAAAACCAAATGGTTATCAAATAAGTAGTTTTAAAGTTCAAATTCTCCGCTTTGCGTATTGTGGATTCTTTTAAAAAGCTGATTTGAGTTTATTTTTTTTCTCTCATAAAAGGTTTCAGTTAAATTGAAGTAACCATATTAATATATTATCACCTCCAACAATCAGCAACCACCTCTGCGACTGGAAACCACATCCGACGACCGGGGACCACTTTCGGTGACCCACAACCACCTCCAATGACCTTCTATTAGGACCGAGACCACGGCCAATTTGTTGGACATTACTTTATGGTGAAACATAATTATATTTTGTGAATCATGTAAATAGGTCCTTGATAACCCTACTAATATTTTGTGAAAATTTCACTCCTACATGACAATAATATTGAAACATATTGTCATTTTATTGTCATCTTAAAAAAAAAATAATGACATTATCTTTTCTAAAGATGTACACAATGTTCCTTTACAAAAAAAAAATGTCAATGCATTTTTTTTAAAAAAATTACCCTATTATTAATTAAAAAATGTCATAATAAGTTTCTCATTTGTAAGTTTCAAATAAGTTCAATATGTGTTTAGAAAATGAAATCTTAGATTTCTATGTTTTAATAAAAGTTTAATTTGTGTTTAAAGAAAAAAAATATAGGTACATCGTTTTTTTTTTTTCATTCATCAACAGTTATTTGTTGTTATAAAGAATACAACATTTGATTTGTATAAATTGAAATAGGTTCAACGTGCACTACAAATATGTGATTTCTATAAATTGAAGTAAGTTTTTTTTTCTTTTCTTTTCTTTTTTGAAAAATAAATTCAAAGAAGTTTAATGTATAGCAAAAAGAGGAAATAGTAATACATTGCCTATAGTTTGAAAAAAATCAATTTTCAAAAAAAAAAAAAAAAGATAAAGAATGATGTTTTCTTAAAAAAAAAAATCAATGTTGAAATATACTAATTTTTTAAGTAAACATTTGAATTCAATGTTACAAATATGGAAAAAAAATATATTTCTAGATGAATGTTTGGAAAAAATAAAAATAGTCAACTAAAAATAAGCTCACTTCATGTTACAAACAAATGCATCAAATACTTTGACAATTCAACTCAACTCTGCACTCCAAATACAAATTTTCTAATTCAACTCAACCCAACTCTTCACTCCAAAAGAAGACTTCTGAATTCGCTGACAAACGAATTTTATCCAACTCTACTTAACTATGCGTGCCAAACACCCCATAAAGGTTAAAAACACACTCTATGAGTTGGAGCATCTACAAATCTACTAGATTATGAAACAACATATGTCTATATATTTCATTCTCTCTTAGACTTTTTTGATCAACAATTATAAGATCAAATCATTAACTTTTGAAAGATAATACCATACTTTATATAAATTATCGTATTCATATTAAGACATGCTCTTAAACTTTTTTTTAGCACATAATGATTTTGTGCTCTATTTTAAGAGTTATAACTTTTTTTTTCCCTTTAAACTATGCATGGGATTATAATTTTCTCCTTTAACTTATCCGGGCAATTGGGCAAATAGAAAAATAATCCATGCACATGTCTTTAGCCCAAATGAAAATTGTGATTTCATCTTTTTTTCATTTCTTCCTCAAACTATCTTTGATTTTTTTGTAATTTCTTCTTCCTTTCTCCAACTTTTAGTTGATCGACTAAAAATCCTAGATTCAATCGATGTTTAACGTTTAACTTTTTTTATAGTGATTAGAGTTTATCACTAATAGACTGATAGAAGTCTATCAACGATATAAGTTTATCACTATCACCGATAGAATTTTATATGTCTTATTTCTATCTTTTTATTGAACTATATTACTTATAGACTTCTATCACTATCATTAGGAGTAGTAGTAGTGTGTGATTGAAGTCTATCACTGATAGAAACATATATGTTAATTGCTATGATATGAATTATTAGAATTTTTAATCTTGAATCAACTAGAGTTAATATAGGTTAATTTTCATTCTTGAATAAGCTAGGATGTGTGATTGAAGTCTATCACTAAGATGATTATTTTATGTATCACTATGATTAGATTTTATCACTAATAGAAGTTTATCATTGATAGACACCTGATTATGATAAAAGTCTACTAGTTTATTACTCCAAGTTTTATTTCAGTTTTACAGTCTATTAGAGTCTATCACTGATAGACTTTAAATTGTGATAAAAGTCTATCAGTGATAGAATAACCTTGATAAAAATCTATCACTCTACTTCATGTACTGCATTCTATCACAATCTATCAATAATAAATTTTTAATTGTGATAAGAGTCTATCATGATAGAATTTTATCACCGATAGAATCCTAACTCTGATAAGAGAGTCTATTGTCGCCACGTACCTGCGACGCGGAGCGGCCGACGTCCTCAAAATAGGGATATTTAAAATGAGTCGCCACCAATCTTTTTTATGGTGTGATTGGGCACCAAAATAAAATAACTTTTTTTTATATAAAAAAAAAAGAACAAAAAAAATGGTATGTGAAAACCAGATTTGGATTCGGGAGTTGTTTGTGTATGGAGAAGGTGTTAGCACCCCACAACACCCGTTTTAAAAAAAACGGTGGCCAAATTTTAATCTTGAATTGCAAAAATTTTAGAAGGACAGAAAAAAAAATGTCTTATTTAGGAAAATGAGATTTTTAAAACAATGTCTTATTTTACCCCTCATTACTCCAATATTTGGAGTCATGATCCCATAAAATAAGTGGATGAAATACCATTAATGTGGTTGCATTGAAATTATTTCCAAGATTTTTGAAATAATATCACCTCAAGAACATGAGAAAAAAATAATCACAATTTTCTCAAATCCATCATAGGATGACCTTCATAAAAGAAAGTTTTTTTTTTAAAAAAAATATTTTCATTAAATTCATTTTTTCTTGGGATCAAAATCTCGGACTCCCAAAGATAATGATCCCTCACCTCAAGAATTCTAGAAAATCGGACTCGCAAATATTTCTAGATTACGTCGTAGGAATTTTTTAGAAGAAAAAAAATCACAAAAAAAAGTTGTAAATAAAATTTATTATTTTTTTAAAAAAACCTTTATAAACTAAATTTTGAAAAAAATAAAAAAAAAACAAGTTTGAAAAAAAAACATGAATGATAATCAAAATAAAATTAATTTTGAAATAAATACAAATGCAATTAAAAGATAGATCATGCTTAACATAACAAATTGATCATACAAATAAGCAAATAAACGCCAACAAATTTACGAGAAAAATAAATATATTGAAATCGATCGTTGAGTTTCAAAGATTCGATTTCTCACCTCAAGAAAACTAGAAAATCGGACTTCCAAATATTTCTAGATTCCATCGTCGGCAATAAATATAAGTTTAAAGAAAAAAAATCACATGAAATTAACAACATGGTGAAAATACTAAGAACAAAATGATAATTAAATAGATAAGATATAAGACTTACAAATAAAGTATGTAAATAGATGGAAAAACCAAATTTTAGGAAAAAAGAAAAAAAAATAATAAATAATAAAAAAAGAAAGAGGGATTAAAAAACATAAAATAAAATATATATTAGTGACAACTATCCATGATTTGACCAAATAAAAGTTTTGAAAAGAGCACTCATAGGTAAATGTAAAAAAAAAAAAAATCAAAACTAAACTTTTTTTTTTAACTTTTGTTTTTTATTAGCGATTTACTTTTTTTTTTATTTCAATTATCTTTTCACTCTCTCACATATGCCTATCATTTTCTTCTTGAACCATTTTCACAACACTTTGATCCTTTTTCTCTCTCTTTTTTTTTAGTATAATGAAAGCAAGAGCTAAGAAGAATAAATATGGAGAAAGAAAAATAATAGATAAGTAGGAGAGGTAAACCATAAAATAAAGTTAGTAGCATCAAGATCTTAGACATTAAAACAAACAAAAAATGAGCAAAGATTCACATTATAATAAAAGTAAAAAGAGAGGTAATAAACAACAAAAATGAAAAACAAAACTCATAAAACTCTTACTCAACTATTGTTTTTCGGGGATATTTAGAGATGGAGATGAAAATAAAGTTAGTAGCAAAACATAACAATAAAATAGACAATGATTCACATTGTAATAAAAGTAAAGAAAAAAATATAATGAACATCAAAAATGAAAGAAAAGTTCATAAAAACCCTTACTCAACTATTGTTTTTCGGGGGACATTTCAAAATAAAGATGAAGATGAAGAAGTTGGTGTCAAGAACAAACCAACTAGCTTGTTGTTTGAAGTATGGATTCTTGGAACAAAATCCTACCAAATGCAACCTCCAACTAAGCTAGGATTATTTTTGTGCTATGGGATTTTGGAGTATTTTTTTTTACAAAAAAAAAAACTCTCCATCTTTATGGTTGTGAAGGTATTTGGCTATGGAGTTTTGTAGAGTTTAGAATGGAAGAGAATGATGTGTGGGAGTGTAGAAGAAGTAGGGTTTTTGTGAGTTGTGTTTGAAGAAGAGAATGAGATGTATATAAAGGTCAGAACCATTACTCTTTTTTGCATAAAACCAAAACCACAATTTGTTGCAATTTGAAAACCTATGCAAAAAAGAACTTACACCTAAAAAAGACCAACAACATTTTGGTCAATCAAATTAAAAAGAAAAACATACTTAATCAAAATTTTGTCTTTTCTTCTTAAAAAAAAAAGATTCCCCCAACATTTAAAAAAAACACATGGTAAAATTAACAAATAACAAATCAACACATAAAAAAATGAGCAAATAAAAAAAAATACAAAAAAACACATAAATAATGGTAATCTAACAATTAATTAAAAATGAGTCGGACAAAAATAGGTGGCTACATCTATCATGAATAGAATCCTAACTAGGATAAAAGTGTATTAGCCTATTCCAAGCCTTGCTTCAAATTGCATTATACCACATTCAATCACTCGTAAACTTCTAACTGTGGTAGGAATCTATTAGTGATAAAAGTTTGTCACTAATAGACTCGTAACTTTGATATGTGTCTATTAGGACGACTCCAATCCTTCTGATAGAGAGTTCTAACTGTGATAAGAGTTTATCAGGAATAGAAGTCTATCACCAATAGATTCTAATAGTGATAAAAGTATGAGGCTTTAATTAAGGGTAAAATGGGAATTAAAACATATTATTTAAAATATTTCTATATTTATAATTTTTTTTAAAAAAACTTGGTATATTTGCAAATACGAATCCATGTTTTGCTACCCATTACAATTTTCCTAAATTATATATCAATTTTTATTTAATTATCTGGAATTAGACATTTTAATCTAAGAAAGTTACAAAAAACGATGATTCTGAAATAAAGATAACAAAAATGTTGGGAGCATGAAATTCAAACTTTTGAATATTTATAAATAAAATCGTAAAAAGAAAATAAAAAACTATAAAATATGGCCTTTTTAAAAAAAAAAAGTATAATTCTGCTTGACTTTCGACAAAAAATACATTTTAAATATTTTAATTAAAAAATAGAATGCTTCAAGATGTAACTCAAATAAATAGCCTAAAGTGGGCGAGTGAAAAAGACTTTCGATCTTCCCGTTGGTAGAAAGAAATCCAATGTGCTCTATGGATTTCCAAAGTTAAAAAAGTTATTCAAAACTAATATTTTAAACTCGTGTTGTGGATTAATGATTGCAGGATAAATATTTTTTTTATGTCTAATAAATATGATGTATGAAAATTTGAACATCGTCTCAATTTAAGAAAATAAATATATATTAATTATAGTTGAAATAGGCTTACTTTGATAAATATTTGATGAAAACTATATTATAAAAAACGATAACTTGAGATTAGAAATTGATTTTATAAAAAGACCCATAATGTTCACACCCTCATGGTGAACAACCATCTAATTGGTTTTTTTCTTAAATGTCAACTACACTACATGTACGACTCTTTCAAGAAATATTGCAAAATTTTCATAAAATATCTTTCCTACTAAAATGATTTTTTTGTTTAAGTTTGAGAAATCTTAAAAATTAGGGATATATACAAGATTGAGTTGAGTTAAAAGAATTCTTAGGATCAACCTGAAAATTCAAGTGGGTTGAATTTACTACACCCTATTACAACCCAACCTTATATTTGTGGATTGAGTTTGGTTGATTTTTTATTTTTTAAAAATTATTTTAAATCATTTTTTCTTGAATTAATAACAAAAAAACACATTAAATTCAAATATCACACTTCAAAGTTCACAATATCTTAATCTTTGTTACAATCCGAAGAAAATATTAAAAGTTCAGAAATAGTTATAGCTATATATATATATGTGTGCACATATATAAGAAAAAAATATAAATTTTGGATTGGAATGAGATGCTTCGAGTCAACTCAAGCCTAAAAATACCAAGAACTGACTAAAAATTTTGCTTAACTTTTAATCTCATCCAATCTTAAAGAAAATCTAACATAATCTAACTTTTACAATTTGGGTTGCAGAGTGTATTGGTTTGAATTACGGTTATTTGCCCATACCTAATAAAAATACATTTTTTTTATTCTTGATTTGGGAATAGGAAAACAGAGAAGATGGAGACAAGGGTCCAAAGAATATATTATATTTTTCCTGCAAAAAAAAATGAATTTATTTTAGTTATATAAAAAGAAAAAATAAAAATCACAAAAGAAATGGAAAATTAAGGCCTAGTTTCATAACTATTTTGTTTTTTATTTTTAGTTTTTGAAATTTAAACCTAAAAATACTACTTCTACCAAGAGTTTATATGTTTTCTTATCTATTTTGTACCTATGTTTTCAAAAACCAAACTAACTTTTGAAAATTAAAAAAAATAATTGTAAAAAACTTGATTTTGTTTTTAGAATTTGGCTAAGAGTGCAAATGCTTATTTAAAGAAGATGTTCTCTATTGGGTGAAAATAAGTTTAACTTTCAAAAACTAAAAACAAAAAACAAAATAGTTATCAAACGAGGTCTAAGCAATTGTAACGGAATATTGAAAGAAGTCAACTTTTCTAAATCGACGGCTAATTAGGCTCCAGGTGCAACCAATCTAGAGTTTGGGCATAATGTCACATGCTCGTACCGTGGGATGTAGTACACGTAATACAACCCCGTCCATATCATGCGACGTCTGAATCATGGCATTTTATATTTGGATCATCAGGTTCAACTTTCAAGTTGATATTTTGTATCTGTGGATATTTTGGTGAGGCTAAATTATATAAAAAAATATATATATAAACTTTTTACATCGTTTTAATAATACTTTTAAATATTAGAAAAATTTATTAATATCCTTAAACTTTTAAAATATTCTTTTCATTAAATTTTAGATGAAAAATGTTTATTTTTCTTCTAAATTCTCCTTTCAAGAAAATTAACGATGTTTTGCTTATAAAGATTCTATATAACAAAACTAGATGAAAATCAAGAAATTTATCGGTAAAGCTTTTGGAAAATTTTGCAAAAATTTCATCCAAATCTTAATGACAAGAGTATTTTGAAACTTTTGTGTAGAGCAAGAGTAATTTTTAAAAATTTAAGGATATTATTGAAACAAGTACAACTTCATAGTATTTTCTATAATTTAGTATTTTTGTTATTATTATTGTTTTTTCTATCTAAAAAAAATAGTGTATGTCAACTACGGAGCTACCATGATATTGATTTCATTATTATTATTATTTGTTCAAGATTTCTATTATTATTTCATAATATAAAATAACAATATATTATATAAGCGTATTGTTTTTAAAATAATGTGTGGGCTTGATTATGAATTTTCAATCATCAAATTAGGATAAGACATATAAATTTAGTATTTTTTTTATTTGACATTATCACGTAGAAAGCAAGTTCTTTGCGTATACAATTTTAAAAATCGTTTCACATCTAAAATTTTCAGCTCAATATGCTGAAAAGGAAAGTCAAATTTCTACGCCTCAAAATTAATCTAATGTAAATAATTGAGCTTTTAATTTCAACATTTGTACACACTAATGTATTAAATTTCATCTCTTAAGTCATTGTAGTTATCTCATTCGATGACATTTTTTAGCAAATCTGATCTTTTTTTCCTTTTAGTAAAATTTAATTAGAAAAATAATAAGGTTTGACTATTTTCCTCTCATGCTATTTTATGCAACAATAAGAACTATTTGACAATTTGCTCTTTAAAATTACTTTTTGAGTTTCATGTATTAAACTTTTTGTTCAACCATTCATACACCTAATGTAATTACGAGGTTAATATACTAAAAAGAAACCCCCAATTGTGCGTAAAACAAATTTCATAATGATTTAACTTATTAGTTGCATTGAATTTTAATTTTATCTTAACCAACCTTACTAAAGTCACTGGTTAAATAATATCCTTAAAAACTAGATGCTTGTACCCTTGTCAATACCCTTTGTTTGATAATTTAAAATACGCTTTTGGTCGTTCCCATTACAATTTAGTTAGTTTCTATACGAAGATTTGAACCTTTGACCTTAAGAAAATGATTACATGTCAATTACCGGTGAGTTAGGCTCATATTAGCAAATTTAGTGTCATATTAGCAAATTTAGTGTCGATAAAAACGTTTTTGTACTAGAAGTTTGTAAAATTGTTATAAATTGTTCTTTGACTGTTTGTTGGCCAATTGAAAAATGATACGACATTGGCAGTAACATGACAAAATATATTAACCTAATATTATTTTTGGTTGATTAACAATAAGGATCCGTTTCTAGCATATGTCTGGCCGAACATGTTGGGCCAAGCCGACCCAAGAACTGTCGTGCGATCGGAAAATGGGCTCTGTAAGGCCCACTTACGAATGGCCCAGGGCAGCCTGATTTGACCCTTAAACAATTATAATAATATTCTTATTAATATATACTAATGGTTAGCATTAGCTAAATTAGTAGTCTGTTAACATATAACGGTAGAAATTTAACTTGAACTTGTGTGTTAAATACAATACAACGAAATTGTATTGATGCCAAATACTGAAAATCCTTGAATCCATGAAAAAAAAAATGATGCACACAGTTTTATAAAAAAAAAAAAAAATGTCACTTGGAAATTATGATGTTTGTGGTTGAAAACCGGTGGCAATATGAGGGTAGTGAGAGTTCTATATACATTTTTAAATAGCAAGAAATAAAATCTAATGAAACAATTATATTCTTATTAATAGTTACCTTAAATGGATTATTTATTTATGAAATAACAAAATGATAATTATTCCAACATTATAAATATATCAATCATTATGACTGCTACAAATGGTATAAATTTATTCCATAACTACTAGTCAAGCTATAGCCTTGACTGCTACAAATGGTATAAATTTATTCCATAACTAGTAGTCAAGCTATAGCCGTAATATTTTAGAAAATGAGCTATTTGTAAAATATAAGGTTGAAAACGTACTATTTGGCATAATTTTTCTATTTTTTCCAATTATTTCTAAAGTGAGCCCACAAATAAAAAATGGCAAAAAAGATGAGATCGTGTCAAAATAACCACATAATATTTGTTACATTGAGGGGGAAATCTGTATCAGATGAGACATATCAGTAAGAAGAAGCTCAGACAGCCTTCTGAAACCTCGGCAGATCAAAAATCATCCGAGGTAAATCTTTGAACCAACCAAACAAACTTGAACATGGTAAAAATTTCACCCGATTGCACCAAGAAATGTCTGCAAACAGCAAAGGGTAAAGATTAGAGCTTTTTTAAGCTTAATGACATGATTTTCGTTCAATTTAGTTCACATTTGAGAATGAATTTACCTTTACTTTTGTTGGACCACCATACCGTCCCGACGACATACTGCCAAAGCCAAACCTCGGCTTCTTATCAGCTGGTTTTAGTATTTGGAAAGAACACATTAAATTTTCATCCACGTGCATCATTGCACCAGCATTGTCGAACTCTCCACAGTAGTTTGGAGCAGAAAATATTGTTACAAGCTTTCTATTTGCAAAAAACTCGTACCCGTCCTCCACGACCTGCATATCGAAGTATAGTAGGCTTTCAGTGTAAGTGTCTGCATTGTGCAGGCAATGAAGTTAAATCAGAAAGACATTCACACCTGGTGAGCTCTACAAACCAAATCAAGATCATGCTTTCTAAGAAACTCGATTACTTTATTGGCACCAAAGGTATATGAAACCCCTCGTTCGTTCGGTCCCCAGCCTCGTGTATCTTGACTTGGATCAGACCAGAGAAGATCACAAACTAAACCTGCTTCTGGAACATCAGTAGGCCGCTTTGAGTTCCTAATCTGATCCAAGTTGTCAAGGTGAGGAGACAGCCCCCCATGCATGCAGAGTATCCTTTCATCAATCAGAGCAGCCACAGGTAAGCAGTTGAAACAGTCCGTGAATATTTTCCAGAGTTTGACGTTGAACCTCCGTTTACATTCGTCGTAAAAACCGTAGATACGGTTTACAGATGCACACTCATGGTTGCCCCTCAAAAGGAAGAAGTTTTCGGGATATTTTATTTTATATGCAAGGAGAAGGCATATGGTTTCTAAGCTCTGCTTTCCACGATCTACATAGTCCCCCAAGAACAAGTAGTTCGAATGAGGAGGTAATCCACCATATTCGAGAAGCCTTAGAAGATCGGAATACTGACCATGGATATCTCCTGAATGGCATTGAAAACTAATTTTAGTCATATATACATAATGAACAACTCATAACACTAAATAATGAATCCGAAAAATCTTATCCCACCCACATGTTCCCAATCGCATTTGAATGAAATGGCAGATGAAAGTTTTAGTGAAGACAATTAATTATTAACCGGTAAGCTTTGATAATTATAATCTCTTGGAAAGTTCAAACTATGCCTAAAACACGTAGGGTTAAATCTTTTCTCGGTGTCATCAAGATAAATGAACCTGATAGGTGATAGGATTGACATGGGAGTAGTTAGGAAGATTATTAAAACTTCGAGGGTATATTAGTAATAGTAAGTAAATATGGAGCTTGTTAAGAGGGATTTGTTATAAATAGATTGAGTGGGAAGGGATGAGGGAGAGAATTGTTTAGTAGGCTTGAGTATGTATACTCAAGAGAGGGGGCGCTCCAAGTACCTCGAATCCTTGAGTCATCTTGTAGTTCCACTGTCCTCTACATTACAATATTATTCTAGTCGTTTGGGTCCTATCTGAACCAAGCAGGATGCTAAGGGATACTAAACTCATTTTATCTTCTCTTCAAAACAATCTTTCCTTCAAGTATTATTAGCCCCAATTCCCCATTCTAGTCCCCTGAGTCTGCCCATCTGACTACAATTTCAGTGATACAGTTTTTCATTCAACTGAGAATCCCTCCCACTGTCTATTCCCATGTCTGTTACATAGTGAGTGACCTTGTGTTTTCATTTTAATCAAACAAGGAAAAACATTTCCCCACTTTTCAACATGAAGCAACCAACTAAACTACTTATCTTCAATAAGCTCAGTCATAGAAGGTAAAATAAGTCAATCCCAGTTTCAAATGAACTTAAATCAATCAATGAAACTTTGTTGGGCATTTGGAATTTGAGCAAAGCATCATAGCCTCAAGAAACTTTCTGCAGCACATGAGGGTTCTATAATAAGTAATAATGAGCATATTTGATCAGAGTTCTTCTCATGTATTTTTATGCCAATCGAAGTATACTTTTCAAACAGTCATAGGATAGCTATATTCATCTAATCCCAACAAGAAAACCATAACAAATCAAAAGAGAAAGGGAAAAGGAGAAACCGCAGATATAGATTGGGGCTTCAATTTCCAAAAGATTTGATTGCCTTAAGAAAATATCCCTCGAGACCATGCATAGCTGAGTAATTTCAGTCTCAGAAAGCGGCACCTGCTTCCCCGATTTGCTCCCTATATCAAGCAACCTGTTAATTATTCGATTAAGGGTAGCAGATTCCATCCTAAGGTTCCTCCTTCAATCCAAAAAAACAAACAAACAATCTTTCAGATCAAATGAGATAGCAGTAGTAAAGTAAAAGAAAAAAGCAGAATAAAGGCAACGTACTTCGATCTTCTGCTTCTGGTGCTGCTCCTTGTCGATTTGAAAAACTAGCATGACTTGCGCGAAGAAAAAGAGGAGAAGGAGAATTGAAAATGAGAGATAGAGGGCTTTTGAAAACCAAAGAAAATGGAGCATCAACTGTTGCTTTATGTTTCTTTTTCCTTTTGCCCATTTGGTTTCTCACTTGGAGAATTGGAAAAGAATGGTGGAAGATCAATTGGGTAAAAGAAGAATATATTCGATTGGAAGAAGATTGAGTAAAATTCGGAGAAACCCCTAAAAGAAAATCTGATTCAGAAAAGGAAGAGGGGACGGAATTAAAGAAGGAAAGGTGAAGGAGAAGATTTGTAAAGTGGGTGCTGTGAGTTGGTACTCGCGGACCCCATAGAACTTCGTACGCACTCTTCAACCGTCGATCATGACGACGGTGGCGCGTTTCAGTTTTCTGCACGCAGCGCCGTTCACGGCCGCCGGAAATATCCGCGGGAAAATTGTTTCAACTATCGTTCTAAAGCTTTTAAAATTTTTTTTTTTTTTTTACTTTTGAATTTTGAAATTAGTAAAAAATATTTAAAAACTCGTGGCAAAAAATGGAGCATGCATAAGTAATATTTTTTATAACTGTATAAAAGAATAAACATATTTATTTCATCTGAAAATGTATTTAAAATAATTTAAATAATCAAATCTTGTATATCAACAATTACATCCTCAATTTTTGTGAACGATGTTTAAATTGATGTTATGTATACCTTTCAATTTTTACGTGTTAATCTTCACGTCAATTCTTTCTATTTTGAAACTTTTTAAGAATATAATTAAAATGATATTGGTATGTTTTGACCCAAAAAAAAAATTAATAAAACACATGTATGGCTAATGCCTTTTTTAAAAAAAAAAAACGTGAAGTTAGATTTTTTAAATTACAAAGATGCTACAGTTAAAACTTTTTAACCATTTCAAAAATGCATGAATCACGGATGAAAATGTTAGTTCCCATTAAGGTTTTAAATTACATGATTGATACAACCAACATCAAATTCTTTATCTCAATATTTGTTTCTTTATGAATTGAGATGATAGTTTAACATCAATCTAAGGATTTTTTTTTTTTTGGTTAAAATGCATAGGCTTATAAATTTTTAATTTTGTAAAGTTAAAAGTTCGGGTTAAATTGTAAAGCTCTATAATACGAAAATTTGATTATAATAATATTTATATAAATTAAGTGTGATTTTGTGCATTTTGTAAAATTTTGCATTTTGTAAAATTCATGAAATGTAATATCAAGTTTCGAAAGCAATCGATTAAAATGAAAGTTTGAGAATATCGTGGTAGTAAGTCTTATTTCTTACATTTTAGGTAGAAAGTGAACAGATGCTTATCCACAATGCAAGCTTTTTTTCTAAACACTATGAAACTGTGTGGGGGTAAGGTTTTAGAGATGAGGATGGATAAAAGTTTTAAATCTCTTTTTTTGGAACAAGGCTTGTAAGCATGGGCATAAACATCACTTTTTCCCATAAGTTTTCTATAACATTCAAGAATGATGGTTTTCTTTATAGTCATTCATCTCTGTCTTTCTCTCTCTTCATCTCTCTTCTTTATTAATATATATATTCATTTTAAATAATCATAATTAACTATTTAATTAAAATATTTATAATTAATTATTTTATTTTATTAGTTGACATTAAATTTGATTAGTTAATAAAATAATATTTTTATGATTAATTTCATAAAACAAACATAAACATTTATTATAAAATTTATTACAAAAATACTAAATCACTAATTAATATTATATTTAATCAAATTAATTACAAATATTATTAATTTATGGTAAAGATAATCATTATAATTAATTATTTATAAGTTACTTGTGTTCAATTAACAATTAATTTTTTTCCATTAAAAAATATTAATTAATTACTTTTTTAAAATTTATTTTTATTATTTTATTAATAATAGATAATAATTATATAAGATTTATAAGATAAATCTCATAAAATAAATTTGCACATTATTTATAGATCGTAATTATATATTACATAAGATTTATATATTAATTTCATCAAACAAATATAAATACCATTTGTTTATATAAAAATCTGATAACATTCTCATGTAGAACTAAACACAGTTATCTTATTCTCAAACATTTATTATTCCCAGACATCTTATTCCCAAGCATCTATTACCCATGGGCATTCAATAAAACCTTAAACCAAACGACCCCTATGAGGTTGTTTCACCTCATTTCTCCATCAAAATCGTGGAGGATTTGTTCTGGATCTGAAGCATGGGAGTCAAAAAGTTGTGTTTGGGGTGCAGTGTTCTGAACCCTATGAATAAGAAAACAATGTTTAGGGTGTAGTGTTCTAAAAGTTCTTTTTTTCTTTAGTTTTTTATTCTCTTATTTTTCCTTATTTTTTACTTGATGTTTTATCAATTGTAGAAACACTTGTATAACATAAATGAGTTACAAAATTAGAATTTTATTTTAGAAATTTAAAAATTAGAAGTCTAGGTAAGAAATTAGGGAATAAAAACTCTATTTCACAAAATATTTGAAAAGTATTTTTGGAACTCTATTTTAGAAATTAAAAAATTGAAAGTCTATTTAAGAAATTAGGGATTTAAAATTCTATTTCAAAAAAATATTTAGAAAAGTATTTTTGGAACACTATTTTAAAAATTAATAAAAAAATAGAACTCTATTTAAGAAATTAGAGAATTTAAAACTTTATTTCACATCAAAATTTATTCTGAAAACTATTTTTTAGAATTCTACTTTAAAAATTAAAAAAAAAAAATTCTTAGCCTATTTAATAAATTAGGGAATTTGAAACTCCATTTTATAAAGTATTCAAAAACTTATTTTTGTAATTCTATTTTAGAAATTAAAAAATTGGAAGTTTATTTAAGTAATTAAGAAATTTAAAATTTTATTCCACAAATTATCTAAAACTCTGTTCTTGGAACTCTATTTTAGAAATTAAAAACTTAGAGGTTTATTTAAGAAATTGGAAAATTTAAAACTTTGTTTAACAAATTATTTAGAAAACTATTTTTAGAACTATATTTTAGAAATTAAAAATTAGAATTTTATCTAATAAATTAGGGAATCTAAGCTTCTAGTTCAAAGTATTAACCTATTTATGCAACTCTATTTTATAAATTAAAAAAATTATTTAAAAAATTAAGAAATTTAAGGCTCTATTTCACAAAGTATTCAAATCTCTATTTTTGAAACTATATTTTAGAATTTAAAAGTTTTGTTTAGTATCTATTTTTCTTTAATTTTAACCTTTTAAAAAAATTAACTAGGTGATCAAATCATCGGGTGGTTAGGTTACTGCGGTGTCATCAATAGTAGTTATGGGGTGGTTAGGTTGCTGGAGAATGGACATTGGGCAGTGGCAGTGGTTGTCAGATGGTTAAGTCCCTAGAGTAGTTGCATGGTGTTCGTCAGAGTGGTCATCAAGATAGTCGGGTTGTTAGGTGATCGGGTCATCGGGGTGGTCGCTAGAGTGGTTAACGGGTGGTCATTGGTGGTGGTTGTTAGGGTGGTCAAGTTGCCAAGGTGATCAGTGATAATGGTTGTTGGGTGGTCCAGCCACCAAGGTTGTTGTTGGATGGTTGAGCCCGTGAGGTGGTGATATTCTCATAAAATGGGAGTTAATTATTACAATTTCACTCTTAAATCTTGCTAAAAATTGAGTAACAAACATTTCATTGTCAGTTTTGGGCTATTTCTTGGTTAGTAGCGAAGCATGACAGTGTTTAAGAAAAATCTTTCTAGTTGTCCTTGGTTTTTATTGAATTATCCTCCTTTTGGACAGGTTATGAAGTTGAGCCAAAGAAATTGTGGGTTGATGAGTCATGTGGTTGGGTTGTTTGTTAAGTGTTGTTGTTAATGCTACAACATTGTGCAACACAAACCCAATGTGGTCGCAAATGCTACAACATTGTGCAACACATTTTAATGTGGTTGCCAATGCTACAACATTAAAACTCATAGCTAGAAGCAGTTTTCTTACGCGTTTTTAAATGATGATGTTAGCATACTCGTTACCCTTCATTAAAAATGAGTCAATAGTGAGTTGCCACGTGTATTGGGTGTTCTAAATCAACCCTTTTTGAGAAATAAAAGAGAGCAACCATCGTGAAAGAGAAGTGAAGGCCAAAAAGGAGAAAACCCATGATTTTGGAGAAGGAGAAGAAGAAAGCAGTAGTTAGGAAGCTGTTTTTGTAGAGGAAGAAAAAGATTCATCATCCTCTACTCTTTCTTTCTCAATTATTCATCATCCTCTACTCTTTCTTCCTCAATTTCTTGCTAGTTTTTCGTTATTATTATTGATTTTTGCTTTGCCCTAAGTTTTCTTAAGCTTTTAGCTAGGTTAGCATACTTTTGTAAGCCATTTTGGTGCAAATCTGAGTTAAATCTCTCATTATGATGTTGATTTCTGATTTATTGAGCTTTATTTCCAGTTTTACAGTTATGGGCTAATTGTTTTAGGGTTGGAATTTGTGGTTGGAGGTGATTTGTTTAAACTTTTTTGATTCAATGCACATGTATGATGTTATATTTTCATTTGTGGTATTTACTGCAAGTTCTTATTTGAGTTTAATCACCTTAAATAGGGCATTAGCTTGTTCTTAATACTGAAAGGGTTAGGAATAAGTGGATTAGAGCAAATGAAGCAAGTGGCTTCTCAAGGGGAGAAGTTGTATGGTAGAGACATACATTCTAAACTTGTGTTTTTAGGGAATTGGGTATTTTTAATATCCATTAGCATTGAGTTTTCATAGACATATCCTAAACTTTGTGTGAAGGTTAGAAAATTGAGTTCGGAAAGTATTTCATAGACATATCCTAAACTTTGTGCTATATTGAACATAGTAATTAATTTTACCTTTGTTTTGCTTTTAAAAAATTTCAGCCCTCTGTTTTATTCATTTTAGTACTTGTTTAACATCTTGAACCTCTGTTTTAAGCTAGTTGATTATCTTTTTAAGTCTCATTTACTTTATTGGTTACTTTGCTACTTGTTTCTAGTCGTTTTGCATTTAGTTGTGTTCTTTAATATAGTTTTACACTTAATAGTTGATACTTAATTTCATCATTTTCGCTAACTTTAGTCCATGTGGGATCGACCTTGTTTACCATCTACTACCTACGATTGCGTAGTGAGTTTTTGCACAACTGATGGTCACCAAATGATGATCGGAGTGGTTAGGTCACTAGAGTGTGGTCATCAGGTGCTCGTCGACGGTGATTATTGGGTGGTCAAGTTGTCAGGGTGGTCATCAGTGGTGGTTGTCGTGTGTTGGGTCATTAGGATGGTCGGATCACCAAAGTGGTTTGTCGAGTGGTCGTTGGTGGTGGTTGTGGGCAAGTTAGGTCGTTAGAGTAGTTGATTGCTCGAGTGATCGGGTTGTTGGGTAGGTGTATACAAGTCTCTTGAGTGTCATTGAAAATAGTCATTAGCAGTGGTCGGGTCGCCGGTGTGGTTATCAGAGGTAGTCGTCAACAATTGTCAGCGTTGTCGGTGTGTTGATTTCTCGAGTGATCAGGTTGTTGTGTAGGTGTATACAAATCTCTTGAGTATCGTTGAAAGTTGTCGAGTCGCCGGTGTGGTCATCATAGTTGTCGTTGGAGGTAGTCGTCAATGGTGGTCGGCGAAGTTGTTGTCGCAGGAAGTCATTAGCGGTGGCGAGATCGCCGGTGTGGTCGTTGGAGTTGTCGTCGGAGGAAGTCGTTAGCGGTGGCGAGGTTGCCGATGTGATGGTCGGAGTTGTCTCGGAGGTAGTTGTCAACAGTGGTCAGGTCGTCGGAGTTGTCGCCAAAGGTAGCAGTCACTGGTGCGGTCGTCGGAGTTGTCACCGAAATTGTTGTTGGAGTAGTCGCTGAAAATAGAAGATGACAAATAATATAAGAAAATATGACACACACCCATGGGATTGCACTGCTGTAACCCATGGGGTTGTGTTTCAAAACCAAAGAATTTTGAAAACATTGGACCAAACATTATTTTAGATTTGGAATCTAAAACCATCCAAATCTAAAATATGGGGTCAAACGACCCCGCTTATGATTGAATTAGATATGGAGGGGAAATGAGTAATGAGATGAATATTATTGACATTTTAATTCACCTTTGTAATTACTAACGTTTGCAGCGTCAATATCAAGGCACTTTTTCGTTCATCTTTATAACTGTGGTATTTACATTGTCGACATATTTATTGATGCTTTCATTCATCTTTGTAAGCAATGGTATATGCCGCCATCATTGTCAATCTTGATACGGTAATTAAAAAATATATACTATAAAATCATGAAGCCTACAACTACAAGCAATACTTAATTGGATTTAGTAAGTTGACCCGAAGGAATGACTCTAAACAATACTAATTTGAATAAAGTAAATGTTAATTGAGAAGTTACACCAACTTATTGAAATAAAATACTCAATTATTACAAGATGATCGTTTGTTTCACCATTTTTTTTACACCAACCCATGTTTCTTCGGTTTGTTTGTTTCTCTTGCTTTCCATAATAATCATGCAGTCAGCCCAGGGCGTTTGGGCTTGGGCCCAATCAAATTTGGGCCTACACGATCGCGTATAGGCCTAAACGAAGAGTATGTTGGGCTCATTGCAATTCTGATTTTTGTTCCCAGGACAGCAACATTAAGAAGGACGAAAATAAAAAAAAAATGAAGTTACTTTCATATTCATTTAGTTTTTATTTTTTATTTTTAAAAATTAAACTTTTTTTTTTCTCAATTCTCTATAATAAACATTTAGATTCTTAACCAAATTCTAAAAACAAAATATTAAACGAGGCCTAAAATAACAAGTTTAATCTTGAAGCCTTTAAGAGGGTCTCGATTCAACATATAGAATTTTAAAGAGTTTTTTTCTTTTAAGATATTTGAGCTTTTAATTTTTTGTGTCCAATCCAATAACTTCTTCTTGTTCATTTGTCTAAGACCTATGCAACATGCTAATTTTGTATCATTTAAAAATAATGTTGCATGCTAATTTTGGGCATAGTTCTTAAATAATTTAGTGTTTTTTTAGTACAATAAATAAAGAATAATATTGGAACTTTTGCCCTCAAGATAAGAAATAGGTATTTACTAAATTATGTTTAAGTTGACCCCCTTAACGCCCCGTTTGATAACCATTTTATTTTTGGTTTTTAGTTTTTGAAATTTAAACCTAAAAATACTATTTCTACCAATGAGTTTATATGTCTTATTATCTATTTTGTCCCTATGTTTTAAAAAACCAAGCCAACTTTTGAAAACTAAAAAAAGTAGCTTTCAAAAACTTGACTTTGTTTTAGAATTTGGTTAAGCGTTCAAATGCTTACTTAAGGGAGATAATCTCAAAATTAGGTGAAAATAAGCTAAACTTTCAAAAACTAAAAGCCAAAAACAAAATGGTTATCAAACGGACCTAAATAATATAAATTCTATTGGATAATCACTTAGCTTTTGGCTTTTGAATTTTGAAAGTTGTATTTGTTTCACATAATTTTTTATAATGGTTTTTATTTTATTAAAAGAAACACTTGAATTCTTAGCCAAAATTCAGAAATCAAAACTCATGAGTTTTAAAAATTACTTTTTTTTCACTTTCAAATCTTTGACTGAATCGTGAAAACATTTATAAAAAAAAAAAAACAAAACAAAGGAATTTATAGGTGAAAATTGTGTTTATAAGATGAATTCTAGACACCTAAATGATTATCAAACACACGTATAATTAGTTAGTGTGTCATGCAAAAACTTTAAACTTATTATAAAAAGTATTGAAAGTTGAAAGACTTGTTACAAATTCTTTAAAGTATACACAACCATGAAAGAAAGTCTTTTCTTAAATTTGTGGATTAAAATTTTAATTTAATAAACACGTTTTATATTTGCTTTATTTTGTGTTTATCTTTCACATAGAAATTATAATAAAATAGCACTATATCACATATTGGATAAATAAGGATCTTAAAACAAATTGACAATAAGAGGAGTAAAACTCATATATTTTATAAAAATTATAAGATCTCTAGTGTTTTTAAGTTCACCATTATTGAGGGTGAAGTTTTAGACCAAATATCTATTTAGATTTAATAGACTCTAATGTCATAACAACATTCTCAACCTAACATAACAGAAAGAAAATGGGAAAAAGATATGCAAGAAAATACATCAAGTACAGAAAAATCCCTATAACATCAAAACAAAAAATAGCAAAGTAAAGTAACAAACAAATAAAACTAATTAATAAATAATACAACTAGCAGATTACACTAGCCATCTTAAGTTAACAGCCCATCGTATTAATGAATATAATACTCAATAATGATCCTATTATTTTTTATAAATCGGTAGTTTAAAAAAATTGAATCCAAGTTGATAAGTTATTCGAAGTGTAAAAAGAATGACATCAAATATTTTATTTCATGTTTTCTCAAAAAAAAAAAAAAACTTATTTTATGAATTAAAAATTTACCTAAATAATCACATTCTAGTAGAGCATAGTAAGAAGGAAAAAGAATTTTCTGGTATCAGTTTTGAAGAAAAGTCGAAAAGAAGCCGCATGATAAATACCAAACAAAAATAAATAAAAAATCCAAAAAGCAGTGGAATAATAAATGATATAATATAATATAACAAGTAGTTTGGTTGGAATTTTGACCACGACTTTGACCTTGAATAGTCAATAACCACGTGATTAAATTGGATGGTTCCGATTTTTCCGATTCAAACGAAACCTAATCCTTTGTTGGGTTTCTTGTTCGGTTGTTATTTTTTGGGTAAAAAACGATTTGTTCCTTTGATATATCAGAGGGGTAAACGTATTCAATTTTTCTTGACAAGTATAGCATATAGATCCCCAATTTAACTTTACTTGCAACTTCTTTTTTTTTTTTTTTAATCTTATTTTTCTAACAAAGAACATAGTTTAGTTTACTAATTTCACAAGTATCAACAATATTTTCACTTTTTAAATTAAGTAATCATAATATAATTAATTTAAGCTTGATCTCAATTTAGTCCTTTTGTTTGAGTATATAGTTTCAATTGAGTATTACTGATTTGAAAACTAAAAAAAATAATATTAATTTTTTTTTTTTGGAATTTGATTAGAAACTCAAATATTATTTTAAAAAGATAGAAACTATTACGGTCAAATTTTAGATAAGAGAACACATTTGGTCACCATGTGACAAAGGTAGATTAAGAAGAAGAAAAAAAAATTTAAACTTGCACATTGATGTAGTGCAAGCCACCCAAGTTCCAATGCTTAAATTAGTGAAGGTTGAGAGAGAGTGTCTAAGTACTTACATACCTCTTTTTCTATAATTTTTTTGGAAGGTTCCTCATAGGAGTAAAACAAAAAACGATAAGATCGAGTTGGACAAAGATTGCACGGGCCAAGAAAAGAGACAAGGCCCAGAAATGAGTTTTGTGGTCGAGTCGACCTTCATCCAATTATAGTCCTCTTTTCTTCTATTCATCGATCTAGTTCTAAGTCAATTTCAACCCGTGATATGTGTTGGGCTTTTAAACCTTGTTTTACTTTAATTTATGTGATCTTTCTAGTTCGTCCTTATAGTCCAATTTCTCCTCTCACAAAAACCATTACCTATAAGATGAAAATTATTGGTAGAGAAATTGTTAAAAAAAAAAAAAGACAAATATAATTTTCAAAAACTAAATAATATTTAGTTGAATTCCCATCGATAGATACTATAAATTAAATTATTATCAAACGGACTTTGTTGCTAAACAAAGACATGAAATTTAACCTTAAATAAAATTTAATTGATTTGCTTTAGTTGATATAACCAACCATTTATGATGCCACCAGATTTGAAAAAGGTAAATAAAATCTGCACTCAGAAAAAAAAATAAAAAATCCGGTAAAAGAAGTGAGTGAAGTGATACGTGGAATGCGAAAACCAGAGAGAGGGAAAGTCATCATTCTCGTGGCATTGAAATTCCCAATTGCAGAAAAAGACATTTTCCCCAAAAAGAGTATATTATGAATATTTTAAACTAAATAATTGCAAAAATAATAATAAATAAATAAATAATAGAGGAAGACAATCTTGATTCTGCTTGTAGCTGTGGGAAGGCCATAGGCAGTCAACAAATCAGAAACAGCACGCAATTTCATCATTTTTCTAAATTATCCAACGTGACAATTATCTCTTTAATTTAAATTCATCAAAGTCATTCCAAGTACATATAGCCTTAGACCAATTTCAATTTTGAAGCAAGCTCGAACCTTCCTTAAACTTTGAATTCATATCCCAATTTGCTTTTCCATAAATCTCTTTTTATTTGTTCTCAAGTGGAACTCTATATCCACCATCTCCTTTCAAATAATAAAATTCAAATCCATCAATAAACCTACTGATATTTCGACCAATTTAACTTAAATATGAGTTCGATTGAGAATTTAAGAATTTTTCTTAGAACCCTTTTAATTAACCAATCACTCCTTTAAAAAATGTGTTATAGTATTATAATATAGTACTAGTGTTAATTTGTATGACTCATTTTTATTTTACCTTAAATTTTATGAGAGTGATAAAAAATCATATTTATCGGATGAAAGTGCAATAGTATTGTTGAATTGTAGATAAAGATGGATAAACTTGTCTACATATTTCAATAGGTGTGAAAGGAACCTTTTGTTCCCTTTTTGGCATTTTTTTTTTTATCATTATTGAGTGTGATTCTAATTTTAGTAAATAGTGGGACCCAAATGTTAGAATATGATGCGTCTAAATTACACTGAAATGAATAAAGATAAATTAATGTCTAAGCGTGCGATCAAATTTCATAATTGTTTAAATATAGGAAACACCACAAGTTTATACATGAGCTTAATACATGATGTTACGTACACTTTAAAAACAATATATATTCAAATTTTAGAGTATTGTTATAATCAAGTTTTAGATGGAAATGAACATCATAGTATTATATAGAGAGAGAAACACAAACTAAAAAGACGGTTCGTTATCCTCAATACTATCATAGTTTCAGCACTATCGTAATATTATTCTTAAATGTTGTTATAATGGCAAGTAATGTATCTCTATTTCTATGGCTAGCTCTCTTTTTTGGACCTTAAATTTTTTGGGAAAAAGGAATCTAACTAAATTTCTCAAAATTGTCTGTAATGTAAATAATTATTGAGGTGTCAATTTTCTTGTACACATATGTGACCCACATAGAGAAAAGTCTACATTCCCTTAGCAACATTCGTTTAATAATTGTATTAAACAAAGAAAAAAAAAAGAAACATATTTAAATTGAGCCTATCCAGAACTACCAGGATAACTCACCTTTTTTTTCCCTACTTTACAATGAGACAAAAAACTAAAAGAAAAAAATACATTAAGAACATGATCAAAATTTTAAGCTATGATCATCTTCTCTAAGCTTTTACATTTTGAAGCTTATTCTTTTTTCTTCTTGTCTGGTGAAACAGGAAGGGAGAAGAGGAAAAAAATATTAACAGGGAATTAAGATATCCCCAAACTAGGGGGAAAAAAAACAACCAAAAAAAGAAGAAAAATAAAAGGAAAAAAAATAAAAATTAAGAATAATAATTTTGGTTCAAAAAGAACAAGGGCTACCACTTTGAGAAGAGCCCAAAAGTTCTTCCAAATACTCTGCTCCTAAATCCTCCAAAACCACCATATTTTGGATCCTCACATCTCTTTCTTTGCTCTTTTTGCTGATGGCTTTCCTTCTAATCGAATGTTTTCTTTTCAACGCCACCACCGGAGACCCGCCGTCCTCGGCGAATCCCTCACCGCCGCCGCCGTTCATTTCTTTGAGAGACTCCCTCACTCTGTCGACGGGAAAATTGAGAATTGCGGCGGCTCCCCTCATCGAAAAGGCCGCTTGATCATAGGCCAAAGCGGCGGCTTCGGCACTGTCGAAAGTCCCCAACCAAACCCTTATGCCATGTCTGGTGGAATCTCTAATTTCCGCCGCAAATTTCCCCCATGGCCGCCGGCGAACTCCCCTGTAAGCCTTCTCCTTCTTCGGACTCTCTTCACCGACCGAATCGACTTCCTCTTCCTTCACTCGCACCGTACCGATACCCATCTCCAACGACTCGTGTGTCCCCTCCGAGATCAGCCCATACAGAAGCATTTCCTCCGAGTCATTCTCATTGAAAGGTAGAAAATTGTGGTCCAAATTCAAGAAGGACGGTTCCGGCGAACCAAACGATGACTCCGATGAGAAATCGGACGCCGAGGAGAAGAATCCTGAGTAATCCATCTGATCGAGAAAGATTGAAATTCAATTGAGAATTAGAAATTTGAAAATGAAGAAGAAGAAGCACAAGCAGCAGCTCCTCTGTTTTTGAAGCTGCTCTGTTTTGGCAGTCGTTTGGGCGAGGAAAATTTGAGCCCACAATGGGTGGTATATATACCGAATATTTAAGTGAAAAAAAAAAGGAAAAAGAAAGTGGGGGAAATGGATAAGGGTAAAAAGGGGAAGGGGTGTAGTATTGAGGGTAAAAGAGTAATTTAATGGGGATAAAAAAGTGTTTCATATTTAATCGGTTTATAATGTTTTCGTCGTTGAGGAAGGAGCAGATTAATTGTACACATGCGTGAATTCGGGACATAGCCGCCGTATCAAATGGAGGGAAGTTTCGCTGACGTCAGCATGTGACTGCGGGGATTTTGTCGGATAGTACTAGGCCAAATGATTTCTTCTGGACACGTGTCGATCACGTGACCGATGTGGAGATTTTTGTCTTGATTGCGTGGACGAGTCTGATTGGTTATAAGAGTGCTGAGTAGGAAAATGAAAGCCAGACTTGACACCGCATTCCGTTCTTGTTTGAAAACGTTTTCAATTTTTGTTTCCCGTTTTTCTTTTTGTCGAATTCATTTTTTGAGTGGGTATATATACAATATAATACATCTTCTTTTTTAGTTTTTTAAATATTTGTTTCAAATTAATTATTGTTGGATCAAATAACAAGTATACTTTTGAATATTTAAGTTGTATGTAATGGATTTTTGAACTTTTTAAAACAATTTAACGGATTCCTATACATCAATTTTACGTCTATTAAGTTTTTGAATTTTTATAGTATCTAGTAAATTAAGGGTTATTTAGTAACATTCTCTCCCCATCTCTTGTTCGTTGTTTTTAAAGAAAAAAAATAGTAATTGTTTCTTATTTTTTCCTTTTTATTAAAAAAGAAAGAGAAACATAATTGGTAGTCGTTTATTGTTGGCAAAATACATTTTTGGTCACTCAGTTTTCTGTTTGATTCCCTTTTAGTCCCTCAGTTTTCAAACTCAACAATTTAGTCCCTGAGTTTTGAATTTAGTTGCACTATTAATCTTTCCATCGAGCGTTAACAGATTGATGACGTGACACTTATTTTTTTATTAAAAAATACTTTAAAAATATATTTTTTTTATTAAAAATATATATATTTATTTAATTTTTCTTTTCTCTCTCCCCCCTTCTCCGATCGTCTTCTTCGTCTCTCTATCTTCATCTCCCTCTTCTTCCTCCTCCTTCCAGCGCCGACGTTATCGGAATCGAAGGGGGTCGGTGCACGTTAAAAGATCTGCCTTGGTCGATTAGAAGGACACGATCGGAGATCAGGGCGTAGAAAGAAAGCGCGAGATAATGGCGAGGATCCGATTTTGAAGTCGTCGTGGGCCGGAATGACGACGTATTTGTAGTCATCAAGCGAGAGTGGAGTTTGTGAGTGAGGAGAGACTGGCGAAGGCTCGACGGAAGAAGGGGGAATTGGGGTCGCAACGACGGTGGAGGGCTTCGTAGCGACAAAGCTTTGAGAGGAGAAAGGAAGAAGGTTTGTGGGGGAAGGAGGTCAGTGCAATCGATTGACGATTTGGTCGCAGGGGATGAAGAAATACTTCTTATTGGCAGAGGGATGCTTAACGTGCATCGACCCTTTTCAATTCCAGTGATATCTGCGTTGGAAGGAGGAAGAAGAAGAGACGGAGAAGACGACTGAAAAAGGGGAGGGAGAAAAGAAAAAAATAATTTTTTTAATAAAAAATAATAATAAATAATTACAAAATAATTTTTAATAAAAAAAATAAGTGACACATCATCGATCTGTTACTAGTTAATGGGAAATTGGATGGAAGGACTAACGGTGCAACTAAATTCAAAATTCAGGGACTAAATTGTTGAGTTTGAAAATTGAGGGACTAAAAGGGAACCAAATGCAAAACTGAGGGACCAAAAAGGTATTTTGCCCTTTATTGTTTCTTGTTTTCTGAAATTGTGAACTAGAAAATGTAAAAACTTTATATGAAAATTAGTTTTTTAAAATTAAATATCCAAAATTTTTACATACTATTTATTTTTAGATATTTATTATGTCTTTTGTTTTTTAGTGCATTAATAATTAGGGGTGGGGGATTCGAACCCATGACCTCTTGATCATGAGTCATACTTGTCAGTTATGTCTTTTGTTAGTTGAACATGATAAAATAATGTTTTTATTTATATTTTTCTATAACAAAATAAAAAAACAAGAAAACTTGATTTTATTATTTCTACATTTTTTACAAAATTTTGGAAACATTTCTAAAAAATAAAAAACAAGAAACATAAATTGTTATCAAACACTTCTATTTCTAAAAAATTGGCAACAAGAAATAGAAACATTATCATAGGACTCCTAAATGAAAGTCGAGAATTGAACTATCAATTTTCAGAATAGTAATAGATGCCCAAAGTCCAAAATTTCTAGTCAAAGTAATAAAAAAAAATAAAGAAATAATATAATTGAAACTTTAAAGTCCCCTTTGATAACCAAATAGTGTTTGGTTTGTAGTTTTTAAAAATTGTGCTTATTTTCTCATCTTTTCTCTACCATGCCTTGCACCTTTCTTAAGAAAACATTCGAATGTTTAGCGAAATTCTAAAATCATGTTTTTTAAAACTACATTTTTTTAGTTTTCAAAACTTGAGTTGGTTTTTGAAAATACATGTAAAATGTGGATAACAAAATAAGGAAACTCTTGAGTATAGGTAGTATATACAGGTTTAATTTTCAAAAGCAAAAAACCAAATGGTTATCAAAATTGGCCTAAATTATGCAACTTCCACACCCCATCAATTTTCTTACTTAAATCACCTTCATCATTTATAATATATATGTGATTTTACTCGCTCTGTGAGACTTAGTCACACTCTCAGTAATAATCTTTCATAATTAAAAAAAAAATTGAAAAACCTCTTATTTAGGAGATAAGATGAAAGAAGTCCTCTATTTGTGTTTTTTTTTTAAAAAAATGAAACCTATTTCGCACCGTTGTTGTTATGGCCAAAAATAGGATTCGATTCGACAGCGTAGAAGAGAGGCGAATGAGTGGTCGACCGGCTGAAATCGGAGAGTCCCATAACCGCCAGCCAGTCAAAAACCGGGACCGACCCACAGAAGTCGAATCCCCTTGGGTCGGTCCCGGTCGAAGGTGGGTCGATCCCTTGGAGTCGGCCCGACTTAAGGAACCGATCCCAAAGGGTCGGCTCCGACCATTTCAAGAGCGGGAGGCTAACCCCTCGAGGGCGGCCCGGCCGAAGATGGGCCGACCTTTATCGGACCGAGGACCGGCTCGCGTGATTCGGGACGGTGGTGACCCCTCGAGGTCGCCCGTCAGAAAAAAGGTCATTGTCGCGAATGTTGTTCTGACGGATAGGGAGAGAAAACAAGGCGTCGTGAAACGACTCCTTTCCCGTAATCGCCGTCATTAAGTACGCTCAATTATGGAGAGTAAATAGATAATAAAGCCTTGAAAGACCGTTACAAATATAAGGTCTATATTAACTCGTTGGGAAGCCCAACAAAGGGAAGCAATCATTTTGGAGCCTGTGTTCTAGCTTGAGATTTACTTCCGTGCGAAATTATCTTCTCTAACTTGGCGTCCGAGTGCGTGTGTAAGAAGAGCACACGGTGTTAGTTTTTTTTCTTGCGGGGAGATCGTTTGTCACAACGATACAAATTACTGAATTGATCAAGTCAAACCAAATTCTGGCATCAACAGTTGTCACCCTAACCTAAATATATAATATTTATATTTGAGCACATCATAGAAGGAAGAGAGGACTGAGGATGTACAAATATTTAAAAATTATTTTTATTATTATTATTTTAAAAAAATGAGGTTACCTAATTTAAAGGGTATTGGAATTTATACATTATATATTATATGAAACGGATCTAAAGCTTTGGATTGATGTGAAATGGTGGTATTCTGAAGGCTACTTCCGGGCAATTACAAGGCGATCCAAAAGATGAATTTGTTGGCCATTATCGGAATTTAAAAAATCTAACTTTCCTCTTACAAAATAGTTATCAAAATCACTATCGTATAACCCAAATAAAACAAAAAGTGGGAAATTTTTGGAAAAATTAATGCTTTTGAAAGCCACAGTCCAGATACAGATCCCCTTGAAGCACTTCTGAGTATATTTTTTAGGGGGGAAAAAGATAAAAGAATTAATTTTTAGTTTAAAAAAAAGGTCAATAAAAGTTTTCGTGGGGAGGCCGCTGAATTGAATTTCAAGAGATCTTTCCGAAAAGAATGGATAGTATTTTGTTGGAAAACGACAATTCTGATTTCTTCTTCATGCTTTTGGGATGGGACGACATGTAGTCCTTGTTTGAATCTTCTCGGAAAAGCTATTTTATTTTTATGATTAAATTAAAGAAAATACTCATAAATTTTATATTTTATTTTAAAAATACCTCTGATATTCAAAAGTTTCATTAATATTCATGAAATTTCAAAAAAGTTCAAAAATATCATTACCATCCGTAGATGGACAAAAATCGTTATACCTCGTTTTAAAATACTTTTGAACTTTTTGAAACTATATTAATACCATTATTCTAGTTTAAAATTGTATTAATACCATCCATTTTTAAAAAGTAAAAGTTAAAAAATGTTTTTATTATTGAAGACTGGTTTTCTATAGTCCATTACCTCCCCGTTGTATTTACTCTCTCTCCTAATTTATTTCAATTTGTAGCTAAAAACTTATTTGTTTTTCTTCTTTGTTTTCTTATATTTTTCAATACCCTCTTACTCTCTTCTTTCATTTTTCAACCTCTAAAACTTCATATGATAATGGTAATGACATCTTTTAACTTATTTTTTAAGATTAAGAATATTAATACAACTCTTAAAAATTCAGGGATATTTTAAAACGAGCTACTAGCGATTTTTGTCCATATACTAACGGTACGAGTATTTTTTGAAGTTTAAGGGTTTTAATGGAACTTTGAAAGTTCATAGGTATTTTTGAAACAAAGTATAATAGTTTCCAACTAAAACTAAGTTCAAGGGTATTTTGTTATAATTTGGTTGATTTTTATTTTATTTTATTTTTCTTTCCGTTATTAAAGTTTGAAAGTTCAAGGATATTTTTGAAACAAAATACAAAGTTTAATGGTATTTTTTATAATCTGGTTGATTCTTATTTTTTTTTCGTTATTGTCAGCATGCAAATCATACTCACTTTTAAGTTTGTGTCGATTAGGTAACTTTAGAAAATATCTGATAGGTTCTTAAGCTTTTAAAAAATGTCTAATTGATTATTAAACTTTCAATTTTGTGTCTAATAAATCTCTAAAATTTTAATTTTGTGTATGATAATTGATCTATAGGATAGTTTTTAAAATTCATCAACTTACTAGACACAAAATTTAGAATTGTAATTGTTTTCTCATCATTTCTCTATCATAAGTTTCATTTTCCTCAAGAAATATTTGAATTTTTATCCAACTTTCAAAACACAAAAATAAGTTTTTGAAAACTTTTTTTTTTTAATTTTCAAAACTTGACTTTAAATGGAAGTAGTATGTATAGGCTTAAATTTAAAAAATCAAATGGTTATCAAACATGATCTTAGTTTTTAACAAATTTGAATATGTCAATGACTTATTAAACATAAAATTGAAAGTTCAGAGACTATTAAATATTTTTAAAGTCTAGAGACTTATTAGACATAAAATTAAAAGTTCAGCGACTTGATACAAACCTAAAAATTTAAGAATTAAAGGTGTAATTTAACTTAAAGTGTTATAATCTCTCTTATATTATGTTTTAAATTGAAATTACCGTTTTACCCCGAGTTACTCCTAATTGGAATGGAAAAAAAACAGACTAGAAAAATACGTGGAGTTATTTAGTGAAAAATAGGTGCTGAAAACAGACGGCTAAAATGATCGGTTTGTGCTGCTACCCATTACTCGTGCGAAAGAGTAGAGGGGACAAAAAAATTGATGGCTGGTTTTTTAGTCCTTTCAAGTTGTCAAAGTCAGCAGCAGTCTTAGTTTGACATTTCTGACATTGAATTTTTGGACAATAATAGCCACTAGCCATGTAACTCCTTCAAATGACGTGTAGTTTTTGATTGCTTCACAGATTCTTGATTGAAGTTTCAATTCATCAAAATTTGATCTTATGTTAAGATCATTACATGTCGCTTTTGATTTATTACTCTTCCATTTTTTTTTTTTTGGCTTCTATCTCAATCATCAAAGCTAATTAATCTACGATTATGCCTTTTATTTGATTGAAAATACAATCAACGTCCTACATAAGTTGGAATCATTAGATAAGGAAAAAGAGGGAAAAAAAAATTCTCGGATGCAAGCAAATGACAACATTTCTATTGGTATAGAAAAATTATAGTGAAACAAAAAAAACAAAAAAAACAAAGTCATAAAGACTTATGCTCACCTAAATTGAACAATATTATTATATCATCATAAAAAATTATGAAAAGTTTGTTGTTCATTTTTAATTAAGCTCCTTCTAATAAGATTGTTGATATTTTTTTTTTAGTTTAATAGTATGTGTGGATGAAGAATGAGAACTTCTAATCTTTTGATCGATGATGTATACCTGATTAAGCTAGGTTTAAATTAACAAATTATTGGTACTTTGTTCAAGGAAAAAAAAGTTGAAAAAAATTCCATTTTAACGTTTAGAATTTCTCTATTATAAATGGGCAAGCCCTTTTAAAGACAAATGAGGTTAATTGTGTAATTTTGACTCCATGTTATTTTTAGCAAAAAAAAAATTGATGCATTTACATAGAAGTGTACGCTTGGTCGTTTGGAGTCTCAAATATCTGAAAATTGGGGGGAAAAAATAAGCACAACAACTTCAAATTATTTTGGGCGTGAGTTCGTAATCGAAGAATCGGAATCAGAGGAATCTGAGGGTTTGAAGCTCAGGAAGTGTTTGAGTGAGGAGTTACTCAAGCGCAGGAATCGAAAGCTTGTGTGTTTAAAGTGCGATGTTCTAAAGCGCAGGAATCGAGAGTTGTGTCTTGGAGTGCGCTTTTACAACTCTACAGGTTTAGTCTGATTTTGTTTCACCTTTTTCTTTTAGCTATTTTACTCCTTTCAAATTTTTGTAATTGATTTTATGTGAATTGTAGAAGTTAATGTCTAGCATGGATCAATTTTTTAAGTAAAACTTTTCCATGAAGCTTTCAATTTAGGTAGTTTTTTGAACACCCCTACCACGAGTTTACACATACAAATACATCGTCCAAAAGTGTTGCAACTAACATGAAACAAAAGAACATAAAGCGCCTTTGTGCGAAAGAAAAAAAAATTATTTCATTTTTTCTAACTTGTAAAAAAGAAATTACAAAATCGAGCCATTTGAGTGTACATTAAAAAAAAATACCAAGTTGTTTTTATTTTTTTTTAAATAAAAATTTCACAAAATTCAAACGTGTTGAGAATAACATAAAAAAATGTTTCTTAGCCATTTTTTAGTTTTATTTTAACCTTCTAAAAAATTGACTAGATTGTCGGATTGTTGAAGTGGCCAAGTTGATGAGGTGGTGGGATTGTCGAGGTGGTCGTTGGATTTTTTGTTGTTGGTGGTCATCGGGTCGACGGAGTTGTTGTTGAAAAGGTCGTTGAGACAACCATCAGTGGTGGCTAGTCGCCGATGTGGTCGTCAGAGTTGTCGTTGTCTGTGGTCGTCGGAGTTGTCACTGGAGTTGTTGTCGAAGTGGTGGTTGAAAAATGGTAACGACAAATGAAAGAGGAAATGGGAAACCAAGTGGTCGCGAAAGTGGCAATCAGCGGTGGTTGAGTCCATGATGTGATCGTTGTAGTTGTAGTTATCGTTGTCGGGTGGTCGCTTGGAGTTGTCATCGGAGTTATTGTCGAAGCGGTCACCGAAAATGAAAAACGAAAAATTGAAAAGGAAATGGAAAATCAAGTGTTTTTCGGAGGCAGTCATGATCAACGGTAGTCGTGGTGTGGTCGTCGGAGTTGTCGTTGTCGATGGTGTCGGATGGTTGCCAGAGTTGTCGCCGGAGTTGTTGCCAAAGTGGTCCCCGGTACGGTCGTCGGAGTTGTCATTGTCGGTGGTTGTTGAGTGGTCGTCGGAGTTGTCACCGGAGTTGTTGCCAAAGTGGTCGCCTGTGCGATCGTCGGAGTTTTTATCGGAGTTGTCGTTGTCGATGGTCGCCGGAGTTTTTACCGGAGTTGTCGTTATCGATGGTCGTCGGTGGTCGCCGGAGTTTTTATCGAAGTAGTCGACAAATGGATGAGAAAAATATGGAACAAATTCCATGAGATTACACTATTGTAACCCATGGGGTTGTATTGTTGTAACCCATGGGAATGAGTTTCAAAACCAAGGATTTGGAACACCTTGCTCCATCCAAATCCAAACCCATCCAAATCCAAACCTATGGGCCAAACACACCCTCAAGGGCATAAAAGGTATTTTGCGTGACTGTCATGGAAAAATAATAATAATAAGGCAAAATACATTTTTGATCTCTCAATTTTACATTTGGTTCATTTTTAGTCCATCGACTTTTAAACACAACAATTTAACTCATAAGTTTGGCATTTAGTTCTACTATTAGTCATTTCATCCAATTTTTCGTTAGTCCCTAGTAGAAAGTTGACGTGGCGGGCGCCCGACGAGGACAAACTAGGTTTAAGAATAAGGAGGAAAATGAGGATGGAAGAAGAAGAAAGGAGAAAAAAAATAAAATTTTAATTAAAATTAAAAATAATTAAATATCAATAAAACAATATTTTTTAATTAAAAAAATAGGTGCCACGTTACTATTGAGACTAACCAAAAATTGAATGGAAAGACTAATAGTGTAACTAAATGCAAAACTTGAGAGTAAATTTGTTGAGTTTTGAAAACTAAGGGACAAAAAGAGAAGCAATGCAAAATTTAGAGACTAAAAAAGTATTTTGTCAAATAAAAAATAAAATTTAAATTATAAATAATTAAATATTAATAAATATTTTTTAAAAAATAAAAATAGATGTCACGTCAGACTATCAAAAAATTGGATGAAATGACTAACAGTGTTACTAAATGCAAAACTCAGAAACTAAGGACCTGTTTGGTAAGCAATATGAAAACAAAATTTGAAAACAAAGAATAGAACGAAAACTGAGTTGTATTTCATATTTTCAAATATGTGTTTAGTAGCAGATTTATAAATTTGATTTCACTTTAAACAGTTGTTTAAAGTGTGCCATATAACATATTTATAGATCATAATATTAGATCTAGTTGAAAAACCAAATATTAGATTGAATACAAGTCATTATTAATTAATTTATAAATATGATTTTTATAAATTTTATAAAATTAATATAATATTATATAATTTATACTATATTATATTATATATATTTTAATGTAACAAAAGTAAATTGAGTTTTATAACATGAAATATTGTATTTATTAAGATTTTTACCTTTATTTAATATAATTCTGCATTTTAAAATTTTAAATTCAGAATTTGGATACAATGAAAATGTTTTTCAGAATTTCTATTGTTTGGATCACAGAATCCGAAAATAGTTTTAGAAAACACATCTACCAAATACATATTCAGTAAATCTGAAAAACATAAATTACATACCATGCCCTAAATCGTCGAGTTTGAAAACTAAAAGACTATAAAAATAACAACAATAATAATAATAAAAACTCTACCCTTTGGATGGGAATATAAAAAATTGTGAAATGGCAACCCCAAATTAACAAGATAACAAAAAAAAAAAATATATTTATTTTAATTTCGAACAAACAAATCTTAGAGCTGACATCTTTTATTATCTTCAACTAAACGAGTCGAAAGTGATTTTTTTTCCTCGATGAGAGACAAAATAAGAGGAAGGAAAATCTTTTTAAATTTGAGGTTTGGAAATGACTAATGAAAATATATTCTCCAACCCGATCCTCCACACCTTTGACTTCAACCCTCAATTTTATACTTGATTTCTTTAATTTAAACTAACACAAAAAGTAAACATTAACTTTATGGGAATAGAAATTTATTTCTTGTTATTCTTATATTTTATGGAGATAATTCAATTCAACCTAAAATGTTTAATTTTATCCCATTAAAATCTTAAACTTAAATAAGTGATTACATCAATATCCTTTGTTAATATTGAACTTCCCTTTTGGTTTGACAATTGTAGCTACCAGTGAATGTTCCTACGTTTGAACAAAATTATTATTATTTTTATTATTTTGCAAGAATTGATTATTCTTAAGCATATGACATTTAGACTATATTGGATAACAATTTTGTTTTTTATTTTTTTTTAAATTGTGTTTGTTTCTTTATCATTTCTTTATTATGATTTTCACCCTTTAAATAACCATTTGAATTATTAGTCGAATTTCAAAAACAAAAATATTTTTTAAAAAGTTTTTGGGGTTTTAAATTATTTTTGAAAATTAGATAACAAAGCATATAAAATCATAGGAGAAATAATGCTTATAAACTAAAATTTCAAAAACCAAAAATAAAAAAATGTGTTATGGACAACACTTTAGGGAAGAGTGACCACATCCGAATGGAGGATCACGAGGAGATGGTGTCAGGAAAAATGGTACATGAGGATGACCATGAGGATATGAAAGTACAACCGAGAAAGGCTTAAAAGAATTGATAGGCTATTACCTATACAGTGTGCACCGGCACCGGTGGCTCAATCATAGAAACTCACGAGTTAAGCGTGCTTGGCTTGGAGAATGGGAGATGTGGATCTTTGAAAGGACCCCGTGTTGGTTTGTGGGGATAGATATCATGGATGAAAGGATCTGGGCCGAGCAGGCGTTACAAATGGTATCGAGCGAAACCTCTCCCGAGTAAGATGTGGTTCGGGGCGAAAGCGGAAAAGTCAGTGGACATGTGACACCCGAGGAAGAGGTACATGAATGAGGCCGAGCCCACATCCGAATGAGAGAGGACGAGGATATGAAAGTATGGTGGCTCGAGGAAAAAGGTACATGAGGATGACCATGAGAAAGCAATTGAGAAAAGACTTAAAAGAATTGATAAAGCTACTACCTATACCAACAAAGGTGCACCTTCCTTTCCGGTGGCTCAATCATAAGAACTCCACGATTAAGCGTGCTTGGCTTGGAGAATTCTATGTTGGGTGACCTCCTCGAGCGATCATGGATGATATGGTGGCGTTAGTGAGGTTGCGAGGCATCGGAAGGCGTTATACTCGATTCTCCACATTAGAATGTTTTCGCCCACTTTGGGCATGAACGCCGTGACTTTGCTTTTGGTTTCACCCAAAAGCTCTATGACGACAACTCCCTTGGGAGAGCTGGGCCGCCAATCCAGGCCAACTCCTTTAGCCAGAGAAGTACACCGCCTATCCGATAAAGTTGATCTCTACCATGGATCTCCACCATGACTACACCCTTCAAGGCTCTCCTTTCGCTACACCAGAGCATTCTACCGATCACGGCTATGGAGTCTTGATATTTCACTTTGGTCATATATATATATATATTAGTCTATGTACTTTCAATTGTATATTTTAGTCCTTAAACTTTTAAATTTATTCTAATTTGGTCACTAAAATTTTAAAATGTCCATTTACCCCCTTAAACTTGTGGGGAGAAAATATATATGGAAGGAACAAATTAAAATATTTATCTCCTATTCATAGGTTAAGACAAACAATTTAGAGTCACAAAATAAAAGTAAATAGATAGGGGAAAAAAAAGAAAGCTATATCCTCAATACCTAAGTTTTGGTATGAGAAATACTCTACACTAAAATTTATTATAAAAACGCTCATTGCCAACACATACTATTACACCTCAAACAACACACTCTCTCCCGTAAGAGAAATACTCTGTTTTAATTATAAAGCGCTCAAATGTGTTTTAATTAAAAGAAAATTGATCTCGGTAAAGGCACTCACTACACTTATCGCACGCAAATCACACACATATATGTGTACATTACTACACACAAATTTATATATTTTTGTCTAATACTGTAGCATCTTGACGCTACGATTTTCACACGTTTCTCTTCCATTGTATTTTCGATGGCATCACGACGCCGTCTTTGTAAGTTCCTTGGTCTACAACTTATTTTTTTATTAACAAAACTTTCAATTTTATTTCATATTAGTCCACAAACTTTCAAAATGTCTTTTAATTTATGAACTTTTTAAAGATTAATCAATTTAGCGTTCATGCCATTATGATCTTATCGTTAATAGTTGAATCATAGTGCCGACCTCAAATATATATAATATAACAATAGGTTAACATAAGCAAATATTAAAACCAAATATGATGGTTGAAACATATACTAGATTAATGAATATTAGATAAGGGATTAAAGTTGATTGAGAAAATTTAAACCCAAAGATTGAGTATGAACATATTTGTATTTGTTTTAGAGAATCAAAAGAGGGAGAGGATTTGAATAGAAAAAAGGGATAATTTAATTTAATTCCACTAATGTAATTGGTGGGTTGAGTTTCTCGAATCGAAGGTTGCGTAAAAAGAAAAGATTTGGTAGCAAATTAAAAAATAGAAACGACAGAGACCTGATTGGGTTCCTTTAGTAGGTTTTAGAAAATTCAAATTTTGGTGCTCTACTAGGAAGCTTCCAGTGAAGAGTGAGGGGAGGAAAATTCTAGAAGAAATGGGAAAAAAATAGTAATTAAATAATATTTAAATATTAAGATGAAACATAAAAGGAAACTGCTACGACATTTCTGTTCCCTGGCGCAGCAGCGCCTCAAATCCACCTAAAGGTAAAACTACCATTTATTTTTTTTAAAAAGGAAAAGAATCAATCATTGTTGTTTTAAAAAACAAATTCAAAGTATTTGGTATTTTTTAAATTTATTTTATTTTTGTCTTTTTTAAAAAAAAAAAAATAAAAGTATAGAATATTATGAGGGAAAAGAAAAGTTGAATGGCATGGAGCCGTTGGAAATTTGGTCCAAACAGGATATTTTTCTTCTTCCTTTATTTATTTATTTATTAATTTCCTCCTTTAAATTATTATTCTCGTGTAATATTATTACTTTTATATATATATATATATATATATATATATATATTATCTATTTTGATATTATTAATTTGAGACAAAGAGTGATGTGAAATCCACACTATTAATTTAGGAGCTTGTATTGGTGGATAGTTTTAAAATTAACTTTTGTTTGATTAGAATATATGTTGTAATTAGTCAAGATATGTAATTTCAATAAAAGATTTTAGTCCTCTAAGAAAAATAATAAAAACAAAAACAAAAGATTTTAGTTCTAGATGTTGCATTATTTAACTAGGGAGAATGATAAAATTATTAATTGCAAAACAAGAAAAAAAAAGTCAGAATAGACATCCAACCAAACTTATAATTATACCATTTTCTATAAACTTTACATAGTTTTATTATGAAATCAAATAAAACAAACAAACCAATTCTTTAAAAATTGTACCTCATTCTAAAGAAATCATTCAAAAACATTTCATTTATTCTAAAATTTTGTAAATTAACGTCAAAGAGAGTTTAACTCAACAAGCATGATAAATGCGTCAACGTCCACGAGATTTGTGGTTCGAATTTTCCAATCTATAATTGTACTAAAAAAAACTTGTAAATTAACACAACCCATACCCACTTGAACGTCACACTTCATTTTTGCAGGCACTTGAAATGTAACATTAAAAGCCTAAAATATAGGTTGCAATAGACAAATTCATTTATGTGTTGTGGTTCATTCCATCGTTATCAAGAATACCTAAAACTTAAAATGGATTAAACTCTCATTAAATTACCAACCAACCTTTCCACTTATTTCTAATTTCAATCATTTCAATTTACCTTGTCCCTATACTAATAACTCTATTTTAAATTTGTGGGACAAAAAGTGGACGTTATTGAATTTGACTAAAACCCACTACTACTTAGTACTTATCATCTCATATTTAGAAAAAAAAAAAAAAACCAAAAATAATTTCCCACATCCCTTAAAAAAAAATTCAAACAAAACCTCAAAAGTAATGAGGGAAAAAAAATATTAATTTAGATAATTTACAGTAAGAAGAAGAAGAAAAAAGAAAGTGAAATAAAATAGATTTGTTTGTTTGTTTATGTAAAAAGATAGAAAAAAAAAGGTCTAAGAAGATGGGCCAGGAGTTTGAGAGAGATTGGGGTTAGGCGAATGAAGCTATAATGATGGCTGACGTTATGGCTATGGGGAGATACATTGCATGTAGTTGATTTTTTTGGCATCATTTTCTCACATTTTAATTGAATTTTATTTAAACGGGTCCAACGTGGATTTTTTAGTTATATATATTTGCACTATATTCTTGCCCACTAATTTAACTAAAGCAACTATAGCATTTTAATTCAATTTCAAGTTGTGGAATAATATGAGATGTCCCTCTCAATTCTTGGGCCCTCCAATTATAACAGAAACAAACTGATTTATTATTGGTCATTTTTGGATTTCTTGTTGGACTCTATTTAAATTCATTTGGACATAGATTTTTAGAATAGTGGAAAGTACATTAATTTTTTTTTAATGAGTTCTTAATGATTTGGACAATTGTAATGGATACAAAAAAAAAAAAATGCAAATTTTAGCAATAATTTTTTAGATTTATAAATATAGCCCAAAAAAAAAGTTTTTAAACTAATTTTTATTTGTTTTATTATTCCAAATTTAAATACTAAATCTGTTATACCATATATTTTGTATATTAGTTGACTGATTTATATACCAAATTTATTTGCCCATATGTGCTTGTGCACTTGTTGTTATTATTGGACTAAATTTGAAAATTTATTCATTTATTCAAAGAATTATTTCACTAGTACATTGTCATTAAATTATAATATGGTTTCATTTGTTCTCTTGATAATTATTCTAATTCTAATTAGAGGTTGATGATAACGTATTACCTCCAATTGTTAAATGTCAAGTGAAAAGGCTTTGAAAACAAAGGATACTTTTATAGTTGGTGAATTGATAAATCTTAGACCGGAATAAAACACATTTTTAGTGTTTGAGTAACAAAAAATGTGTTTTAAGTGAACTAAACATGTCTAACTCACCTTCAAGCGCTCCCAAAGCTAACCCACCTTTATTTTCTAAATTGTTTAACTAGAAACAACTATAGGCTTCCCATGTGGAGTGAATAGTTCATTGGAGCAGTTGCACAACCATATTTAAAGTTATGGCAGATCTAGCAACTTTTAAAACTATTTGTAAATATAACACAATATTAGCCCAACTCAGGAGAAAAGTCCAAAAAATTTTGATTGATGTCTAACATATTGCCGACATACGCAAAACATTAATAAATGATAGGCCCATGTTTTACTCGAAATGAAAGGTAATAAATGCCAATATGTGAGTGAGAAACTTAAAATACTACTAAAATGATACACTTATATTTTATCTCAAATGAATGTTGATTAATGTATGATATATTGCTAATATGCTAAAAATATTTCTAAATGATACCCCACATTTTACTTTAAATAAATACAATGATATACATGATATATATATATATACCTGATTTGATATATTGAATTTGATATACTATTAATATATCTGATTATGAGTGTTGGTATACTAATGATTACCCGATATGAATATTGGTATAATAATGATATGTTGATATAGTAGCGCTCTTTACTTCTCTTTATTATGTCCACTTTCTCTTATTGAATTATGTTGTTTTATTTACAGATTTTAAATGAAATGTTTGTCTTTTATACATGATATGAATATAGATATTATATACCATTAATATACCTCATTCACTATATTACTCAAGGAATTAATAACATTCATATACATGAGATTATGAGTGTTGATATACTAATGATATATCTAATATAACAACAACGATACATCTGATATATATATATATATACGGTTTGATATACTATTGATTAATTTGATATACCATAAAGTACATCAGTTAGTGATACACTAATCATATACTTGAAATTTCATATTTGAATGAAAGATACTTAAAATGAATTTTGAATAAGCACTGATATACTATGACCATACACCTATGTTATACTTGAAATTGTTAGAATGAGTGTTGATATACTTCTGATACACTAGTGATATACTTGAAATCATGAATTTTTAATGAGTTGATATACGATTAATACTGTTGAATGAGAAATTTTGACAAATCAAAAATTGTCACATCATTAATTTAAATTAACGATAAAATAAATTTAGGACCAATTAAAAATTTACAAGTGTCTTAAAATTAAATTAAAAGACATGAAACTTAGCAAATTAAATAATGTCACCGTCTAGTATTGATTCGTTTGACAACTTAAGTCCGTCCAATGAAATTATGCCACATGAAAATTGGACCCGAAGTCAATTTATTATGAGATCATTAAAAATGGATTGAGTTAAACTTGAATAATCTAAGTCTGTTAAAAAAAGATTGGATTAAGCCCAAAAGTTGGGCCCAAACTCAACCAAACTCAAGCCCATACAAGGTTTGTCAAACTCTATAAATAGAAGAGACCACCCTTCATTTGAAGAAAAATTTAAAAGTGCCAGAGTCCAGAGCATTCAAAGGTTCCAAAAGTCAAAAGCTCCAAGAATCAGAATCTAAATCCAAGCATTTAGAAGAGTCAGAATGGCATTCAGCCAGAGAGTTTAGAGTCTTCCAAAGTTGAAATTAGAGAATTCAGAGTTTTCAGGAATCAGAATTCATAAACTTCAAATTCAGTCAGAGAGCCTAGAGAATTCATAATATGTCAAGATTCAAAATTCAAAAGATTCAACGACGGGAAAGCTTCAACAAATTGATTATCTCTTCATCAACTACAAATTGAAGATTCAATCTCCCTTCGTCTGAGAACAAACTCGTTGATAACACTACACGCAAACGTACGTGATCGAAGCAATATTAAACTGAAGTGTTCTAGAGTATCGTACCCAAGGGAATGAAGTTTAATAAAATCAATTGAGAAAATAAAAATTGTTGACAAATTGCAATTGAAAGGTAACTAGAAATAAAATGATTGTGAGGTGGTTTTGACTAAAATAAAAAAGATTTAAAATCAGAGGTAAGTTAAGGGATTCGAGAATGCTCCTGCTCCTTTTGGAAAAAAAAAAACAACTCCAATGCAATTGCACAGACTGCAAAAGTAGTGTGTTGCGTAAAATGCATATACGGCATAATTGCATAGACTTGTGACTCACACCAACTTTAAACTGAGTAAATCGAGTTCTACTCCTATTTGATCTTCTCTGAAGTATCTTTAACAGACTAAGTGATTAAACCTATATGTCTATAGCTAATCTAACTCAAGTGAATTGGCATACAACTCTAAGGTTCTGGAGTCTCGGCCTATGTCTAGGGTCGAAGTTTCATGACTTATATCTAAGTCTTTTCCTCCATTACTTTTGTGACATCCGTTTCACTTAACTCTTTCGATATTAAGCTTAAGGCTCCACAAACAACACTAGATGGCCAACTAGGGTTGCTCAACAATTAAATCAACAAAAGCAAATTCAGTTTAAAAATTAGTTGAGTTGTGTTTTCCTATGGAGCTTTACATCTTTCTTATAGGGCATTCACATCTTGAATCCCTAAGGAAACTTAGTTCTCCATGGTTAAAATGATGAAAATAATGAAGTTGTGAAAAAGAAATTCATTGTAACAATTGCTATAAATCCACACATTCAGCCAACATAAACCCTTGTTTTGTCTTTACCACAAAGATGTAGTAAACAGAAACCAAATAACAATTTTAAGTTGTTGAACGAATGATTCAAGTGAGAAATAAACTAAAAATCTTAAACTTATTTGAAGAAGCAGAATGTAATACAACATTAAAAATATTATTGGAACATAAACTTTAAACAAAAAAATGTTGCCTCAAAATAATCGAGCAAATCACTCATACAATAGCCAAGGTAACCGAGATGCATCGAGAGAAGAAAATAAAGAAGAAAAATGATGAACAAACGACAAGATAGACGCTCAAAATTATGAAACGCAATACTGGAAGTTTTAACAGAAAAGCCCAAATAGAAAACACGATAGTTTTCCTCTTCCTGATGCTACTTTGTTCAATACCACTTCTAACTCTTGTTGTGATGAGATTGAAGAAAAGAATCGGGCTGAGAAATAGAAGAAACTACAACAACAACTAAAAAGAAAAATTACAAAACTTGAAAAGAAACCCAAAACTGAAAAATTGAATTCTCATCCGAAGACGAGCTCTTTTTTGACGACTTCTTCCTCCAAAATATATAGGAATTACATTCTAAGGTTTCCCTTTTCATGGGTCAACTTGTCTTACTGGATTTTTGGAGAAAATTGACATAAAATCCCAAAAATCATGAAATTCTTGAATTTTCTGCGTTTTCCAGATTTTCGAAAATTAGGATTTTCATATCGCACTTCAATAGTTCCATGTGGCGCTTCCAGCTCTTTAATCCGTGATTGACGTTGTTTATTAAGTTTTAAGTTTGGCGTAAGTATGCAACTCTTATGCAATTACATAGTAATTGCGTTCCATTTGCATTCTGCATTCAAAACTGAAAAATATGATATTTTGCTTTCATGTTTACTTATTTTTTCCTCATACTTCAAGAATCTTTTACTCTTCCTTAATTATATGCAGTTGACTCCGCTTTATCCTCTTTTTACCTACAAAAATGAAGAAAACAAAACATACAAGTATAACTAAGTTTAAAGGCTAAATAATTCTCATAAATGAGAATCATCACTTATCAGCCCTCAGATCAAAGTCTACATTCCAAGATCAATAAACCGACAGGTCGATCCAAGATCAACAAACTGACAAGTTGATCTAAGGTCAACAAACAGACAAGTCAATCTAAAATCATCAAATTGACCGGTCGATCCAAAATCAACAAACCGATAGGTCGATCTAAGATTAACAAATCGATAAGTCAATCCAAAACCATCCAATCGACATGTCAATTCATGATCAATAAGCTGACATATCGAAACAAGATCATTAGACCGAAAGACCGATCCAAGATCAACCAGACAACAGTCTAATCCAAGATTAACAAGTCTAGCAAGTCAATCCAAGAGCATCAACAAGCCAACAGGCCGATCCAAGAAAGTCAACAAGTTAAGCTCAAACCTTACATATTTGGGAGAAATAAGCAGAGGATATATATAAAAATTATAACACTTCACAAAAATCAATAAAATCAAGTTTATTCCATGAATTAATTTTTTTTGTTGAAATCTCGTGCGAACAAATACATCCAATGTTATATTTTAAAATTATGAATGAGTGCTGATATACTATTAATATTGATATACGTTATTATTGAAACACTAACATTATACTTTAAATGAATTTTGAATGAATAATGTTTATAAGCTATCTATACACCAATGCTTGAAATTGCATTCTCAATGAGTGTTGATATGCTCATGATATATTAATGAGATATACTTGAAATGCATTCTTTTAATGAGTAATGATATACAAGAAAAATTGTGTTCTACCGTTGTCGAATCTCTCGACGTCAAAAAGCACGTCGACATTGGTATTCTGTCCTAACGTACTACCTAACGCGTTGGAATGGACTATTTTAAAAGACCTATGTCGATGCGGAGAATCCTGCATCGAGATAAACAATCTATGCTGACGTGCTTCATCTGGCGCGTAAGGCACGTATGAACATATGCCAACGAATGACACACATTATAGATATATCACAAACAATCTATGCCAATGCACTATTTTCTCACATCGGCACAACCATATCACAAACAATCTATGCCAATGCACTATTTTCTCACGTCGGCACAACCATATTTACATACAATCTATGCCGCTACGCAACTTTTGTGCGTTGACATAGACTCTTTTAAAATTCCCGATTCTTCTTCTCCATTATGCATTTTTGAAACCTTCACAAGTCACGCCCCAAAATCTACCTTTCGATCGCGCCCGCAGGTCACTCACCCAGTTCAGCCTTTGTCGTCGGTTCGTTGCCCCTTCGTCGCTGAAGGTCGTCCAACCAGTCGCTGTTCAAATCGTCTACCAGTGTTGCAACCGTTGCAGGTCGTCTAGCTGTCGTAGCTCGCCCACCCACTCGTCGCCGCTGTTGGTTCGTGCTGCTGTCACTTCACGCTGCCGCTGGTAAGTTTTCTGTTTTGTATATAATTTTATGCTAAATTAATTTAGGTAATAATTTAGTGATTTTCTTTGTTGTTGTTTGTAAGGAAAATTTTTATTGTTGTTTGTACAATTTTATTTTATGCTAAATTAATTTAGGTTGTTCTGTCTATAGGTAATAATTTTTGTGTAAAATTAATTTAGGTATTTGTTTTTAGTGAATAATTTTGTGCAAAATTAAGTTGTTGTTGCTTTAGTAGGCTTAAACTTCGTTAGACTTAAATTTTGTTGTTTGATTATTCGTATAAAATAAAATTATATAAATTAATAAAGAATTATTTGATGCAATCTTATTATGCATAAGGAGAGTGAGAGAGATGAATATAGTGCTTGAGAGGTTTATTTTAGAAAGAATTGGTTTATTAAAAGTTAACCTTTTAGCAAGAGCCCTAAAATTTTGTTGCTTAATATGCCTGATGTTTTAATCGGTTTATTAAATTTAACCTTCAATGAGATGTTTGAGAGGTTAGTTTAAATTTATAATTTAAGATGTTTAAGAATTGTTTGGTGTAAGATCCAAGTTATTGGTGCATAAATAAAGATTCTATTCTCCCAAACTTATAAGTTTATTTTGTTTGGGCAATTGAGTTTAGATGTTTGTTGGAAGCTTGGGGTTGAATTTTATTTGTTGGGTGCATCGTATTTCGGGGAGGGGAAGGGGATGAAGTTTATTTTGTAATAATTATTGTTTGTATGAAGCTTTATTACATAGAAATGGATTAGTTTTTGTAGACTTAGGTGTATTGTGGGAGGGAGGAGTGCTTCATGTTTGTTTTTGTTTGTTATGTTTTGTTGATGGTTTGTTTTTGTTAGAGTTGAAGATTATTTGATAAGTTTTAGTTTAGTAATTGGGGGTTGACATTGGAGTTTGTGTTTGTTCTTGGAGGTTGTGTTTAGTTATTGCGAGTCTGAGACTTTGAGTTTAGATGTTTGTTGGAGTTTGAGAGATGATGTTTTATTGAAGTTTTACTTATTTTTTTTGGAGTTTAAGATGGTTCCAGTTTAGTTATTATTTCTTAGAGCTATGTTGTTTGTTGGAGGTTTGAATTTGAATTTATTGTTGGAGGTTTGGGGTTAAATTTAATTTGTTGGAGGTTTGAGGTTGAATTTTGTTGTATGTTGGAGGTTTGAGGTTGAGTTTAGTTATTTGTTTGGACTTTGTGTTTGATTGAATACTTATATTTAGTTTTTGTTTCTTGGGGTGTGAGAAGTATGGAGGCAAATGTTTGTTTGTTATGTTTGTTGATATTTTTAATTAGTTGGGTGCATTGTATTGTGAGGAGGAGGAGGAGAGGGAAAATGGCAGGGGGTGAAGTTTGTTTTATAATAATTCTTGTTTGTTGGAGTTTCACTATAGAAGTTTGAGTTTTGTTTGTTCTTGGAGGTTATGTGTTTGAGTTTAGATGTTTGTTGGAGTTTGAAATTGTTTAACAAGTTTGAGTTTAGTTTATTTGTTGAATGTATGTGTTAGTACTTAGAGTTTTGTTGTTTGGTGGAGGTTTGAATTTAAATTTAGTTTGTTGGAGGTTTTGGAGTTAAATTTAGTTGTTTGTTAGAGTTTGTGTTTGTTTGAATATGTTATGTTTAGTTGTTGTTTCTGGTAATGTGATAAGTTTTGGTATATTTGTTATTAAGGTGCCGAAAAATCATTTTGAGTTTAGATTATTTTGATTAACATTTTGATTAAAAGTTCGAGTTGATTCAATTCAATTATTATGCATATAAGTTTGAATTGATTAAATTCAATTGTGGTGTTTGAAATTGTTTCATAGGGTTGGATAAATTAAATTTTTGTTAGTTCAAGTGGTTTAAGAAGTTTTGGAAATTGAGTTTAGTTGTTTGTTGGAATTTGAGATTGTTTGATAAATTTGATTTTAGTTTGTTTGTTGAAGATATGTGTTGGAACTTGGAGTTATGTTGTTTATGGGAGGTTTAAATTGTTTTTGTTAGAGTTTAAGATTGTTTGTTAAGTTTTAGTTTAGTAATTATGTGTTGGAGTTTGTGTTTGTTCTTGGAGGTTGAGTTTAGATGTTCATTGGAGTTTGAGATACGTTGTTTATTGAAGTTTAATTTTTTTTTGTTGTGATATATAGTGGTATATACCTTGATTAATATAATTCCAAGACCATTATGAACTTTCAAACATTATTTTAGTTTATCTTAATAATCATTTTGAACTTTATAATTCTTTTGTTGTTGTCTCTGAAATACTGTGGACTAAAATATTAATAAGTTTATTTTTATTTTTTAGGTACTTCAAGGTAAAGTATATTATGCACGAAATTTCAAGATGGATCTGTGAGTGTTCTTTTTCGTAGTTTTTGTAATTTTATTATGGATCTTTAACTTTGAATTGCAATGTTTAAGATTGTTTTTATATATATGACAACTTTGTAAGAACACAGTTTGGTTTGATTTTTTTAATTAATATTATGTTTCAAATGCAATTTAGATTATGTTGTATTTTATATTCATAATATATGGTTGAAATTTATGATTTATTTGGAAAAAAAACAAATAATTAAAATTAAAAATATAAAACTCAGTATCTATGTCGACGCACAAAAGCAACGTATCGGCATAGCCTATATCTGTTGACATCGGTTAAGGCGCGTCAGTAAAAAGCCTTCACCTAGGATATGTCGACGTTGCCTTTCACCGTGGTGGCATATCCTGTCTATGTCGACGCGCACGAACCGACGTTGTATATTGATGTGTCGGCATATGATGTCTATGCCGACGCATGATAGTTATTGCGCGTTGGCAATGGCTATGCCGATGTGATAGTTATTGCGCGTTGGCAATGGCTATGCCGACGCTACTGTTGAGGCCTATGAAAACGTCGACAAAGCCTATCTCAACACATTTTCTATATTATCCGGATAAAAGATCGTATCGGAAAATACCCATTTTCTTGTAACACTTGGAATTATAAATTTAAAATGAACGATAATATACTATAGATACACTAATGTTATTGTTAAAATTGCATTTAGAATGAGTATGATGAGAATAAACTATTCACCCAACAATAGAAAACTATAATTTGTAAACAAGTTAGAAATTGAGTTTGGATCGAGATTGGGTGTAACGACCCAACTTTTCAAGACTCTTTTTTTTCTAGAGTCGTTACTAACCATGCATTCACATTTGAGGCCAAAAATAAAAAGTCAAGAAGTAAAAAAGATAACGAAATACTATTTTTAGTGGGATCCCAAAAAGACGATCATATAAAACAAGGTTCACTCGAAACTAAAATAAAGAAAACTCAAATTCTGGCCTCTGTTCAAATGAAGTTCAACACTTGACAGAAGAATTTTAAATAAGAACAAACTTTAGACATGAAACAAAGTTTAAAAATATGCGGAAGACATGACTTCTAGTCCCATGGCTTTTATAGCGCATTCCCGTCATTCGCCCTGTAAGTTCTTGCTTTACCTGAAAACATTTTTTTTTAAGAAAGGGTGAGTATTATGAAATAATACTCAGTAAGTGTCCACACCGTCGGGGTTGGAAAACAAGCTGTCAAATAAATCATGGCTTTAAGTGAGACCCACACATAATAAAACATATTTCTTGGTTTTCTCTTGGCTATCGATTGGGAAAATTAAGACTTCGAACCATGGTCTCTTAGTTTAGGTCGACTTTAAGTCTTTCATGACTTACATAGCATCAAATACGTATACATATATATATCGGAAGCTTAATCACCACGACCTTCGTAAGCATTTTCATTTTTATAAAATTTCTCTTCGGCCTTTCGTGGATAATTAAATTCTCCCGGATCATGGCCTCTAGTTCGAGTCGACTCTAACTCATTCATAACTTATATAATAAATATTATCGGGAAAATTTCACCACAAATTTCTCATGAAACATTTTCAAGAAATACATGTTTAGGGTCCCAAATGAAACGAAAGAATGATATTCGTGCATGGCATAAATATATAACAAAAATCAAAATGCTCAATTATAAACCAACATGACATTCATGGCCCTCGAGATAAATATCAAATCAACCAGATCATGGCAGCGAAACAAACCTCTCAAGCAGATCATGACGTTTATACGGGACTTTTCACACATATCATGACATTTAAAAGAGGCTTTTCAAACATATCATGGAATTTAAAAGAGACTTTTCAACTCGATCATGGCATTTTTTAACAAGTCTGGCGTGGGTTCCTTACCTTAGCTTTGCTCCAAAATCTCCAAATTCAACCTCTAAAGCACAATACTTTCCCAAACCATTCAAAGACTAATTAATTAACTTTGAAGTTATTTACTCAATGAATTAACAACTTCAAGTCTTTCAATATTTTCTAATCAATTACCTTGAGAAGGTCCTTAAATGAAACAGGATCGAGAACTTCCCTAACTCATGATCACCACGTTCTCGTGCTACACCGATTCCAATCAACGAATCTAATTATCACGAAATGGTCTCACCTACTAAAAATTCAAGTAATTACCGTGAGTCGAGCAAAACAAATACCACAACAGAGACCCAAAGCGAGCTTAGAAGATGAAAGTAGTCGGATTGGCTAACAGGTGAGCGGCGGTAGCGTGACCGATACTTGGCGGTGCGTGTGGTGGCGTGTGGGCGAGGTGTAGCGATGCATGCGACGCGAATCAACGCTCGATTATCGATCTACTCAAACCGACCGAACCCGACTAAAACGATCGCTAAGGCTTCAAAAATCACGAACCAAACATCCGGATCGGCGGTTCGGATTAGGTGTAACAACGTAGCGATTCGTTCCCGATTTGAGGCAACGCGACTCGGCCGGAAGATCAAGGCAATGGCGGAGCGATTAGGTTTCGACTTTTTGATTCGCGGTGGTGTGCTTTCGTGCGTGCAAGCGGAGGGCGGCGGGCAGGGCGATCTACTACTCGATCGGAGTGGGCGGCTCGGCCGGTAGAGCGGCGGTGCGTGTAGAAAAGGTGGCGATCCGCTTCGCGTTTTTGTGGCTTAGGTGGACGGGACGGAAGAAAAAAAAAGCAAAGAATGAGGGAGTTGCTCGTGAATGGAGAAAGAAGGAAGATGATGAATAGTAGTCCTTGGTTTGCGTGCACACTAAAAAACAAAGTGTCTATTAACCCTAATCCAATGCCTTTTACCAATTTGTCGTGCTTGGAAGTGAGTTAGATATGTTTAGTTCACTTTAAATACGTAGTTGGACACTTAATTACAAAAAATGCATTTTAGTCACATCCAAACTTTGTCAATTCACTAGTTGCGAAAGTATCATTTGTTTGTTAGGTCTTCCAAGGTTGTCATTCAACGATGGGAGATAATACATTATCATAAACCTCTACACTACACTAACTAGAATGATTTACCAACCCGACGAAATATAACCATTATAAGTCAAAGAAAATGTGCTAGTAAAATAATATTTCGAAACAAATGAATAAGAATTTAAATTAGGTCCACAATCACTACTACAATTTTGACATTTTATGACACTATAACTAAGTCAAATAAGGGGAGGAGAAAAAAATTGTCATAAATTGTTTGAGGCTCGTTTTTTGCAGAAAAAACGGAGATTTTCGTATTTTTGAAAATTTATGACAGTTTTTCAACATCATTAATTAATGACTTAATAAGAAAGCATCACAAATAATTTGAGGTATACGTTTTCTTTGGAAAAATCAGAGAATTTTCATGTTTTTGAAAATTTATGACAATTTTTCAACATCACAAATTTATGACAGTTTTCCAGCGTCATAAAAACTTCATTTGTCCCCCATCGAAAAATTTGTGTTTGGACAACCAATTTTCTCCTATAAAACACCTCACCCTCCTTCATTTTAGCATCAACTTAGCATGAGGTTCTTACTGGACTTATTTAGCTTAAGTAAACTGTGTTTTGAGTAATTTTTTTTTGTTGGCAACTACAAACTATCATAGAAAGTAAATACTTGACACAAGAATATTGTCGTTAACATTTAACACTGAAATTCTGCCATTAACAGATTATGACGTTTAAAAATTGTCGTTAATATATACATCTTGACGAAAACGTCGGTTTATGAGGTATTTATTGACAATGTTTAATTATCATAAAATTTTTTCCATGACTTTTAACAAATATCTTGAATACGTTTTTTTACAACCATTAATTATCATAAAATAGTTAACTACGACAGATTTTCGGATGGGTCATGTATAGAGTTTTCTTTATGGTGACTTGAAAAAAAATCATAAAATGTGTTTATGACAATTTTTTAATGTCATAAAATTTCGAAATTGTACTAGTGGATAAGATGTGCTCAACAAGTACACGAATACATGTTGATTGATAAATTTGATATTTGTATACTTTAATATATCAATGGTATAACTAATATATTTTATATTTTGTATAAAAATTGAGTTATATACAAAATATCAGATATATCAGATACATTACTGTCTCAAATCGGAAGAATAAAAGCACAAAAAGTCAGATTTAATTTTTTTTTTTGCTATATTTATAAATTAAAAAAAAATCATGGCTACAATTACTATACTATTTTTTTTTATTATTCTTGCAACGGCCATAATGATTTTTTAAAATAAAAATCTTATGAGAAATATGTTTTATACTTTTATTTAAATACTGTTCTGAAATTTATTTACAAAAACTTGAATTATAACAATTTTGTAAATTAAGTAATTACAAGATTCGATACACCTTCCCATTTTATTGTGATTTTGGCCTCATTTTATAACTATTTAGAGCTTTTGTTATTGTTTTTAAAAAGTAAAATTAAAACTTATAAATCTCTTTCCAAAGTTCTACTTTATAAGATTGGGGCATCATGATAAACTTATTTCAATTTATTAAATGTTATATATTTTTTTTTAAAAAAAAGTGCAGAGTAAAAAGTGATTTATAAAATTAGTTTTTTTTTTTAAAAAAGGTCTCTAAAATCTCGTTTTTACCTCTTAATTTTAGGCTCACATTAGAAAAGATTTTTAGGTCAGTGAATGAATGAAATGTATTATTGGAAAGCATTTTTTAAGTAAAAATAAAATAAATTAAATAATTCCTGTCAATATTAGCGCAACTTGATAATTAAAACACCATTCCTTTATCAAATTTTTAATTTTAAAAATGAAAACTCAAAGTAAAATAGTTACCAAATTTATAAGATTCTTTGCATAATTTTTTTAAAAAAAAATCATTATTCAATATGCCAATTCTTGAAAATTAAAAAATAAAATTACAGCTAGCTCCTTAATGGATCAAGTAACTTTGTAACTTGCTTATTGTGGTCAATAGATCATTTCTTAAAAAAAAAAAAAATGTTCTTATATTTAAGAACAAACACAAATATATTTTCAATTTACTGCATTTTATTTTTTACCTAACTACTAATAATTTATAAGTTGATATTGTATCTCATTTATTTATAATATTATATTGAAAAGGAAAAAGGAAGAATGATTTTTTTCCTTTTTACTTTTAAATACATTGAAAAGGACATTAAAAAAAAAAGTGACAAGGGCAAGGACGTGATTAAAAATTACTTTTTTGGAAGTTATAAAACAACTTACAATTTGAAGGGGTTTTTTTTTATTAATATTGTAAATTTTAAAACTTATTATAAAAATATTGTATTTTTCAAATTATTTATAATAATATTGTAGTTTTAATGTGCTGACAATGGTCGACTAATACGTAGAAGAAGATTGTCTCTTGAAGACACGACCATGTTTCCATCTGTTACAAAATTTAAAAAAAAAAATTGTAGATAGTCGTCTCTTTAAGTAACAACCATCTCCAAATTTTAAACAATCCGATTTCCTAGTAAAATTTTTACCAAACAACTTAAGAAATCAAAGTGCATAGGTTCAAGCACCACAAAACATAGTTTTTTTTATAAAAAAAAATCTTATTTTTTTCTCTTCTATTTTTTTTTTCTTATTTTCCTTCCGTTTTTTCATTTTTTCTATTATCATTTTTTCTTTTATTTAAATCAAACAACATATTTTCAATTTTATTAATATCTTAAGTAAATTGAAGTTTATATTATAATTTATTTTTTCATTATCATTTTTTAATATTTTAAGTAAATTGAATATTATATTACATGATAATTTAAAATAATGTGATAATTTTATGTAAAATTAACTCAGAATAACGTAAATAAAATGTTTTTCTCTCCTAATCTTATTAAAGCAAAAACACAAATTGTCAATTTAAAACATAGTAAAAAAAAAAAGAACAAAGTACAATAAAATATTCAATTTACTTAAAATATCGAAAAATATTTAAATAAAAGAAAGAAAATGAGAGAAAAAATAGAGAAAAAAAGAATAATGAAAAAAATGAAAAAAATTGAAGGAAAAAATAAAGAGAAAAAGTGTATGAAAAAAAGAAGAAAAAGTTAAAAGATCCACGCTTTGTGGGACTTGAACCGATGTCACGCATTAGATGGCAACATGATCAATCCTTGTCAACACATTAAAACTAGAATATTATTATAAAAAGTTTTAAAAATACAATATTTTTATAAAAAGTTTGAAAATTTGCAATGTTAATAAAAAAAAGCCGATGCCAAAGTTGAATATATGCAAATCAGCAAATGTAATATTCGGTAGAGTTGAGCCAAAAAAAGTAAATCAAATGACACGACTACGCGACACAATTTATTGTTTTACCGTGGCGTAAATTGGCATTCTAATTTTTACACACAAACATTTTTTTTTTTTTTGTCAATTAGTTTGCCAATGGAGTCAACTATATAATAAATATAAATTACAATGAATTGATTCACTTTTTCTGCACTTTTTAGTTAGTTGTTGGAGATAAAATGAGCCAAATCCAAAATTCATCCAAACTAAAGTCTAGAGAACGATCCCGAATTGGTCAAGGCATAGGAACTAAACCCTCAAATTAGCCAAGGCCTTCGGTGGTTGACCAGGTCAGCTAAGCTCCTCACCGACCGTCCGACCCCCCAATCCCTAGGGCCCTCGATGACCAACCTCCTAGTCGATCAAGACTTGGAGGAACCTCGATTTGGTCAAGTTCAACAAGATGGATTCCATCAACCAAAGACACCACATGATTTACTAATACAAATTTACCGATGATTCCTTTAGCAAATTTCGATATCAACATTAGTCGTAAATTCTGATATAGTCAGTCACTAGATCCAAATAAGAAATGGTTTTGTACTAAAAATAATAATAATAAAAAAATAGATTGCATATTTAACAAGTAACAACTTATTGTTATAACAATAAAATAGATATTATTTATAAGATTTGACCCCATATATTAATTAAAAATGTGATATTGGGCTTTATTATCCTATCATATAATTTAAATTTTAAAGGGCGAGAGAACCAGAGGAAAAAAAAGATTGAAAACAAACGTTCAATTTGAAAAATAAAATTTAATTTTATAAAATTGGAATGTGGCTGAAATGGTTGGGCAACGAGTTGAACTCTAGTATGTCATCCCTTCGTATCGGACCGCTGATCTCAAACCCAACGGGCCTCCTCAATGAAAATAAAAGCCCAATGGGCCAGTAGCTATTGAGAATCTTGAGTCCAGCATGTCACAGAATGGGCTTAATGCAAAACGTGGGGGAAAACCTTCCTGGGAAATTATAATTAATGTCTAAAATAAATAATTTATAATGAAAAATGTCTAAATTTTTTTATAGTGCACTTTTGTCTACTTATTTTTCAGGAAGGAGTATGAAGAAAATTGTACATTTTGCCCCTAGTATATAATTGTATTTACAATCAAATCGAGTTCATCCCAAATTTGTTCCAACCGATTTCTCCTAATATTCGATTCTCTCAATTTTTAGCACTTCCGATTTTGTTGTGTGTGGTTGTTCACTGTATTGTAGGTTCTCTCACATGGAAGTTGCACGAAGGTAGATTTTTACGGGAGACCAATGAGAGATGAAACAATATTGAAGTATTGTTAGCACAATTCATAGAGATGAGACAATATTGAAGATCGAAGAAAATTGAATAGATATGAGAAAAGATGAAGAACATTTTTCGTCGTTTCTTTAATTTTCTAAGATGTAACATCTACAAATAAAAATTATTTTAGGGTAAATAGAGAAAAAAAAAACTCATGAAAGAAATTGTAAAATGAAAGAATCGATCGAATGAAGGTAGAAAAAATAGTAGATAGAAATATATACCTCGAATGTGACAAGCCTAAAGGAATGCAAGAGGAAATAACAACAAGAGAAAACTTTGTATATACCGTGTGTCATCACCCAATGAAAAATTGCAAGAATGGAAAAATCGAACAAGCACATTCCATTTCCAAAAGCAGAAACGTCAAAATTGACATGTAGATACTAATATACACAGGGGCGAAGAGAGCTAAAGAAACCTGGAAACAAGAGAAAACACCAATAAGAGAGGTTTTATGTATATTGTGGGTAGGAACCAATAAATAAAAAATAATACCTAATGGTCCAACAATATAAATATGGAGCATTGTAGGTACTACACAAGTATAGACAAGCCTAAAGAACACACGAAATGATAGGAAATCCCAATAAGAGGAAATTTCTTGATCCACTCATGTTTATTAGTAATTCTTGTGGTACAACTACTAAATATCAACAACAAGGGTATTTTTGTCCCAGAACTTTTATTATATTTCATGTAAAAATTGTTTTAAACATGCTTACAAATTGAAATTATTTTAGACATTTTTCAAGTAGGATGAGTTAGATTTAAACATTCTTCTTGTTAGCCTAACATTCATTTTGTTTTACTAATTTAAAATTTTTGTTACACGAATAAAATGCCTTTGATTTTTCCTTTCTTTGGGAAAATAAATTATTACCCGTTGACCGATGTGTATGAATTTTTATCCTAAACTTTTAATTTTATCAAATTGTACTTCAAACTTGAGTGTGACAATTTTTTCCCTTTAATAAGTTTCCGTTCGAAAGATAGTAAAAAAAATGTATTTCATATCCGTTCGATGAATTATAATATATATATATATGATATAAAATTAATAGAATTTAAAAGAAAAATAACAGTGGAGCAAAGTTATTTAATGATTAATTTATAAATTAATCAAACTAAAATTTGTGCAAAACTTGATTTTACTAACCTTAGTAAACTTATAAAGAAACAACTAGTTTAATAAGTATATTTCTAAGGTTAAGAATTACCTGAGTAATCAAATTGATGTTAACATATTTAAAATCTAACCTGTTATTTTCCTATTTATTATTATACATTTTAACCTATCACAAGGTACAATGAAAGCTCTATCTAAAATATGCTATTTTTTAAGATTAGCAAATGAAAGCTCTATCTAAAATATGCTATTTTTTAAGATTAGCCCTTAATCTATGGCATACATATTATTTTTTTAAATATTTTTTTTTAACAAAAGAAGAGAATCATTAGGAAGTTAAGTTCTGAAGAGGATCGAAAGGCTTCGCATATTCCAGGTCTCAATTGTATATAATCTTTGAACTCTCTGACCAATTTATGAGCAACGACATTCTTGAAACGTTGTACATGTGATGCGAGAACCGAATTTGGGACCATTAAAAGACATCTCTTTCACTAGTTGGGCAAAACTCGTAGCTTTCGTTAGATCTTCTAATTGTCCATTAATAAAACGAATTGCATTTAAGGAATCAGATTCAATTTGGTTAGGTTTAAAATTCAACCCCAAAACTACCGCCTCTATCTCTAGAATAAGAATTGGCTAATGTTTATGTGAATATATTGATGAACAACTCTAATAATCATTCTTTCTCAATCTCGAATTATCCATCCCAAATCACCATCGGAATCTGTCACATTCTAGGACACATCTGTGTTCAGTTTCGACCAACCATAAGGTGGCGGATACCAATCTGAGGTTGTATGGGAGTCTAGTTGGGGAGCGAACGAAGGATTTGAGTCCAAGTGTTGAAAATTTCATTAAGCTGGACATCATAGTTCATCAAAATCACCATATTCCTGTAGTCCTAGATCTTCCAAATAGTAAACATAAATCTCATGTACTCCTCAATAATTAATTCGTACTCTTGGATCTATGAAAAATACTCTCTAACTTACCACCTATATATCCCTGTTCACATAAAAATAATTTTACATAAATAGGTAGTATATATGGTTCCATAGTTTAGAAATTACCTTACATCCTCAAAAGAGATGATCAGTTGTTTCGACATAAACGGGTGGCATAATGGGCAAGAAAATTAAATGGTAAAACATCAAGGATAACCTTCCAACCACAGATGAGGTTAATTATATTGTTCCAAAGTAATACAATTAAGTTCAAATAATTAATAGTATTTAGTTTTAGAGATCTTTATAAATTAAAATCTTGAATAGAATTGATTTTCAAGGGGACAAATATAGAAAAAACACTAACTGGATAAAGCTTCTTTATGTTGGGATTTGGATTTGATTCTTTTAAATAAGATCCTCCAATTAGATTTTCTTGCATGTTTTATTATTCTACATGTCCACATCCGCACATTCACTGATACTCTACATTATGTAAAAATTAGTGTTTTATTATTATTTTAATTTTCAAAAACTAGCGGCTCACAATATTAATGGGTAGCTTAAAAGTGTATTGATTAAACATTTAATCATAAACATAATTATTATTAATGAATAGTTTCTGCTAACCTAAACATAGTTTAAGCAGAAAAAAAAAATAAAAATAGATAGTCAACTGGTCGTCACCAATATTTCCCTGAGTTGTAAGTTCTAAATTTTTGTTTCATATTTGTTATGTAATATTTTTTTATTAAAAGAATGAAAACATAGCGACTTGTATATTATTTATAGCTACTCCTTATATCCAACTTTTTTAAAGTAAGATATTCAAAATTATTGGATGAGACATAAAATTTAACTCATAATTTATGATTACATTCATTCTTTGTTTGAAACAGAATAACTTCATTAATAATTAACCATAATTAAACAAAATGATATTAACTTTATATCTAAAACATTTTTTAAACAATATGTAGAGTGAATAATTCATATTTTATACTATAACATAAATATGTGATAGGTATACAAAATATAAAGTAAGTTTAGATTACATCAATTTTATTAATAATTTCTCAACTAAAGATTAATTATTTTGCTTCTATTTTTTTTTCATATGCATTAATATAGATGAGTCTCAACTGATGAACTCTTCTCCGTGTCTCTCTCTCTATATATATTTTGTAATCTACTATATGAATACAGTTCAAAAATTCTACTCAATTTTCAAAATGAGAACAATAGTCTTAAGATGCAGATTTTTAAATTTACTCTAAATATTTAAAAATTATAAATAATTAGTAAACAATATGATTTTTTAAAATATTATTATAAATTCTTTTTCGTTAGCCTAAAATTATAGTAAATGAAAATATCAGCCAACAAATCAGTGGCAATATCTACGATCTCAAAAAGAAAATAGAGATGTCGAAAGTAACAATATTTATATAAAAAATGTGATAAAAGAAATTATGTAAATAACAATCCATCACTAGAAAAAATGGTGAAGAAAAAGAATAAAAATGGTATCATAATTAGTGACACAAACTATTAAATATGCAGTAAAATTAATATATAAGTTAATAATAATATTGTTCGTACGCAAGAAGGAAAGGATAAAAGGAAGGGGTTCCAGAATCAGAATCGCATTTTTTTTTAAAATGCCTATCAAACGGAAAAAGAGATTTACAACAGACACTCTTTGAATTACATTTTTTTTAACCAGAGATCTGAGAATCGAATTTTTCAACACTGCCAAACAGCGGATTTTTGGTCAAATTCCACGTTCATCAACTTTAATTTAATCAATTTCACCTATAAATATTCAATGATTTCATCAATTCAAATTTGAAAAACAACATCAAAAAACACAACACAACAAACGTTGTTAATTGAGTTCTATAGCCACCATCCAAGCAATGGAGGATTCTCGTAAGGGTAAGGAACAACAAAAGCAAGGCGATGACGGGGTTAAGTACCGGGGAGTACGACGGCGACCGTGGGGGAAATACGCGGCGGAGATTCGAGACCCGTCGAAGAACGGGGCGAGGCAATGGCTCGGGACCTATGACACGGCGGAGGAGGCGGCTAGGGCTTACGATCGGATGGCATTTCACTTGAAAGGTCATCTTGCTAGTTTGAATTTCCCTAATGAATATTATGCTCGTGTGATGGGTTCGCCTCCTCATCCTCCTCACTTTTTTCATTCCGCTCCGATCAATCGGGGTTTCGAGAGCGGTGGTGGCGGTGGCGATGGCGATGGCGATGGCGGTGGATCCTCGTCTTCTAACCCTGATCCACATCCAAGGCAAGTTATTGTATTTGAGTATCTTGATGGGAGAGTTTTGGATGACCTTCTGGAGGAAGAGGAGAAGAAAAAGAAGAAGAAGAAATAGCAATTAAAACCCTACTTTTATTTTTCAGCTTTGTATTTTGGTTTTTTGCCCTAGCTTTTATTAAGCCCTTAATTATCGATGTAAAACTCTTATTACTGTTTAATTAACCCTTGTTTTTATTCATATGGTTTGAAAACAAGCCCGCCAGCTTTGCAGCCTTCCATTCAAGAGTATAATTTCACTATTCAAGAGGGTGGAAATTGCAGTGCCATATCTTTCTTAATTAATATTACTGGAAAAATTATTTTTTTTCCCCCCCTCATAAGAATCAATATATAATCTCTGTAAAACATTTAATTTTGTTAATTTCTATGGAAAAACTTAGGACACCCAGCTCCAATAACCTTAATAAACACAAGACAAGCATTTTGATAGGAAGAATTAACTTCAGTTGTAAAAATCACATTTCAGGTGAATAGCATATCCAAAATTTTAGGTAAGAAAGGCATACAAATTATCATATAAATGTATAATTTTAAATGCATATATATATTTTGATAATTAGGGATAAAAAATATTTATATATTGTTTTATATACATTTCTGTCGATATTTGATATCAAGGAAACATAAATCTCAAAATTAAAGAAGAAACTAAAACAAAAAACTATAATAATATTTATATATTATTGTTTTGTATTTGTAGATGCTTTAGAGATAAATTAAAGAATTAAGCCTACTTTCCACAAATGATATAAATACTACTGTTGCTTTAGTTTTACTCACATCAATAGCATATTTTTATGCCAATAAGTTGACAGGTACGTGACATCAATAGCTCCCTTTGGTTCTTGATCCATTTTCATTTTTATGTTTTTGAAAACAAAAAATACAAGAAAAACAATAAAGATGTGTTTTGTACAATAATTTTAAAAAACAACTCAAAAAATGGCCTATTTTTAAAACAACAAATTATTGTTTTCTTTGTTTTCAAAAATTATGAAAACAATGGATCAAACTACTAAAAAAACAACAATTTTCATCAAAACAACACGATTGAATATTTCAATTTATCTTTTTTTTTTCTTCAAAACTCATAAACATACCTCTATCTACAAAATAGATCTAACTTTAAATTTTTATGAATACATTTTGATTACAAAAACCACAAAAAATAAAGATCAACAAACCAAAGTTATTGAAAATATTTATAGATGATTATACTATTGATTTAACTAGCACAACATTATATAAATATTAATTATTCTTTATAAAGAGTTTCTTTTTCTTTCTCTTACTAGAAAGAATTTATTTTCATTTTTCTAGTAGGAAAATTTTTTTCATTCTATAAATTTTACCGTTTGTGTTTCAAGAAACCAAAAATCTTTTGAACTATCTCTCTGATATCTTTACTATCTATACGATCTTCCTTTTCCTTCTCAACAATTATAATTAAGTTCAAATTTGCCACATAGTAAGAAATAATTACATTGGTTTTTCTTAAAGAATTGATGATGTGAAACACATTAATTTTTTTCTACATTTCAAATTTCAACCAAGTATGGTTTTCAAATTTTGAATTCAAATTTAAAATTTTTAAATTAGAACCAAACGTGTTTTCAAATCTAATGAAAATAAAAAATTTGTTTTTGTTTTAAACTGAAATCTTAGTTTTTGAAAAAAAAAAAAAATCAGGTCACAAACCAAACGAGGTCTAAATCCAACGTATTTTCTCTTTTCCTTTTTTTTTTTTAGTTTGCGCTATAAATAGATGCTTGCATGTAGATGAAAAATGAGTTGGAAATTGTAAATTAGTTTGATGTAAAATTGCCAACAATAACATAATTCAACGGACATAAAATATAGCCTTATGAGGAAAAGTTATAAATTTAAATTAAAAATAAAAAGTTTGATATAAAATTGAGTGGGGAAATCTGAATTATTGTTTAAATTGGAAGGGAATAATAAAGGTTGAATTGAAGATTGAGAATCTTATTATTGTTGAGCAAGTTGATTGAAAATACAAGCCAATTAAAGTTGTTTTGAAGATCTCATCCACAGCGTTTGTGTTCCTATATTTGTCTGGCAAATCGACATCGAATTTTGCAAAGTGAATTAAGGATATTTATTGTTATTGCTATAAATAATATACACATGTTCAAAAGGTGTATATATTATATTGAACCACATTCTTGTACACGAACTTCATCTCGCGATCTCTTACTTTCATTTTGATTTTGATTTCGAAATCTATAGATAGTATATATACGGTTCCCTTTCGATAACAATTCTGCTTTAGTTCCTTTCGGATATTTTTTTTTTGTTTAGTTTTTCATTATTTCAAAATATTTTTTTGAAATTTATAATAGTTTCATATGAAATTACGTTTCTTAAACTTCATTTGATAACTATTTGGTTTTTATGATCTTTCACAAAGAAAGATATAAAGTTTTAGTCAAAGACAAAAATAAATTTTTAAAAATTACTTCGGTTAATTTCTAAAATTTTGCTTGTATTTTAAAAACATTTACAAATGTTAAAAGAAGATAATGGAACAAACAATCCATGAGTAAAAAGAGTACTTATAAATTTATTTTTTGAAAAGACAAAAAAAATATCAAATGGGATTACATTTTTAAAAAATAAAATTGTTAATTTATTGTTTTTCTTTCTTTTTAGGAGAAAATTAATTATGATTTCTACCTGGACTTTTTTTATGTTTTGTTTTTACGTTCAAAAACATGGAGGAGATTCAAACTTTTGACCTCGATGATATTTATCTTAACTGCCATATTAGGATTGACACAATTTAGACTCCATTTAGGATTGTTGTAGCTTTTAAAATAATTGATGGCAACTATTCTTTTAGGAAATCAGTGGTCAAATAAAGCATATTAGTGTTTAGTAAATTTCAATTTTAAACACATGAAAAATTGATGGCAACGGTTAGTAAATTCAAATGAAATTGTTGTGGTTTAGCTATAATGACAAAAGTACACATACTATTTTGATCACTTTTATATTGATATTTAATATTAAATTTAGTATAAAATGATTAATTTAAAATATATATAATTAAAATTACAAATAACTTTGCCTCCTAAACTATTTGATAAAAATAAGGAAAACTATCGTTATAAAAAATTGAATAAATCCAAATTTTTAATATAGGAGAATAGACTTAAGAAAAATATGGAATAATAGATTTTAATTTTCTTAAATTTACTTAGATAAATAGAGATTTTTAGGAAAGTTGAACTCAAAAGCTAGTATGAGCATGTTTTTGGAAGGGACGAGTAAATTGAAAACTGATTTAGGGGGCGTTTGGATTGCAGAGTTGGGTTGGGTTGGGTTGAGTTGTTTTGTCAGTGAGTTCTGTAAATCAGTGTTTGGTTTGCAGAGTTGAGTTGAGTTGAGTCAGGAAGTCAGTGTTTGGTTTGCAGAGTTGAGTTATTATGTCAGGGGTATCTGATGCAGTTTTTTGTAAAGTGAATAAGTCTGATTTTTTTGTGACTTTTTTCTTTACTTTTTTTTGTTTCCACCAAATCAATTGCAAACATATTTGTCTACAATTTCAAAACTTCATTGTGAGATCAATTACAAATTTACAATATATATTACCATTTGCAAGATATATGAGATATTTAGAAAAGTACTGAATATTGAGATTGATATCAATTTTTTTTCTCTCCTAAAAATGATTTTTATCTTATGTAAAGTGAAAGGTCTGAATTTTTTTGTGACTTTTTTCCTTACTTTGTTTTCACAACAAATCAAATACAAACACATTTGTCTACAATTTCAAAACTCAATTATGTGATCAATTATAAAATTACAATGTATATTACCATTTGCCAAATGTATATTAGGGGTATTTGCAAAAGTAATGGATATTGGGTTTGATATCAATATTTCTTTTCCAATAAAATTCATTATTTATAACTTCTACTCTTCAATATGAACTTTATTCTTTTTTTTATACACATGTTCACCACTACTTTTTTATTTTAATTTAGATAGGTCTTAATTTAGTATTAATACTTTGCATATGAAGACGGAAGAGTGTTTATTTAAATTTGTCTAAACACATGCATTGTCTATGAACATATTTAGAATGGAATAAATAGTTTACCTTGTGAAGATGTTAAAAATATGTCAACATACTTAAATATTTTATGTCATATTGAAGTTGCATATCTACAAAATATTAGATATGTCATCAAGGTCTTAGTAGCGTCGTTATGCTACCGAAATTTTCGGTGTAGGCAATGTTGCTTAGTAACGTCCCTAGGAAATTTTGAGTTTGAAAAATTAGGGTTGTTACAGTTGGTATCAAAGCATGGGTCTTAGATTCTGCATACTCGCCTACATCGTAGGCAACGATCCTTATAGTCTCTCGCAGGAAGTCTAGTTAAAGTTATTTGAGTTGGTTGTGTGTTGACACTTTGTTATGCTATGATTTTGACTTCTTTGTTCTTGTGCAAATGTAGTTTAGAGTTTAAGTTTAGATTATGACTCGAAGATGTGACCGTTGTAAAGTTCTAGCAACTTTTGAGGACGAAAGTTTTTCTTAGATGGGTATATTGTGGCGCCTCGTAAAATTAGATGTTTTAATTGTATTTGTTTTAAATTTAAATATTTGGATAATCAGAACAAGATTATAAAATAATATTTCAAAGTTTAAAAAAGGATTAGGATTTCTGTTTGTTTAGGATTTCTTTTTCTAAAACGATTAGAATTCCTTGTTCTAAAAGGATTAAGACTTTTTGGTGTCTATTTAAACTAGAGTATTAGCAACTTAAAGACACACTTCAAAACTCTCCCCATCTTCTTCTTTTCTCCACTTTATTCATCTCGCCGGACAGTCGTCGGGGAAGTCGTCGAGACTCGCCGGACCATCGTCGGAGACTCACCAGACCGTCATCGGAGACTCGTCGGAGATTCGCCGGACCGTCGTCGGAAAGTTGTCGGATCGTCGCCGGAAAGTATTGAGTTAATAACTCAACTCCATGGGGTTGGGTTATTAAGTCACCGGTTATAATTATTGGTGAAACAAACAAGGAGTTGAGTTATTAACCCAACTTAACTCAACCCAACCCCATAAACCAAACACCCCCTTAATTAAAAATAATTAGATTTATCAAACAACCTTAAAGGGTTAAGATTTTTCCCACACATGCAATCAAATGGGCCAAAAATTACTCTATAAACTTCCAATTTTTTGTTTTTTAATTTTTTTTCTCATTTTTCATTTTTAAGAAACGAATATGTTTGATAAATCAATATTAAAAAACCGAAACATGTTTGATAATTGTTTATGTTTTTTGTTTCTTTAAAAGAAAAATAGAAACAAAAATATATAATATCTATTAAAATAAACATAAAACAATTATGAAGAGTTTATAATATTTTATTCATGTCCAACCCAAAATTAATAATAATAATAACAACAATAATAATAATAATAAATTTTATCCTTAAAAAATGTTGTTCAAATTTGATTTGTAATGTCATATTTTGGCTTACATGAGTTAGTTCAATCATGTAATTTATAAATTGTCTAAAGTTAGACAATCGAGTGTATCCATATTTTTTAATATTTAATAATAAATTTTACTTTTATTTTTTTAAAAAGAATATATTAGTCAATTATACACACAAATAAAATCAGAAAAAGAGAAAAAATATATATATATATATATATATATATATATATATATATATATAATCGTAGCAAAAGAAAAAATAATTGAGATTTAAATAAAAGATAATAACTAAAAGCTCAATGTAAAAAAAAGGAAAGGAAATGAGAGGAAGAGAAAAACATAAACGAAAAGAAGAAAAAAAATAAAGAGCTATTAAAAGAAAAAAGATTATGATTGAAGAGAGAGAAAGGAGTGAAAAGAAAATAATTAAGAACAAAAATAAAATTAAAAGAAAAAAAAAGTTAAAAGAACAAACAATTAGAATGAGAGAGAGGAACAAGAGAGGGAAAGATACAGGAAACTTGAAAAAAAAAATAGAAACCGAGTTTAAAAAACTACTTTTTGTAGTTTCTTAAAATTTGCCTCTTTCTTAAAAATGTTTATAAAAATTTAGAAACAAGAAAAAGAAATGTTTATCAAGCAAATTTGTTTTTTAAAAAATGAGAAATGAAAACAAGAAATAAGAAATGAGAACGAGTGTTCTCTTATTGAAAATTTTTAGAAACGTTTTTTAGAAGGGGACAAATTTTAATATATTACAAAAAAAAAATCTCAAATTCTTTTTTTTTTTCCATATATGAGTGCTTATTTCTCTTTTCCATTTCTACACTCATCTCTCCCTCTCTCTCCCTTTCTCTTATTTTTCTCTCTTTCATTCTTTTTTTTTCTTTTTAATACTTTTTTGTCATTTCGTTTTGTCTTCTTTTTTATTTTTATTTTTTCAGTTCTTTATTTCTTTTCTCTCTTTAAAATTATTATCTTTTTTTTCTTCTTTTAATATCTCATCTTTTTTCTTTTCTATTTTGGTTTATTTTTTTCTCTTCTCTCGGTTCTTTTTTTTACTCGTTATTAACGAGCTTTTAGTTATTATTTTCTATATAAATCTCTATTATCTTTTTCGTTTGATTTTAATTTTTTATTAAATAAATCAATTAATAATGTATTTTATGTTTACCATTATGTGTATATTATTGACTAATGAATTTTTAAAAAAAATAAATAAAATTTAATATTAAATTAAAGAATTGTGGATAGATATTCGATTGCCTAACCTTAGACAATTATAAATTAGTCTAATTGATCGTGTAAACCAAAATCATTTAAAGTGAATTGATTGGAGTGAGAAATATGTCATTGCAAATCAAATTTGAACAACATTTGAAGAATACATTTTATTATTATTATGACGATGATGATGTTGGACATGAATAAAATACTATAAACTGTTTAAAATTATTTTATATTTATTTTACTGCATGATATATATTTTATTATACTACATGTACTAAATTTTATTTTACTAAAAAAAAGAGAAAGAAATAAAAATATTAAGGTCTCGTTTGGCAACTACTTAGTTTTTTGTTTTCAAAACAAAAAAGGTTTATTGACTTTAGAGAAAATTGAGAGTTTGTTTGGTAGTCAATTTTATTTTATTTTATATTCTCGGATTCACTGACTTTAGAGAATATGCATTTGGTACATGTGTTTTCGAAAAAAAAATTCGAATTTTGTGATCCAAAAATATTGAAAATTCTAAAAACAATTTTTTTTATGTTTTCATTATATCTCGATTTTGAATTTGATTTTTTTATAGCATTTCATGTAAACTTAGTTTATTTAAAAAATGTATAATATAATCTATTATAAATAATATGATATTGTAAAAGGATAATATTAAAAATATGTTCATAAATTAATTAATAATGATTTATATTCAACCTAATATTTATTTTTGCAACTATAAATATATTATCAAATACATTTTGAACAATGGTTTAAATTGAAATTCAATTTCTAAAACATGAAATACAACCATGGAAGAAAATGTGGAGCGCCATGCAGGCTCGACATGTTGGTGGGGAGGGGGATGTCGATTTTTCCCCCTTTCGACGACATGTCCTCCGTCTTTGGATATTTTATTTTTAATTGTTGAAACATGAATATTGTCATTTCAAAATTCAAATCTCTGCCACGGTTTGTGAGCACACAAACTCTTTCATGTAATTTTTTTAAAAAAAAATTATATGATCATCATTTCCTTTAGTAACAATTATATATTTGTTAACTTATTATCAAAATGTTGATATCGATGGAAATATCAAGGTCTCAATTTCATGGAAATGTCGATGGAAATATCGATAAAATGTTGATGTCGATAGATATTACTGGAAAAAAAATTTAACACAAAAAATTTTAAAAAAGTATATATATTTAAATTAGAAATACTTATATGTTTGTATAATGTTTGTTATATAATTATGGAAATCCTAACGGTTGGAGGACTTGGAGCTATATATATATATATTTTTTGGAATTTGAGGTAATTATTTATAGTCTAAAATTTATATAAAAAAATAGGATGACTTGGATCCCGAGAGGGTGGTGAGAGGATTGTTGCTATTGGTAAACCATTTTATGGAAGCGATGAGCATCAATAACAATAATACACAACAAGGTTATGGTCAAGGTCATTATTCGTACTCAAATTATGGTGATTCTTCAAGTCTTGATCATAGCAATTTTCACCCTAACTTTCCACCACAGAGTTATTCATCATCTCAAAGTCAAGGACCATCGACTGAAGAGATGTATCCACGAATATGGTCTATATGTTGGCCATACGAGTCATATCGTTTTCATGTTGACAATTATGTTTAACATTTTCAATATAGGATGACTTGGGAGCAATATTGTAATTTCTATCAGAATTATCAAGATTCTTGATTAGATGCTCCGAGGTGATTATCTTTTTGGTATTAGACATGTATCATAATTAAATTTAAATATAAGTTCTAGAACATATTTTTTACATATATGATGTTGGAAATAAACCAATTATAGTATGATTAAACCATAATTAAAGTTTCATGAAATAATTGAAATAATTTATAAAATTTTTATCTTTTTTTTCAAATTTCTGCTCTCATCAACATGTTAATCAATATTTGTATTTAAATATTGTATTAGCTTTAAATGTGATGATTAAAAGTGGTCAATTATAGTCTAATTAAGCCACAATCAAAGTTTCATTGATTAATTTAAACAATTTTCATCAATTTCCATAATTTCCGTATTTTTTTTCGGAAATTTCGATCGACATTTCCATAAAATCTGAACCTCGACATTCTATTGACATCCATATTTTAAACCTTGAATACAACTTTGTTTCGTTCCTTCTTTTCAAAATTCTATTTTTAGATTGCCAACCAAACAAGTCGTAATCTATTTCAAACATTTATATTTAAACGACCGTTTTTACCTTCAAATAAGAGAAAGAAGAGAAATTAAAATTTAAAATTTGTGTGGACGTTACACTTCTCTTTTGGATAAATGAAAAGGGAAAAAAAATTGAAGGGAATGAAATTCTAAGAAGATCTAACCGTTTAATATGCTATTTGAAAAATAATTAAATCAATTTACATATTATTTTTTCTCTGAACTTGTAGGTTTATTTAATTTTAGTTTTTGCTTATTTTACACCATGACCTTTAAAAATGTTAAAATAATTTTGGTCATTAGTATAATTTTATCATATAACATATGTTCTTTTGATATCCACGCTTGAACAATTCACATGACTCCAATATTATATTTATATATTAGTATTTTCATATTGTTAGAAAAATATTACATTGTTGTGTATAAAAGTGAGTAACACTAGCAAATAGATTACAACTTAATTGGCTACAAACTATTACAATTGTAAGTAATTGTTTACTAATCGTTGTCCTGAAGACAATTATTCGGTTTTACACGGGTTGGAAGCAGACTACAACGATCGTCTCAGTAGGATACAACGACTGACTCCGATAGAACAGTAACCTCGAACTACTCGGATCTGGCAGAACTTTTGGGCATTTGCTCTCAACTTGACTCAAGATCAAAGAGAAGAAAAAAATAGAGGAACTCTTCAATTGGAAAGAGATACTCCAAAATGGAATAGAATGCTCCAAATGAAGAACCAAGTTGCTATTTATAGGCTAGCAACTTAGTAACTCTCTAAAATCAAATTAATATGAAGAATGTAAAACATACATCAAAAGTAACTTAATTGTGTAGTTACTTGTTGAAATTCAAACAAAATTCACAAATTTAACTTTCTAAGTTAAATTTGTATAAGAAACATCAACACATTTGGATGTTCAAACCACTTTTTTAAACTTTTGAATTTAAAGTTAAGTAACATCAACATCAATTGAATTTGATGTTTCAAATCAACACTTTCTTTCACACTTTTTGTTATATAAAATCCAACAAATATACACTCGTGAAGCCTCGTCATCCATTTATTTAAATAATTGACGAAAACTAACAACAATAACTAAAATGATGTTTTTTTAAAAGTAATTAAATGGTCTAAAATAGATCTTTTTAAAATTCATGGAACCAATTTTTTTAAAAAATATATTAAAAATAATTAACTTAAATAAACATTTTAAAAGTTTAAATATCAAAAAATAGAACAACAAACAACAAAAAATAGAACAACAAACAACAAAGCATACAAATTAGACCTTTTGAAATTTTAGTAACAAAAATAAAATAACCCTAGAACCAGAGAGATTGACATGAAAATTTAAACTTATTAATAAATTTGTGATTCTAAAAGTAATAAACACACTATGCTTGATAACCATTTTATTTTTAGTTTTTTTAAAAAAAAATATATGCATATTTTCTCTCCATTTATTAGTATGACCTTCATCTTTGTTGAAAAAATATTTGAACTTTTAGTCAAATTCTAAAAATAAAAGCAAGTTTCTAAGATATCATTTAATAAACATTTGTTATTTCTTTTTAGTTTTTTAAAATTAAGTTTATAAACACTACTAGCACCTATGAGTTTATTTATTTTGTTATCTTTACTAATTTTTACCATTATTTTCAAAATCCAAGCTAAGTTTTGAAAATTAAAAAGAAAAAAAGAAGTAGTTTTTTGTTTTTATTTTTGGAATTGTAAATAAATAGTAAGAAAACAAACACAATTTTCAAAAAATTAAAGTCTCGTTTGATAACCATCAAACTGGGGAGACCTAAATGGTTCAAATAGAAGCCTAAAAACCATTCGAAATTTGACTTGAATTCTGAGAACATATATAGAAAAAAGATAACCAAACAAAGAAACCCATAGAAGAGTAGTATTTATATTTATAGACTTAATTTTAAAAAACAAAAAATCAAATGATTATCAAATCGGTCTTAAATTTTTCCAAAACAAAAAAAAAGACATTAATGAGAATACATTCTAAGAGAAAACAAAGAAAAACACAAATTACAGTTGACACATATCCAAACACGTACGTTACGTATGTACAAAACTTTTATACATATTCTTGTATAAGAAATAGCAAACAAAATTTCAAGAGTGGTTTTCAGACCAATTCAAAAGATGAATGAGTTTCAAAGTTTGGATGATTAGAAGCACTTATATATATAAATATGTGTGAACAAAAAGAAGAAGATTCTAATGGCTGAAAAGAAAAGGGAAAGGTTATATATATATATATATATATATATATATATATATATAATAAGAAGATGCATGAATGGAGCAGTCAAAAAGGGTCTTGGATCATCCCAAGTAAACCAAAATGGCAAATTGCACTGAGCTAAAAAGCACTTCTCTCACTTTACTTTTTTTTTTTTTTTTGGCGTTGACCAACTCTTTCACACCCACTTGAGTCTTCGATGTGGGAGAATCTTCATTTCAACCGTGATTGGTCAAATTCCACGAACCCAACTTCTGTTGGATAACGATTCTTTTTTTTTTAATAACCACCACTATTTATAATTTGAAATTTCTGGAACCCCGCCTCCACCCATGTTTTCTTTTTCATTTTTATTTGTTTTTATTCTCTCTGACATGAGAATTTCTCATGGTTGACACTAATAACTTCTGAAATACTCTGCACCCCAAATACAGACTATTATAACCTCAGACTATACTACTCTACATTTTAAATAATATTATATATTTCACAGACTATTATAACCTCTGATTATTATAACCCACTCAGCACCCCAAACAGCCCATAAAGTTTAATACTTCCAACAATAGACATTTCATATTTTCATCCACTTCCCTTCAGAAAACTTGTGTAATATTATAGATTGATAGACCTAAATTTGCTCACATAGAAAGCTATAGCATATATCTTTTAATCCTCAAAAACAATTTTAAGTGTAAAATAAATATGGGTTGTGAGAATTTGAACCTTCTGTTTGGTAAAAACCTCTCGCTACTACTGCATGAATAAGTAGAATTTACGTGGATGACCTCCTTTTGTAGTGTCAGGAGTCTATCACTTCTTTGCACATTTTTGATGTGGGATAATTTTCATTTCTAATATATTGCCAAAAACCTTACACCTTCAACTTCAAAAGAGAAGTATATACGTTGAATTATGCTCACTTTGACGTTTGTATATTTGAAAGTTATCTTTTAGAAGAATATATTTAAATGAAACACTTATCTCATGGGCACTTTACATTAGTCTTTAGAGTTTTGTAGTTTGTTTATGTTCATGATTCTTTTAGCATATATGACAGATTTAAGATTATATTGATTTGTTTAATAATACGTTCGGATAGATTATATGATGGGGATGTAACGGTTGTGTTAGCTAATAAAGTTAATACAGTGCAGTACCTCTAAGATTTTAAAGCTAATTAAGGTACTTGTTTTCAATCCTTCTAGAATTTTCTAACACTTTTCCTTAAGTCAAATATATTTACCAAATATGAAAAAGGAAATTTGTAATCCTTCAAGGACTTCTATTACAAATTCTGAATGTTGGAAATAAGGGAGGAAGAACAACTATGAAAAACAAAATCGGAATTGTCTTCCAAATTTCCATAATTCCCACAGAATTGGAGAGCAAAGTCTTGAACTGAAACCAAATTAATCATACAAGAAGTTAAATGAATTTGAATTTGGCATTCATATCTTTGGTAAGAATTAATGGTTTATAATCATTCCACAATATATTTTGACCACCAATCCTATTAATTCCTATTCAAATCCAACTCCAACTCCACAATCCAGTTCCCTTTCCCATTACTCCCCAATAGAGAACAAGGCATCATTTAACTACTTTAAATTAGGCAATTAATTTAATCACATTATGATTTTTACCCAACTTTGAATCCATATTCTTTCCCATGGAATATTTGGAACAATAGCCAAACCCAAGCATTAAATGACAAAATTAAATAAAAATAAGCACTCTTAATTTAGTTTGATCCGTGTGTTTACATGACATGGAACCCCAAATTAATATCATTTCATTCCTAAATTGATATTCAAAGCTCACATGTGACGAAAATGATATAATTGAAGGTAACCCACAAAAATTATTTTGAAAAATCTTAAAAACTTTTGAATTCAAAGATGGATTTAACCCAAAGTTGACTTATAAAAAACACGACAAAAGTCATAGGAAAGATAATGTAATAGTCAGGATGAGGTAAGAAAAAAAAACAATAATTTGTGTTTAAGGACATTGTTGGCGAATCCTAAGAAAATATGTCAAAATTTATATGCGCATTAAGGGTATGTCAGCGTTGGAGTTCCTGATTAAAGTAGTAGGTTAGTGGTCCAGATCATGGACATTAACGTTAGAGTGGCGGCGCCATTTTGTCTTTGCCTTCAATTCAATTAACTAATTAACCCTAAAAATTATATTATATGCTTTCAAAGTTAAAATTAATACTAGGTGCTCTTTGTTTTTGCAATCTCCCCCACCGGCCATGCCAGCCCTTGATGATGTTAAGACCTGGTCTATTTATTAACTGTCTTCCAACTTTGAATTATATTATAGTCTTGTTGGTTTTGTGTTCTATCTTTGAATTTTAAGAAGTGTATAATAGATCTATCAACTTTTAATTTTGTGTGCAATAGGCATTTGAGTTTTCAATTTTATGTTAAGAGTTATTGACCTATTTTAAGTTTTTTTAAAACAAATTTTATGGCCCTATTAAATATAAAATTTGAAGTTTAGTGTCATATTAGAAATAAAATTTGATTTTATATCTAATTGAGCAATTAATTTTTAAAAATTGAGAATATATATGTTTGGAATCTATTATTAGATAAATATTGGAAGTTGAGAAATTTATTAAACACAAAATTGAAAGTTAGGAGGGTTTTAGTACTTTTTAAAATTTAGAAACCATAATTATTAAATCTATAAATACTAGTTGTTTAGAGTAATAAAGTTCTTTTTAGTACATCACAATTGGGTGAAGGGATTCGAACTCATGATTTCTTGGTTATAAATTTTACTTGATGCTAGTTGAGTTAAACTCTTATTGGCATTTAGAGTAATAAAGTAAGTTTTAGGAATGGAGTAAAAGATTTCATCGGAATAATGACTAAATTTTACCTTCTAATTATATATATTATAATTTGGAGAATGAGCAAATTAGACAAAAAAAAAAAAAAATCAAAACTTTAGGTCAAATTTGATAACTATTTGATCTTTGGATTTTAGTTTTTAAAAATTATTCTTGTTTTTTCATCATTTCTTTATAATAGTTTTTATATTTTCTACTATGATTTCTTAAAAAAATATTTGAGTTTCTAATCCAATTCAAAAAACGTAATTTTTTTTTTACTATTTTTTTAGTTTTCAAAAATTTAACTTCGTTTTTTAAAAACGAAAGGTAAAAAAAGTAATATTTATAGCTTAACTTTCAAAAAATAAAAATCAAAACTAAATAATTATAAGTTGGGGTTAATGAATTTTTCTATATAACTTTCTTTTTTTCCATCAGAGGCAACTCTTCATTCTTTCTTCTTCGCTTTGCTCATAGGCAAGTTACAAAGCGAAAAGCAACTTAATTTATCTCATTAATATGATTATTTTAATTATTTTGTTTCAAGATGCATATTGTATTTGTATATCATTATTTAGATTTTATTTAATAACTATTTTATTTTTTTTTTTTTTTTAAAAATTAAACTTATACATACTAATGCTATTATAGTTTTTCATCTTTTCTTATCTAATTTTAAGATGTGTTTTCAAAAACCAAGCAAAAATTTAAAAACAAAAAAAAATAGTTTTTAAAAACTTATACTTGTTTTTAGAAATTGGTTAAGAATTCAAGTGTTTTCTTAAGAAAGATGGAAACTATTATAGAGAAAATGGAACCATGGTAAAAAAAAAATGATGAGAAAATAAGTACAATTTTCAAAACCAAAAACCAAAAATTAAAAATTAAGGTCATGTTTGATAACCACTCGGTTTCTAGTTTTTAATTTTTAAAAATTATGCTTTTTTTTTTTCACAATTTTTCTTCATCTTTTCTTCCATGATTTCCATCTTTCTTGAAGTTTCATTTAAGAAATTTTAAAAAATAAAACTACTTTTTTTAAAACTACTTTTTTTTTAGTTTTCAAAACTTAACTTGAGTTTTTTAAAACACATGTATAAAGTAGATCAGAAAACATAGAAAAACATTGTTATAAGTAGTATTTTAAGCTTAATTTTAAAAAATCAAAAACTAAAAACTAAATATTTATCAAACGAGACCTAAATAATTATCAAACTAGATCTTAATTCGTTAACATGGAAACCTATTAAAATTAAAAAAAAAAAAAAAAAAAAGAAAGAACCAACAAAATAAGGAAGAGAAAGTGACGTCAGTGGGCAGCCAATAGAAAAGGCGTAAAAAGTGAAATTTAATGATTTTCAAATTCTAAACTCCCGTGGATGGTGATTTAGTTTTTAAAATTATTTTTGTTTTCTCATCCTTTTTATATAATTAATTTCATTTTTTAAATAAAATATTTGAATTTTTAACTCAATTTTAAAAGTAAAAACAAATTTTGAAATTATTTTTTTTTTTTTTTGTAGGTTTTAAAATTTAGCCCTATTCTTAAAAATATAGATATAAAGTAGATAATAAAATAATATAATTTAGAGTGAAAGTAGTATTTATAGATTCAATTTTTAAAAAATAAAAATTTAAATTTAAATGTAGTTTAAATTATTAGGTTACAAAATGAGGGTAATTCGATAATAATCGAGTTTAATCAAAGGAGCTTAATCTTTAATTCGTCTTTCCTTTTATTACGTGACGATGAGGTCAGCGCGTTTGGGCTGATTGGACAGATATTAATGTAGAGAGCGAAAATTAATTGTAACTGACAAATATTTCGTTGAATAAGAAACAATTCAATTAGCAAAGGATGACGTCATTAATGTTTAAAGGGTTTTTTGTTAATATAAATTATAAACTAGCTATTTTTATTTATCAAAATAGGGATATCTTCTAATTATTTTCAATAATAATTATTTTCAATAATTATACAATTATTCTGATTGATGTATTTCAATTTTCAATCGAGTTAGATTTACTAATTATTGAATATATTACTAATCTTACTTATTAAATAATAATCTAAGTCAAATTATTAACAATCATATCTATTTCACTTATGTGATTGTGAATGTAGAAAAATAAATATTTAGGTGTTGTTTGGGACGCTGAATGAGTTATAATAATAATTTGAATTATAATAGTCTGTGAGTTATAATAGTCTTTGAAGTTATATGATCCGTGTTGGAGGTGTAGAGTTAATTAATTTAGATTATAATAGTTTATTGAATACTTTACACTCAAAACACATATTATTATAACTCTCGCATCAAATAACCCTTTAATGAATAAATTATATGTTTTTAATTGGATTAGCCTCTTTTACCTTGGTCACTTGAAAAAAAATTGTTTGAGAGTTTAAACCTTCTAATAGTGTAGTATCATTTAAAAAAAATGTTGAAGCTTAGATTAGTAATTGAAAGGGATATTCGAGAGGAGTTTATAACATACACACATGTTGATAGTTGACTTTTAAGGACTGAAGGTCATTTATAAGAGAAATTATTCGAGCAGGTCGACACAATACGACTGATAGTTTTGCATTGTTAGATGTAAAATAGAGAAATTGTAAAAGTACCTTGTTTTTGTATCTAATGATTAGTAGGGGGCAGACAAATATTAATCAGACGGTTTTAGAGAGGCACCCACATTCGTAGTCCCTCATTGAATAATTTGTCCATTTATAGATCAGATGAGTAAATCAACTACACAAAAATATTGGATAAGTAGACACCATAAGAAATGCTTAAACTTCTCCTATGTATTAATGTGCACTAATCATTGGGATGGATTAGTTTAATACACTTGGTTATTTTTCATTAGTTTTCTTTGACTTTTGGGGATAACTTCATACATGCAAATATTATAGTGGCCAACCATGGGGAAGGGGAGAGAAGCATGCAAATACGCTAAAATAATCATTATATCTCGAAATCACTTGAATTGATTAAAAATACAGCAATTTTTTCCTTATTTAAGTAGCCTTCGTGCAATTCAAACCCTCCCAATGATTGCACTAGAAAAAAAAAATCTTCTAATAGGATTTAGGAATGATTTTTCACATATTTTTTTTTAAAAAAAAATATTAAGTATTAAACAACTGTTTTTAAGCACTTGAGAAGTTATGAATACGCACTTACGAAAAATTAAATCTAGCTTTAGAGTTTGATCAACGAGAGCTTGAATCTCTTAAGGTTTGTTTGGGGACACTAGTTATAATAATATGTGTTATTATAACATGTGAAATAATACTCTATACTTAAATACAGACTATTATAAACTTAGATTATACTATTTTATATTTTAAATAATATTATGTGATTTTACAGATTATAATAACCTACAAACTATTATAACCATCTCATTATTATAATGCATATTACAATAATAAAAGCTCTCACTTCTTTAAAAAAAACCTTATAAATAATTTATAGTGCGTTCTTAGAAAAGAAAAATGGATAAACATAAGTGGCAAGAAATCATTGTGCCATTACAAAAGAGGTTTTGAAAAGCTTTAAAAAGGGCTAAATAGAATATATAACCTATTTGTTGATAATGACCCACACTTTTCTTTTTTTTTTTTTTTTCTTGTTGTTCTTCTTCCTGCCAGCAACTTGCTTCAGGATTTTTTTATCTTCTCTTTTCAATTTCTTCTCCATAGTCAAGAAGATCTTCGAGCACTTTATCATCCAAATACTCAAATTCAATCACTTCATTTTGCCGCATTGACATTGAAGAAGAAGACGACGACCCACTTGAAGAAGAAAATCCACCGCCGGAGCTGGTAAGTGGGTATTCATTGGGGAAGTTCAAAATGGCTAAATGACCCCTCATGTTGTAAGCCGCTCGATCGTAAGCACGTGCGGCTTCTTCCGCCGTGTTGAAAGTGCCGAGCCACATGCGAACCCCTTGTCTTCTAGAGTCGCGTATCTCAGCCGCGAATTTGCCCCATGGCCTCCGCCGTACTCCCCGGTAACGGATCTCTCTTCCGCCACCTGCCGCCGTGGAATCCTCGGCGTAACCCCTTCCACGGCCACCACTCTCGTCCATGGTGTTTTTATGTTTTAAAAATTAGTTGGTTTTTTTTTTTTTGCATGGGACGATGAATATGAAACGTTACATGGAGGTTTAAAATTTATAGTTGCGTTTTGGGTCCTCCCCGGATTTGTCAAAAAAGAGTGGCCAATGGAGGGTTAAAGCCCACGTGGATTTTCATTCGACTACTTCTTTTACATTGATCCCCTTTAATTTGTCTAAGTGTCAATATCATGACGAAATTATTAAACAAAAAAAAAAAGACACTGAAAAAGAAATTAAATTCATCCAACCAAACTATGTACTTTTTGGAACATCATCACTACCTCATTCAAAATTTTTCAATTAACAAAACATCTCTCATCCACTCATATTCATTTACATAATAATAATAATAATAATAATAATAATAAAGCCTTCTCTGAAATTTTGACTAGAGATTTATTTGGGTTGATTTGAGTTAAAAACTAAGATTGGGACCTTTTAGAGAATATTATAATATTTTAAGTAGTTGAGTTATATTTAGATTATTCAGTGTTCAAAAAATGAAAAATTCAATCAACCTAATTCAATTTTATAGTTTGGATTGGATTATTAACTTAATTGGATTGGATTGAGTTCAAACAAATAAAAACTCTATAACTTGGATAGGTTTGTGGTTCATTAAAAATTAGTTTGAGTTAAATTGAACTTCTTATTAATTTAAAAAAATATATATATTATTTTACTTGTATTATAACTATACATATATTTATTTTAATTTTATAATTATTTTTAGATTATTATTATTAACAAACTTTTTAAAATAAGTTTTTAAGTGAACATAAAAATGTATAAATATAAATTGAAATTGAGTTGGTAATTTTATTCTTTTGAATTCAAATTGAGTTGCTAATCTTAATTCAATATTTAAAAATAAATTAATATATATTTTTACATATCAACACTTATTTTTTTGTTAAAATAAAAATTTGATGACCAACCCAAGTCAATCTAACTCAAATGTTATATATGGTTGTGTTGTATTAGTTTCATTGCTTAATAAGTTGTTTGGGTTGAAGAAATTTTTAATCCGAACAATTTGATTGAATCTAAAAAGTATACCTCAACTTAACCTAATCCAATTCAGGAATATCCTAATTGCTCATATATATTTGTTTTTTTAAAAAAAAAAATGAGATTGAATTTGATTAGAATACAAAAGGGTTCAATTATTATATCCACAATCTCCATGAAAGCAATGGATTTACAGTCCAATGCATCTAGATGTTTTGTTGAAGGTGGTGGTGGCTAAAAAAACCTTTCAGCCATTCTCTCTCTTCTGAGTTTCTCTAGGGTTCTTTTTGATTTTGATGTTAAATGCTTAGATCTTATACACCAACGAAAAAAAAAAAAAAATGGTGGCTTTCTCTCCAATCCCATGTCGCATCTCTCTAATTTTGAAACATATATTTCCTAACAATTGATTTATAAACCTTTTTTTAGTGAAGAAGATGATAATGGATGGTCCATTCCATATAATCGTACACTACAAAAAGAAAACAAAAATTAGATATTGGGTAAGTCAAAATTTAAAAATATGCAGAGCTTTCAAGTTCAATTAATAATGAGGATATACGAGAAAAATTATGCATGCAGTTGAATTTAGTTGAAGATTGCGAGTGGGATTCTTAAAAATGCTTCAAACCGACAAAGTTTGGCTACATTTGAAAACACACATTCCCATTACGAGAACGAAATGTTTGGCCAAACAGTAGTTTTAAATCACAAGCAAACCAATAAAAGGTTGTTATCGAAAAATTTAAACGACAAAACAAATTTCATTTGTTCTAGAAATAGGGATGTGGACGACGTGTCGTTTGGAGTTGGTTTGGACTTTTGACGAAGTCAAGGCCCATGAAGTTATGTAGAGATAGGGGCGAGAGCTTATTAGCAATCGTGGGCCGTTAGTTGGCAAGATTGACTGCTTTATTATTATTATTTTATTTTTTTGGTAATTATAATTATCTGGTTAACCGACCTGTTCAGAATTTCTTTTGACGAGTCAACGGCGTTGACTGCTTTTGCCCAGTTGGATCCTCCCCCACTTGAGATTTGAGAACGTGGCAGCACGTGAGCCCCCCTGCCAACATCCATGTTCCTGGTTTCAGTGCCACGTGGGTATGGTATAAATTTTATCTTCAAATTTTTTGTATCATCCAAAAATCTGATGCGTGAAAAAGGGAAAAATTATGCATGTATATTTATTAGTATCTAATTGATAGATCTCTGAAAATAAACTATTTCAAATAAAATTGGTATGATAAAAATAATTCTCATCCGTTTAAAATCTTTCAAATCTGTCCTATCTCAATAACTATGTCATTTATTTTATGAAATTAAAAGTAAAATTATATAGATTTATTATGTTTAAAATGTGTAGAGGTTAGTTGTCTTTTGTTTGTATTTATATATATATTCATTTTGGTTTAGAATTATGTGGGTGGAGAGATTCGATCCATTGACTAACTAGTTTTTTTTAGTTTAACAAATATGAGAATAGAGGATTAAACTATCAATTTTAAGATGTAATTAGTGTCTTATCTACTAAACTATATTTGGATTGAGTATTATAGATCTAAATTTTGAACTATTTTCAAGTTGACTTTAATAGTTGTACGTTTAGTTACCATAATTTTATGGCTCTTGCAATATAATTTTTTGTCAATTAAATTATAATTCAACTAATTAAAATAGTCTAGATGTCTAAATTCGCCTCTCCCCCATGTTATTAACCTAAAAGGAAATCATTTTTTCTGTTTCAATTCATTTGAATTCAAATGGGAAATTGCAATGATATGGTTTTTTTAAATAAAAATCAGAATTAAAGTTGATCAAACGATCACGTGCTGCTGACGGTAACAGTAAACCAGCACGTGTTATTAGACCGTAGGTTATGGAAAAGATCCAGGTGGAAATGGATGAAACAAAAATAAATTTGGAATAATAAAAGTAAATAATTTTCTATTCAAAGAGCGTGATGGGTTCCGGCGTATTTTTACTGATCGAATGCAGCCACCTCCCCACGTGCCATTTTACCAAAGTATTTCCTTCTCCTTCGTTTTATTTTTCCATCCCAATAATATAATTGTAGGTAAATTTAACTTTTGCTTCTGGCACCCTTTTAATTTTAATTTCAATTTAGTCCATTATTTTAGTTCAACAAAAATATAAAGTACATGACCGAATCTTCAAGGTTATAAAATGCAAGAGTTATTATATGGTTAAATTACAAATTTACTCTAATGCTTCCGTTGGTTAACTATTTGATTTTTTATTTTTAATTTTTAAAAATTAGACTTGTTTTTTTATAATTTTTTTAATCCTCTCTATAATTAGTTCAATTTTTTTTGAGGTACTATTTAAGTTTCTAACCAAATTTCAAAAACAAAAATTAATTTTTGAAAACTAATTTTTTTAATTTTCAAAACTTAGCTCAGTTTTGAAATCATAGGTACAACATACATAAGAAAACATACAAATTCGTAGGGGTGTACACGGGTTGGGTTGGGTTGGGTTGAAAGGTTTTTTGGAACCAACCCGAAAATTCGAGTTGGTTGGGTTGACAACCCGAATTACCCGATTAAGGATTGCAACCCAACCCTTGGGTTGGGTTGGTTCGTCGGGTTAATTTTTAATTTTTAATAATTTTTTTAATTATTTAAAATAACTTTTTTTTTTTAATTTAGAACTAAAATCACATAAAATTCAATTATCAAAACTTCAAAATTCTTAACATTTTAATATTTGTTAGAATCTTAGAAGAAAAATATTAAAATTGACAAATAATTCATTTATAAATATATATAAAAATAAAAATAAAAAAACATAAATTTTGGGTTTGGGTTTGGTCAACCCGAGCCTAAGAGGGTCAACCAGAGAACCGACCCAAAAATTCGGTTCTCTAAAATTCTAACCCAACCCACAACGCTTATGGTTTGGGTTGGGTAGTCCGGGTTGCTCGGGTTACCGGGTTATTTGTACACCCTTACAAATTTATTAGTAGATGTAGTGTTTTTAGGCTTAATTTTTAAAAACAAAAAACTAAGAACCAAATGGTTATCAAATGGAACATAAATTTTCAGTTTTATGTTTATTTGGTCATTTAACTTTAAAACGTATCTAATGGATTTTCGAACTTTCAATTTTATATCTAATAGGTATTTGAACTTAAAAAATTTCTAATAAGTCTGCAAACTTTCAACTTTGTGTCTAATAGGTTCCTGACATATTTAATTTTCTAACAAATTAACTATCTATTGAATATAAAATATAATTAAAATTAATGTCTAATAGAATCCTAATCTTTCGTTCTTATGTTTGGTATGTGTGGGAATTTTATAAAAGTATTGAATAAGTCAAAGACTTATTTAGATACAAAAATGAAAATTTAGTGACCTATTAGATACAAATTAAAATTGGAAAGTAAGAACCTATTAGATATTTTGTAAAATTCAGGAATCACATAGACAGAAATTTAAAAGGTTAGAGATTTATCATACACTTTTTAAAGTTGAGGATCAAAGAGACACAAACATGAAAGCTCATAGACTAAACTTGTAATTTGAACCTATTATATTTATTGATCTTTGTTCATATTTACTTAATTTAATTAAGTATCCCTTCTTTGAAGATTTTTTTTAATGGTTTTATTAAAGTTTATCAAATATTTCTATTGTTAACGAGAGTAACAAAATTTTAGCATGATAAGTTATTTTGTTGTAATACTTAAAAAGCAACACATATTAAGTATTATCCTAATTGCACTCTAAAAACAACACAATGGTTGAGAGTGATTTTAAATTACTAAAATCACTTTTGAGCATGTCTAAAATCACTTTCCTACCAAAAATATAATATTTGGCAATATTAAGCAAATGATTCATGGTCAATCACTTGAGAGGTGATTCTCAAGTGATTTTTGTCAAGTGATTGTAATTTAAAATGACTATTATTTCATTTTTTGGAAATAGTATACTTTTAATGACGGGTAAACACCGCCATCTTTTATCAAAATTCATAAGTTCCCATAAAAAAGTGAATTTTCTCAAAACCGACAATTTTCTCTGTCTAAAGTTTTTATAATACGTATCTTACTTTATTTCTTTTTTTATTTTTCACTTATTTTCTCTATGATAGTTTTAACTCTATGAATTTTTTTATTTCTAATTTTTTGTTCCTCCCTATAATTTTTCGTATCTTTTTAAATTTTTTCGGCATAATGTTTTTTTATCTGTTGCTCTACTTGTCCCTAACTCTTAACTTTTTTCTCCTTATTTTAATTTTTCTTCCTAAAATTTTGATAATCTTGCCCTTTTTTTTTTGTTTTATATATCTCTATCTTTGAATTTTACTCTCTTTATTAAAATTCTCTCTTTGAATTTTTTTGTCCCTTCCTTTAGAATTTGTATCCCACCATATTTTTAATTTTTATCCCTCCAAGTATTAGAATAATTTGTAACTAAATACTTTTTAAACAAATTAATTATATTTAAAACATTTTATGTTAAAGTCGTTTCCAAAATATGGCTTTTAAAAATCACTAAATTGTATGAAAATCAATATTAAAAGTGTACAACCAAACATATGCAAATGATTATATGGAAATCATTTTTAATAAATCAATTAGAGACAAATCAATTACATTAAAATCAATATTTCTAAAATCATTCTCAAACATGTACTACAATAAAAATCATTTTTACTAGCTCGATTTTACTTTTCGATTAAAAATAAAAATCTATCAATCAAAATTTATGTTTTTTTAATCCATGTGATTTTGCTCGACTTTAATATAATTAAAATAAAATGTCACGAATGATGAAAATTATATACTACAATTCACAACTTAGATGTAGTTTCCCAAACCAAAAATATTACATTGTAGATTTGGGGAACAAAAAACCTATCAACTTATATCATAAAAGTAACCAACTTTACTTTGGTAATATGTTTTTTATTTCAACATATATCATCGAACAAGGTCAAAGTTCATCAAATCCCCACTTATTCAAGTTGTTGAATTAAAAAAAATAATAATAATAAAATCAATTTATACTTCTCAACTTTGGGGAGTTGCATCAATTAAAACCTCAATGTAATAACTATATCAATTTAAACTTTTAAAACTTTTATAAGTGAATCAATTTATACTCTCAATGAGTGATTTCTAACTATTTTCACTTGATTTAATTTAAAATCGACTCAAAATCATCCAAATTAAATTACTTTTTTCCCAAAATCTTATCAAAGGAGAAATAAACATTACCACGTAATTCTTTTAAAAGACATAAAAAAAAGAAAAATAATAAGAAGTTGAAAAATCACTCACATTAATGAAATTTGTTGTAATTATCTATTTGATTCCAATATTTCTCTCTAATATTACGTAGATCGTTGCATCTATAGCATTGAGGAAAAGTCTCAAAGTTAACCCAACCTAAGTTAACACAACCTACATGATAGCATAGTCAGCATTGAAGAAACACCTAGACAGCCAGGTCACGCAACAAATTCGAGAAGTATTCATCCAACAGAATTTGTTAAATCCTCACGTGTATCGTTACCCAAAGATTTGTAATCGTTAGCATCTGTCCTTCTTTTCCTTTATTATTTCTTTATTCCTTATTTGTTTATTAGAGGTTTTCCTCGTATAAACACTACTACAAATTGGCTTTTATTGACAACTAAAACTCTGTCAACATTCATTTTAGTTGACATTTTTGACCGTCATTGAAAGCGGTGTCAATAAATCTAAGCGTCAATAAAAGTTGATAGTTGTGGTCGTTAAACGTCAACGATTATGTCTTTATTGACGGATTTTAGCTGTCAATAATATTAATGTTGACACTTATTAGCAAATCAACTATGACGTAAATCATCAACAAAAACCTATTTATTGACACTTATTTCTTTGTCAACATAGGGTATAGTTGATAGTTTTTAGCGTCAATATTTAGGTAAAAGCGTCAATAAAAACCTTTTTATTGACACGTATGTGACGTCAACATAGAGTATAGTTGATGGTTCTTTAACCGTCAATATTTAGGTCAAAGCGCCAATAATAACCTCTTTATTGACATCCGTAAGTAAATCAACATTAAGTATAGTTGATATTTTTAACCGTCAACATTTTTAGCGAACCGTCAATAATACCCCTTTTATTGACACTTGTTGCTGTCAATATAAATATATCTTGACACTTTTTAGTTTGTCATCTATAACTATACTTGACGTTTTACATTGTTGACTATGACATATATGTTGATTTTTAAACCGTCAATACTGCCGGTTTTAATGTCGTTTTTTAGCCGTCAACTATAACTATTTATAAAAAATAAAAAAAAATGGATATTATTCACCCATCCTCTACCACCTGCATCTGTATGAACAAGTCTATCAGAGACTCAACGATTTGTCAAACTATATAAGACAAATTTTATCAAAATAAACCATAATTGCAAATGAACTAAAACAAAATTTCATTGACTAACTAATAAGTTAAAATTACTAAATATCTTTCTAAGCAAACTGTTAAAGAACATAACACTAACTCCTGAAAATCAAATAAATGAAGTTTGATAACAAAAATGTTCATAAGTATACTGATTTACAAATTCACATAACTCAACTCGTATCTCGTCCAACTCATCTTGGGTGTACTTATCGTTTCTCGTCAACTGAAACACAAAGAAGAGTACATGCATTAAAAAATTGAATAAATGAAGAAACTGTGAAACACATCGAATAAGATCAAAGTATTACCACGTCTGTTATCACTTGACTTCTCTGTGTTACTATATCTCGAATAAACTTCATTGTATAGTACCCACACTCTGTACTCCCCGGTTGCTTAGCACACTATATAAATAGATTAAAACAAACAGTAAGCAAGACTCGAATAAATAAACAAAATGGTGAAAAAATGGTAGATTTGAAACGATTACTCGAGCATTTATCTAATTAAAAATTGGACTTCTAGCGTTTGCTTGAGCATAGAACATCCTAATAGCCCTATACAAGTACAAATACATAAAAGTAGATGAATAACGCTAACCATGTCAAAAATATATCAATGGTAGAAGTTTCATAATACTTACGTATTAACTATATTTTTCACGTAATCTCGAATCCCATGTCCTATGGAGTCAACCGACCAAATTGTAGATGTTTTCAATGATATAACCACCAACAACCAATGGTGTCTAAATACAGAATTACCAACAAATAAGAGTTAGGAATATATACAAAATACAAGTAAATTAATAAGCACATGGTTTACGTACCAAAGAATAAGTTGTTAAGCCAACACTATCAAGGACAATAACTCAACACCTTAGAGAGAAACCTAGGTTTACAATTATGAAACAAGTCGAGAAGCAAACTCGACTACTTTACAGAGGTAAAACCCAAAAGTTGCAGAACTGACAGTACTCCTTTTTGGAGAATTGGGACAAAATAAAAATCACTAATCCTGAAGAAGTGAATTACAAAAGAAGGGATGTTGAGATATAATAGCTAAAGATTGAAAATAGACCATAATAGGAAACTGTACAATAAATGTTTGTGCCAAGTTTTGCTGGCACATTACAAATAGAATAACGGTCATATCCTGGTACACTTATTGCTGGACAAAAAGGTACTTAGTGAAAAGACCCCTATACCCTAGTTACAAGTTTCATATGTACTTGATTGCTTTAAAAATGTAAACTAGAGAATAGAAATGGTAATTTCTTGAATGGCTAAGAATCACTCTAGTTTGTATTACTGATTCCAATAACAAGCAGTTCTAGTTTAAACAATAAAGAAAAGTAAAGTGCCCATCGACACTCCATAAGAAATGATAATAGAAATAACTTTAAACTTTAAAAGCAATCAACTATTCATATTCAATAAGTTTTGTGCCACAGCCACTATACAGCTATAAAAAACCACATGCGTTAAAACAATTTTAAGAATATACGACCAATAGAAATTCACATACCACAAGCGATGAAATAGTAAATCGTATTGTTGATGAATAAAAGTCATAATTTGGCCCGGAGGAAATCGTGATACGTGCTTAGGGAAGAGGCGAAATTGTAGTTCAAGTTCTTTGAGATTGATTGGTGCCTCGCACATAAAAAGTGACAGATGAATGAATAAATAATGGTAGTCAGGGGCTGCTCCAGAGCATAGATGGTCCTAAGTCTAACATTGAAATCGGACCTTTCCACCGTAAGGCAATGGTAGACGAACAAAGACAGAGTCTAAAATTCGGCCTTCCCTAAGTATAAGCACCAAATGCGTGTGGACTGAAATCGACATCCATGATCACCAAATCAGGGTCATCAACAAATACATGTTGCACCACATCAGAAAATTGGTTGCTTAAGAAGATGTTTCTAGACAAAGAATCATCAAGATGGAGAAAAGAAAAATCATGTTCATGGAACCAATGAAGTTTTTGGATCATTCAGAGTAAGGATGAACAGGCAGTGGTCTGCCTCTACTTTTATTCAATAGAAATCAACCCAAAGAGAAGGAGAACTCTCCACATTCACAACAATCCCACATTGAAAAAGTGAAAAAATAACCTCACAATATATAAGATGTATGAGTTATTACTCTCTCCCTACAATTTAATAAAATGATTTGAGATTTAAACTAAATACAATTTTAATAAAAGCTCCTTGTTATAGTCCGTTTTCATTTTTCTTAAGTTATAAACGTCTTATATATGTGTGAAAATGATTATTGACGGTTTCAAAATAATGTTCTATCAAAGTTCTAAATTTATTAACTTAGGAAAGTTTAGTATTGAAATCAATATAATTATTAATTTAGAGTTTAAAGTGATTCAAATTTAGAGGATAAATTGATTTTTTTAAAAAAAAAAAACTTTCTGGGCCCTATAAAAGGTTGGCAAACGGTGCGAGGACACGTAATTTGACATTAAATGTTGTCTTTGAAATTGTCAACACACGAGCATGGACTCTGTTGATTTTTTACTCTCTCTCGTTGTTGTGCTTTGAAACCTAAATTAATTTGGTTTTCTTTTTTCTTTTTTTTTTTTTTTTTTGTAGTTCAATTTTTTTAGTACACTTTTTCTGAGTTCAAATTAATTTGGCCTTTTGTTTTTTTTATCACCAAATGGATTTGAAATTTTATATGGTACGAGGTTTGCTTTTATTCCCTCATTTTTTGAATGGGGGTTCTCCTTATTTTATTTCTAATTATAGATGCTCTTTAAGAGGTGGTATTCAATTTTTTCATCAATTATAGACTAGTCTCTTCGTGTTTAAATTTGAAGGCAAGTTCCTTAAACATAAAATTTTGGTTGAAAAGCTTTGTGTTTGATCCTTTTTACACATGATTATATAGCTGGGTTGACTAGGAAAATAAAACAGAAAAATGTTGTCCAAATAAAACATTCTAAAAATAGTTAAATATGTGATAAAAGCTAAGACATAGTTGAATCTATTTTTACTTGTTAAAACACATTAAAACTTCTCTTAGGTAGATAGATTTGAACATTCCTTAATTGGATTGTAATATTAAAAAGTTTTATCATTATTATGATTAATTTAATTAATATTTTAAGTGAATGGTTAATCATATAAATTAGTAATTAATATACCAAAATAAGGAATAAAATTATTGTTATTATCATTACCAAGTTAATCATTCACTATTGTGGTTGCGTGTGTCTTTTCTAAATATTTTTTTTTTGTAAGGGTAAATACTGCAAAAAGCGACTTTAAAGTCTAAAGTCAAAGTACAAAATACAGGAAATGTAACAACAATAGAAAACATAACAAAAGCAGAAAACCAAGTCCAAGTTGTAAACAAAATACTAAACTAAGAGAAATCATGAAAATAAGATACTCAAAACTAAAGAGACCAAAGATATACTAATAAGTGTCTCGACCATGAGGAGCATCTAGCAACTACATCTGCTCTAATAGTACAAAGGACAGACTGAGGAGACCAATCTACCGACCTATGAAGACGAAGATTACGTTTCCTCCAAATATGATAAATAGATGCACACCAAAGCAAGCTTCCAATAACCCTGATTTCTGCGACAGTTGCCCCCAAGCCTCCAATAGCCTCGATTTTTGTGACAGTTGTCCCTACCCACCTGATAAATTCACTCTAACTTTCAGAAGCCCAAGACAATAATTTTCTAGTTATATTTTGACATTGTAATATAAAATAGCTTCTTTAGTTTATATATAAAATGAGACTATATATATATATATATATATTAGTTCAACTAGTTGTTAGGAGTACTAACAAAGTCCCACATTAGTTAAGGAATGAAAAGATCCATGATATATAAGTAAGGATAATTATCTCCATTGGTATGAGACCTTTTGGGAGAACCAAAAGTAAAACCATGAGGGTGTTGATCCCAAAGTGGACAATATCATACCATTGTGGAGATATGTGGAGGCTCGTTGTCCTTATCACTAATATATTTTAGACATTGTAATTAGCACCTTTAATGGAGCATTAGCATAATATGCCGATTAATATATTGAACCACTTCTCACATCATGTCAATTCTACCAAATTATCTAATGAACAATAGTATGTCAATGTCAACTTGAACATAACTAAATTAGTTAAGACATATACTTTCGATTTAGACATCTAAGTTTCGAATCTCACACTTCATATGTTGTTGAAAATAAAAAATAGATAAAGGAAAAAAAATACAATGTAAGTCTTTTATTAATTAGTAATAATTATTAAATAGAAGCACGATCTAGCCATCTAGAGTTCAAAGATATAATTTTTTTAAGAATTAAGATTAGTCAAAACATTAAAATATATAGACAAAATTTATAATTATAATTTTAAAAGTACTTGAACTTTTAAATTTTCTTACTATTTTAAAAAACTTGTCTCTTGGGTATATAGTCGTTGTATTTTTAAAAGTTTAAAACTTGTCCTATGAACATTCCATTTTTACGCTAATATAGTCATTAATTTTGTTAGTTTAATTTAACATTTATTTGCACATTAACGGAATTAAATTTCGGTAAATTCAAGCATTTGTTGGTAAAAATGTTTTTTTTTTTGTAATATTTCGTTGAATATAATAAATGTGGAGGTATGAGGATTTGAACCTCAACCTTAAGAAAAGGAATACATGCTAATTAATTTTGAGTTATGTTCACTTTTGTCGATGATAAAAATGTTGAACTAGTGAAATTAACGATTAAAAAACTTGATTGCGGTTCATATTAAAAAAGCAAAACAAAAATAAATGTTGTAAAAAGATACAACAATTAAATTTAAAAGTTTATTAAATACTTTTTAATTTAAATGTATTAAATAAAGTTCATACACGAAACTTTATAATCTAATCCATCTTGAATCATTATCAAATTATGTTTAGTGACAAATAAGTAAAACGTTTTTCCACAAAAGTAACTCAAATAATAATACAAAAGCGTGTGTTTAAGAGAGTTCATGATTATAAATCACAAGAATGCAGGTGGGAATTGAGCTAATTTCGGCCACTGATTGATGCTTGATTATTATTATTATTATTATTATTATTATTATTATTATTGAAGAAATGATTGATTATATACTATATCAAAAAACAAATAAATAAATAAATAAAGAGTGGTTCAGAAGTCAAGCCTCCCCCTTAAATCATTATTCCTTCCAAATTTCCATCCATTTTCTTTGACTTTTTTCTGTTCTGTCGTGGCCATGGCCATGGGGCTCTCTTCCAATGCAATCTTCTTCTGCACTTCTCTCTTTTTCTCTTACAATCCTTTATTATTTACTAATATTTTTAAATATTCATTCAACTTCAAAAGTTTATAACCTTTTTCTATACAATAATCTATTGGCAATAACATTATTAATCTATTCATTATGTCAAAAAGTCACTAGTCTTACTGTTTTTTTTAGCAAAAGAACAAATTTGAAGTATTGATAAAATATTAAGGTTGCCAAAACCTAGGTTTAGTCTTGGTTTAATATGGTATTACAGTAGAAGATCTTGTATTTAAACTTCTATAAAATAATTTTCTCTCCAATTAGAAAGCCATTTTCAAACAAATTTCTTAATATTTTTAACCACTAGTTAGATTTTATTCAAATTTAATTATATGTATCTTACCTTTTTTTATAGGTTCTAAATTATGACGATGTCGATACAAATATCGAGAGTTAATTTTATAAAAATGTTAATGAAAATATCGATAAAATGTTTGATGCAAATGAATATTTGTGAAAAAAATTAGAAATATAAAAATTTATTAAAAATAATATTTAAACTAACCAATAAATGTTTCACATAAGTGATATTTTATTGATATTTTTGTTATAGTTCTAAAATTTTCTATGAGATGATAGAATTAATGACTTGTCACTCATGTCGATGTTGAATCTATAGATATGTAAAAACGTTTATAAAAATGTTAGTTTGACATGTTGAATGAAATTCAGATAAAAAAAATCAAATTGGACTCTAAACTTGTCTGGTTGTATCAATTAATTTGGACTATAAACTTTTAAATTAATCAAACTGGATCATAAACTTAAATAAATGTTGCAATTTTTATCATCGGTTCAATTTGTACTAATTCACTTAGAAAAAAAAGTGCAAAAATTTTCACAAACTCATTAATTTAAACAAAATAAAGTTTTACATAAAAATAAGTTTGACCAATACACAAATTAACTATTAAATAATTTTGTCAAAATTGACTAATAATGTTTTCTCTAAAATTTTATGAATTTCATATCATACCCATGTTTTATAATTTATTCAATGCATGAGAGATTTTTTTTTTTTTCATCGATATTGAGAGAGATAACTTATTACAAGATTCAGATTGCAACAGTTGAAGTTAAAAGATTACCACATTTATCCCAAATTTAAACTGAGACAAAAACTTCACTAAAATGTAAAGCTCCCATATTGACAACAAAAAGTCGAAAAGATTCTAGAAATATGATAACCAAACTCCAAGGTTAACAATATTCTACTATTCCACATTTTGGAAGTCAGAGATTTGATTAATAAAACAAGAAGAAAAAAAAAAACTCACCAACTACAATGTACTGTCACACTGACTCTCCAGTTTCCCCTTTTTTTTTAAAGCCCAAGTTCCAGCTCATTTCCACTGATTTTTTTTTTCTCTCTCAAAACCAACCTAATTTATGTACTCAAAAAAAAAAAAAAAAAAAAAAAAAAAAACCAACCTCATTTATTCCCACCTAGGTTTTCCCTTTTTTGGATTCCACTCTCTTCATCTTTTTAGTTTTTTTTTTTACCCTCTTCCCTTTCAAGATCTATCCATTTTCATCTTCCCCATTTCTCCAAAATCTTCCCTTTCCATGGATTTCTTCCCCAAAATCAAATCTTCCCAACTTCTTCCTCCATTTCCATCCCCAAATCTCCCAATTCCTTCCCATTCTGATTCTGATTCCAGCAGCTTCCCCATTATCGCCATTGCCATTATTGGAATTCTCGCCACTGCCTTTTTGCTCGTCAGCTACTACGTTTTCGTCATCAATTGCTGCCTCAACTGGCACCGTATCGATCTCCTCCGCCGCCTCTCCCTCTCTTCGAGGCGGCGGCGCCCGCCCCCGACGACTTACTCTCTGGCCATTGAGAGCAGGGGTCTCGACGAATCAGTGATTAGATCAATCCCTTTGCTGCAATACAAGAAATCAATGGCGAAGGGAAAAATCTCGTGTGAATGCGCCGTTTGTTTGAGCGAATTTGAAGAGGATGATACGGTGAGAATTATTCCCATTTGTTCCCATCTTTTCCACATTGATTGCATCGACATTTGGCTGCAGAATAATCCCAATTGCCCGCTCTGTCGAACCACCATTTCGAGCTCTGTTCTGTTTCATCGATTTCCTACTCCGAGCTCCTCGCCAGAGGTTCCAGTCGGCGGCGACGATGAAAGGGACTTCGTAGTGATTGAATTGGGTGGGATTAGGAACGACCCATCTGCCCAATTTTCACTAGAGCGGCCGAATTCAGGGGAATTGCCGGCGGCGGCGGCGGGCGGAAAATTGGAACAGGGGAAGAGGCGGCGGAAGCTGCAGAAAGTGACGAGTTTAGGGGATGAGTGGATTGACACGAGAGAGAAAGATGAGCAATTTTGTATTCAGCCGATTAGACGGTCGGTTTCGATGGACTCGTCGGCGGAGCGGCAGATGTATTTGGCGGTACAGGCGGCGCTGCAGCAGAGCCGCCGTGGGGGTACGGCGAGCCCCGGCGGCGATGGGTGTAATGGAAGAGGGAGGAGGTCTTTGTTTTCTTTTGGAAATGGGAGGAGTTGTAGAAACTCTGTTCAAGTTCAACCAGTTCGGTTGGAAGAGAGTTGAGAGTTAGAAAATGGATTTTGTTGTGATTTTTTTTTTTTTTTTTAGAGATAGAAACTGTTAGGATTCTGAGAGAGATTCAATCAAAAGATTGAAAGCTTTTTATGTATTTATTGATTAATTTTTTTAAACGGGCATATAAATTGTCCAAATTATTGCTCAAAAAGCCTCAAGATCAGCCTTTTTATTTATTTTTGTTTGCTTTTCTTTAATTCTGGATTTTGGTTCGTGTGTTTTGCTATTTTATTTCGATTTCAATAATTTTGTTGAAACTGAATAGTAAAAACAACGTCACTTGGAAGTTAAAGATACCACCTTTATATATGTTGGTTAGAAGTGGAGACCATCTCTTTAATATATAAGTTGAGCAACTTTAATGGCAAGAATCTTTTAGATATATATGGGCTCAGATTGAATTTAAAATGGTTAAAATCACTTTCAAATCATTCAAAATTAGTTTAATGTTTCGTTTTACACTTATAAACACGATTTTCATAACATAAAAATTGATTTTGAATAATTTAAAACATGTTTCAAAATGATGTTGAGTATAACAAAAATGATTTTTAACTATTTTAAAATCACTTCAAAACATGCCCTAGAGGTGGACAAGTTAACTTAAATCTACCTCAATTGATTAAAACATATATCATTGACGGTGAAAACTAAAAAAAAAAAAAAGACTCAAAGTCGATAATATCAAATATGGAGATATATACGGTGTTATTAATCATATGTCTTTTTGTTTAGATGTATACTTAAAATGTTGAAATTACATCTAAACATCTAAGTATTGTAAACATTACACATATAAATGCTCATTCCATATGTCATTTGATACCCATGCCAAATGACAAATTTTCTATAGCCAAAGTATCTCTCATGTGTCATCTAAACCTCATTGATTGGTATCCAAACGAACCACATCATACTCTTCCACGTTGCCTATAAATAGTGGTTTGTAATGATTTTTGTAGAATACACATAATTGGTGAATTTTGATCAATTTTCTCCAACACTCTCCACTTTCTTATTTTTCTTTATTATATATATATATCTCACTTTCCATTTTTAATTATTATTATTATTATTATTATTATTATATGATTTGGTAAAATTTCGTTCTCCGATTTTTCTTCTCAAATTTACGCACTAAGTTATTTTTAAAATTTTTATTTATATAAAAAAGATTATGATTATTTTGTTGTGAAGTGATTAAAATATCTAAAAAGAGTTTGATCTCATTGAGGTCCCGTAATCTACTTTTGTTGGATATTGTTGATCCCACTTTGCAACTCTCTATAATTATTAAAAAAAAAATGGCTTGTCAACCTATTATGTCTTATCCTATTGTGCTATTTTGGGGAACAAAACTTCACCTCTCTTTTTATGTGTGTGAAATGTATTGGACAACTTTAATTGGTCCATATGACCTTATCACTAGGTATCATATAGGTGCATAGTTGTCAAAAAAAAATGTCATCCACAATAAATGTTATATTGTCTATCTATTTGGCAATAAAAGTTTAGTTTTTTTTTCTTCTTCTAATAAAACTAAACTGAGAAATATTTATTATTAAGTTTGGACTTTGAGTGTAATTGTGTATAAACTATAAAATAGACAACAAAACTTTTTTTGGATCACTTGCATTAATAAAAATTGGGGCGCTGGCATATGACAAAATAAATTCAATTAATTGCCAAACATCAATACGACATTTTGGATTTATATATAGAAGGAAAAAAAAATAAAAAGAAAAAAAATCAAACTCAAACCCACTCATTGAAAAATACAAAATTGCATCGAAACCTACAACAATTTCTTTCTCCTAACCACATCCATCAATGATACATGTTAATTAGACTTCTATTAGTTTGTCAAGGTTTAATCAATGATATGTCTATCGTTGAGCAACATGCATCACGATAAACATTTTTACTAATTGATATTGGTATATGTTTACTATTATAGATGTTTATTAGTTTATCAACGTCTTTTAGGAAGAGAATTACTAAAAATGGATGGATAAACCCATGAGAGAAATTTTAAAAATGACTATCTTTGCAAATATGCTCATGTGAAATATCACTCATTAAATTTTTTTCTATGGAATGTTATATGAAATTCTTATTAGGATACTCAGTTATTACGATGAATATCTATGTAAATGCCGATATGAATATAAATTTCTAAATCACCAATCAAACTAAAAGCTTAAACTGAGAGTTTGGGATAAATTTAATTATATTAAAATAGTCTAACATAAATTAATGGTTAAGACACGTTTACTTCCTTTAAGAAGTCTTGTCTTCAAATCTACAACATATATTTGTGGTATGATGATATGTTCTAAAAAAAATGAATACATTTAATTGTGATTTTTTTTTCTTTTTATTAAGTTATTGATATTGATAGTTTATATTTGGGGGTATTTTTGGTCATGCTAGTCATGCCAAAAACACGTTTAGCATGACAAAAGGGGTTTTTCACTAAAAAAATCATGAGGTTTGAAATTTATTTATAAAAAATTATTAGTATTTAAAATATTTTAGAAGAAATTATTCAAATATTTTTTTACCATAAAATTTAGATAAATACTAGAACATAATTTTTCAAAGTGTAGTACCAAACGGTAAAATGATATAATTAAGCACATTTTGGTAAAATGTTGGCAGTAAAATTCTTATACTAATTTTTCCTTTTTTGATTCAAAATCGTTTATTCTTAAAAGCATAACTTGGTAATTTGTATTGGGAATCGTCCCTTTAATGAGGATTAATGTTTACAAATCTCTCCTTCATCAATGGGCTAATCAACGTTTGCTCGGGCACGGTCCAACAACGAATTCGTTTTCAGTTCGGCCCAAATGATCCAGTTGTTATACAGTTTTTTTTTTTTTTTTTTTTATTATAATAATTATTATTATTCAATTAGACAATTAAAACTCCTTTATAATCATTTCAGGGTAAGAAGTAATATCATACGGAGGACGAAAAATAATACAATATAACAGCAAATTTAACCGAGGATATTTTTTTCTTTTCTAATATGACGTAATTTTGGCTAAATTATAGAAAATGTCCCTAAACTATGAGATTTGTGTCAAAAATATCCTTAAACTTTAAAAAGTTTCAAAAATACCCTTGAACTTTCAAAGATGTTCAAAAATACCACTTCTTAGTTAAGTTTTGGATGTTAACCGTTAAAGTTTTGTTTAAAAAATACCCCAAACTTTTAAAAAGTTTCAAAAATACATTTGGCCTTAAAAAATTTTAAAAAAATATTTTTCAATAATTTTTTTAGTATTTAATGAAATTCTTTGAGATTTTATTTAATAAATCTATTAGAAATTTTAAAAATTTACCCAGACCTCACCCAAGAATGATGTGGAAGATCCAAAATATCCACTTGACTTTCGTAAAAGGTAATCTTAACTTTTGTTTTCCTGACTTATGAAATATTTGCATGTCAATCTTATTTGTGTTGAGCCCCGTTTGATAACCATTTGGTTTTTTAGTTATGGTTTTTGAAAATGAAGCCTAAAAATACCACTTCTATCAATAAGTTTCTATGTATTCTTATCTACTATGTACCTATGTTTTAAAAAATCAAGGTAACATTTGAAAACTAAAAAAGTAGTTTTCAAAAGCTTGTTTTTATTTTTGAAATTTTGCTAGAAACTTAAATGGTACCTCAAGAAAGATGGAAATCATTATAGAGAATATGAAAAGAAATTGTAAAAAAACAAGCATGATTTTCAAAACCAAAAATCAAAACTAAATTATTATCAAACAGAGCTTTAGTTTTTAAAACTTAGCTTTGGTTTTTGAAAACATATAAACAAAAAGTAAAAAAATATATTGAAACTTATTAATAGAAATGGTATTTTTAGGCTTCATTTTCAAAAACCAGAACTAAAAACCAAATGATTATCAAACGAGGCTCAACACAAATAAGATTGACATGCAAATATTTCATAAGTCGGGAAGACAAAAGTTAAGATTACTTTTACGAAATCAAGTGGATGTTTTGGATTTTCCACATCATTCTTGGGTGAGGTCCAGGTAAATTTTTAAAATTTCTAATAGATTGATTAAATGAAATCTCAAAGAATTCCATTAAATACTAAAAAAATTATTGAAAAACATTTTTTTAAAAGTGTTTTAAGGCCAATGATATTTTTGAAACTTTTTAAAAGTTTGGGTATTTTTAAACAAAACTTTAATTGATTACTCATCCAAAACTTACTTGGCTAAGAAAGATATTTTTGAACATCTTTGAAAGTCCAAAGAGTATTTTTAAACTTTTTTAAAGTTTAAGGATATTTTTGACACAAACCCCATCGTTTAGGGGCGTTTTCTATAATTTAGCCCGTAATTTTATATTTGAATTAAATAAAAAAAATAAAAAATATGGAAAAGACCCATTAACGCATCTCAACGTTTAAATAAATGCGTAATTTTTCTTTTCCCAATGACCTATTTGCAAATATGTTAACTAATTTTGCTAGCTATTGTAATATTTTTTAGTTAACAAAACTTGGTTTTATTTTTTTAGAACATACCTAAAAGGTAGATAGCAAAACAAGTGTACTAATATTTATAAATTTGATTTTCAAAAACTAGAAATTTAGTCTTTGTTTGAAAATGATTTAGACCTCATTTGATAACTATTTAATTTTTTATTGTTGGCTTTTGAAAATTATGCTTGTTTTTTCTAAAATTTCTTCCTCTCCTCTACAATGGTTTCCATTTTTCTTGAGGTACCATTTAAGTTTTTAGCCAAATTTTAATACACAAATACAAGTTTTTGATTTTTTTTTTTTTTTAGTTTTCAAAACTTAGCTTAGTTTTTTAAAATATAGGTACAAACTAAATAAGAAAACAAAAAACCTCATTGGTAAAAGTAGTATTTTTAAACTTAATTTTAAAAAATCAGAAATCAAATGGTTATCAGACGGAGTTTAAGTTTTTAGTTTTTAATTTTTGAAAATTAAGTTTATAAACACTCCTATGTGAGCATAAGTGCATAACTTGTCATAATAATCTGTGTTATAATAATTTATAGAATACTTTGTCCTGTGAATAAAGATTATTATAATCTAAATTAAATAACTATGTATTCTAAACACATATTATATAATCTCACACACTATTATAACTTATATTATTATAACTCAATTGGTTTAAAATAAATCATTTGGTATGCAATCCAGGATCCATTTTATGTTTTATTCAATAATTCAGTGAATATTATATAATCTCAAAACAACATTTTTACATTGTATCCATTACGAATTTAAAATTATAAAACATAATTATATTATTATGATAATATTTATGAATTCAATTTCTTTTGTTAAATTAAAATATTGGTTTGCAAAAATTTAAATTTTCTTTTAAAGAAGATGAAAACAATACAACTCTGTTTTCGTTGAATCCCTTGTTTCAAATTTACTGTTTCAGACAAAGCAGTACTAAATTTTCTTTAAAGACAAATAAAAAATAGTTGGACAAATAGTTGGAAAAGTAGTACGGGTCTAAAAAATCAAAAATAAAAAACTATCAAACGTGTCTAATCAATTGTTTATATATTTCTTTTTTTGACGATATGGAAAGAGATGAATTCGAATCTGATACCTAATTTATGGCAGTCGACCCGTGCTCGATCCATTGTTTATAGTTGAGAGTGTGAGACATAATGGTTTTAAATGTTTTGATGAGTCATAAGAGAGGGAATCAATGAAAATGAGATAATACAGAAAAGTTGCTTTGCAGAATTTAAATTTAAAGCCGATTTGTTTTGATGATCAGCTTGCTCTCTTACCATCTCTTTCCGTGACAAACTCGAACTACCCACCAAAAGACAAGAACCAATCTCAGCAAAGCCAATACAACTACGATCAAGATGAAGATCATGGTCGCCATTAAGCGAGTCGTCGATTACGCCGTCAAAATCCGAGTTAAAACGGACAGAGTAAGAATCGAACTCATCAATTCTTCATTACTTTCGAAATCTTTTGTTTGTTCGATTCATTTTGTTAGAAGGCGACTAACCCCCTTTTGAAACTGCAAAATTAGACGGGTGTTGAGACCCAGAACGTGAAAATGTCGATGAATCCCTTTTGCGAGATTGCAATCGAAGAAGCCCTGCGAATCAAGGAGGCTGGTTTGGCCTCTGAGGTTGTGGCCGTGAGCATGGGTCCGACTCAGTGCATCGACACTCTCAGAACGGGCCTCGCGATGGGTGCTGACAGGGGCATTCATGTGGAAGCCACTGGACCCCTTTATCCTCTCTCTGTTGCTAAGCTTTTGAAGGCCCTTGTCGAGGTTGAGAAGCCTGGGCTTCTTTTACTAGGCAAACAGGTTTGCTTTTATCCTGATTGATCTTTGAATTCGTGGACTGGGTGTTCTAATTTTGTTGATTGGGGTTTCTGATAATTTTGGGGATATTGAGTGATGTTCTCAATAGTAATTGAATCTTTACATCTCGTATTTGGGCTTTTATTTGTGTTGTACACTTTCTGGTGGCAATTGATATCAGCATTAGTTGAATATCATGCTCTAGAATCTAGAATAGTTTGATTTGATTGAGATGAAAAGCATGATCCATCATAAAACAACAAACCCCAGCTCTATTTTAGGCATTTCTTTGAGCTTATGTTGTTTTCAATTGTTGGCAAAGGTTCTTCAGCCTTAACTTAAAAACGAATCCCGCATGCATTTGGGGTGTGAACATAGTTCCATAATATTGGTTAGCAGTAGGAAAGACTTTTTGTATAAAAGTGAAGCCAAGTGTTTCCATTGGTACGAAGTCTTTTGGATAGAATCCAATAGTAAAACTATGCAAAGTTTGATTCAAAGTGCACAATGTTATAATGTAGAAATATAGCGAGACTCGGTATCCTAACATTTGTTTGCTTGGACCCTTTACATATGGATCATGACATGATGTTGGGGAATATGTCACTGGAATTTGGGATTGTGGGATTTAGTTGTTTCTTCTTGTGTATGTTGTTATCCATTTTCATCTTTCTTTAATTGTCAATATTTAATGTGAAAGGATACTTATTGTCATCTGACTCTGGACTTGTAGGCTATTGATGATGATTGTAATCAAACGGGGCAGATGCTTGCAGGACTTCTGAACTGGCCTCAAGGGACTTTTGCTTCGAAGGTAGCTTCTGAAGCATATACATTTTACCATTTAGGGAACAACTTACAAGGAAAATGGCGATAAACTAAGTAACTAGTCACAAAATGCAAGCATGATAAATGCGATAATAACAATACTTCATTGAGTACTTTGGGATGCTGCTCCAACATCCACTGATTAATTCAGGGTGCTGCGTCAATTAGGTTCAAGTTCATGAGGTAGATCTCCATTTATAAAAATGTCTTTCCTGCAGTTGTCAAGTACTTAATATTTATGTTGGTCCTTCCCTTGTTTGTTTATTTTAAGCAGCTACTAAGAAACTTTTAAGAAATTAATAGATATAAATCACCATGGTTGTGGCTTATTGGTAGATTCGGATACTTTTTAGATTGTGGATTCAACCAGTTTCCTAAGTTAAATAAACTGTTAAGTTTTTTTTATGCCTAGTGTTTTAGGACTAGACGAGTGCGTTGGGCTTGGATACCCACAGTTATTAGAAAAAATGGAAGAACGAGAGTTGCTGATACCACTTACATCTTAAAGTGACAGTATATGTTGTAATGCCGAAACTATCATGTCTCTGGAACTTAAAATTTGCCCAAAATGTCATTGTTTACATTACATCTTTGCATATGGAACTTCAAATTAGTTTGTACTGGTTGACCTCTCCTCAAAATCGTTTTAAGCTTCATTTGACTTTTGGCACATATCATCTGTGTATTTTTTATTTATAACCCTTCTTAGATTCTGCAAACGTCATGGTTTCTGATGCCAAGATGATATGGGACTGATTATCCGCTTCTTTCCAATTTTCGCATGACTCTGATCCTTGTTTCCAGTAGGTTGTGATAGACAAGGAGAAGCAGGCGGTGACAGTGGACAGAGAAGTGGATGGTGGTCTCGAAACTCTGTGTCTGGACTTACCAGCCGTAATCACGTTAGTTTCTTGCACTTACACAATTCTTGACCTGCTAGTCCTTTATAGATCCAACTTGATAATTTGAAATCTTGATATTCCAGATTCAGATTTTCTAGTGGTCGAGCTCGAAAATGGCTTGAAATGCTGATGCAGAAAACCATTAACTATTTGCAACTTCACTGTAAATTTAACAGTGTGCCAATGACATATGCTAATTTTGACAACCATAACAAGAAATCAAAAAATCTCATCCTTTAGAAGTCTAGTGATCCTTCATATTGAGTTTTTAGAGAGTTCACAAACCTAGTTGCCTATAAAACTCCATAGATGTAAATATTTTCAATCAAGGAACTAATTGTTTTTGCTTGTGATGCAGTACTGATTTGAGGTTGAATCAACCGCGGTATGCTACGCTCCCGAACATAATGAAAGCGAAATCGAAACCCATAAAGAAGTTCACTCCAAAGGAGTTAAATGTGGATGTGAAACCAGATTTAGAGGTCGTCGAAGTTACCGAACCTCCAAAAAGAAAAGCGGGTGTCATTTTGTCATCAGTTGATGAACTGATTGACAAACTAAAAAATGAAGCTAATGTCATTTGATTATTTGATCTCTCTCTGTATCTCTTTCTATCTTCAAGATGCAAATAAATACAGTTCAAAATTATAATTCAGGTTGAATGACAGGATTTCTGCTTCCCTAATCCATAGCTGAAAAGTGTCCTTGTTTTGGTTCTAGGATGAGCTTTGGTTTGCCTTTGCTTTTAATTGCTAGAACAATATGGATGGCTGTTGGATTGGCTGTGATGCCTAAAGTTGAATGGATCCTTTTGAAGTGCTTCAAGGAAAAAGGAGAGTTGAGCTTTTGAAGGAAAGAAAAAGTTGTTGAAAAAATGGTTGGTTTCGAAGGATGATTTTAGATTAACTGTTTCTGATTTATTCATAATCACCTTTTGAGAGATGATTAATTTTGATATTAAGATTTAAGACTAATACTCTATTTTATCAATACTTTGAAGTTACATTACTTTTTACATTAATTTTAAAAATAACAAAAATTAAAACAAAGTCTATGTACAAGGTACATATCTTCAAGAAATTATTTTTCCTTTGAGTTCAATTCTTTTTCCTTTGCGATAATTAAGAATGTTTAGACTAATTAATGAAGGTCTTGCTAATTTAATGTGATTATTATTATTTTTTTTTTTAAAAAAAAGAAATGATGATTGTTGGTTGTTACAATATTCAACAGTTGGATTTGATGTGCTGTGATGTATATCTTTTTTTTGGTAGATATATGTCTATCTTAAACTATGATATTTAATATCAATAAATTCATAAGATAGTTTAGTATCTTCAAAGATATGTTCTCTTCTTACTTAGCATATTTATTTCATTCTGTTTTTTTTTTTTTTGAAAAATTTTATTCTCATATTTTTTTAGAATTTAGAAATATTTCGTTCTCAGATTTATTTATCTTAAACTATGATATTTGATGTGTTAGTCCATGGAAAGTGGTGACTTTATTTAATTTTTATGGCCCCAGGAACAAACTTCTTATCCATCCAAGTCAGTATTATTATATTACTATACAATTTTTTTTTAAAAAAACGTCAGCATTATCATATATCTACCCAATTTAAATAATTTGCCTATAATCACGTTTCCTTGACCAAATCACATGTCTTAATTTTAGAATCATGAAGTTGCTTCTTTTTTTTCTCCTAAAAAATTATCTAAATTATCTATATAATTCTCACTTACATATTCATAAAATTTTCCATTTCGTAATATGGAATTGGGTTGCACTCCTAACAAGATTCTCAAAATATAAAATTATTTGCAAATAATTTTAATATTCATGACTTTAAAAGCTTGTTTTTATTTTCTAAATATAATTAATTTCTTTAAAATCCATTTTAATTTTTGTTTAAGAGAAAATATATGGTAGAAGTAAAATTTACTAAACTTATCCAGATTCTCCCAGTCCCAACCCATGTTGATATTTTTTTTTTAAAAAAAAAACACTTTTTATCCTCATATAGTGCAACCTAACAATAAAAATCTTGTTTTAAAAGATCCGTGTTTGAGTTTAGATTAATTTATAACTTCTTTTTAAATTATAACGAAATTACAAATATTTATTTCAAATAACTTACTATTTATGACCATTTCTTTACACAATTTTGAAGAAAGTTAACCAAGTATACGTTCTACTCCCTAATATTTAGATGTTTTTCAATTTTGTTTCTATTATTTAAAATATTTTAATGTAGTTTTTATGTAATTTTTTATTTAGTCTGTCACTATTAATACGGGTGAAAATTGGTCCAATGATTACGTACTATAATATTTTGTAGGAAAAAAATTAATTTTAACCCTAAACTTAGCTAATTTATCAATTTTAATATTAAACTTTCGATTTTATTAATTTAAACATTAAACTTGTCAGATTGTATCAATTTTAATCATAAACTTTCAATTTCATCAATTTAAACATCAAACTTGAATAAGTATATCAATTTGCATCTTTAGTTAAATTTATGTTTCAATCACCGTTAGAAAGGTTTTCTATACATGTCAAAGTCACGCATTGCGCTATGATATGTACTTGTTTTTTGTTATTAGAAAAAAAAATTACCAAAAAAAAAATTAAATCATTCTAGATCGGGTCACCACCATCATGAAAATCATGAACCTGACTTTCAAAAGTAGAACCCACATGAAAATAAATGGACTCTTGTGTTCCCCTCGCCTTTGGTGTTGATACTAGTGACAACAAGTGTGAAGAAGATCCAGACGGTGACGTCATTGAAGCGACGACGACCCTGACAGTTTCGTCAACTTTAGTGGTGAGAAGTTTAAGTTCGATTAAAATGCATAATAGAACAGGGAAGGTGGTGGTGGACATAGTGATGCCGATGAACACAATGAACTAGTCGTAGCCGACCCCTGTCAACGTGTTGACAATCTTACGAATGATTAAATGACATCAGTGTTGGAGAGGAAAGGGATAAATATTCTAATGAGGGCAATTCCAGAAGCCCTATGTCCATTGAGGCGAATGAAGGACAAATCGAGTTCAAAGTCGACGATAAATTTTAAAAAATCAGTATTGGTGACCAAATCAAGAATATAAATACTCTATTGAGAAAAAAAATATGGTACAAATAAGTTTTGTTTCTACTAAAAGTCGATAAATCGAGTAGAATCCTACCTTAAAATTGAAAAACTCTTCATCAATGAAATGAAAAAAAAACAACTGAATCAAAGGAGACAAAAAAATGGAAAAAATAAACATGCTTTGAAATTGAAAAACATTATGGCGAGTGTACTCCAATTTTCTTCACAATTTATTTATTTTTTTAAATAACAAATACGTATTCACTAGAGAGCAACACGATGTTTGGACATGTGTGAGAAACCTTTCTAACAGAGATTGAAATATGAACTTAATCGATGGTGTATGTTGATATACTTGTTCAAGCTTGAGGTTTAAATTGACGAGATTGAAAGTTTAAGATTAAAATTGATACAACCAGTCAAGTTTAGAATCAAAAATAAAATTTTCCTATTTTGTAAAATGGTAAAAATCTAGTTGAGAAAAAAAGTGAAAACTCTATGAATTATAATAGTATGCAAAATTAAATAATTCACATTTAAGATACAAAGTTATTTAGCCTGAAGTATAATAATGTAAGACGCAAAATATTCAACGTCCCAGTATAATTGACGCTTCAAAACAACTTCTAAACAAACTTTCTTAAAATCTTGTCCGTTCATCCTTACTCTCTTTGACTTTGATTATCTCGTTTTTATAGTTTCTCTTGTTTTAATCTTTAGTTTGCAATTTGGTTTTCATTTTCTGCTTTTGTTATGTTTCATATTGTTGTTAGTTTTTTTTTTGTATTTGTGCTAAAAAAAAAAGTTGGTGGGTGTGGGTGTACAATTTCGTGGTGGCGGCTACAGCGGATAACCTCTCCGTTCCGACTGGGGGCACGTGGGCCAGACAATGATCCCCAACCAGATAAACAAACGCGGCGGCGGTGGCTAAACTCCGCTTTAATCGAGATTCCTTCTACTAAAAAGGTTAATTTGCGATACACGTGTTCGTTCATCACTGGTTCTTCCAATCCGCCCCTCATCTTTTTTCCATTTTCCCTTCCCTAATTTCCATCGATTTTTCATTCCCCAAAATCTTCCATCGCCAAATGAGATTCAAATTCGGACCAGAGCTGCCGTCGACGACGCTTTGATTCCAGATCCATATGGATCCATCACAGGATCCGAGCTGTTGGGATTTCCTTGATTACTCCTTGTTCGTCGACCACGACAGTATTCTTAACCCTTCCCTCCGTCCTTCCTGGCCGCCTAATGATTCCAGGTAATAATAATAATACATCAATTACTGCATTGTCTTTTCGAATCATTTGTGTTGTGTTTGATTCAATGGAGCATTTTAACGAATTTGGTTTCAGGGATGGTGGTGCGGATACGGATGTTTCAGCCGGGCGTGTTGAATCTGAAGAAAACGATTGTTCGCGGAAGAGGTAGTTATTTTGGTCTGCAGCGTTATCAGCTTCTTCCATTTCTTCCCTTTTTTGTATTTGTCTAAAATCTAGATGCATACGAGCCTGATACTGGCGATATTGGTGCGTTGTAAAGGTTTTTCGAAAATTCACGACGCTAGTTCTTTCTTTTCGTTTCGGTGAATTATTGCAAGTGATTTGTCAATGTATTGCTCATGAATTGGACCACACTATTGTTGATAGAGTTGGAAGTATCAATTTTAGCTTCATTGTGCTTTTCGGTTGTAGATACGACCCTTTTCAGTTGGAAATAAGCATAATCTATAGTTCTCTTGATTTTGTTATCAGTTTTTTGTTAGTCAATAAGCAATCTGTTGTAATAGGATTAACTTTCTGGTAATGTTTTTGAACTTTTTCCATAGATTTTCACCTACATCTACCTGTACTTTTCCTGCTTGGAATAATCCTCAGGGCACGAGATGGGCCGTGCGCTGGACCAACTTCAAAAGCTTGTCGCGAGAGATTGCGGAGAGAGAGATTAAATGATAGGCAAGCATTTTTTTGTTATCCAACTCTTTTGTAATTTTACATGCTTCTTTTCATCATTTTTGTTTTTATAATTGTATAAGCCTAATGGTATTTATGATCTGTGTATGAATATGTTTTTCTATCCAAGGGAGCTCAAAGTTACACTTACAATTACTTATTTGAATTTTGCACTTCTTGTGGATTTTAGGGGATAATGTAATGCTTCTTTCAGTTGTTCGTAGGACATGCATTAAAGTTTTTGTTGGCGATTTGTGCAGGTTTCTAGATTTGAGCCATGCTTTAGAACCCGATGGACCTACCAAAACTAACAAGCCGGCCATACTTGATGATGCCATTAGAGTGTTAAATCAACTTAAGACTGAAGCCGAAGAGCTCAAACAAACTAACCAAAAGCTACGGGAAGAAGTGGAGTGTTTAAAGGTTAGCTATCATATATGAAAGCCGATTAGGTTCATATTCGTATCATCTATTTCTAATCCTTTTATAATTTCGTCTCAATTAAAATTTTGGACTTTTTTCAAGGTAAGTGGTTCGCACATCATGAGGCCTTTTCTCCTCTTACATAGGGCTGATGCTTTGAGTTTTCTTTCAACAAATTTTTTAAAAAATATTATCATGGTTAACTTGAAATTTTATATTTGATCTCTTGCATCTTTAACGTACGATTTTCAACGAAGCCACCTCTTGCACAAACTGTTCTGAAAGTAATTCTGCTATCTTTTGGAATTCCTGTAGTTCTCTAGCATAGTTCGTGTCTTTGCTTTGGTAAAGTCTTTCAATAGCTTTATCAAAGTGCTTCTAACTTGTACTGTATCTAATTAAAAATTTCATGAGGTTTAGTTACATGTCAAAAGATATATTATGGAAATTTTGTGAACTCTCGAAATCACTTTAAAGTATTTTTTTTTGGTAGAAATACTTTGGTGCTTTATTTTCCCCTAAAAGTACTTTTAGGAGAAGTGCTTCACTTCAAATATCACTCCAAATATTATCCTAGACACACTCTCTGAGCCTCATAAGTTCCTTGCTAAAGGAAATCAAATCCATTTCCATTTGGCTTTCCTGTTCTCTTCATTTTAACAAAGACTGCTTGCATAAATTCTGGAACAGGCCGAGAAGAATGATCTTCGGAAAGAGAAAATCATTTTGAAGGAAGACAAAGAAAGAATCGAACAACAGTTGAAATCCATAGCCATTCCACCACCAGGGCTTATCCCTGGTCATCCAGCTGCATATCATGCTGCTCCAGGTAAGATGGCTGTTTTTCCTGGTTATGGTTTGGTCCCAATGTGGCAATATCTTCCTCCGTCCGTACGTGATACATCTCAAGATCATGAGCTCAGGCCTCCTGCTGCCTAGTTAATTTTGCCATCTTTAAACAATTAGAGCTTCTCTTTCTTTCATCCATCCATTTTTGGTTCACCAACTTGTAAGTATTTCTCTCAACACATTTCCTTATTTTTCTTGAAAATAACTAGTTCCAAAATGGAAGCAGAATTTCCAAGGACTATTGGATTTATCCCCTTTATTATTCTTCATCGGTCAAAAGTTCAATTGCATTCAGAGGAAAGTTGGAAAAAGTAGAGAAGAGATGTAAAACTTAGCGAGTGGGGGAAAAAAAGACTTTGTAAGTGTTACTATCAAAGGTGTCAATTGTACATGTAAATGAGCGAGGGCATCAATAAAATCCCCGTCATTTCCATGTAACTCCTTATTAACAAAAGCAGGTGGAAGTAGGTTTAGCATTTATCTCAGTCTTCTTTTATCAATTCCGATGCATGTTGAAGTTGTGTAAGCAAAAGCCTAGTCCCTGTTGGAGTAGCCTCTATATTGAGAAAATGGTGTAGATTTTCCAGCCGTTTAATTGGAAACAAGAACGTATCCTTTGAAAAAAATGATTAAGAAAAGATGCATCATTTCCGGTATGATGACCAACATTTAGATAGTTTACACAGAAAACTAGTAGGGTAAATTTGCAATTGTAATTTTGTTTTGTTCTGTGAGTAATTAGATTTTACTTTGTGGGTTGACATCTTGTGTAAATATATTGATGTTCTCAACTTTTGAATACATTCATATTGAATAATAGACTTTGTCAATTTGGTGTAGCCTCAGTCCCCCGGATATTAGGCTGCATTATAATGAATAAGAACTGTAACAATGCCTACCATTGAAGCATCAGTCTACTTCAAAGACAAGGCTAGGATTAGGGTGGATGTTAGCTTAAGCTTGAATTGTTGGAAGCTGAAAGGAAGCTTCAGCCATCTCTATCTTTCTTTCAACTTCCTTCATCAGTTTTGATTGTAGTTTGAACCTCTGCCTTTTCCTTTAATGACGTTATTTGCAGAGGCTTGGATTTCTGTATTAGTAGAAGCGTGAAATGTTCAAGATGAGCCTCATAGGATAGGACGTAAGTAAAGATTGAACTTCTTGAAATGTCGATGACTGTTCTTGTCTACGTACAAGTTGAAAAATCTTGTCATCGACTTGATTTCCAGCTGCTGCTGTTAGACTACTGCTCAAGCTTTTCAATTTAAGGACATGCCTTGGTAAACCTTAGTGACTTGAGCTCGTGACTTGGGAAAGTTGTTCTCATTCTCGTATGAGGTAGAGAGTGGGACTATCCCCCAATTTCTCCGAAGGTAGCGTTGGACATTACGAGCAAAGCCAAGAAAGGAGAATATGGCATTGGTTGTTTTCTCCTCCTATTATTGGTCAACAGAGGACACTTCTTTTGGACCCTAAAACAAACCTTAGTGAACAGAGGATAGTTTCGAACAAATTACATGTTGAAAATCTTTCTGCACTGTGGAGGAAGATTAAGGTTACACAGTAATCAGTGTAGCCAATATTAATTATGGTTCCATTGGATAATTGTCAAAACCATTGTTTCTTAGATTGGAGATATTCAAATTTAAATAAATTTTAATAGTCTCACTGTTCCTACAAACAAAACCCTTGTTATTAGATGAATGTCTCTTTGCATTCAAGTCTAATAATCCACAAAAGATATCGCCACCAGCCAATTTGTCTTTCACTATGATGAAAGTCTTCAACCTTTCCACAACCCCAGATGTCACGATCTCTACTTCACAACTTCAGTCAAAAAAAAAAAAGAAAAGATCATGCATCACAACTTGAACCAATTAACATTTGAGAATTGATCTCGTTTCTCTGGTCATTAAGGGGTAGAACTTCAATATGAAAAATGAAAAATTGGGATTAAAAATGGATCAAATCAGTAGGATTAAAAAGCTTGAAAATTGGAATGGATAAAAAAATAGATTAGTTTGTGCAATTGGGTAAGGCATATATCCTCAACCAAGGTTAGAGATTTGAATCTCTACCCTCACATAGTCACATGTCGTCAAACTAAAAAATTGATTGGTGTGTTATGATCAAATTTACACCCCTAATAAAGAACTAGCGGACTTGCGCTTTCAAACTGTGTATGAAAGAGGAGTGAAAGCACACATTACAGAGCAAACGAAAAGAAGAAATTGCCTGTACAATAAATGGTTTAACTGGAAGCCAATAGCCATCCCATAATAAGAGAAGAAGTAGCAATAGTTATCCAGCAGAGGAATGCCAAGGCAACGGAAAGTTGGTATTTTGGGCATTCCTCTATAAAACTACAGCTTTTCAAGTCATTAAAATACAATATTGCTATCCCACTAGAAGCAGAAGCTGCTGCGAGTGTCAATGTCGCTGTTATCTGCACATAATACATGAAACTTTGAATTCTCTGAGACCACTACCAGACCATCATATAACAATGAAGATGGTGAAAAGGTTTCATGGCGACTTACCCAATCCCCGACGGTGAAGAGGCTAACGAGAATTGTGCTCTGGAGGGCTTTGTTTCTCGCCAGTGCATAGGCATCTATGAATGCTAGCACAAAGCTCCAGGTGATTTGCAGCCCCAATGAAGCAATCAGGTAGCTGCACAGAAGACAAATGATAAGAAAACATCAAACAAGTTGTATTCTATTTGTAAACTTCTATACGTTTCGGGATTCTTTCAGGGCAAAGAATAAGCTGTTCCATATCACTGCATCATCTTGGTTTAGGCCGACACACATTGATATTGCTAGAAGTTGGAAACTGAATAGGACAGTAAGATTGCTTGATGGATTCATCCAAAATGAGCATGTATTCAAGTTTGAATAGATGTTTCCAACTCGAGCAGTGGCCTCAATGCAGAAATGCATGAATTTAAGGAATTAGGAGTGCTATAGTTATGACAAAGAACATTGCAAACAAGATAGACTGATTTCATGGCAAAGGTGCGAGGGAAATAAGAACTCTACAAGAAGACCCAACTAGAGAACTGCAGGGGAACTGCTCATGTTTTCATCTACATTTTGCAGATTGATTTCCAATCCTATGCTGATGGATAGTTTTGGTCATTGTCAACAATCAATAGAGTTGCAAAATAGGAAGAACAAATCTTGAACTTTGATAATCCAAATTGCTGAAAGACGGTCAAAATTCAGTACTTGTGGCAGGAAAAATAAAATCTTATCCATGAGCATGGAAAAAACCAAGCAGAAATAATGGATGTGCAAGTCAAACAGAGGAATCAAAAAGGGGGGCAAAGAAAACACACCAAAACGCTGTGAATTTGAAGAAGTAGGTAGTTGAAGCCATAGAAGCAATAGAGCCAGCAGCAAAAACACACTGCAAAATCCTCAGAATCAGACCCGTCACAGTCCCAGGAGTCCCAGGAAAATCCTTCATCTTCTTCCTTCTCAACTTCAGCAGAAACCTCCAATTCTCAAAACCCAATCGCGTAATCCACCCATCTTCTCATAACTCTCTAAACACCATAAAAACCATCAAAGAAACTCAAGAAGACCCTTCAAACGATCAAAATCTTTGACCAGACAGACAGCAATCGAGAAAATCAGAGTACCCAAAACGAAAAACTGGCGGCAAAACCAATCTTAATCTGAAATCAGAACCCCAATTTGGGAAATTGAATCGATTTCGAAGTTACAAAGTAGTCTCCAAGAAAGAAAGTGATCAAGGATTAGCGAAACCTAGAAGCGGTTTTGCAAGAAAAGCGATTGTGGGGAAATCGAAGTCGGAGATGGAAAGAGCAAAAAGAAAGGGAAAGGGCTTTGCATGGTTAAGTTATGTATTGTTTAGCACTTGGAAATTGACTTTCCATAAAACAAATGGAAATTGCATCATAAGTCTTTGGCCCGCCTTGATGTTTAAGCCACAGGCGCCATGGATAGAATAGAACACAAAAAGTCGAAGAGAAAGAGAAGTGAAGTTTTTATTTATTTCTTTATTCGCCAAGTATATGACGTGTATACAAATTTTCAAATACACGACGATGTCTATATAAATATTTAATAAAAATAACTAATAAAAGCATAATTCAACTGATATTATGTAAGATTTATGACAAAAAAATCATGGTTTGAATCCTCAACCTCAAAAAAAATATTTAATAAAAATAAATAATGTTAACAAAATTTAATTAAAAAAGTACCATTTATGAAAGGGACGGATAACTACGTAGGCTTCATGATCAACCATTTTTCGTTTTTGTCCAAAGTTCCCAAAATTTAGACCTTCAGCCATTACTATCATAAATTGTTGAAGATTAATTATACAGTTGGTTTTAAGTTTTAACGATTAAGTAAAAAAAAAAAAGGTTAATTTTAGTAATGGTTTGAAGTGCTAAGCAGGTTATGATAACCTCAATTATAATAGTATGTAAAATCATATAATATTTTTTAGTTTGAAGTTATAATAATATATACATTGGGTTGTATTTGGGGTGGAAGTCTTTCACAAATTATTATAACTTTGTCTTGCAGGAGAAGTATATGTCTATTTGGTTTCGAAGTTTCAATATGTATATTTTAATTTTTGAAGTTTGAAAAATGCATCTAAATGGTCCATGGATTCAAATTAACGGTTAGTTGACTAGTGAAAATTGATGTTGTAGTTAGTTGATGACTAGACTTGCTAATTAAATCAATTATATTAGTTTTATGTTCAAATTAGATGATTAGATAATCTTAGGTGGATTTCTCCTTCTTTATTTCTTCTTTCTTCTTATCCTTTGCTGCCTTGCCATTTTCCTTCTTCTTATCAACATTTATCGCCGATGCTTCTCCTCCATAGCCGTCACTACATCAATATCTGAATGGAATGAAAAATTCTGAAGGGAAGCTCGTATCTAAACGGAGGGAAACGATAATCAAATTTGAAATTTCCAAGAACGAAACTCATAATTGAACATAAGAAATACTTAAAAAAAAAATTAATTTTTTTTCTAAGTCGACATATTTAAACCCTAAACTACTTCTCAGAGCTCACTTTGATAATCATTTAGTTTTTTGTTTTTAAAAATTATGTTGGTTCTTCAATAATATCTCATTTTCTCTACAATGATTTCCATATTCTCTTTTTTTTCTCTCTCTTTCCTCCCTGCCGTCAAACACACTTTCTATGTATTTCCACTTAATTTAAAAACCTAGGCCCACATGGGCCTTGCATGTGGGCTTTTCTACATAAGTGAAAAAACCCAACAAATCTCCCCCTTTTCATTGTGTGGAGGAATGACAAAACTCAAGCTTATCTCTTGGTAGATTCTTAGTCAACGTATCAAATCCATTATGACCAGTATGTATCTTCTCAAGCTCAAACAAACCATCATTCAATGCATCTCTCTTTCAGTTTTCACCCTTAACGGGGGAGCTATAGTATGGCGAAGTATCAAGCAAGGATGCATTGCTGACTCCACGATGGAGGCTGAGTATGTCATTCGCTAACTTGTGAAAGCGACTAAGGAAGATTGTTTGGTTAAAGAAATTCATTACTGATTTGGAAGTCGTTCCAAATATGGAATTTTCCATCACCTTATACTGTGACAATAGTGGTGCGGTAGCTAATTCGAAGGAACCTCGCATAAGCGAGACAAACACATCGAGAGGAAGTATCACCTGATACGAGAAATAGTGCAACGGGGAGATGTGACAGTCACGAAAATCGCTTCGGAGCACAATATTGCTGATCCGTTTACAAACACTCTCACGGCTAAAGTATTCGAGGGTCATCGGAAAGTGCAGGTCTACGAGATATGTACATAGGCTAATCTAGGGCAAGTGGGAGATATGTAATGGGATATATGGATGCCCTAGTTTATTGTATTTCTATCTCTTGTAACCACTGTTTTAGATTATGATGTACCCCACTAGAGTTTTAGTTCAAGTGGGAGTTTGTTGGGGTTTGTGCCCTAAAACTCGTAGTTTGTAATTATGTTCTAATTAATGTAATAAAGTGTTATTATTTCAATAAAGAGTTATTGTCCGTTATCTACGAGTTTGCCTTTATTTAAACCCTAAATCCAATAAACTAAACATCCAAGGTTTGTTAAATGAATCTTTAACTGAATGTAGTGTACATATAGAGGATCTCGGTTCGAGATACAACCTAAAGGGAAATAGTTAAGGGATAAGGTTTGGGTACCTTACCCTGGTAAAACTATAGATGTGACCAACTTTGTATTTGATACAAACACTGTGATTCTAACGTGTTCGTGTAGATGACATGTGAGTGGGGATATCCTATGTAATGAGATTACATAAGACCCAGGACCACGAAATAGTAATCTCTATTTGTAATTACGTTGACTAGTTAGGTTTCTATTTCACTAGGATGACTTAGGCAACTTGATCTCAATCTCAGAGAGAGTTACGAACTCCTGTTCGCGAGGATTGTCCTTTGTCTAGTATGGGTGAGAGTGGCGATTCGCCGACTCAATATGCCTACCTTCTTGGGGACAAGACCGAGAGTGGAGGTGGTGGAACTTAACTTAGCAAGATGGAATTCACTCCTTCCCGCCTACTAGGGTAAGTAGAGGAATGTTCCTTAAGTGGTGTCTTGGGACTTGAACAAAGGGCCCGACCCTCTCATTGGCCCGAGAGGATTCTGTTTGTTGGTAGGACCACAAACAAATTGTTCATTAGAGAGCCTTTGGTACTTAAGGCACAAGATGTAACCCATGGGTAAAAGCGGTAATTGACCCCCGGTGGTGTTACGAACATTCGTGAAGGATTGACTTCTTTGTTATTGGTCGATGATCCGTGGACACGAAATATATCTGCGGTGAGAAGAGTGCAAGCATGCGAGACTTTAGTGGCGTGTTCCATGATTAACGAATGTTGATTGGGAGGTTAATGAGATTAAGCGAGCAATCTCGTATCGTTGGAGCTTACGATCCAGAGGTCCATTAGTCCACCTTCAGCTCGTAAAGGGTTCTTAGATCATTTGAGTTTGAAATGTTCAAATTCATTAGGAATAAACTTAATGTATATTGATACCATATAATATATAGTTTTGGAACTATATATTATAAATTTAATGTGAATATGATTCATATTAAATTACATGAAAAATTGAATATTTGAAAGAGTTCAAATATTAAATTCAAATGTGAATGTGATTTATATTTGAAAACTATAGGTTAAAACCTAATGTGCATTAGATGTACATTAAACTATAGTATAAAGGGTAAAATGATTAAATGTGATTTAATCATTCAATTAATACTATATTTGAATTAAATATGATTTAATTTACTGAAATTAATTAATTAGTTAATTAATTTATATATTATTAATTGGGAACGTGTCAGGAGGACACGTTCTCACTACTCCCCAACTCCCCCTCGATAGGGAGTGGGGAGTTACCCACTGTGATGTGCTTCTCCTGGTGAGAAGGGCAAGTGGAATTGATCAATGGATCAATTCAATCGAATTGAAAGAAAACTCTGCAAGAATTTTCTCTCTCACACCCTCATTCCCAAAAAACCTTCCAATTGTTGGAATTCCTTCCCACCAAAGGAAAAGGTCTAAGCAGAACTCAGAGGATAGAAGGTATTCCTCGTGGTAGTGCCCTGTTGTAGAAGCAGAGAAGCAGAGTTGATGTGTTGTTGAACATTGGAGCAAAGAGTTGCTGTAGAGGAAAAACTACAAAGGTATTCCTTCTTTTCTCTTTAGTTTAATGGTTAAACTTTAGTATGTTTGTATGCTATTATCCATGCCTAATTAGATTAGAATTTGAATGCTTGTTCTGTTTTATCAATGTATGGGTTTTTGCTTTTTCAAGCAAAACAATCTTGCATATTACGATTCCAAATTCGTTTCCGCTGCTCAAGGAGATCCGATCTCCATCAGACTTCTAATGAGGTTCTTATGCACTGCATCAAACAACCTGTAACCAAACTCATCTTGACCATAACCAAGGAACACACATGGTTTTGTCTTTGCATTAAGCTTTGATCTCTCATCTTTAGGAACATGAACAAAAGCTTTGCAACCAAAGGCACGCAGATGGTTATAAGATATTTCCTCCTTTGACCAAATTCTATTTGGAACTTCAAATCCCAAAGAAACACATGGTGTGAGATTCAAAACATGTACAACTGTACTTAGTGCTTCACCCCAAAATGATTTTGGTAACTGTGACTGTGAAAGTAAACATCTCACTCTTTCAATCAGTGTTCTGTTCATTCTCTCAGTTAACCCATTTAATTGAGAAGTCTTAAGAGGCATCTGTTGATGTCGAATACCGTGATCTCTACAATACTCATCAAAAGGCCCACAATACTCACCTCCATTATCAGTCCTAATACACTTCAACTTTTCACTAGTTTTTCTTTGGGCAAAATACATTTTTGGTCCCTCAGTTTTGCGTTTAGTTCCCTTTTGGTCCCTCAGTTTTCAAACTCAACAATTTAGCCCCTGAGTTTTGAATTTAGTTGCACCGTTAGTCCTTCATCCAATTTTTCGTTAATTGGTAACATATTGCTGACGTGACACTTATTTTTTATTAAAAAATATTTATTATTATTATTTTTTCATTTTTTCATTTTCTCTTTCTCTCCCCCTTCTTCTCTCTGTCTTCTTCTCCCTCTTCATCTTCCTCTTCCAGCGTCGACGCCACCAGAATCGAAGGGGGACGACGTCATCGAAATCGAAGGTCTCCATCATAACCGACGATTACGTTGAGATTCCTTCTGCAACTAAGGCTCCGGAGGAGATCAGATATAGGGAGATCGATTCAAAAACGCCTTAGCAATCACAATCAGATCGTCATCTGGCTGAAACCCAATCTTCGAGCACAACAAAACCCTCAAATTTCGCATCATCGAGCCCAAAACCATTAAACTAGCAATCAGAATGGTTGCGATTCAATATCCAATCCGGATGTCGATCTCGACGAGCAGGACATCGAGAACGCCCTTGAAATTCCCAAGATCAATCCGTTTGAGTTGCCAAAATCTGAAGTATATCTAAGGAAGAATCGAAATAGTTAAATCGGAGACTCTTAGGGTAGTTCGAAGCTTGTTGTCGGAATCTATTTGTTTCACCTCTTTTCAATTTGAAGTATATCCGAGGAAGAAGACAGAGAGATGAAGAAGACTGGAGAAGGGGAGAGAAAGAGAAAAGAAGAAAAATGAAAAAAAAAATCATAAAAAAATAAAAAAATAATAATAAAAAATATTTTTCAATAAAAAAAATAAGTGTCAACCAGCAATCTATTATAAGTTAACGGAAAATTAGATGGAAGGACTAATGGTGCAACTAAATCCAAAACTCAGGGGTTAAATTGTTGAGTTTGAAAACTGAGGGACAAAAAATGAACTAAACGCAAAACTGAGGGACCAAAAATGTATTTTGCCCTTTTTCTTTTAATAAGGACATGAAACTGTTTAAATACTTGCAACACTTGATCTTTAATCTTCAAGGTATAAACCCACGTTTTCCTCGAATGATCATCTATACATGTCATAAAATATGATGCACCTCCAAATGTTTTTATTTTCATAGGACCACATACATCAGAATATACTAAGTCAAGTATATTTGGCTTCCTAAAATGTTGAGATGCCTTAAAAGAAACTCTTGTTTGCTTTCCTGCCAAACAATGATCACATCTTTTCAAAGGTGCATGTTTTATACCAGGAAGATGATTTTTCTTGGCTAGAATCATCAAACCCTTCTCACTAAGGTGGTTGAGTCTCTTATGCCAAAACTCAACACTCTCGTCATTATCCACTATATTTATATTGCAATCAGTAATCTTGGCCTGCATCAAATATAGTGATGAACACTAATCTCCCTTAGTTACCACCATAAAGCCTATAATAAGCTTCCATTTACTGTCATAGAAGGTATTGCAGAAACCTTCATCATCAAGCTTACCTATGGAGATTAAATTCATGCGAATATAAGGGATGTGTTTCACATTTTTCAAAACTACCATAGAACCATTCTTAGTTTCCAAGTGTACATCCCCAATGCCAACTACTTTTGCCAATCCATCATTACCCATCCTAACATTGCCAAAATCTCCAGATGTGTAGGATGCAAAGAAATCCGTCCTGGATGTAGCATGAAATGAAGCACCACTATCAATCACCCAACTGCTATGTTGTGTAGCAAGATTTATAACATCATCGATTTTATCGAATAAAATAAATAACTCTTTGGTGGTTGCATTAACTATGTCTACATCATTACCATCATCACTCTTCTTTTCCTTACGTTTGTCATTTTTATTTTATCTCTTTAGCCGTCGATAATGTTTCTTTATATGCCCTTTTACACCATAGTGAAAACACTCAACATTTGCAAACTGACCACTCTTGCTTTTGCTTTTGTCTCTACCCTTCGGACCTTTACTCTTACACCTTCCCCTATTTTCAGTGACAATAACCTCTGATTGTGAAAAAGAGCCCTGTGACTTTCTTCTCATCTCTTCATTCAAAACACTGTTTTTTACTAAGTCCATACTTAGTACTCCATTTGGGGTTTAGTTTGACAAGGAAGTTCTAAATGTCTCCCATGATTCGACAATGTACCAAGAATCCATAATCCATGTACCTCTTCATCAAACTTGATATTCATTCTAGCTAATTGATTAATGTTACCTTGGAATATATTCAAGTGATCTAACACAAATGTTCCATCTTGGTATTTTATAGCCATTATTTGTTTGATCAGAAACAATTTACTATTACCAGTTTTTGGGGCACATAACAATTCAACTTTATTCCACAAGGTCCGTGCATTATTTTCGTCATCAATATGTTTCAAAATATTTTCTTCAACCCAAAGTCTAATAATGCCACATACTTTCCTATGACATATTTCCCATTCTGCATCAATTTTATCTTCAGGCTTCTCAGGTGAAAAAACAGGAAGATACAAATCTTTCACATATAAAGTATCTTCCATCTTTCTTTTCTGTACTTGATAATTTGAACCATTCAAATTAATCATCTTACTGTACTAATATCCATGTTCAACACAAGGTACTTAACTAATCATAACGTAACTCTGATACCACTTTGTTGAGATAAACACTATATTTTAAAGATCAATTATCCTCTCTTGTGTAAACCTAATAGGAAATTAGTCAAGTAGAAAAACAATAATAAAATTAAGCACAAGACACCAACAATTTTAACGTGAGAAAAACCTCCCCAAGGCGAGGAGCAAAAAACCACGAACCGAAGTCAAAATCCCCACTATAATCAATAATGGGTTACAACGAGTTCTCCCTATTACCAACTAGAGAAAAACAAAGATAAATAACTCAAGATAATAAATCTTAGCAACAAACGACAATATTCCAAGAAAATAAATAAGAAAGATCTCACCCAAAGTGGAACCCAACTACCCACTGAAACTGACTGTAGGTAGCTCCAAAAGAAATCTCCACTCTTCAAATTGAAGACCCTCGTGTCAGGAACACGCTGCCAAAATTTCAGCTCGATCAAACCACAAATAGATCTCCAAAAGGCTGAAAAATCGGTATGGAAGCTTTTTTTTCTCTATTTTTTCTCTCCCTTTCCTCCCTGCCGTTAAGCACACTTTCTATGTATTTCCACTTTTCTTAAATTTAAAAACCTAGGCCCACATGGGCCTCGCATGTGAGCTTTTCCACATAAGTGAAAAACCCAACAGAAAAATTCAAGAATGGTCATCTTCAGGGGTGGATTTAGTTAAGGTCCAAGAAGGCTCGAGCTTCTCTCAAAATTTTTATAGGAAAAATCAAATTAAAACACAAAATAGCTTTGTGGCCTAGTCTTTAATATGTCTCCAACCCAGCTTCAAGCTCTAGTGTAGACAATTTTAGACATTTTTTTGAATGATAGAAATTATGAATCTGCTCGTCATTTTGGGGAAAACATCTTAAATAATGTGAAACTAATTGGATATTGGGTAATATAACAATACAACAAAGAATTGAAAGGGGAAAAAAATTCAACTTGTTGGAAAGTTGAGGAACAAAGCCATTTACTGAAATCAATTTTACCCCACTAGATTTGCCAACGTGAACTCTGAATTTCTAATCTCCATAATTACTTTGTGATGAAACCTACATACTCTCAAATAACTCTTCAAAACAAATCTATATTTACAATTAAGGCTTGCTTCATAATATGCCTAAACAAGAGGCTAAAATCACCAAACTCGTTTTCATCACTTTTTAGCTCCCATCGAACCAATTTTAATTAGCTAGATGAGTAAACATTTCATTAGTTCATTTTTTTTTTAGTGTAATTTAGGATACATTGGTGAGTGGGATTTGTAACTATTATTTTTCATAATAAGGTCACATCACAAATTAAACAAAATTATATCAGTAATTTTAATGAGTACTGTGTAATAATGTGGGAGAGCAGAAGTCCCATCCAACCCTTTTGCAAGAAAGTAGAGATTGTAGTCTCTAACAGTGGTTTCTCTGTACTTGGGAGGATTTTCTTCCGACAACAATTCTTTGATGGGTCCATAAAGTTTGGAGGTTGGTAATCCACCGGTAGTGAAGAAACTCGCCACCGATACTCTCGGGCCTTCACGGTTCGCTACTACTCTATTCTCCGAGCTCACGAATTTGTCATTTGTTATCAGCTGCAAGCTATAATCTCCCTTAATTTTTATGTATCAACAAATCCTCTGCCCTTGTAACTTTTATTTTTTATTTGGATTAAAAAGTAGAAATAATTATCCTAATTTATATACCATGATCATCTTCTCTATTTTCAACTAGTTGAAGTAAAAACTTGCCTGCAATAAGCTGCCGACGTTGACGACGAAGGCTCCAGGAATTGATGGAATGTCGATCCATTCGTTTTGATAAATCACCTGAAGGCCTCCGATATGGTCCTGCAGCAGCACGGTGATGAAGCTATCGTCGGAGTGTTCGGTGGCGCCAATGGTGAGTTCTGGTTGTGGGCATGCTGGATAATAGTGGCATAGAATAGCCAGTCCCTCGTTGCATTCCAAGCCAACGAGATGAGTTGATTTCAGACCAAGAGCCTCTGAGAGCAGCCCAAATATCACTTTCCCAAGCTTCGCTATTTCTTTTGAATAGTCAGCCACGATTTCTCTACAACAAAAAGAGAGCCAATCGTCCCAATTTTTCTAAGGTAAATATAAAATTAGTTAAATCACAAATTTGGTCCTCATAATAGAATTACCCATATGTTTGATAAAACTTAAAAAATATATAATTCCTATAGTGAGAAACTACTAACAAATTGAATATGTCACTGTTATAAGCCACCAACAAATTGATTACGTAGTGTCATGGTCGCACCTCTCGGACTGTGCGGTGCCATGAATCTTCCCTCGAACATGACCAGTCTTAAGGAGAACTCCCACCCCATCTCTATGATCACAACCCTCTGTGGTTTCGTCGGACTTTAGGCGAGGTTCTTTCATCCTCAACCAAGTATCAAGTAAATAAGTAGCGGAATCTAACTCAGTCGTACATGTCGCCCGTCCGTGTACATCCAATCGGCCTTTCCCATGAGTTGGTTTTGACGGGACATTCTCGGATCGCTGGCCGCTAAGGACCCCTATGTCTGAACCTCCAAGTCATGGGAAGGGGCGCAATGTCAGCACACCTGCGCCGTCCGACACTGTCCCTTGAAAATCCATTACAAAGGAAGTCGCCCAAGACACTCGTCTTGTAACGCTGCCCCAAGCATGACACGCTAACGTGCCACGGGATGACTCACTTAGGCGCTCGAACCTAGGGGTGGTGGAGAGTCGACACCATGGTACCCCCTATAGTATATTATGAGGATTATTAGGTTTGCCTTCCTTGCACGTCAAAATGGCGAGAGGGGTCATACGCCTATACATCGACCCCTCCTCCGACACAGTTGGCCCCAATCTCGCTTGTTCTCACATTAGCCATCAAGTCTACCTATCTTGGTGTGTTAGATGATGCACCGTTCTCCTCGGTCACATCATAGCACGTCTCATCACTGTGAAGTTCACAAACATATGCTTTTCTAGTATGATTGTGACACGTAGTAGGATATGGTAACTATCAACCATGTACTCAATTCATGAATGACTTTTAACTATATGAACTATTTTATATGGTTCTATCAAACTAAAGACACAAAATTATAACTTTCTCTAAACTAAATAGGTCAAATTTGTAATTTGACCTATAAAATTCTTCATTAAGTTGATCTTGGACTAAATTCTAACCTTTTCCCTCGAATTTATCAAATTTGTAATTTAATCGATTATCCATCAAGTCAATCTATAACAAAGTTAATTTTTGTTAAAAAAAAAATGTTGTATCACTTAACTATTATTTTATTAACATATTTAACTTTTGGACATGTTACTTATATATTACTCGACACATAAAATAAAGTTGCTCAACAATAGAATTTGACTTGCCATCAATAAAATCTATTTTTTTAAAGTGAAATGTCTAAGGGGAAGGTGTCAAATTTCATTATTAAGTCAACAACAATAATTCAATGATACATTTTTTTTGTTAATAAATTTCAACATATTAGTAACCTAATTGATTGTTTTTAGTAGGGGTGTACATAAGCCGGGTTGGGTTGGGTTGAGGGAGATTTTTGGACCCATCCCTTCAACCTAACCAACCCTATTCATGAAAGAAGTAACTTGTCTCCAACCCAACCCAAACCAATATTTTCGGTTGGGTTGGGTTGGGTCACCAAGTTAACTTTTTTTATTTTTAATTATTTTTAAATTATTTTAAATATTTTTTTATTGAATTAATAACTAAAATCACATGAAATTCAAATATCAAACTTCAAAATCCATAACATCTTAACATTTTGTTAGAAATCTAGAAGAAAACATAAGAAATTAACAAATAATTCATTTATAAGTATATATTTAATTAAAATAAAATTAAAAAATATAAACTTTGGGTTGGGTTGGGTTGGAGTGGTCAATTTGAGCCTAAAAGGCCCAACCCAGAAACCGACCGAACTTTTCGGTTTTTCAAACTTCTAACCCAACCCAAACCAAAAAAAAATCTAACCCTACCCAACCCTTAAAGTTTGGGTTGGGTAGTCCGAGTTGGTCGGGATACCGGATTACTTGTACACCCCTAGTTTTTAGTTAAGAAACAACTACATAGCCATCCTACTGAATAATTTTTTAGATAAAATATCATTTTGATCTCTGTATTTTAAACATTGTTCCATTTTGATTCCTATACTTTTAAATGTTCAATCTTACTTTTAATAAAACTTAAAATTTGTCCATGCGATTTTTTTTTTTGTTAATTTTTCTTTAAAAAAATTAGCCAAGTTTTTTCTCTCAAAATTTTGAAAGTATGTTCACATTGTGGTTTTTCTTGTATTAAAATTATTATTATTATTTAACCAATTTTGATACCAATTAACTTCAAATTTATCATATAAACCAATTTTAAGTTTTATTGAAAGTACAAAACTAAAATTAGATATTTGAAAGCAGAATAATGGTAAAAGCACCCTAACCAAAAGAGTATTTTAACCTAATTTTTTACGATCTTGTTAGTGAAAAAAAAGTAATGGTGATGCCGAATGGCTAGATAACCACAAATACAAAAAATAAGTGAGAGTATGATGATATCAAGTAAAAATTGTTATAGTTGTTTCTCTTAATTCCCTTCCAATTTAAAGTTATTTACCTGCAAACTTGGGGCAAATCTTGTGGGCGTGGAGAATTTGGGGCCATGAAAGTGAAGAAAGTGTCCCTCCAATTGGCGGCCGGTGAGCTGAACAGATCGAAATTGCAATTGTAAACAAAAGGTTTCGTGTTGTCTCTCGTATAGAATTGTTTCTTCTCTTCACTCTCTAGTTCGTGAAATCGATGCACCCCATTTATCATCTCCTCTTGAACACTCACCGGAACCCCATGGTTCACCACTTGAAAAAATCCCCATCTCTCTGAAGCTTCTCTGATTTTTTCGACGATCTCGATCGGATCTTTATCGATGTCTCCAAGATCCACCACCGGAACGCCGATATGGGTTTCGCCGGAATTGGAATCGTCGGTTTTGGGTGGGCGGTAGAATATTCTTGGGATCTCGGCTACGCCGGCGTCGACAAGGCCTTTGACGCCGGCCTTAGTTTCGTCGAAGGCTTTCAGTTCCGAAGCTCTGTCGAAGGTATCGTCATGTTTGGAGAAGGGTGTGAGTTTGACTTTGTTGGACTCCATTTTGCTTCTCCGGTGAAGAGATTTCGAGATCAATTTAAAACTTCGAATTCTGTGCAGTTGAATAGAGATGGTTGATTTTTTATTGCCAAATTGTGTAATGGAGACAAGTGGTGTTGATCCATAGATTTGACTTAAAAAATATGATGATGCGAGTGGGATAAAACAGACGAAAATTAGAAAAAAATCTACGGTTAAAATACTATTTTTGTTTTTCATTCTACTTTATACTTTTAAATGTTGGATTTGTACATTGGTCAAACATTTATGCCTTAAGTTTTTTGTTTTTGTTCATAGGAATTAACTGAATTTGTTTTAGTTTTATAACTGAATTCATGTTTGGCCCAATGAATTGAGAAAGTTTTATACTCAGATGAGTTTGATGGGACAAGCTCCGTTGTCTTTCGAATTCCTTTTCACCCTTTTGAGAAACAGGGAATTTGTAAAGTGAAAAACAATGAGTTATGAGTTTGTTAAGCTAAGAAACAGGGAATTTGTGGGTGACAACAATGGAGGTTTTACTTCCAATAAACCCAACTCAAAAGTGTCGGAAGTAGATGTAGAAATTCCATTTGAATTGAGTTTTTCACCATGGTGCAAGAGCAATTAGTTACATGTTGGAAGAAAAATAATATAATAATACTCAAACTAAAATATTACTTTTTCCACTTTTACAAGATAAACCAAACAAGTTAGAGTCACACAAAAGATAAATATAGAGAGATTGGAGAAAAGAAATGAGATTAGAAGCTATATTAGTTCGTCCCAAATTCGGGACCAACATCCTGCAATCGCAATTGCAATCGCAAGTTCAATTAAATTCTAGAGATTACAAGAATTTCGAGAGACAAATTAACCTTTAAATAGCCAAGCAAAGACTATTAACTTTCAATTATCACAATCCAATAACTTAATAAACAACAAAGAAAACTCTTCAACTCCACAAGAGAAAGAGAAACACAATTTTCTCTAAAAAAACACTCTCTATCATGTCACCAAGAATACTAACTTACACTCAATTGTATAAGAAGACAAAATCGAAAAGCCTCTCTTGATAAAAAAAAAAAAAAAAAAAAAAAAAAACCTCACAATAATATGTATGTGTATATATATATATATATATATATATATATATATATATATATATTGTATATTGCTGCAATAACCCTAAATCCCATATTCGACTTTAACAACGAGAGTGGGTCGATTACTTTACATGAACGAATTTTCGTGCACACATATGGGGTTACTTTCAATCTCCATAGCATTATTTTGCCTCCAAAATACTTAACAATCTCCCACTTGGAGACAAAATATTGCTTTGCCCCCCATTATAACAAAATTTTGATCACATGAAATCTAAAGTTTAACTCTCACAACAGTTGTTATTTATAATTTTCTTGGCAAACTCCATGACTTGAAAATATTTGAAAAAAAAAAACTCACAAAACATGCAACCATAAAAAAAATTGTAGTGCATATGTACTCACCCCAAGGTATGAGCTTGCTACGTGGATGTATCTCCCAAAAGAAAAAGACAAGCACGTACTCATACTTCAGCTGAGTGGTAACACCTGATATCTTCTTCCAACATGAACGATTATTCTTTAAGAAGATACACTTTGTGAATGACTTGAAATCTCTATTCAAACATACTGACAAGCTAGACATGGCCTTGGACCTTAACCACTACTTTAACCTTTCACTTCGATTCCTCCACTCGTTTGGACAACTTCTTGAATTCGTTTGAGGGATTGAGAATTGAAAGTTCACAATAGCAATCAACTTTCTCTCATGGACTTTTAATTGTTTTTTAATTGAAGGATCTTGATCTGACTGATCAAAATTGGCTATCTTATTACTGAATCAACTGTACCTCTACAACTATCATTTGCAACTTTAACTACCATTCATTGTCTCTTTGATCCTTGGACAACATCCAACAAATATTTATACAATGTAGATTTGCTATGGCCAAACTTCCTCTACCTGAGATCCTAACTTGAGTTTACACTGACGCCTTCTAAATTCACACATGTAGCCCTCATATGCTAACTTGATAGTAGAGATGATGTTCATCTTGATACTTGACACAAACCTGACATTACGCAACATCAATTTATCTTCACAATTTGTCTAACATCTCCAACCCCACTAGTTTGGGAGGTTCTACCATTCCCTATTCTCACCATACTATGATATCCTATTGTGAAGAATGTGGTCAAACTCCTATATGAAGCTATGTCTATAGTAGCTGCACTATCTAAAATCCAATTAGATAAGTTACTACAGTTGTATGTGTCATTCTCGACACAGACTAAGATATCATCTTCTACATTTTCCTATTGGTTATTTTTTGATCCACTTTCATCTTTCTACACTGTTTCTTATAGGGACATTTTCTGTGACAGTAAATACATTCTATCTTCTTATTCTTATAACTCCATTTTTTTTTCTTACTGTTATTCAGTTCTCTCATTATTAACCTTCTCTTTACCCTTAATAATAACCAAAATTGATCCTATAATAGACTCTTTACCACTATTTTTCCTATGAATTTTTCCTTAGCTAAGGCTAAATCACAAATCTTGAAAAGTCTTGTTCCCAGATGAATTAGACACTTTTTGTCTTCATTGTTTCCTAACAATTAGGTAAAAAAGTTAATAACAGAGTAATATTAACTTCACAATAAGTTCTATCTTAAAAGACTTCAATTGATTAATTAAAGTGGTAAACTCATTAATATAAGAATTAATCGAAGTATCCTTAACTATATGCAAGTTGAAATTAAATTTTATAAGTAGATAGATCTTGTTGTTAGTACAAGGTTTTTCTTACTTGTCTATAAATGCTTCCATCAATTTAACTATAGTTGTCTCGTTCTAGCAACGTCCATTGATGGTCACATCCTTATCTCTATAAATGCTTGCTCATCCAAGACTTCTTAATCTTCATCTGACATTTCGTTCCGTCTATCCTTATAAAGTGCCTTGTGCACTTTTTTCCAGGTTAGATAATCCTTAATCATCATCTTTCAATATCCAAATTTTTTCCATCAAACTTCATGACTCCTTTGAAACTTGTTGGCTCCACAAATCCCATGTCTTTTTAACTAAAGACTATAATACTACTTGTTGGGAGAAAAATAATATAATAATAATATTTGCGAACACAAGGAACTAAAAATATTATTTCTCCCACTTTCACGGGATAAACTATAGACAAGTTAGAGTCACACAAAAACTAAATATAAAATCATAGAGAAAAAGGAATGAGTTTGAAAACTACCAAACTCGAGACTACATCAAAAAGAGAATTAAAATTAATTCATTTAATCAATTTTAGCTTTCGTATGGATACGAGAATCAATTTCAATTCTGAAAAAAACTCTTCCGTGGGCTATTATTTGAGAATGTTTAAGGCCTATCATTTTCCTAATAAGATAACATCACAAACACAAGCTTATTCAGTAAGTTTAATGACTATGTAATCAAAGCCTGAAATGTGGAAGAGCAGAAGTTCCATCCAATCCTTTTTCAGCAAAGTAGAGATTATATTCTCTAATAGTGATTTCTCTATACTTGGGAGGATTTTCTTCCGACAACAATTCTTTGATGGGTCCAAAAAGTTTGGAGGTTGATAGAGGGCCGGTGGTGAAGAAACTTGCCACTGATACTCTCGGACCCTCGCGATTCGCCACCACTCTGTGCTCCGAACTCACGAATCGGTCATTCGTTATCAGCTGCAAAAAAGAACCCAATTTATGTAACTTTACTTCTCGCTTCCTTCGTATCAATAGAAATAATTGTCCTAATTTATGTACGTATGATCTTTCCTTTAATGACAAATGTGGAACTTTGAAGGTTTTAAATGCTGACGTTGGACTTATAGACATATAAAAATGTCGATGGAAATATTGTTTTTAACAAGAAGAAAGTAAAAAACTTGCCTGTAATAAGTTGCCGACATTGACGACGAGGGCACCGGGAACGGGCGGAACATCCACCCATTTGTTGTGTTGAAGGACCTGAAGGCCTCCGATATGGTCTTGCAGCAACACGGTGATGAAGGTATTGTCGGAGTGCTCGGTGGTGCCAATGGTGAGTTCTGGTTGTGGACATGCTGGATAATAGTGGCCCAGAATAGCCAGTCCCTCGTTGCAGTCTAAGTCAAGGAGATGAGTTGATTTAAGACCGAGAGCTTCTGAAAGCAACTCAAATATCAATTCCCCAAGCTTTGCTACTTCTTTTGAATAATTAACTAGGATGTCTCTGCAACAAATGTTTATGAGTAGAAGCAGCCTAAACCCAACTAGAAAAAAGCAAGGAGGATTATTTACTTTAAGACATTGTTATTGATTTCCTCAACTTTTTTTTCCAGAGGCGAAATTACAAGTTTACACCTTACAAACTTTTAATTTTGAGTCTAAAAGATTCTTGTGTATGCCCTAAACTTTGTTTTGATCTTATTGCACTTATACATGAAGTTTGATATAGGTTGCACTAAAGGATGCCGTGGTAATATTTGGGAATCTCTAAAGTTGTGGACTATAACGTGCACAAAGTTTCATAAGGAGACAAATTAGTCATTGGAATAAGTGTATTAACGGTTGAGTTGAGGTAAGTTAAGGTCATGAGCAAGTTGGATACACATTAGGTATAATATGTGTTTAATGTAAAAGCTTTAATTTGTAATTAAAGTAATTAAAGTTGGTTTAATTGATTAGGTGAATATGTTAATTGATTTTGGTGGATTAAAAAGGAATTAAGGAGTAATGAAAGAAGTAGGAGCTGTCCAACTTTCATGAAGACACGGCATGAAACAATTGAAGTAGGTGTTGTCCATTTCTTGTAAATTCAACAACAAACTGGAAGGCTTTAGGAAATGAGTCAATTTCAAATAGTCATATCTCTCAATCTATTTAAACAAATTCGATGATTCTTAAGTAAAAATCTCAGAAATTGAATGAAGAGTAAGTCTGTAGGCGGTTGTGAGAAAATACGAAGAGGAAGGTCGTGAAAATTGAAGAAAACCGAGAGGTGTTCTTAGTTTCTCGACCACCATAACAAAGTGAAGAAATCTGGAGATTTTGAGCTCTTGAGGACGAATTAGAAGCTCAAAATTTGAGGTAAGCAAGCTTAGACGTTGTATTTGAGGTTTATCAAATAAAATTGAGTAGTTGTTTTGCTAAAGTTTGAGAAACCCATATTGGAAGTCGAATATGGAATTTTGGGTTCAAAAGAGAAGGGGCTAGAGAGATTAAGGAATATGTGCTTCCAATTTGTTAAACCCTATGGCCAAGTGTGTGCATCTACTATGCTATGAGTTATGTAACTGAATTAAGTCTAATTTTTGGCCAAATAGCAAAAGGGATTAATAAGCTTTGGGAGCCTTTTGCTGATCAGTGACTTTGTTTTGAAAACCTATGATTTGATCTTTGTTTCTTAAAATGCTTAATAATGATAGATGTTGAAGCATGCTTAATCTACTTTATATTCATTTTTCGTTGAACTCCTAGTAACGTGTCGGTGTTAGAAGTTAAGCATAATTTTAACTAGTTTATTACTCCGTGTTCAAGCATGAAAACTAAGTTTGGAAGTAAGTTTTTTCTTAGAAGTACCCGACATTAATCCATTCGAAACATGCTTAGATTGCCCAAAATTTAAAGTATGATTGTTTGGCTATGCTTAAGGATTTATGCATCGAGAATATGAAAAATGAGTTTGGTCAATGAGTTTTCTCCTTTAATCATATGATGAACTTAACTTTTGGCATGACATTTGAAGTTTGGAAGCTTGTTTAATATGAAAGCTTTTGCTTATGTTGAGAACTTTCTGAATGTGATTTCAGAATATGTTTTAGAATTATATAAGCATGCCCTTGTATATTATTAACCCCTGGTACTGAAGGATACATAAAAGGTACCTGGGAGGGAGAAAACTTGACCCCCGATACTGAAGGACAATGAAAAGGTATTCAGGTGGTAGTTGGTCTAGCCCCAATACTAAAGGACATGAAGAAGGTATTAGGGAAGACCAGTGAGCCTAAAATTTTAAAAACTAACTGATATATTAAATCTAAAATTGAATTTTATGCCTAATAGAAATCTAATATCATACTATTGTAAAAGTTTGATTTCGCATTAAAATAGGCTGACAATTAGAATAATTAAGGTTTTGTTTGATAATCATTTGATTTTTTGTTTTTAGTTTTTAAAAATTATGCTTGTTTTTTCACACAATTTCTCTTCATTTTCTCTATAATTAGTTGTATATTTCTCGAGGTACCATTTCCTAAATTTAAAAAACAAAAATAAGTTTTTGGAAACTATGTTTTTTTAGTTTTCAAAACTTAGCTTGGTTTTTTAAATCATAGATACAAAAGTATATAAGAAAACATAAAAATTCATTGATACATGTAGTATTTTTAGACTTAATTTTAAAAAACCAAAAAATTATTAAATAGGATCTAAAATATTCTTTTATTAACATATTTGAACATTAGACATACCCCTCAAAGACTATTTAGCAAATTAGATCTAACTTATTCATCTTTAAAATTCAAACTTATACATCAAAAAAATTCCTTTTTTTTTCTTTTTTTTTTTGGGAGTAACATGTTCAACTGACATGCGTAAAAAAAAAAAAAAAAATCAGAGAGGCCTGGTCGAAAATCAAAGGTAAAATCATAAGAGGTTAAAAACCATATTAATAATTCCTTGAAAAAAATAAAAGACCATAAAAAAGTTCAGAATGTAGGGAAGACCAAAGAAGAGAGACAGAGAATCGGCAGAGTTTACCTGCAAACTTCAGGCAAGTCTTGTGGGCGGGGAGAAAATGGAGCCATCAAAGTAAAGAAAGTGTCCCTCCAATTGGCGATCGGTGAGCTGAACAGATCGAAATTGCAATTGTAAACAAAAGGCTTCGTGGTCTCTCTTGTATAGAATTGTTTCTTCTCTTCAGTGTCCTGTTCGTAAAATCGATAAACCCCATTTATCATCTCCTCTTGAAGACTCGCCGGAATCCCATGGTTCACCACTTGAAAAAACCCCCATATCTCTGAAGCTTTCCTGATTTGTTCGACGATCTCTCTGCGTTTGAAGGGGTCTTTGTCGATGTCTCCGAGATCCACCACCGGAATGCAGAGATGGGTTTCGCCGGAATTGGAATGGTTGGTTTTGGGTGGGCGGTAGAATATTCTTGGGATCTCGGCTACTCCGGCGTCGACAAGGCCTTTGACACCGGCCTTAGTTTCGTCGAAGGCTTTCAGTTCCGAAGCTCTGTCGAAGGTATCGTCATGTTTGGAGAAGGGTGTGAGTTTGACTTTGTCGACCTCCATTTTTGCTTCTCCGGTGAAGGGATTTCGAGATCAATTTCAACTTCGAATTCTGTGGAGCTGAATAGAGATGGTTGATTTTTGGGCAATCAGAACATATGGCCAGTTGGCCACATTGGGGTTAGTTTTGAAAAATGTCCAAAATTTAGGATTAGCTGAAAAATGTCACACGTGGAAGGCATGTGAGAATGGATTTTTAAATTTCCAGTTCTACCCCACATCTAGGTTCAGATATGGTGTTTCTATCTGGTGTCTAATTATTGTATCAAATCTTTTAGGAGCGGTTTGCCCTCCTGTCTTGGAATAAAAATCTTGGAGGGTTTGTTCTAGGGGTTCAGAAGGTTGAAATCAAAAAACTATGTTTGGGGTGCAGTGTTCTGAAGTTTGAAATAAGAAAACAGTGTTCTAAATCCTCAGTTTATGGTGTCTAAAATGGAATATGACAAATAATATAAGAAAACATGATACAAAGCCATGAGATTGCATTGTTATAATCCATGGGGTGTGTTTCAAAATCACGCATTGGGCCAAACATGGTTTTGGATTTGAAATCTAAATCCATTTAAATCTAAAACACAGGGGCCAAACGACCCCTTAAGGTCTCTTGGGTAGACTTAGATTCTTTACAAGAAATGTTTCATGGTCTATAGACCCTGCATTCAAATCCACTTTTGTTGCTTTAGTTAGATTTGATATTTGAATTGTTTGGAGGATTCGAACAACAGATTTCGTGGTCGTTAATACATTCATCATATTAGCGATGTTTACTTTAGCTTAATACATGTTAGTTTAAAATATCCTCGGGCCACCGGTAGGAATAATTAAAAGTAGTAAAACAATTAAACCAAAAAGAATACAAAAATGAATTAATTTAATCACTTTTATGATGTTTTACCAAAACCGATTCTATTTATGAGAAAACACTCCTTTGAGAATGTTTAAGGGCTATCATTTGTGTAATAAAATCACATTCACAAACACAAGTTTATACTCAGTAACTTGTAATCAAAGCCTGAAATAGAGGAGAGGAGAAATCCCATCCAACCCTTTTGTAGCAAAGTGGAGATTATACTCTCTAACAGTTATTTCTCTGTATTTTGGAGGATTTTCTTCTGACAACAATTCTTTGATGGGTCCATAAAGTTTGGAGATTGGTAGAAGGCCGGTGGTAAAGAAACTTGCCACTGATACTCTCGGACCCTTGGTGTTCGCCACCACTCTGTGCTCCGAGCTCACGAACCGATCATTTGTTATTAGCTGCAAAAAGAAACCCAGAGCCATAATTTTTCTAAATGTGAGACTTTGATTTTATAATTATACTAAGGTGATTTTACTTGCAACAAATGTGAGAGGTGGGTGATATTATTTATGTATGATATAAATATAATAGAAAAGTCGATGGGAAAAAAACTTGCCTGTAATAAGCTGCCGACATTGACGATGAGGGCACCGGGAACAGGGGGAACATCCACCCATTTGTTATGTTGAAGGACCTGAAGGCCTCCGATATGGTCCTGAAGCAAGATGGTGATGAAGGAATTGTCAGAGTGCTCGGTGGCTCCAATGGCGAGTTCCGGTTGTGGGCATGCTGGATAATAGTGGCACACGAGAGACAGCCCCTCGTTGCAGTCCAACTCAAGGAGATGGCTTGATTTAAGACCAAGACCCTCCGAAAGCAGCTCAAATATCAATTCCCCAAGTTTCATTACTTCTTTTGAATAATCCGCTAGGATCTCTCTGCAACAAAGTTTATTATAAGAAGCAGTCCAAACCAACCACAAAAAATATACCAGAATTCTTTACTTTAACACCTTGTTATTAGTTTCCTCAACTTTTTTAAGAGGTTAAATTACAAGTTTATCAACTTTTAAATTTTTGTTTAAAACATTTTTAACTTTCAATTAATTTTGTGTACTTTAAAATACTCTAAAAATGTATAATAAGTTCACTTATCAATTTAGAGGTTTATTGACTTTTTATGGTAACTCTGCAATTGAGTTTCGAAGGGAGTAAGGATTTGAACACATGACCTTTTGGACCAGACCACTGCTTTAATACCATCTCAAAATCACTACCAATCAAACTAAAAACTTGAGCTGATAATTTGTGATAAATATAATTATATCAAGATAGTCTAACAAGGGCCAGATTGCCCTACAAGGCGCAAGCTTTTCGAGAGACTATTGATCGATGCTTGTAATTTAATGGATAAAAAACCGTTTTTCTCATTATCAACTCTCGACTTGGGAACTCTTGAATTGTTTTTTAGTTAATCTTGACATGAGTTGTATATGCAGAGAGTTGCAGGTGGAACATGCTCTTGATTATTTTAATTAAGAATGTTTTTACATCTTCTGTTCTTCAAATGGATAACATAGAAGCTGTTGCTCAAAGCATCTCAAAGACTTACGAATGAACACAGACGGGAGCTTGACTGAGAATTTACAACTTGAGAAGTTAAACAGGCTCTAAATAAGATGCATCCGACGGGGCCTTATGGGGTCAATCTTTTTTTTTTTTTCTACCAAGGATATTGGGACTTAGTGGGAAGAGAGATTACTCATATGTGTATGCAGGTTTTAAATAATGGGGTTTCCATTAAAGATCTTAATAACACATAGATTGCGTTGATATTAAAAGTCACTAATCTGAAGAGGATGATTGAGTTTAGACTGATAAGCTTGTGTAATGTGTACTCTAAGATTATAGCCAAGACCATTGCAATTCGCCTAAAGCGTGTGCTTGAGAATGTTATCTTTTAAGAACAATCCACTTTTGTACTAAGTCACCTGATCTCGAATAATACAATTATTTGGTTTGAAAATGTATATTCATGCTATCAATAATCGATGCAAAGGAAAGGAAAGATATATTGCGATGAAATTAGATATAAGAAAGCAAATCACGGTTCGGATAGTTAACTTTGAGAAGTCAATGTTTCTGGCTAGTCCTAACACAGGTTTGCTGATGAGGATTATTTATTCCCCATATATTGGAGGTTTGGCCGATAGAGACTCTCGGGCGATACTTGGGTCTTCCCTCATAGAATGACCGCAACAAAAATGAAATCTTCAAATGAACCAAAGTGCGTGTGTGGAATGTGTTGCACGTTTAGAAGAAGAAACATTTTCTACATGGAGAAGGAGATTTTAATTAAGGTCATAGCATAGATAATCCCAAACTATACGATGAGTTGTTTTCACCTCTCCAACAAGTTGTGTACTGAGATAAATTCTGTGTGCAAATTTTTGGTAGGGGTCTAGTGAGAGTTCCAGAAGAATACATTAGCGGAGCTAGAGAAAACTTTGTATTGGTAAAAAGTTAGGTGAAATGAGTTTTTGTGATTAAGGGAACCAAACAATGTTGGCTAAGAAAAGTTGATGACTATTGAGGGGCTAGGAAAAACTTCTTCGTAGAACTTTGCATGGTCGGTATTTCCATTCATGTAACTTCATTCATGCGAATTTAAGATCTAATCCTTTTTTCATATAGAAGAGCATTTTGTGGGGTCGAGATCTTTTTAAGCAAGGGTATCGATGGAGAGTGAGAAATGAACTCAATATACAGATCAGAGATGAGCCCTGGCTCCACTATGCGGGGAACTGTCAACCTATTGCCTCTCATAGTTCTTTGAGGGACAAAAGTTTGGTTTACTTAATAGATGGTTTTGGTTGTCAGATTGAAGAACAAGTTCGAGGGGGTTTCACAATAGAGAATGCCTCAATGATCTTATCTATCCCTATTTTCACGAATAAGAGAGGAAGATGAAGTTATTTGATATCTCGACAAAAAAGACATATTTTCAGACAGAAGTTCCTATAAACTTGGAGTTTGTCTTGATAGATGTGAGAAGCTAGGTCCTTCAGATGTTGGGAGAGTCACTAGAGGTTGGAAAAAGTTGTGGAATACTAAAATCCTCGCAAAGTACAAGATATGTTGTTGGCGCATCCTCACGAACACAGTCCTGACACAAACTAATATCATTAAGGGAAGAATGGAGATAGAACCTTAGTACTCGTTGCAAGATTGAACCGAAAACTACGACACACCTATTTTGATAGCTTAAGTTTGCTAAAGCTATGTGGACAAAATGCTTTAATTCTAATGTATGAAATTTATTGTATGAGGATGAAGTAGAACACATGGGATTACTTTGAAGAAATGTGGTCGGTTATAGATGCTCGTGAAAAAGGGAAGATGTTGTTAGTTTTATGGTAGATTTGGGAGAGAAGTAATGCAACAGTTTTTCGAGGGTCAAATAACATGCATCATGGTTGTTAACACATTCATCATGCTAGCTGAGCTATGATTTGACTAGCTGAATGAATACAATTACAGAACTATGTTTAAGCTATTTATCCAACCTAACCGTCCGTACTCAATAAAATTAATTTTAAAAAAACCAATGTATAATTGCTCCCAATAGAAACTTCTCAATTTTCCTTTAATGTATTAAAAATTCATAATTAAATGTTTTTTTTATGGAGTTTCAATAACACGTGAGTGTGGAAATTCGATTTTCTACTCTCTTGATCGATGATATATACCTTAATCAATTGAGTTATGTTCAGATTGTTAGGAGCAGAAACAATTAGAAAGTGATCATGAATATATAAATAAGCAATTATTAACCTTGGTATGAGGTATTTTCGGTTAAAAGCAAAGTCTTTAAGGCTAAGAGCACAACTTTGCACAACCCAATTTACAAGTACAAGCAAAAAAAAAAAATCATTTTTCTTTATTATTATTATTATTTCAAATGTATGTTGTAGAATTGGATTTGCATAGTATTTGGCTACACTGCACCCAAGTTTTTTCTTCAAACTTAGGTTCAAATGGACAATATCCTACTATATATTGTGAAAGTTTTGATATCCTTATAATAAGTTAGCAATTAAATCTTTTTATTAGCATCATTAAACTATTATTTTATTAACATATTTGAACTTAGATATATCCAAAGGCTATTTGACATATAAGTTATAATATATTCATCTCTAAAATCCATCTTATTTATCAACCATTCTTTTTTAATATTCAACTGGCATGCATAAAAAAAAAAATCAAAAGGGTCGGGTCGAAAATCAAAGACAAAATCATAGGGATTTTCGTACGGATGACTAGTTTTCCAACGTTTTAATGATTGAGAATCTACGTTATGAAAATAATGAAATATGCCCATTTTGACGTGACAATATGTGTAAAATTACTCAGGAGGGCATGAGACAGATTTCATCATTCACGCTCTCATATGTAAAAACGGCATCGCTCTATCTCTCTCGCTCTTGCTTAGATGAGTAGTAAAAAATAAGGAGAATAGAAGACCACCAGAAAAATTAAGCTAGAGAAAGGAGCACGAGAGAGAGAGCGAGCCAGAGCAGCATGAGACAAGCTAGAGCCTAAAACTAGAGCGAGAGAGCGATTTTACTTGTCTTCTTCTTTTTTCTAAAATTTCGACCACTCATGACTTTTATGAGAGAGAGCGAGAAAGCTAAGAACTAGAGAGGTAGAGTTAGAACGCGATATTCTCGTGGTAATTTGGATAGAACAGAAACAATTATATGTCATTCATTTTAAAACACGATTAAAACACTTGAAAATAAGTCTTTCACAAATTTCTCAAAATCAGAAGAGGTTAAAAACCAAATTAATAATTCCTTAAAAAAACAAAAGACCACCAGAAATATTTAGCCTATAAAAAGTTCAGAATGTAAGGAAGACTAAGGAAGAGAGACGAAGAATCTGTTTACCTGCAAACTTCAGGCAAGTCTTGCGGGCGAGGAGAAAATGGAGCCATCAAAGTAAAGAAAGTGTCCCTCCAATCGGCGGCCGGTGACCTGAACAGATGGATATTGCAATTGTAAACCAAAGGCTTTGTCATGTCTCTTGTATAATATTTTTTCTTCTCTTCAGTGTCCTGTTCGTAAAATCGTTGCGCCCCATTTATCATCTCCTCTTGAACACTCACCGGAACCCCATGGTTCACCACTTGAAAAAACCCCCACGTCTCTGAAGCTTCTCTGATTTGTTCGACAATCTCTCTGCGTTTGATCGGATCTGTATCAATGTCTCCGAGATCCACCACCGGAACGCCGAGATGGGTTTCGCCGGAATTGGAATCGTTGGTTTTGGGTGGGCGGTAGAATATTCTTGGGATCTCGGATATGCCGGCGTCGACAAGGCCTTTGACGCCGGCCTTAGTTTCGTCGAAGGCTTTCAGTTCCGAAGCTCTGTCGAATGTATCGTCAAGTTTGGAGAAGGGTGTGAGTTTGACTTTGTTGGACTCCATTTTGCTTCTCCGGTGAAGGGATTTCGAGGTCAGTTTCAACTTCGAATTCTGTGGAGTTGAATAGAGATTGTTGATTTTTTATTCCCAAATTGTGTAATGGAGACAAATGTTTGGGGGGCTATGACGTGTATGGTGTTGATCCATTGATTCGACTTAAAAAAATGTGATCATACGAGTGGTCTAAAATGATAAGATTTAATTCCTGGTTGAATTGCCTCTTTTTAAATCTGTTAATCAACACGTTTTAAAAGATTACAGGAATCTATTATCTGACTGTTTGATTCTTATTGGTGTAGGACTAATCCAATAATCAAAAGTCAAGCCAAGGATTTGACACTAGAATAAATCTAGGGCCAGGCTAGTTGGTACAAATGACAAAAAATAAAAGCTTAATTGAAAGCGTGTCTATCATTTGTTTTCATTGTAAATATAACAAAAAAAAATTGGTCCAACCCAATTAGAGTCAACAAAATGTCCAAAATACCTCTCTTGTGTAATCTCGTGTGATTGCAATATGGTGTATATCAACCGTCTTTGATATATTGTTGATATACCCATGATATACCTAATATGAAATATATCAGTGATATATTACTGATATACTTTACTTAAGTATATCAATAAACTTGAATTTCTGATACTTAGTGTATCAACAATATATCAAAAAGAGCTAATATGAAGTAATATCAAGAGTATAAATAATGATTTATATTCAGTGTATCAAATATACCTAATATGAAGTATATTAATGGTATGTTACTGATACATTTCACTTATATTAAAATGAAATGAAACATACATAATATAAAATATATTAGTGATATACCACTAATATACCTTGTTTTATTATATCAGTAGTGAGTAAATATATGATATAGTATTTGTCACTTAAAATGATGAAACATATCACTGAATGAAGTACATCATTATTGTGTTAGGTATATTAATGATATTTCAAATATGGAAAATATCTTTGATATGTCACTGATCTACTTCATATAGAGTATATCATTTAATTGATACACCGAACAAGAAGTGTATATACTACTAATATATTTTGTTTTAGGTATATATCAAATGACTGATATACCAAATGTGCTACTGATATATTATTGATATACCAAATAGTACATTAGATATACTAATGATATGCATGATGATACAATAATGAGGGTAAAGCTGGAATAATAGAAAAACAAAAATCAGTAATGAAATTCTTTTGCTATATTTGCACACATCTCCAAAAACCACAACTAAATTGTAAATATCATGATATTTTTTTGCTATCCATTATAATTCTCTAAAAAGAAAAGCCTATGTGTTTAGGATATTATATATAAACAACCAAGATCTATTACCTTATATATTTCACTAAATGTTATTGAACATTCAAAATTTCTTTCGACGTCAATATTTGAATGAACGAAGTTTTCTTCCCATATTTTTTTGACATGAAATCATTGCTTCGAACTTTATAATTATGGTGCTAAAATAGTGTGTTTTTTTTTTTTGGTTACTTGCGTAGATAACATTTTACATTAAAAAATTGCAGGCGAGTCATTGATGAATCTAATTTGTAAAAATAGCAAATTCTATAGGCCTAACCCAACCACATGGAACAGAAAGTAAAAAATGCCCTTCTGCATATTGATATACCAAAGATAGATCTGATATACAAACGATATACCTAACTAAAAAGTAAACTATATTATATACTACTGATATTCTTATTTGAAGTTAATCAAGAGTATATCCGTAAGTGCAATACTGATATACTTGATTTATCATGGGTGTTGTTTAATAAAAAGTTTTCAGTAGTCTATCAATAGTATAATGTTGATAAATCAACAATACATATAATGTAGAATATGTCATTGATACACTACTAATATACTTATTTGAATTTGTTTGAATGTAAATTAGTAAGTTGAATATATTAGTATGATATACTACTAATATCTATTTATTTCACAAATATCAAGTATATATCAAGGTGATATACCACCGATATAGTTTATTTTCGTATCTAAAAAAATAAGAAATACTTATAATTCTATCAAAAGTACAATAGTGATTCATAACCGATATATCAGATTATCTAAAACAAGTATATTAGTGATATACTACAGATATGCTTTATTTAGGTATATAAATTAAATGAAAATGCTAATATTCAATATATCAACGGTATATCACAAATAATGATTTATGTTTGGTAGTGATTTGAGGTGTTGATATATCATGTATGTTTGATATATAAATAATATAATAGTGATAGAAATAGTGTTATACTCAATGTTAGTAACTCACATATGATAGTGTTCATTTCATTGATATACTACTAATATACTCAATGTTAGGTATATCAGTGAAATGAAATATCTAAATGAAGTATATCAGTAATAAACTAAGATGCAAAATATCTCTGGTATGCCACGGACATATATAGAGTATATCATTTAACTGATATTAAGTAAAAAAAAAGTGTATCCATAGTATATCAACAATGTACTACTAATGTATTTTGTTTTAGGTATATATCAGTTAACTGATATACAAACACAAAGTGCATTAGATATATTGTCGATATATTAAATGTAAAGTATATCAGATATAATATTGATATACCAAATGTAAAGTATATCATATATGCTAATAATACACCAATGAGGGTAAAATTGGAATAATAAAAAATTAAAAAATTAGATTCTTAAAAATTTTGCTATATTTGCAAATCTAAAAAATCATGGCTAGATTTATAAATATACTAATATTTTTTTACCACTCATTACAATTCTCCATAAATATATGGTGAAAATATCATTTTCTCTAGTTCCATTTTATTATTTATACTTTTAAGACTAAATTATAGAAAATGTCCGTGAGACTTAAAAAAAAAAAAGTTTAAAAATAATTTTACCTTCGTTTTTGGTTGAAACCATTTTACTTTTTTCAAAAATATTTCTAAACTTTCAAATTTTCATTAAAACCTTAAACTTTAAAAAACAAAATTAAAAAATGACTTTAAACTATTAAAAAAAAAGTTAAAAAATATCTTACGGTTCAATATATAGGCAGAAAATTTGTTAGTATCTCGTTTTTAAATACATCTAACTTTCAAAAGTTGCAATTCCTTAAACCTATAAAACAAGTTAGAAAATGTTCTTACTGTTAGTATATGGACAAAAAAGCATCCCATTACATCCCTCTTCGAATTCTTCATTTGCTTCCATTCTTCATTTACTTCAATCTATCGCCTCACACTTTTCAAATTTTCCTTTTTTTTTCCCTTCATTTTCCATATTGACTCTTCTTCCCTTTTTAATCTCTAAAACTACCTCATTCAATCAAAGTATATAAACTATAGCAAAAAGAAGAACTTAAATGCTTTAACATGACAAATTTGAGTTAGTACGTTTAGATTAACACACAAAAAGAGAGATATGATGAGAATTTAGGTTATAATTTTAAGGACATCTAGTGGGAGAGAAAAGAAAGAAAATATATGATTACCAAATTTGTAATGGAGGAAGATTTTAGTAATCTTTCTTACTATTCGAACTACCCTATTTGTTGTGGTCATGAAAGTTGTCCAATGATTGAGAATTGGACAAATTGAGAAAAATGAAGGTATTTATATGCCAAAAAAATGAGGATATATATAGGTTTTTTTTCTAACTCAAAATAACTTCAAAGACATGTATTGAAATTTAATGTATTTATGTTTAAGCATGCTTAGAATGAGAGAAAGCTCTTCATGTTCATTTAAATTAGTTTTAATATTTAAAAGGATATGAGAAATGGTAGAAGTTTTAGATATTGAAAAATGGAAGAAAAGAGTAAGATCGGGAAAAGAGAAAAAATAGAGAAATGTTGAACCATAGATTGAAGCAAATCAAGAGAAAAATGAAATAGAAAAGGGAGGTAATCAAGTGTAAATAGACGGTTTTGGTCCATATACTAATGGTAAGAGCATTTTTAACCCTTTTTTTAAGGTTAAGGGTATTGATGTGTGAAAGTTCAGAGGTATTTTTAAAACGAGGTACTCACGATTTCAATCCATGTACTAACAATGAGGGTATTTTTAACATTTTTTTTTAAATTTAAGGATATTAATGAAATTTTTGGAAGTTTAGGGGTATTTTTTAAACAAAGTACCAATGGTTTCCATCCAAAACGAATATTAATGGTATTTTTAAACTTTTTCTTTTTTGAAAGTTTAAGATATTAATGAAACTTTTAAAATATTTTTTTGAAATAAAGTTAGAAAGTTGAGAGGTATTTCTATAATTTAGCCTACTCTCAAATATACAAATGTTCAATTTATACATTTGTTAAACATTTATACTTGAGATTTTGTTCACATTTATTTAAAGTAGGAGTTTGGGTTTCGCATAGCCGAATTCAGGTTTAATTGATAGTTTTATGAACTCGAGTTATGTGTCTGTTGAGGCTACGAAACAGTGAAGATTTTACTTCCAATAAACCCACTCAAAAGTGTCGGAAGTGGATGTAGAAGAAGTTGTACTTGAATGAGTTGTTCACAATTTGGTGCAAGAGAAAATCAGTTCACATGTGTTTGGAAATTCTCAAATCTGTATTTTCCGGGTTGATGATGAACTTAATTTGTTTTGCTTAAAGTCAATTAAGACTAGCTAGTTTAAAAATATGCCTATGCCTAAACAAGAGCTTAAAAATCACTTTACTCTTGCTTATAGAGGAATTAACAACAAATTACTAATTAAAAGAATTAAATAAATTGATTTCATTTCATTACTTTTAGGTGTCGCATTGATGCCAAATAATCAATTTTAATTATGAGTAAACACTTGTTTAGCCAATTTGAGAGTTATCATTTGCGAAATAAGATCATATCACAAACACAAGCTTTATCAGTAGTAGTAATTAACTTGAATCACTACGTAGTCAAAGCCTGAAATGTGGGAGAGCAGAAGTCCCATCCAACCCCTTTTCAGCAAAGTAGTGACAATATTCTCTAACAGTGATTTCTCTGTACTTTGGAGGATTTTCTTCTGACAGTAATTCTTTAATGGGTCCATAAAGTTTGGAGGTTGGTAGAGGGCCGGTGGTGAAGAAACTTGCCACTGATACTCTTGGACCCTCGCGGTTCGACACCACTCTGTGCTCCGAGCTCACGAACCGATCATTTGTTATCAGCTGCAAAAGTATATTAATCCAAAGCCATAGTTTTCCTTAAATTAATCTCATGTACTAGTTAGTTATGATATTATCTTGGTTTCACTTAAAAGGGCTCGTACCAATAGAAACTAATTGTGATACTCTCTAATGACAAAATGTTAATGTGAATCTTTGATGGTATTATCAACTTGAAGAAAGGAAAAAGCTTGCCTGTAATAAGCTGCCAACATTGACGACCAGGGCTCCAGGAACAGGGGGAACATCCACCCATTTGTTATGTTGAAGCACCTGAAGGCCTCCGATATGGTCCTGCAGCAACACGGTGATGAAGGTATCGTCGGAGTGCTCGGTGGCGCCAATGGTGAGTTCGGGTTGGGGACATGACGGATAATAGTGGCACAAAAGAGCCAGTCCCTCGTTGCAATCCAAGTCAAGGAGATGGCTTGGTTTAAGACCAAGAGCCTCAGAAAGTAGCTCAAATATCAATTCTCCAAGCTTAGCTATTTCTTCTGAATAATCAATTAGGATGTCTCTGCAACAAATGTTTATGAGTAGAAGAAACCGAAACCAACCTTAAGATAGACCTCGTTATTAATTTCTTCAACTTTTTTAAGATGTTAAATTACCCAGTTTTACTCTGTGAAGATTTAAATTTGTGTCTAAAAGATTTTACAATTTTTAATTTTGTGTCATGGGCAAATCGTCAAAACAACTCATTCATAATCGATTTAGTATTTGATTTTACACTTTTTAAACACTATTTTCATTCTATAAAAATTGATTTTAACTATTCTAAAATTACTCTCAAACATGTCCTAATAAATCTATGTCATAATTAAAGAAAATGCCCCTCAAAAGAAAATTCTTAATCAAAAGTTTTAGTTTTTTTTTACTCAAATACATTCGAGATTAAGATTTCAAACTTTTGATATCTAAATCGATGATATATGTCAATTGTTACGGAGTATTTATGCTCAGTTCAACAATCTTTTTGTTAGTAACATTAAATTATTCTTCAATTAATATATTTGAATATAAGACATACTACTCAAAGACTATTAGACACAAAAGATCTAACTCATTCTTCAAGATTAACTAGCATGTGTTAACCATATCTTTTTTAGTCTATCAACTTTCATATATTTGTATTTATTTAATTTTTAAACTTTAAAAATGTTTCTTAGAATTCTATTAAATATTAGTCAATAGACATAATCCTCAAAGTTAAAAAATGAAAGAGCATAAAAAATATTTAGCCCATAAAAAGTTCGGAATGGGAAGAGAAGGGAGACAAAGAATGGGCAGGGTTTACCTGCAAACTTCAGGCAAGTCTTGTGGGGGAGGAGAAAATGGAGCCATCAAAGTAAAGAAAGTGTCCCTCCAATTGGCGGCCGGTGAACTAAACAGATCGAAATTGCAATTGTAAACTAAAGGCTTTGTCATGTCTCTTGTATAATATTTTTTCTTCTTTTCAGTCTCCTGTTCGTAAAATCGATGCGCCCCATTTATCATCTCCTCTTGAACACTCACCGGAACCCCATGGTTCACCACTTGAAAGAAACCCCATGTTTCTGAGGCTTCTCTGATTTTTTCGACGATCTCTCTGCGTTTGAAGGGGTCCTTATCGATGTCTTGGAGATCCATCACCGGAACGCCGAGCTGGGTTTCGCCGGAATTGGAATCGTGGTTTTTGGGTGGACGGTAGAATATTCTTGGGATCTCGGCTACGCCGGCGTCGACAAGGCCCTTGACGCCGGCCTTAGTTTCGTCGAAGGCTTTCAGTTCCGAAGCTCTGTCGAAGGTATCATTATGTTTGGAGAAAGGCGTGAGGTTCATTTTGCTTCTTCGGTGTAGAATTTCGACTTCAGAATCAGAATTATGTGGTGTTCGATCGAAAAGGTTGGTTTTTGTAATGCTAAATTGCCTAACGGAGACAAATTTGTGGGGTTCATGACGTGAATGGTCTTGATTTGGCTTCACTTGAAAGAATTTTAAAGGATAAAAATATCATTTTGTTTGGACTTCTTATATTTTACTATTAATTACTTTTTCACATCTTCAAATTCAGTCTCTATTTGCAGATAGGTAGCTGAATCTCGAGACCATTTATTTATTGAGTGTCTCTTTAGTAGATTAGTGTGGAATGAGTTACTTTTATGGGACACATACATTGAGTTCGCATTATGAGTGTAGAGGGTGGTTTGGTTCATCTATGACGGGAACGTAACCTTCAAGTCCATGACTGATCTCCATCACAACCTTTTCAGGTTCTTTTGAAATCCTCTCTTATGTTTTTATAAAATATTATTTTTGAAGAAAAAAAATATTGTTTATACTTTTAATAAATCTTAAAATTAATCTAATTCCTAACTTTTTCCAAAAAAAAAAAAAGTTGGTATAAGATAATCTTCCTTTATAAAATTTGAAAAGTTATTTACATTTTTTTCTTAGATGGAAAATATTTTTTAACCTACCAAATTCGATAAAAAATAACTTCAAACTAATAATAAGAACTAATTTAAAATTTATTAAAAGTAGATCAAAATACAATTAAGAAGTCAAATCAAAGTATAGTACCTTGTCATATGATTGAAATCTGGTCTCGAATAATTTTAAAATAATTAAAATAAGTGATTTTAACGGTTTAAAAATCACTCTCACACATGTCATACGACTCATACCATTCATGCAAACAGGAGAATTCTAAAATGATATGCGTTGAATTTGGGCCTGCAATAATTGATTTAAAGAAGAGTGTTAAACCATCAAAATTATTTTGATACTTAAGATCTTAGAACTCCCTTCCCCTCACGGTGCCGTCTACTTTGATTTGACCTTTTAATTCCTGGTTCAATTGTCTCACTAAATTTCATTAAACAGTTTTTTCAATTGGTTTATTATAAATACTAGTGAAAAATAGATGCTCAATTCTTACTTCACTATGTGTCATCCCTTCTATGATTTATGTGCCTTCCATGTGTCCAATATACATCATTGCTTGGTGTCTAATTGTACCACTTCATACTTGTCAAGTTGCCTATAAATAGAGGCATTGAATGGAAATGAAAAACACAGAAAACCACTTCTTCCTCAAATAACAAAATGGTGAGAAAACAAACACAATTTTTAAAAATTAAAATCCAAATAATTATCAACCGAGACTTGATTTTTTTAGTTTATAATAGTTGGCTGATTTTTTAAAACATTTGTATAAAGTAGATAATGAAATAAAGAAACTCATAGGTGGAAGGAAAGTAGTATAAATAAAACTAATTTTCAACAACTAAAAACTTAAAAACTAGATCTCGTTGGATAACCATTTGGTTTTTAGTTTTTAGTTTTTGAAAATTAAGTCTATAAATACTACTTCCACCCTATGGATTTCCTAGTGTTATGTTAAACACGAAAGCAGTAGATAAACGAAGAGAGTCACGGAAGAAAATCATACGCAGTATTTACGTGGTTCACTAACGTTGTGTTAGCTACATCCACGGGCAGAGGAAGAGAGTAATTTTATTAACTGAGGAAACAAGAGAACAAAATTACACAGATAACAGATTAATTTCAGATACGAATTTAGGGATCGAAGTTTATATATGGCACCCCTCCTAAACGAGTTGACCCAATAGACCCAATATACGAAAACAGATTAAAGACATCTTTACATATTATTATCTACTTTTTACATATATGTTTAAAATTAGTTTTCAAAATTTGGCTAATAATTCAAATAATTCTTTAAGAGAGATGGAAGTTGTTGTATGAAAATTGGGAGAAGACAATTTTAATTTTCAAAAACTAAAAATCAAAAACCAAAAAATCAAATGATTATCAAACGAGGCCTAGTTTTTTTTATTTTTTGTTTTGAAAACTAAGCTTATAAATATTATTTCTATATGCTTGAGTTTCTTTGTTTTTGTTATCCACTTTTTACATATTTTCAAAAACCAACCCAATTTTTATAGTTAAATTGAACTAGTTTTCAAAAATTTGTGTGTGTGTTTTTAATTTAGTTAATAATTGAAGTGTTTTCTTAAAAAAGATGAAAGTTATTATAGAGGAGGATAGATAAATGATAAAAAAAAAAAAACAAGTATAATTTTCAAAAATCAAATGATTATCGCAAAGGATTATCAAACATGACCTTAAATTCTTAACCAAATTCTAAAATTATTTTTTTTAGTTTTCAAAACTTAACTTGATTTTTGAAAATATATATAAAAAGTAGATAATAAAATAAATGAGCTTATATGTGAAAATAGTATTTATACGCACAAAAGAGAACTCGATACATTTGGAGAGGACAAACAATTTAATTATTGAAATTAAACTTGCAATTTTACAATGGTAACACCATGAAAATGAACTGGAATAACTGGAAATGCAATAAAATTATTATAAGAAAGATGATAAAGATACAGAAAGTTGAGCAGTTTGTGGGATAAAAATATAGAACAGAGAATCAATCAAATTTAAACATCAGCTTGATTGAGCTTGTAATGCTTCAAAGTAGAAGTTCCAAGTCCATCTGAACGGAACTGGATATTGAAGTCTCTGATTGTGGTTTCTCTGTAAATTGCAGGATTTTGTTCTGATACCAATTCCTTTATGGGTCCATAAAGTTTGTTGCTTGGCGAAGTAATTGTCGAAAAAATGCCAGCAACTGATATTCTCGGACCCTCATAGTTTGCCAATACCCTATGATTAACGCTTTTAAACCTGTCATTTGTTATTAGCTGCATTAACAAAACCTAATCAAATTAATGGGTGTATATGTTTAAATAATGTTGATGCATAAAATAATAATAATAAAAAAATACTGTTACTCGTCCTCATCTATTTAAGTTTTTTAATTTAGTAATAATTTAAAATCGCATCAAAGCTATGGTAGAATTTCTACCATATCATTACTTTTTCCGGTTAATATATGTTTACAAGGTTAAATTATAAGTTTACTCCATAGATTTTGTGTGTCTAAATTATCCATTAACTTTAGAAAGTATCAAATATGTCTCTAAATTTTTAATTATGTAACTAATAGGTTTGTAAACTTCATAAGTGTGTTAAATTTAAGTCTTATGTCTAAAAGGTCTATAAACTTTAAATTTTGTGTCTAATAGGTACTTTATTTGATATTACTTAAAATTCATAGATCTACTAGAAATAAAATTAAGATTGAGTTCCTATTAGATACAAAATTCAATTCTCTGTATAATAAATGTGTTATTTCAAATTAAGATTGTTGAATGCGTCAAATACCTATTAAACACAAAAGTGAAAGTTTTGAATCTATTAGACACTTTTAACGTGTAACCTATTAGACACACAATTTTAAAGGGTAAAAATATTTGAACTTAATTTATAGTAGTGGTTTTTTAAAACTAACAATTTTTTGTCCTTAAATCTAAATTTTGTTTTTATTTGGTCTTTAGATTTCAAAAGTGACATGTTAGGTCCACGGAGTTCAAATTGGTTTCAAATTTGAAATTGGTTTCTAAATAGTTCATAATCGACCCAATGGAATGATGACGTGGTAGTTAATATATGTCAATTTCAAATTTTAGAGACCAACTAAAAATTAATTTTGAATTTTAAGAACCAACTAAAAATCAAATTTAAATTTAGATTTTGAAAATTAAGAAATCAAATATAAACTAAATTCAAATGTTGGAGGTCAAAAATATATGTGATATTCTTTTTTTTGTCGAGAACAACAACATTTGGAGGTGAGGATTTGAATTTTACTTGATGTTGCTATGTTTTTGTTAGCATATTTGATATAATTTTAAATTTAGGAAAGTATTAAACACAATTTAAATACTAATTATAAACAAACCCAAAGGTTGGACTTTGGAGAGTGTAAGGGGGCGTTTGGATCGCAGAGTTGGGTTGAGTTGTGCAGAGTTGTTTTGTCGGTGAGTTACGGAAATCGGTGTTTGGTTTCTGAGTTGAGTTGAGTTGAGTCGAAAGTCGGTGTTTGGTTTGCAGAGTTGAGTTATTATGTCGAGGTGTATCGATGCAGCTTTTTGTAAAGTGAATAAATCGATTTTTGTGACTTTTTCTTTACTTTTTGTTTCCAGTCAAACCAATTGTAAACATATTTGTCTACAATTTCAAAACTTCATTATGAGATCAATTACAAATTTACAATATATATTACCATTTGCAAGATATATGAGATATTTAGAACAATACTAAATATTGAGATTGATATCAATTTTTCTTCTTCCCTAAAAATCATTTTTATCTTATGTAAAATCATTTTTATCTTATGTAAAGTGAAAGGTCTGATTTTTTTGTGATTTTTTTTCCTTACTTTGTTTTCACAACAAATCAAATACAAACACATTTGTCTACAATTTCAAAACTCAATTATGTGATCAATTATAAAATTACATATATTACCATTTGCCAAATATAATGGATATTGGGTTTGATATCAATATATATTACCATATAAAATTACCATTTTTCAATTATAATATTGAGTTTACCATATAATATAATGGATATTGGGTTTGATATCAATTATAAAATTACAATATATATTACCATTTTTCAAAACTCAATTAGGAGTATTTGCAAAAGTAATGGATATCAATATTTCTTTCAAATAAAATTCATTATTTAGAACTTTTACTTTTCGATATGAACTGTATTCATTTTTTTATGCACATGTTCACCACTACTTTTTTTATTTTAATTTAGGTAGGTCTTAATTTAGTATTAATACTCTGCATATGAAGAGTGTTTATTTAAATTTGTCTAAACACATGCATTGTCTATGAAAAATTTTAGAATAAAATAAATAGTTTACCTTGTGAAGATGTTAAAAATATGTCAACATACTTAAATATTTTATGTCATATTGAAGTTACATATCTAAAAAATATTAGATATGTTATCAAGGTCCTAGTAGAGTCTCAAATTTTCAGTATAGCAATGTTGCTTAAGTAACGTCCCTAGGAAATTTTGAGTTTGAAAAATTAGGGTTATTACTGTTGGTATGAGAGAATGGGTCTTAGATCTGCAGATACTCGCCACATCGTAGAAGCAACAATCTTATAGCCTCTCGCAGGGAGGCCTAGTTAAAGTTATTTGAGTTCTTTGTGTGTTGACACTTGTTATACTATGCTTTTGACTTCTTTGTTCTTGTGCAAATGTAGTTTAGAGTTTAAGTTTAGATTATAACTCGAAAATGTGACCGTTGTAAAGTTCTAGCAACTTTCGAGCACGAAAGTTTTTTTAGATGGGTATATTGTGGCGCCCCGTAAAATTAGATGTTTTAATTGTATTTGTTTTAAATTTGAATCTTTGGATAATCAAAACAGGATTAGAAAATGGTGTTTCAAAGTTTAAAAAATTATTAGAATTTTTGTTTGTTTAGCATTTCTTTTTCTAAAAGGATTAGAATTTTTGTTCTAAAAGGATTAAGACTTTTTGGTGTCTATTTAGAGTATTAACAATTTAAAGACACACTTCAAAACTCTCCTCATCTTCTTCTTTTCTCCACTTTCTTCATCTCGCCGGACAGTCTTCGGAGAGTGGCGGATTGCCGTCGGAGAGTCGTCGGACCATCGTTGGAGACTCGCCGGACCGTTATCGGAGACTCACCGGACCGTCATCGAAGACTCGTCAGATCATCGTCGGAGACTCGCCGGACCGTCGTCGAAAAGTTGTCGGATCGCCGCCGGAAAGTACCATACGGTTGAGTTAATAACTCAACTCCGTGGGATTGGTTATTAAGTCACCGGTTATAATTGTTGGTGAAACAAGCAAGGAGTTGAGTTATTAACCCAACTCCATAAACCAAACACCCCCTAAATAATAACTAAACCTATTTATAACCAGACCCCATCCATTTAAGTCTTTGAATTGAATCGGAAGAAAAGACACAGAAACAGAGATTATATTGTGTAGAGACTTGCCTGCATAAGATCTCCGATGTTGACGACTAAAGCTCCGGCGACAGGATGCACGTCAATCCACTTGTTCTGATGATGAATTTGTAGGCCGCCGATGTGGTCTTGCAACAGCACCGTGATGAAGTCAGTGTCAGTGTGCTCAGATATGCCGATGGTCAATTTCGGCTGTGGGCAAGCTGGGTAATAGTGGCATACAAATGAAAGCCCCTCACTGCAGCCTATGTCGTTCAAGTAATTTGGATTCAGCCCCAGAGCCTCCGACAACAATTCAAATAGTAATTTCCCAATTTTCATCACTCCTTTTGAGTAATCCAACAGAACATCTCTGCACAAAAACAAAGGTTAACTAAAAGGGACGTATTTTATTTGATTCGGGTCCAAAATCAACATATTTTACCTGCAAATTTCCGGCAATTCTTGTGGATTTGGAGGATTAGGAGCACTTATATATCCAAACGAGTCCCTCCAATTGGTGGTCGCTGCAGAATACAGATCGAAATTACTGTTGTAAATCAAAGGCTTCATCATGTCGCGAGTGTAGTATTGTTTCTTCACTTCCGTGTCTTGTTCGTAAAATCTTCGAACGGCGTCTCGAATTTCTTCAAGGACGCTCACCGGAATCCCGTGGTTAATCAATTGGAAGAAACCCAATTCCTCTGAAGCTTCACGGATTTGTTCCACGATGTCTTTGCGTTTGAGTGAATCTTTGCCGACGCCTTCGAGGTCTATCACTGGAATGCGGACTTGGGTTTCGCCGGAAACGTTGTCGGAGTCATCATCCTCCGGTGGCCGGTAAAAGATGCGTGGAATTTCGGTAATTCCGGTGTCGACTAAGCCTTTGACGCCGGCTTTAGTGTCGTCGAAAGCTTTGAGCTCAGTGGGTCTGTGGTAGTTTTCGTCCGCTTTGGATAACGGAGTGAGGTTGAGTCCGTTGATTTCTGAGGCTGCGGCCGCCATTATCGATCTCTTGGTGGAACGGATTGAATTCCTCTGTATCTATGAAATCAGAAGTAGTGAGTTGGTTTGGTCAGTGGTTGCAACTGTTACATATAAATGAAGAAATGAAACTCTCAACGATAGGGCCATTATTTCTGTTCGTTGTTCTACGTAGGAATTTTCAAACTTTGACTGGGAAAAGTACATATGTGAATAGACGCTTTGAATATTACTCCTTCCATGAATGTAAAACTTGTTTTGTTAATATATTTTCAAAATCATAATCAAATTTAAAAATTATAACCGATTTGGAACTCAAGTTATAATAATATCTAAAATTCTGCATCTCAAACATAGATTATTAGAAACTCAGACTATACTACTACTTTATTTTAAATGATATTATATAATTTTATAGACTATAATAACCCACAAATTATTATAATTCATGTTATTATAATCCGTTCAGCTCTCCAAAACAACCCTTAAAATTTTAAAATATGAAATCACCCCTAATGGGGAGAAATGACTTAAAAGTGATTTTAAAATTTTCTTAAACGTATGGTGAGTAGAAATGAACCATGATTAATCACTATTAGGCATGCCCTACTTGATAGAGTTACTTTGGCAAATATTTTGGGATAACAATTAGTTACAAAGAAGAATAATATTTTTTTAATCAATAAAAAATAATCATTTAGGGGTTGTTTGAGGGCACTGAGTGAGTTATATTAACAGAAGTTATAATAGTCGGAGTATTATTATAGTCTGTGGAATCATATAATATTATTTAAAATACAGAATAATATAGTCATGAGTTATAATAGTCTTTATTTTGGGTTCAGATTATTGCACATGTTATAATAACTTGAGTTATTATAACCTATGCCCCAAACAAACCCTTATTCTTGTAAACAAGCTACTTGAAATTGAACATGCTTTGCTTCTGCATAATTATTGGTTTATAAAAATTAGACAAAACTTCTTCTTATTATTATTCTTAGAGGAATTATAATGGGTAGAAAAAAAATATCACGATAATTACAAATCTAACAATAGTTTTAACTTTAACTTCATTGGTCTATAGCAGTATATCAATAATATATCTAAAACAAAGTATATTAGTATTATTTCAGTTATATAATTTATTTTAGGTACATCTAATATACTGAATATAAAATATTGATGTATCAATATATTTTATATTAGATATATTAGTGAAGTGATATACCTAAAATGGAGTATATTAATACTATATCATTGATTTATTATTAATATACTATTACAAGTATATCAACTAAAAATTAGTGTAAAAAAAAACTAGTGATAAAAAACTATTAATAAAGTTAATAACTAAAATAAAGTGCCTTAGAAGTATATTACTTATATAGTTCATTTTAGATATATATATGATATATTAAATATGAATTATTGATATACTTCATATTACACATATCAAATATATTATTGAATATATGAATTACTGTTATATTGTTGATATACGATTGTTATACTTCATAGTAGTTATTTTTTTATATATATTATTATTATAATTCATATTAAAAATGTCATTTTGATATATTTTATTTTAGATATATCGTTAGTATCTCACTGATATGTAGTTGATATACTTCATAATACGTTTAAGGTTATTTTTTACTTTTCGAAGGCTTCATTTGGGTTGGGCTGATTTTTTTTTTTTACCATATTTACAAATTTGATAAAACTAGCGATACACTTGTCATTAGACTTATTATGCCATATTTGCAATTGGCCCTTAATATTATTATACTTAGTTAATTGAGTCATTTTTTAAATCTTAATCTTTTAGTTAAATTAAAAATTTAGTCACTGAAGTTTTAAGTTTGTACCAGATGAGTATGTGAAATTTAATTTTTCTAAAACTTTCAATTTTATATTTAATAAGTTATTGAATTTTAAAAAGTGTATATAATAAATTCTTAAACTTTCAATTTTATATCTATTAAATCAATCCAATTTTGATTTTAATTATGCCTAATAGATTATTGACCTATTTGAAAGTTTAACATTTTTTTCTTTGCAAAATATACAGTCTCGACTCGAAAATGTTTTTCTTTGCAAAATATACAGTCTCGACTCGAATAGGGGTCCTTGTGTTTATGATATTTAAACCGTGGCATGGATTTTTTATCAAAGTTTCTTTACATTTACTCGCAGAGCTTCAAACCCCACAGCTCAACATTTAGCAGCAGAAGCAAAGAACTTCATTTCTAGGTTTTGCAGCCAACGCTTTTCATGAGTGGTTATTATCAACTATCAGAGAGGACTCTCTGCCATTTCTAGATTATTTTTCATTAATGAATTTTTGTTTTCCTAAAAAAAAACCTTGAAGGGGACTAAAATTGATATCTTTTTTTACCGACCTTTTTCGACCAATAGATTAGAAGTTCGAATCTCCCTCTTCATATATTGAAGAACTAAAAAAACTTTTTTTTAGTACAACAACAATTAGGAGTAAGGAGATTCGAACCCATTGGCCTCTTGGTTATGAGTCATAGTTAAAAAAAAATTAAAATATTAAAATTCGTTCAAAAGATATGTATTTGACTAACTCAATTAAATTTTGATTTTATTCACTTTAAGATTCAATTTAATGACATATTCAACTTTTAAAGTGTCGGATTTGTTTGCTTGAACTTTAAAAGTTTCAATTATATCTCTTTTAACTTTTATTTTTATTCTATTAGGGTTTGTTTTCATCTTAACCATATTAAGGTCGAATATGATAATTGAAGTGCACCTAATAGACCAACAGGTGGCACTAATAAGTTAGCGGAACAATTAGTCCGATCATCTACATATACAAAATATAAAATTAATGATAAGAATTTATCAAACATAAAAGAAAAAACTCTCAACGAGTATAATGAAAAATAAATAAATTTAATAACTAAATCGATATAAATCTGAAATTTTAAAAAACCAAATTTGGAATTCAACAACAATAAAAGTAAAACTAGAAATTTGAGGTTTTCACTAATTCAATTGAAGGTAAGGATAAGAAATTACTTTTCTAACAAAAATTGCCGTGTTGGACCAACCCATATAACTAGCATGGAGGAGAATGATCAACCAAGAAATTTGAAAATAAAAGCCAAAAAGTAGAAAAATTGTCCTTGAATTTTAGCCTGTGACACTTTTTCTTTCTTGAGAATTGTGTGGTCTAAATCATTTATAGATAATGTGACCTTTAATTTGTTGACGTGCATGGTGAATTATTGATGTGTAATCCTTTCTAAGAGTACTACAAAATTCGTTTATCTTTATAAAGTCACACACGAGATCTACAACTTTTCAAAAAGCTTGAATAATATTAACAGGTTGAATTATACTTAAGGTGACATCATATATCATAAATATTTGTATTAAATTAATAATATATAGTATCAAAATTATGTAAATTGGGTTAAGAGCACACTAATTGGTGCCACTTAGTTTTATTTAGTGAACATTATATGTAAAATTAATTTCTACAGGTTTTTTTTTAGTACAATAGGATCAACAAGTGGGGTGGGAGGATTCAAACCCATAACCCCTGGTCATGATTCATACTTGATGCCCTATGCTCTTATTGACGTTTGAAAGACTTCATTTGCCTATAAAATATTGTTGTATTATACAAGGTTTATATCTTTTTTAAAAAAAAGAATTAATATAGATGGTTTATATTATGTTCTCTGTTGTCATTTAAGATTGTACTTCTGTAGGGCGATTGAACATTTGACCTCTTGATCGATAGCACATATCAATTAGCATCGAGCTTCCATTATTTAATAGGTAAGTTTTTGTAATGTCTATACTCACGAGGAAGAAGAGATAAAGTAAGATAAGCCTCTAATTATGGTGGGTTCAACTTGAAACTTAGACTGTTTTTCTACTTTGGGTCAGGGGCAGATTTATCATGAGCCCAGGGGGGCTCGAGCCCCCTCTCAAATTTTTTACCTTGAATAATATGTATAGAAAAAGTCAGATCAAATAACAAAAAAGTTTTATGGCGTAAAGTTAAATATATCATCAACCTCCTTCAAATCCTCAGTCAAGCTATGGTTTATACAATGTTAAATTTATTTTTCAATGTCATATCAAGCTCATCCTCGATATAAATTCTGGATCCCAGTGTCATAAGTTCTTGATCTTGTTTCACTTTATATATAATTTTGAATTTTTTTTTACTTAGGATTTTATAGTTTTAGATATTGTGTTGTTCACATTGAATAATTATTCCTCATACTTCTTTTGATATTCTCTTTCTACCCATCTACATGTGTGGACGAGTATTAAATACTCTTTTATATTAAAAGTCAACTTTTCAGTGGAGCATGTCATGAGGAGGGGTTACTTTTCACCTTCAATTGATTCAAATTGTCTTCTTTTTCTTAATTTTAGTAATACATATGAAAAGTCTATGATCCTAATAACTAAGCTAGGGTTGAAATTAGGGTGTAAGCAAGGTCGATTTGTTGATGTGGTAGGACAATTTTTTGGAGAATCCAACCAACTAATTTAAGTTGTCAAAATCAACAACCAAATCTATCAAAACTGGTTCAAAGCATTTTTTTTCCCCACTTTCTCATCTTAAAAAACCTTAAAATTTTGTGATACGAAATCCTAATGAATTGTATCCAGAATACATTGGCTATTTGAACTCTTGAAACACAAACACTAAAATCTATAATAGAAATTGTTTCACCCAAAATAAAGAAAAGAAAAGAAATATCTTTCGATCAAATATTCAAAGATAAGAAATTGTGAAACACTCCACTATTAGATTGATTAAGCCTAATAGAATGCTTCTAAAATATGCAAGTCATACTAGAAAGGGAAAGAATTAATAACTAATAACTCTTGGCTATGGAAAAGCTCGAATGAAGTTTTGAATTCTATTCTCAAAGTTGTGTTTCATTTTTGACAAAAGAAATTCCTTTTATAAGACAAGGAATTACTAAAGTCAAACTAACAATTCTCCAACAAGCCAATTAAATGCATTTCACCTACGGGGCGGGGCATGAGGATTTTCCATCCTCATTCCCCGTTTTAGAGAGTCGGGGTCAGGAGGGAAAAAATCCCCGTTTTTCTTTTTTTTTAATATTTAATTATTTTTTATTAAAAATAAAAGAATATTATTCTTTTATTTATTTAATTCATTAAATTTTAAAAGGTATTTAATATAAAACTTATAAAATTATAAACACAATTTTAATGTTATTGTATTAATATATATATATATTCCGGCGTCTCCAACCACTCTCCGGCGAGCCCCACTCTTCGAATCCCCATCCATCCAACGCTTACACTTGCTGCCGTAACTTTCAAATCGCCAAGCCGTCGCTCACAGCCTCACACTTCGAATCTCGACGCGCATTACTCACACTTCCAGATTCAATCTCGATCTCCAACCGCCATAGATTCTGAAGTATGTGTTTCTGTTTTCTGTAAATTGTTTCAAAGAATTACTAAGGCCCTAAGGGTGTGTTCCTGTTTTCTTAGCAATCTATAAAGTATAAACATAAACTTGAAAATTTCTCATCTCCAATCTCCAGCATGTTGATTGTGTTGTCTGTCGTGGACGCATGCTATCTCCTTTGACCAATGTATGCTTCTGATGGATGGTCTTTAGCTTGTCAACTAAACACTTCAATGAAAACAAATGATTCAATGAAAATCGAGAACCCAACCGTAGAGTAACCAGCAAAACAAATGGGAATAAAAGTTAGAATTTGATAGACTTCTAAGACAAACAATTTTATTATTCATATTCATCTTGCAATTTTACATTGATAACAACACCACACCATCGAACGAGCTTTGGTTTGGTTTTTTCAGCTATGGATTCTGAAGCGGCTTAACATTACAAGTTCAATCAAACAAAGAACACCCAAAATCAATCACTTCGTTTCCATTAGTATCCTAACAACTAATTAAACATCTGCTTGACTTAGCTTGAAATGCTGCAAAGTAGAAGTTCCAATGCCTTTTGATCGGTACTGGATATTGAAGTCTCCGATTGTGGTTTCTCTGTAAATAGCAGGATTTTCTTCCGATACCAATTCCTTGATGGGTCCATACACTTTGGAGGTCGATAAAGTAAGCGTAGAGAAAAAACCCGCCACTGATATTCTCGGACCCTCCTTGTTTGCCAGAACCCTGTGCTTAGAGCTTTTGAATTTGTCATTCGTTATTAGCTGCATCAAAAACACTAACAACCGAATTAGAGGGTACATATAATTGGAGAGAAATTCATTTTGCTGAAACTTGCCTGCAAAAGATCTCCGATGTTGATGACTAAAGCTCCGGCGACAGGAGGAATATCGACCCAATTGTTCTCATGGAGAATCTGTAGGCCGCCGATGTGATCTTGCAACAGGACAGAGATAAAATTATTGTCTGTGTGCTCCGATGTGCCGATGGCCAAATTCGGCTGTGGGCATGGTGGGTAATAGTGGCACAAAAGTGAAAGTCCCTCGCTGCAGTCTATATCGTTCAAGTAATTTGGGCTCAGCCCCAAAGCCTCCGACAGCAATTCAAACAGTAATTTCCCAATCTCCATCACTCGTTTCGAGTAATCCACCAGGATATCTCTGCATAAAGTTAACAGGGCAGGGACCTCTGTTTAAAAGGGTTTTTTTTTTTTTTTCCGAGTCCAAAATCATATTTAATTTACCTGCAAATTTCTGGGAGGTCTTGCGGATTGCAGGAATTTGGGGTACTGATGTACCTAAACGTGTCCCTCCAATTGGTGGTCGCTGCAGAATAGAGATCGAAATTACTGTTGTATGCCAAAGGCTTGGTGGGTTCGCGGGTATAGTATTGTTTCTTCAATTCCGTTTCTTGTTCGTGAAATCTCCGAACTGCATCTTTCATCTCTTCAAGAACGCTCACCGTAATCCCATGGTTAATCAATTGGAAAAATCCCCATGTCTCTGAAGCTTCTCGGATTTTGTCGATGGTGTATTTGCGTTTGAGTGAACTTTTACCGATCTGGTCCAGGTCTATCACTGGAATGTGGATTTGAGTTTCGCCGGAAACATTGTCGGAGTCGTAATCCTCCGGCGGCCGGTAAAAGATACGTGGAATTTCAGTAATTCCGGCGTCGACTAAGCCTTTAACGCCGGATTTAGTGTCATCGAAAGCTTTGAGTTCAGTGGGTCTGTGGTAGTTTTCGTCGGCTTTGGATAGTGGAGTGAGGTTGAGTCTGTCGACTCTTGTGGGTGCGACCGCCATTGTCTCGCCCTTATCTTCGATTGAACCTCTTTGCAAATCACATATATGTTTTTATTTTGTATTTTTTCAGAAAGATAACCAGAAAATTGTAAAAAATAAAGACAAACTAGTTTGGGATGAGTTTTATTTTTACAGAGATATAAGATTTTTTAAGGTATGAAATTACAAATTTGTCCATTTTAAAAAAATGTGTATCCTAATTTCGTTTACTTTTCTTCTCACTTAGTCATGCACGCAGTTGAAAGATGGAAAGGCTCTGTTGCAACACCCTTCATCCCGTTTTGCCCGAATTTCTTCTGCATTTCCTCACATCGTTTACCCAAATATCCATTTTCTACCTTTCCACCATTTCACTGCTCTTCAACTTCTTTTCTTTGCACCTTCCTGCATTAGAGTTGTCCATTTCGATCATTTGGGATACTTTTCGTCATTTTATTGGTGGGCTTCTGCTTCTGGAGGTGTTTTCTTACTTTGAATCTTGATCCAAATCCTAGCCTTGAGTCATTACCTTAAATAGTTTTCATTTTTGATAATGGACCCATTTTAAAAAATTACGAGTTTTTCTTATGGAAAACCTTTTTGCACGTATTTTAATGTGATTTGACTTATTATCTGAAAATAATGAAAAATGACTCATTCTAACGTGAAGTGAAGTGTGCAAAAGTACCCAGGTATGTTGTAAAATCTGGCTTTTTGCAATTTTTGAACATCTGAAGAACTACGGAGATTGAAAAATCACAATGCAATTCTGCAATCCTAGGCAGACCATGCAAAGAAAGAAAAAAAAATAATTAGGAAGCCCAAAAGAAAAATTCTTGATTTATGGACGATTTGTGGAAGTTTAAGTATGATTTTTGGACAGTCAACAGTAATGAAGACCTATAAATGGAAAAGAAGACAGTCGTTGGGGGGGGGGGCACGTTAGAGCATTTTGTTTAATTTCCTTTTCGTCGGTTTTCAATTTCCTTCGTTCTCTGTTTTCATCTCAAAAGGATTTTTTTTTTCTTTTTTTTTCTTTGGTTCACCAAATTGTGTAACAACAACAAATTTCAACTTCCAATCGATTCAAGTTCCAAACTTGGATGGTTACGGTTAAATCTCTTCTTTGAAATTTGAAAGGGCTCAAATCGATTGGAAACAAAATCATCGATTTTCCTGTCTTTTGTAATTTTCTTTCAGAATTAATGTTCATGTATTTGAGAAATAATGTATCTGACTTTTATTTTCGATTATTGGTTTGAGGTTGAATTCTTATTCAATTCGTGGGTGTGAGTCATGGGTTTATGTCAAAGCAATGTGTTGAGTACTCCACTTTCTTGAAGAAGATTAATTTGAAATTACGTTCTTTATCTCAAATGGCAATTATGTTATTTAACTCACTTGTTGCAGCACCCATTGTTTTGGGTCACTTTTATTTAATTTTTCTTTGCAAGAATAATTTAGTTTTAGTATGTACATTGTTTTAAGAAAATATTTTAAAATTTGTAAATAAAATATGAGCTAAACTTCCTCACGGGTTCAAGGATGTGGATTCCCTAAAAAGTAAATGTACCCAAAATTCCAACAAAATCAAGCCTACCGTTCAATTATTTGCTTGTGTTGAGTTTAATTCCATTGAAATACTAGATTGATCAACTAGGATTGCAACTTAAGTTTAGATTTAATACTTAGAAATAAACGGATTTTGCACAAGTAATGGAGACATGAGCTTAGACATAAGCCAAACATTACCCTAGACATAGAGATTAAAGACTCCAAAACTCATAAAATTCTTGAGTCAAATTATCTAAGATAAAGGGACTATAGATATATGGTTGGGCGCATACTGTATCGAGTTCAGTTTATGGTTCTGTAGACCATGCACAGTGAAAGACAGCAGCGCAGGCCTCCCATGGTTTAACAACGCCCAGCCTCACCGCTGGTGCAATGCCTGGATATTTTAGTAAAAAGTGTAATGATTGTGATATGATACGCTTTAATGCATATACATAACCTCCGGTGTTCAGCGCATGATCCTATTTATTATGATTCAGTAAAGGAAACTGAAAGTTAGAACCTCTCATATTGTAGTTTTGACATAATGCCACCCAGAGGGTCGGCAGGAGAGGCAGTGGACGTGCGGGTGTGCAGGCGCGTGGAAAATGTCGACGCCCAACCTAATTCCCCGATCGGGAAGAGATTACTTCCACCCGCTCGAGACCTCCCCAGACCTGTGCCCACTAACCAGGAGAATGTACCGCAGCTTGCCCCCGTGGCGTACTGTGGGAACGCCAATGTTATGACTATGATGGTGGAGGCCATGCCCAAGGCGAGCATGTAGCCATGAGCCACCCACCGCCTGGCAAATCGGGGGCGAAACGATGCAACTCTGAGTCTCGCCACCCGAAGACATCGTAAGTATGATCCGAAGATCTTCAATGGGTCTTCCAAAGTTGACCCCACAATGGAGTGGAGTTGTAGTCGCCCTCCATCGAGACCATCTTTTAGACCGAATGAACCGCCCCGAGGACCGAGTGTCTCCGTGCGACCTCATGCGTCGGTAGGATGACGCGCTTCGTGGTGGGAGTTCGCCAAGGAACCATTGTTGGCGCCAATGCTAGAGACGACATTTGGAACCTATTCAAAGAAGATCAAGCGCGAACATCCAGCCGCAGCTGTTGCGGTGGAAGTTAGCAGCACTTACAACTGCGCTAATGGTGTAGAGGCGCTGGAGATATACGGCAGGAATTTACCCGCTCGCCCCGCTACTTTGCCTCGAGTAATGGGGATGCTGTATGCAAAGAAGACCGAAATGCGCCATCACGGGTCGATGACATAATGTTCGAGGCTTGACTCGGGCATTAAAGCACTTCTCCCGATTACGCTCCGCAGCGAGAGTGGGCTTAATCCGATTTGGGCACAGGTCGGCATCCTGCATTAAATGCGTGAGGCTTAACTCGTGGCACGACAAGGCGAATCATAAAGGAAGTGGGACCACTTCATTCCAAATTAAGGAATAGCCTTCAACAGATTCTCCCGTGATGTAGACTGTGGCATTTCAGATGTGTCCCGTGCCAGAACCACCAATAATGACTGGAATAAGAATGAGATAAAGCATGGCAAGGCAAATATGGTAAATCAAGACTGGGTATGTAGTGGTCTTGGCCCGGAGCAAGAGTCATGCAGGAAAGGAAGTGGCACAGAGCCACAACGCTCGAACTGGCTTCAAGCCGCACTACCGTACCCAGACATGGTGTGCAGAAGCGGTCCGCTGGGTTTTAGCCGCCATACATCGTAGAGAGCCCATGCAAGCATCTTTGACCAGAGACATCTATGGTTCTGACTGGGCACATGGTGCACACTACACTCATTACTTCTGACACCTCGCTTTGTACTATTTGATTCGGCTGCTACATTACTCTTTATTTCTCGCATCCTGTGTAAGTCAGCCGAAGTTGTGTAACTAAAATGCATGCTGTGATGCCCCATCTCGCTCTACTTCATGGGATAAATTTGTTAGCTTACAATACGAAAGTCAAGGATGGTAGCTGTGGCCATCGCACTCATGAGTTGGGGCAAAGGGAACCCTAGTGGTTCTAGATATGTTTGATTTGATGTAATATCGGGTTACATGGATCGTTACGCTATAATCTAGGCGTTGCTTCAGACACTCATAAGAGGAGTAGTTGGTTCACTCCTCCTAACCGACCGCCACAGGTGTCTGGTGCACCATAAGCAGTAAAAGTAGGCTCTGTTGTAACACGCCTAGTGGCCGTAAAGTTATTGCACTCCGGAGCTACGCCCTAGCTTGCATATTGTGATGCAAGGTGTGCGTGCAGATCTCAGTGACATCGGCACAGAGAGGAAACGAAGCTTACATGACGCTCTTTCCGAGAGATCTCCCGAATACCTCCAAATGTAGAGGCAGATTTAACATTGATTGGAATCGGGACGACCCCGATATCCAAGGCGCCCTGCATGTAATGGCATTACCTGCGCAGAGTTGAAAGAGCCGAAGCACACTATGCAAGATTTGCACAGACAAAGTGGTTTATACGCCTGCCGCTTACCCGGGAAGACTGTGATTGTTCGTGAAAAGAAAGACGGATCCATGCGCCTTGTATGTTTCTACGTAGATTCAATAAAGTTACAATCAAGAATAAATATCCTCTTCCTGCATTAGATGATTTGTTCGATCACTTGCAGGGAGCAAAGCACAGATTTCTGCAAAATTGATCTCGAGATCGTAAAGTACCATCACCGAGGATCGCTGAAGGGGATATCCCTAAAACAAGATTCAGATCACGCATGAAAATACATTACGAGTTCACCGCAGATGCCGCTTGTCCCACCAATGCCCCCGCTTTCATGGACTTGATTAACCGCTTATTCAAGGAGCTTTTGATAACGCTCGCGATCGGATTGTGTTCATCGATGATATATCGATATACTCCGGATGTGATGAAGAGCACGTAGATGCACTCGGTGAAAGTCTTACTCATTAATCGACCGAGGAGAATAGCCAGCACGCAAAAATTCTCCAAGTGTGAATTTTTGGCTCGCATGCGCATCTTTCTAGTGGCATGTGGTGTTCTGGTTCTGAGTCTCCGCCGATCCAAACAAAGTTGGAGTGCCGCCACCTGGCCTCGTCCACCACCGCTACAGAGGCACGTGAGCTTCGGGTCTGCAGGATACGGCATAGCGCCGCTTTCGTGATTTTGCCAAGATAGCCAGCGCTTATGACTCACCGACGCAGCGAAACTCTTTTGTTTGACGATTATGCTTTGAAGCGTAGTCTCGCGTGAACTCAAGCCACGACAGCTGTCGGCCCTGAGCTTGCTATAGCCCCGAGGAACAGTGGAGCTGTCAGGTTTATAAAGTGATGCTTCCAAGAAAGGTCGGTCGCGTGCAATCACGCAAAGATGGTAAAGTAATAATTTAGCCATGATCCCGACAATCAAGACGACGGGAGTGAACTATCCAACTCATGACCCGAACTAAAGCAGCAGTGGTATTTGCATTAAAGATCCTGGAGACACTACTCAGATGATATGCAGAAAATCTTGATTTTTACAGCATCATAAAAGTCCAAGTGATCTGCTACCCGCATGAATCGGAATACGAAGGCAACGCGTATGGTCGGAATCATGAAAGATTATGATATTCACATACAAAGATCATCCTGGTAGCGCTAATGTAGCGTGTTCATGCCTCAAAGTAGAAGCTGCATACCGTGGGCGCGAAAGGATGTGACAGATAGCCGCAGAAGTTACAAAGTGGTAGTTTGTCGAGCCGGAATTCAGCGCACACAGAGAAAGACTCACTAGCCGCTTAGCAAATCAATAACAAGTCAACCACCTCGAGGCAACGTGACATGTAGAGGCTCAGCCAGGGACTTCCCGCCAGTGGAAAACCACCGCAGAATTCACAGTGAGTCGACGAGTTTTCCTATCCACGATGGAGGATCGCCATTTCTCGTGGACGCTTCAGGTGTGCTGCACGGCGACAAGTTCGGTGAATCGAGATCTTGAAACGGCTTCCATAACTCACCATTTTCTATGCATCCCGGGCGCATTAAGATGTACCGAGATCTCAAATACCGCTTTGGTGGTGCAACATGGAAGCCGCGACGTGGCGTAGCTTTGTCGCCAGTTGGCTCGACTTGTCGCCAGCAGGAAGCGCGCTTGCATAGAGAAAGTTCGCAGTGATTGTCGCGCAACCATTACACGTGCTCTCAAAGGAAACGGGAGGAGATCTCATGGATTTCATAGCTGGATTGCCTAGAACTTTACGAGGTTACACTATGATTTGGGTCATAAGTGATGGTGTTAACAAAGTCGCAGACATTTCATACTGCGTGAAACCCACCTATTCTACGTATGATAAGTCAGCGCAATTTTTACTCGGAAGAGAAATTCGCTGTGCAGGGAATTCTACCAAGATTATATCGCATGTGGATCCACGCTTTCACCTCCAACTTCCTGGAGAAGTTTACGTAGAGCTGCTGGTTCTGCAGCTGGAACTTCGCGAAGATGCATTTCATCCACGCACTGATTTGACGCGCATTTTGAATGGCTTGAACCTGAGATATATTGTGGAGATATGTCGCGTAGCTTCAGACTTTAGATTTCCGTGCAGTCGGGACACTCATTTGCATCTAATGGAGTTTGCTTACAACAACGCTTATCACCGACCATCGAATGGCTCCATTTCGAAGCCTCTTTACTAAGACGCTGCAAACTCCCCTTCTCCGGGAGTGAGGTTGGTGAACGCCACGCCGTTGGTCCGTAATTAGTTCGCATCACTAATGCAGGCAATGCAAAAGATCGTGGCACGAATGCACATCACTTGTCGCATAAAAGAATTATGCGACACGAGATTTGGCGTGGACCTAGAATCCGAGGTCGGGAATCACGGTTTTTAAGGTGGCTCCAATGAAGTGGAATTCCTAAGGTCTGGGCCAGAAGGGAAGTCGAGTCCGCGATTCATCTGACCATTTGAGATTTTAGAGAGGATTGGTGCAAAGGGGCTACAAACATTAAGATCGCCGCTTTCTCTTCAAATGGCTCATAACGTATTCCATGTCTCCATGTTGAGAAAGTACGCCTGCATCTGACCACGCCATAGACTTCAACCAATGCAGTAGCAATTAACGAAAGATTCTCGAAAGTTATGGCGAACGACCGCACAAATTATCGCGAAGAGACCGAAAGCACTCTCCAGAACCGGTGAGACAAATTTCTGGTTAAAGTGTCATAAGGCGTAATCCACCGCACTCAAGCTAAGCTACCGGGAGCCGAGTAAGAGGAAAGACGCCGCTAAATATCCCGAACTATTCTGCAAGAATAGTGAACTTTCGAGGACTCAAAGTTCTGGGCGAGGAAGATTGTAACCACTACCATCTCGTGTACTATTAGTTATTTTAATTCAAGACTCTATTAGCAATCAGATTTAGTCGCTTTGGTGTTCTAATCTGCCTCAGGGAGAGATGGAGACCTAATTTTTGTTTAGTTTAAATGAATGG